>OX335668.1:79037500-80237500 GCA_946894065.1 Acleris literana
TCACGGCGGCCTTGTCAATCTGCGCCTCTATTCTAGGCGCTAAAAACGATATCGTAGTTTGCCTGTTATGGTATTGTTATGACGTCAGCCGCCATTACTGTCAAGAAAATAAGAGCTATCAAAACGTTGACAATTCGATAACAGATCAAATACGATATTGTTTTTACCGTCTTGAATAGAGCCCCTGGTCATGTCCACGTAGCAATTTTTCAGTGAAAATCGGCATCTATACTGGCAGTGATCATCGTATTGAAATCGTCTGATCTTATTTTATATTAAAAATGTTCATAACCGTAATACCCACCCGACTATGAAGTTGAATAATACGATCAAATTTGCCCTGCTCCATTGATCGAACCCTCCGCCGCCGCCGGCGCCGCGCCAGTGCTGGTGCTCGCTGTTTTAATTTACTCCACTAGATTTATTTATATCACGCACAAGTTCACGGTAAGCGAAAATAATAGGTACCAATTATGTAGACTTTCTGCCCGCGACTTTGTCCGAATAGAATTAGTAATTTTGCCATCCCACGGGAACACTGATTTATTTTGGGATTCAAGGTTGCCTATGTGTTAATCCAGTGTACATATACCTAAGCAAACTCTATTCCAAATTGTATCCAACCAAATTCGTCCATTCGTCCGATTTAGTATCATGTTGTCTAAAACGCAACTGGTCTACGGCAGCAAGTGGTCTAAAAAGCAACTCGTCTAAACAAGTATTATGAAGTCGTCCAAATTGCAAATGGTCTAATTAGCAAGTGGTCAAAATCGCCACTAGTCTAACTAGCAAGTGGTCTAAATTAAGCTTGTCTATGTAGCATTAAGTCTAAAATAATAACAAGAGGCACGATGTGCAGTTCAAAACACAGACACACACAAAGTAGGTAGGTTAGGTTCGTTATGCAGCTTCAGACGCCCGAAGGGCAAACCGCCCATAAATAGGAGCCCCGCGTGGCGGGGCCCCGTCAACTTGTTGTAAAAGAGAGGAATTTTGAAAATACATAGGGCAGTTTGCGAACTTAGAGCATGTGCTAGATAAGACCAGCTGCGTTTTAGACCGTTTGCTACTTAGACCAGCTACGTTTTAGACCTCTTGCTACATAAGACAAGCTGTGTCTTAAACCATTTGCGACTTAGACCTAGGTTCTATACGTAAATTAGCAAACTCCGTACAGTTCGACTTTTCAATCGAAATATAAGGTTCTAAAATTCCTAGTGATTCGATTAATCGAACCACGTGTACTTAAAATAGCAAACTCCGCACAGTTCGACTTTCCAATCGAACCATAAGGACCTACAATACCTCGCGGTTCAATTGATCGAACTACGCGATCGAACCTGGCGGCCGGAAGGACGAGCCCCCATCTCGTTATTTTCGAAAACGAGAGATAATGACACCACACATGCGAAGGTAAAAAAAACTGCTCTTTTCATGATCATAATATCAAGCTGAAAAATATATTATTATTATCATTCATTATCAATCAACCTCTCTACCCATTATATCGTTTTCAAACTTAAGACTCATGAGATATGGACGGAACGTACACCTGAGTGTCATAGCGCTCTTTGTTCAGAACCTTTGGGTTATAAAAATTATTTCGATGAAGTGATGTTCAACATATTGAATGTCGTGACCCCGTTCATAACTTTATTCGAGCAGTGAAATAAACTTGGTAGACCACACAAATAAATCAAACGACGTTAAAGGCGTAAATCCTGCTGATAAGTTCGCTTGATTGTTTGGCAATACGGAATGACGGGTATTATCCAGGATGATGCATTACGCCGCACGCGCCCGGCGGTCCTTGGCGAAGCACTTCGATACTTGTGGACTCGCTTTACGAGATTGGTGGACGTTGGGGCTAATTTACCGCGGCATTCGTGACTGCTTCAGGATATTGACATCGGTAAACGTGTCAACGAATGTGATGTTACGCAGTTATTCCGAAATCAACTTTATATACCTAATTAGTATTAGTTTTAGGTACTACGAATAAGAAGCGGGTACAATTTAAGCAACTAAATAATTAGGAATGGAAATTTATTTGTCAAAACGGCTCATGCGTATTCGGTAGGGTAATAGCGTCGCAAGCTTAAAGATAAGTGAAATATACCTCTAATAAGTTAAATTTAAATTTCTCATCTTAGTCAAGTGCTGGAGGAGATAGGATTATAAACTAAAAATAAATAAAATAATTTAAAAATAAACTTTCTTCGTAACCACGTACGAGTAAATAGGTCAGTCAAACTAAAGTCGGCGTCCTACAATATTTTAAACCAAATGCCGTCTTCCTTTTGGGCTTTGCCGCAGTCGGGTAAAAAGAAGGTATTTTTGTGTTTAAAACATTTAATTTTTATTTTATAGGTACTTTTTAATGATCATAATAATAGGCTGTCGTGTATTAATAACAGCGTATTAACTATATAGTCCCATCACTCAAATAAAAAGAACCTACCTATAATCTTACTAATCTTATTAATATTATAAACAAGCGGCACGCCAGCAGCTTCGCCTCCGCTGCAAATTTTCGAGTTTCCCAATGGATTTTTTTTCTTCTCTAAACAAACCTTGTCCTGACAATAAGGAACACAATTAAAAAAAAAACCAATTTGGTGAAATCGTTCGAAACTTACACGTGTAGATACATTTTGACGATTCATTTTTACAGTTCCGTATTAAACAAGGAACCCTTATGTTTCGCAATGTTTGCCAGTCCGTTTATCCGCGGTTTAACTCAGAGACTCGTGGTACTACAAAGCTATAATTTGGCATAGTTATACATTTAAATTACCTACGCCGACAAAGCTTTAAAATAAAATCTTTTTTTTCGGTGACCTCTCATACAAGTAAAGCAAATTCATATTTATTACGTTTTTACATTGAATGAGGTATCATTGGATAAATGTTGTGCTATCCCCAAAACTACAATCTTAAAAATATCTTAAATGTAAGCACATAGGTATAACGAACTTAAAAGGAAAACTATCGCAAGTAGACTTGATTGATTCCTGAGGTACAGGCGTCTAAAGTGTTTATACCTAGGCAGAAGCGTACATATATATTTGCGCCATTGAAATGTGCTTCGCCATAGTCGATAAACTATCTTAAGACTTCCGGTGCCCATTTATGGTCTTCATCATCAGTTGCACTTCACCAAACGGTACCAAAATCGCTATATAATAGTTATTTGAGGAGTTCTCTCAATTCTTCACGGATCTCCTTATCAGATATTGATTTGATGACAGTGGAACCACCTCGAGGGTTTACCCTACCAAACAAGTTATTTTTTTTTAGATCCATCATCGATTGGAATTATTCGAGATACACCTAAAAAAATACTGCTTGCTTTTACATTTTTATACGAAAGAATAGCCTTTTCTAAGGATCTAATTTAAAGCATTTTATGATTAAGTGTTATGGTTATTTAAAATAGTTATTAAATAAATTGAACCTCGCCTACTTACTGTGCAAAAATGGCGGAACTATTTGGAAAGTCGCTTTTTTATTATCTGTGATCTGTTTTATAGTCATAAAGGACGAACGTCATTCAAATATGTAGTGTGATGTAAACAAATAATCGGAATACAAATACAATATATTTATTACTTCAGAGTATTTTAAGCATTCGGTCATTGCTTATTACCTAAACTTAAATTAATAAACCACTTCCTGCATGACCTTTGTTACTAGAATAGATGCACTGAAAACAATCACATTAAATTTAATGATAAGTGATTCTTTACTTCCAATCATAAGTTTCTACAAAAAAAATTGGTGCCGTGAAAAACCTCATTATGAGGTTTTCCAAGAGGTTCAACACGATGAGGTCCTCATCACACAAATTAAGATTGAATTGAGACTTGTATACAACAATAAACCTATTGTTATATGAACCTACTTACTATTAAATCTTACAAAATCTTATGTACTTGTACAGAAATATTCCGTTTCATACTGATCTCCAAAAACTATTGTACAGATACTTACAACAAGATACAAGCTAAGCTACTAAATTATACCAAAGTATTTAGTGATACCTAGATCCTTAGCTGGGCCTCTATTCAGCACGGTAAAAACCATATCGTGTTTGAGCTGTTATCGCATTGCCACCGTTTTGATGATGATAGCTCTTATTTACTTGACAGTAATGGCGGCTGGCGTCAAAACAATACCATAACTGCGCCTCTATTCTAGGCGGTAAAAACGATATCGTAGTTTGCCTGTTATTGTATTGATTATGACGTCAGCCGCCATTACTATTAAGAAAATAAGAGCTATCAAAACGTTGGAAATACGATAACAGATCAAATGCGATATTGTTTTTACCGTGTTGAATAGAGGCGCAGGTCAACTATGATATCGTTTTTACCGCCTAGAATACCGGCCCTGATCGTTAAAACGTCTCGTCCACAACAATAAGATAAGATAATAAGATAATGTTTTATTGACATAAAATAGGTACAAATTGAATTGAAATCCCTGATTTCTGAGCTAGGTCGGATAAACCTGTGTTACAGAAATCAGTGTCCTCTCCTATATTCGAGTTACATAATATTCTATTAAATGTTAATAACAACTTTAGACTTTAAACATTACAAACAATGCATCATTTTTTACAGTTTCTACCCGTCATAAAAATTACACTAGCTGTAGCCAGGACATTGGTACGTATACTAGTTGAAAGAATAATTAGTTATTAATGCTATCGTCACATACGCGAGCTAATACCGAGCGTTTTAATAACCAACTTTACACGAACCCGAAATAATTTGTTTTGCACTTTTTCATCGATTATTTTCTTTTGATTTTTTGCTCAATACCTTGAGTATTCTCGAAACAAAAAAACACAAAACTGACTGAGAACCCTAGAAATTATAGTTTTCAATAAGGGTGAGTAATGTAAAGTCTGTTCCTATTCGTTCCGACACTCTTATAAACATATCAATTTACCATTATAACTCCATATTCGCGTACTTTTGAAGGTTGAGCCTAGTCATATTATTTATTTATACACTTTATCATCGTCTTCATGTCCATTTTAAGGTAGTAATCTCTATTTAATATTGTATTTTTTGATGAAAAGCACATTCGCTGAAAACACAATTACACTGACGGAGTCTTGTCATGAAGATTTTTTTTTTCGAATTATTTCTGACATTGAAAATGTAGTGAGGTTTTATAGATTTGATTGATAAGTTTGGTTTCCGTCTCTGTCGCACCCAGCATAATAATATGATGATTATGATGAATATATATTCAACCTATTTAATAAACTAATTAGAGGTAACATTATTCTCATTACTATTTCATCCTCTGTCTAAAGACAATTACAGTCAGGTATAATTGTTATTGTCATTGGCTGTCTGAATAGGAACAGACTTTACGAGTACCTACATTGAAAAAAATCTAAACTATCTCAATGCACGACAGGGTATTAATACTTTGTCTGAAAATTATGTAACAAGAGTCTCTTCGCCCACACGCTCGTGACTCTTCTGTCTTAATTAGCCCGCTATTATAGACAACTTAATACTATTATGGGTTTCCATAGTGAGAAATTTATATACGCTTATAATATAACAAACCATTCTCATCTGAAAACCTTTTAGAACACGGTTGCTTTCTAAAAGTGAGCTTATTTAGTAGAAGTAAGGCATAGCCATTATTACCCGAATCCTTTCAAAGCATCTCTGTTCCGAATTGTGATATTGTTGGAGATATTTCGGGCGGTGCCGGATTTAGTCGCGGCACAACATCTTGCAATCTTGTGTCCGCCAATAAATTCCTCTGGCGTCGTAAGGGCTTTAAGTTTACGGGTCGGATCTCACAAAGTACAGTGGCTGATATATAGACGTAATTTGCCAGTCTATGGCTCCACAAGCCCCGTACCTACTCATAACCGTATCGCGTTTGCAACCACTATGATTACACGTGCTCGTAAACCCGCTGCATTACATTAAATTTAGGCATGAAAGTTTCAACAATAGCTTTTGTTGGAATATTTGGGTAAAAAGGCTAAATAAATGAATTTAAGAATAAACCTGCAAAAAGAAAAATAGAAACAATAAAAAATTCAAAAAGAGTCGGCACATCTGAGGTTACTATCTACAGCTTTGTGTATAAGTAGATATAGTCGACCACGAAAGTCCTTTACAACTTTTGCACTTTAACATCATACAAATAGAGTTGAAAAATACCAAAGGAGTTCATTGATCGACGGTACAAATACTCTAGCAAATAATAATTATAGTTTCGACCTTCATATACGACATAGGTATGGTTTGTTTTATTCAAACTTTTGCTAACGAGTAAACAAAAAATAAGAGGGCGGAGTCATGTAATAAGCATTATCTTATCTTATCTTGTAGGTGGGGTCCTCACGGATACACTTCGACCCTATGGGATCTTTTGTGTAATTACCCAAAGCGCTTAATCCAATGCAGCCTTCACCCCTTCCAAAAAGCGGATAGTGGAGTGCAATGGCAGTGCCTTGAAATCCTTCGGTTCTGGGTAGCCACAACCGAGGATTTTCATTCTTACTCCGGCGAGGGCATCACATTCACACAGTAACCTAAGGCCTAAGGCCCACTTGCACGTTAATGTTAACCCTAGGTTAACCCCGGGTTAACAGGTTAATTTGTTAAAATTGACAGTTCTTATATGAATCTGACATTCTTTAATAATTTAACCTGGGGTTAGCCTAGGGTTAAATTTACGTGCAAGCGGGCCTAAGTGTTTCATTGTCTCCACCTCTTCGCCGCACATTCTACACTATGTGTTTAAGTGCCCGGTAAACACTCCGATAGTATATCGGAGTTGCCTTCTGCTGAGTTTCCAAAGATTTTTGGTCCAGCTTTGCATGACCTAAGCCTACCGTAGTTTTCCACTCTTTTTGGTGATATTCTAGGGCGTTATTGTTCAGCGTTAGTGTAATAAGCATTAAATAAAATGTTTCAAAAATGTTTCAAAACAAATGCTTGCAATGCATTGCAACGCAATACGTTGCCAAATATCAAAACAATGTAAAGATTTAGACACGCGGAAGTGTGTCAGCCAAGTTCGCAAAGCAAATAACTTGACTGATTGCTACGGTGCGCTATTAAGTAGTAAATAACATAAAAAACATTTTAACATTTGAACGTTATGCATGACCGGAACTGTGATCTGTGAGGACTTGGTTTCCAGTTAGATCTCAAGTCTCACCTCATTTATTAGCGAAACCGTTGAAACTTGGCATTCTTTCACATTTATGTTTCCGATGGGATATTTTTAATCCGTGCTGCTGCTATGTGTCATTATCTTTCAGAAACTACCGACGAAAAAAACGGAGGAGGTTCTCAAGACGACGCGTATATTTTTTAATAAGTAAACAGAATCCGTAAATGTCGTGATCTTTTTGATTATTTGCCGATGGACTATTGTCTTTCACTAAAAATCCTTAAATGTTAGAGCAACCGTTTTATTTTTCCGCTTATATATATTGTAATTAAAGAGAATTCTAAATTTAAGCTTCAAACGGGCGGACAGACGGATAGACAGACAGACGGACAGACAACAAAGTCGTCTAAAAATATGAGGCTACTTTTTTCGGTATTAAAATAAATAAATAAAAATATCTTTATTTCGGACCACAAGTTATCCACAGGATGTACTAAGAGTTACGCTCGGTTAGCAAATCTTATTTAAAAACTGGGTTTGTAAAAAAATAAAGTACAATTTGGGCTACGCCCTAGATTTGTCCCACCCAGCACTTTAAAATGGAACAGTCTAATCTGCCCGCAATCGTGATCAGAATGCTGTTGGGGCTTTGTCTCACACGAACGTGCTAGCTTCTGCGAGCATATCCGCCCAAGTAGCACCATGGAGCCTTAGGCTAAATCTTATATGCCTTAAAGATGTCTAAAGTAGGTTTCCACTGAGACATGAACATTTAAGTCGGTTTTCATAAAATCCACTTAGCATTTAATTCAAAGTAGACTTAAAATAAGGTGACTTTAGTCTATTTGTCACTTTCAAATCCAATTAGAATTAAGTCAGCCTTACGTACGTCTAGAAAAAATCCTATTTAAGGATGGTTATCCTTATCTTATGCAATACTGAATATTGACTTGAGGCTTACTTGATTTTGATCGATCTAATGTAGTTAAGTCAATATTGAATTTGAAAGAATTAAAGATTTCTTAAAACCAAACGAATTCTAAAGTTTCTCAACTAGTATTTCTTCTAACCCAGTGAAGTAAAAAACTGCTTAAGAAGTAGTTTTTAATCCTAGAAGAATTAAGAAGACGGGATTATGTGAAATGAATAGTCGTAATGTTAAGAAATTAAAAAAATCTGGTGGATTTCGTCGTCGAGTCGATAATTGCATGAATATGAATATACATACATACATACATAATCTCACGCCTTCGTTCCCAGAGTGGGGTAGGCAGAGCTACAGAATTACAAACATCTCTAAAAACTTGTTGATAATTCTATAACCACAATTCGCACAATTAGGCTAAGATGTTTACCAGCGTAATATATATATGAATATGAATATAGTGCTTAAAAAACCGTTCAGAATGTATTGAATTCTAAAAGTGTCATTTACTGTAAGTGTCCTCACCTCCTTCAGCCAAAACTACAAATAAGTACTAAAATTCTCGAATATATCTCAAATGAACGAACTAAAACTATTACGACTCAGTAGACTTCTCTGGTATTTGAGTTACAGACATCTCAAACCTACCTACTGAAAATGATTTATGCCCATTTGTCCCAACCTTTTAGTCCTTAGTCCGTAGGGAATAGTGGGAAAAAATATTTCCCATTTGTCACCACTGGGGAGAACTGGGAAGAAATAATTCCCATTTGTTACCACTAGGACAACTGGGAATAAATAATTCTCTCTAAACTTGTTCCCAGTGGTCTCAAAAAGGAAAAAATAAATATAGTTCGTACCTACATCTACCACTCGTTAAAACCATAATGGTGTTAAATTTAAATAAACTGTTAAAAGGTTTCCGTAGGTAGGTACGTAAACTAAGGGAGATAAATTTTAAATTATAAACGTGGTAAGTCCAAATCTAATATTTAATATTAGGTACATCGCAAACCTCATAGAAAATTTACATCGTGAATACTTATAGCATACTATTTCTATACCTACATATGAATAAAAAACCTGTAAGTATACTATTAGTTAATTATCATTATGAAATGTGCAACAATATGATTGCTTCTTAATCGTCATCGTTATGAACCTACCTACATGATAATATTGATAATACAGTAAAAAGATCAACAGAGTACATAATCAATAATGGTAATAAAAAACATCAGGGCGACAATCTCACACAAATTT
The DNA here is from genome assembly GCA_946894065.1 of Acleris literana. Classification (NCBI taxonomy): domain Eukaryota; kingdom Metazoa; phylum Arthropoda; class Insecta; order Lepidoptera; family Tortricidae; genus Acleris; species Acleris literana. Next base: position 79,046,853 of record OX335668.1, read on the forward strand.
ACCTAGTCCCAAACTAAGCACTCGACTTTTACTGTGGGTACTAGATTCCAGAGTTTTGTCGCTTAGGTCCGCTAAAATGACAAAAACCAGTACTTACCTAGTATCAAATATAAAAAAAACTTTATGTATTTTTATTATGATAATATAGGTAAATAATTTTGATGCAATTTTTCTTTTTCAACAAGGTTTATCTGGAGGAAATCCCTTAAAGGGATAAGTTCGCCTTTGTACCTACTTGGTTTTTTTTTATGTTGCCTGTGTTTTGTATTTCTATTTTATTCTTGTACAATAAAGAGTATACATACATACATACAATTACGATTAAAATAGAAAATTGTTGCACATTTACCCCCTTACTAATAAACGTTGAGTAACGGTGGTATAGCTATACAATGTTTTGTCCTTATCTGTCATTGTGACATTTGAATTTGACAGATAAGGACAAACATTGTATAGCTATACCACCGTTACTCAACGTCTATTAGTAAGGGGGTTAATAAACATGATTAAAATCATACATGTTTTTACTTATATACTACTGCTGCTGCCGGCATGTATTGCAATGCCACGTAATGTAAAAAAGTGTTCATTTGTCATCACAATCGGATCAATGGTATAGGAACACATAGAGCACAAACGTACAAACATTCATTTTTATTCATATAGATATTAACAATAACTTTTTTTTTGCATTTTGCAATTATTACTCTAAAATATACAAGATTTGAAATTATTTAAAAAGTGACATCCTTAAGATTGCATTCGTACGGAAAATTTAAAACAGCGTCTCTACCTCTTCCAGGCGGTAAAATCCAAATCGTATTTGACCTGCTATGGTATTATTTGTAACTCGGCCGCCATTACTGTGGAGTAAATAAGAACTATCAAAACGTTAACAATAGGATAAACGAAACGATATAGTTTTTACCGTGTTGAATAGAGGCCCTGTTTAATTAAATTTAACACCAGTAGGTATAGTAAATTAGTGGTAACAACTGGGTTAGAATTGTTTCTTCCCAGTTTCCGACTCTATGGACCGCAAAACGCCACAGTCACAATATTTTTAGGGTTCCGTAGTCAAACTAGGAACCCTTATAGTTTCGCCATGTCCGTCTGTCCGTCCGTCCGCAGCCTAGCTCAGAGACTCGTAGTACTAGAAAGCTGTAATTTTGCATGAATATACTTAGCCACGCCAACAAAGAGGTATAAAAGGTTGAAAAATATTTTTTTTTATTGTACCTCGTAACGTGGGTTTTTTTCTCTTCTACTCCATAGGGTGGGGTGTCGTTGGATAGGCCTTTCAAATATATTGCGGGTTTGTGAAAAGAAAACAATTTTTCGATTAAGGGATCCGTTTCTTTTCTAACAATAGGGTATTTGCCTGATATTAAATTTCATATATTAATTTGAATAATATATATTGATATATAGTTAATTATTTTTTATTTTATGATAAAATAATTCAAAATCAAATTTGAAGTTGGTAATAAAATAAAAAAGTTATAGCCTTTTAAAGTTTTTTGTCTATCCCTTTCTCACGAAACGATGTTTTGCGTGTAATTCATATGGCGGTTGAGGAATATGACGTCATATTCCTGTATTTGTGTCTCCGTCTAAAAGCAAGTTTTAAACATTTATATCTTTCTTATTTTTAAAGATATTAAAAAACTACCTATTTATACTAGGATATTCGGGAGTTAAAAAAGCTTCAATTTAAATACTAATAAAAAAATTGGCAAATAACCTATAAATCATTAAAGTGATAATTTTTGTTAGAGTCAATTGTTTTTGAGATAGTTTTTGTGTAGTAACGGCTTTGGAACCCTACACTGAGCATGGTCAGGCTTGCTATTGAAGGTTTTTTAATAGCTTTGTACACACTTACCGTAATATAGGTATGAACCGGTTAGAAATTATAAAACGTATTTTTTGTTACATTGAAGGATTCACTTGACTTATAGGAAGTTGCTTGTTAATAATGTTATTGTTTTCTTATTGCATAACCACTCCGAAAATCAAAAAAACAACGTAACCTGTTACTGTACAATTGGTATCGCGAAACCTGACTTAGGAATGAGTAAACTCAATATTTTCTTAACTTTGCTTACTACAAATCTTCTTTAAGACTGAGTTAATGCAACAATCTTTTAAATAGGAACAAGTTAAGACCAAAAAACAGTATTAACCCATCCTTAACTTTATCTTGCTAAATCGACATTGCCTTAAGTCTTATTTATTTGATCCTCAGTTGAATTAACGCCATATTCGACTGAAGTTCATTTTAAAATGTTTGTGAAGAAGTTATAAATTTAATATTTTTCTGTGTATATTCATGTTAAGTATTTTGTATAAATATTAAAAAAAACAATTAAGTAACAAAAGATATGTGACAAACTATGAAAAACATTTTTTTTTAAGAAAACCTTCAAAATTGTTTGAGTGTTTTAATAATATTTGAAGGTTTGATAATATTTCTTAACATTCTTTATGAACTTCAATTCTCTCACAAGAAAATATAATGGCGTACCTAGCTTATTAAAGTTATTACTTTCCAAATACGCAAGAGCAGTTTCATGTCGAAATTTACAGTCAAAATTTCAACGCAAATTAGTTGGTCGCTTAGAAATAATATACATTGTTGTAAAATACACGGGCATTAAACATTATTGCCATTATTTTTCTTAATAAAAACTACGTAAAGTAAATGTAGCTTTAAGTCAATCTTCAGTTGACTAGGATAATTCTTCACGATTTGATTCTAATATTCTTAACTTGGTATTCAAGATAACTTGAAGACAAAAACTTTGATTTAAGTTGGTATACAAGATGTCTTGAAGACACAGTTAAGGCCTTTATTTATACCACTGTCTTAAAAAAGGTTTAAGTCTTACTTGAAAGAAGTTTAAAGTCCCTCTTAATTTGCACTTAAAAACGGTGCCCATTTTTACTTAACTCTATCTTTAAGGTTTCCAATAGATATCTTTAAGACAAAATTTGATTTAACCAAGACAATAGTATGAATTAATACTTAGTCTTCAAGATATCTTCAATACCAAGTTAACAGGACAATAGCTACTTGAGCGATGCACTACACCTCCTCGGCAGTCCCATCAACATTCTGAATGCGTTATTGTATTGTACGCGCAGAGCGCTATATGCCCTTTTTGTATACATAAGCCCACAAATTGCTCGTGTAAAAAGATTGGCTAAAAGCTTTTAAGAGCGCAATTTTGTACAGAACCCTAAAAGTTAACACGTGATTGAATCCTGAACCGAAATAGCTACGGCATTACCTAATGGTCATTATAAAAAATGAGGTGAAGTTGATTCGTTTTATCATCATTATCTATTTGACTCCCGGCCGCGTGAAGTGTGACGGCCAAAAGACGCCGAAGCTCCAGAAGGGGCTCGTTAGGCACGGCGCAGTTAAGAGCATGCGGCAGGTGGCGAAACAGTCGCCCACTAGCCGCCCGGTCTCGTCCCTTAGTTTCAGTCGCTATTCCGTTTTCCCTAAGGATTATGTCCGTTTTCACGCATTGAATGAAACCATCGTTAACGTGGAATTGTAAGTGGAACAGTAAATGACTTATGTTGCGTTTTAAATTAAAGTTTGATGAATAGGTAGCGATGTCCTTGGACGGTTACGTTACTACCCGATGCTACTGGGCCAACCGAACTTAAGAAGTTTTCAAACGAGCCGAATTTGAATTTGCTATTTATACTTCATTCATAATTTATTTACTATCCGTTACATTACGGTATTAAGGAACATAAATGGTAAAAATGAGGTTTACCCTGCCTACTATAAAAAACAGTTTAAACAAAGGGTCAGCTAAATTACCTGTGTATCGATCTCCTTACCGCCCGCGTCCCTCGAAATGACTCGCTCTTCCATTCGTAAACTACGATTCTGTAGCGGCTTGAGCTTGTATAAAGTAAGGTAAGTGTGATCTTTGATTTATATGCCACTACTAGTGATAATATAGATTTTTCGCGTTATTATATTTTTTTAAGGACCACATAGAAACACGGATCCCAACTCCTATTACATCTTCCTGAATCCTAAATATTATTCCTAAAATTTGTACCACACTAATATAATTAATGCGAAAGGTTGTGTTGTATATATAATGTGTGTGTGTTTTTTATCCAGAAAATAACTACCTGTGGGATGATTTACGCGGAAGAAGCCTGTAGGCTAAACCGCAGTTTAGTTGTGCCAAAATGTATAAGACTGTTACGAGTATGTACCATACGGCTCTAAGGATTTTGATGAAAATTGCGGAATGGGGTGTTCGGCCTCGGTCTTCCAGGTGCTGTTAGTTATAAGACTCGAACTATATTGTTCGTGCAAGTGGCCTTCAGTGATCGTGAGGAGCGGTAACGACGCGGTTCGCCTAGTTGGTGGTGAGCGCTATTATTTGTTCCTCGGTCAGATATAATTATATATTCTCCCCCTCCTCTTAAGGGTAACAGGAGACCTCATTTGCACCAAAACAATACATTTTGTGCTCTGTCCGAAAATCAGTAATTACTTATGTAATTAATTAAGTAAATAAATATTAAGCATTTATTAATTAAAAAAAATGAAATTGAATCATAAAGTACTACGTAGTACTTTGTTGTTAAATCACATTTTTAGTATATCTTGGTAAAAAAAAAAAGTCATATCATTACTGTCAAGGAAATAATAAGAGCTGTCGTAACGTTCACAATACGAGATCATGTCAAAGGCAATATGGTTTTACCCAGTAGATAGAGGCCCCGGTGGATTCGCCATAAAAACCAACATATTCAAAATGCAAATGATTATTTTTATTTTTGTTGGTAAAATGTCAAGTCTGGAGCCTGTCATCAAATATAATAAAATAAATGGTAAAAAAAACAAAAAAACCGCCTTCAAAAACACAAAAAATAACTTCTTTTAAAATGGCAGGTCAGTCCAAATGAAGTCTGCTTTTGGTTAAAAAATATTGCGAGTCGCCGACTTTAGTTGGACTGATCTATTACCTATTTTTATTTACCATTTTAAAAGAAGTTCTGTTTTGCATTTTTGAAGGCGATTTTTTTTTGGTTTTTTAAACATTTATTTTATTTTGTACTTTTTAGTGATCTTAATAAGCTGTTATGTAGTCCCACTTCTTAATTGATATGAAACTTAAATCATATCAAGCTTGCCGCATGCAAAGCCGCGGGAAAGTCATAGTCATATTTAAACAATTAAATGTTCTTCGTTATAGTTGCTCTACTATCTTAATAGAGATATCTTATCGCCACCCTTGAAATGGGCCCCATTGAGGAGTTCCGGTGGCCATCTGTGGTCTTCATCATCAGTTCCACTTCACCAAATGATACTTTCTGAATGCAAATGCTAGACTTGTTACTAAAAATACTAAAATCGCTATATATGTGCCTATAATATTTGAGGAGTTCCTTCAGTTCAGTGACAATGCGACCACCTCGGAAGTATACTCTATCAAACAAAAATTTTTTTTTAAAAATCGGTCCGCATTTGGCGGACAAAACATACATGAAAAAAAATCATACAGTGGAACATAGAACCTCCTCCTTTTTTGAAGTAGGTCTAATAATTACAAAAGGTACCGTTGAACTTTTATGCTGCGAATGAGTTAGTAGTTTAGTTTGTATTTGTTTGTACTAAGCATGGCACGGTTGAAAGATTGCTTCCTTTTTCGTCGTATTCCTGATTCGTCCTGTTTTTGTTTGACACATTCTTGTTTCGTCGCATTCCGTTTTCGACATTATTCTTGTTTGGACACATTTTATCTACCAAGTTATACTATACAATGCCAATGACCTTGCCTGCATAATAAAATGAAATTAGTATAATAAAATTATTGTTTCAATGAAATTAAACAAAATAATACAGAAAACATACACATGAAACTTATTTCTAGGAAACAAAAATCTTACATAAGTTGACACAGCTTATTTAAGCACCCCATAACACTTATTTCATTATTTACAAAATCATCTACGATGGGGCCTCTCCTGATAGAATTTATCCCTATCTTTTTTCCGACGTAGATTTTTTGCATCTGGGCAATGAATTTGCATTTTTCTTGAAATAATGTCATGGGTTGCCGCTTCTGATCGGAGTAATTTTATGAATAAAAACAGTGAAGGTTTTTTTGAGATTCTATGATTTATACGATTATTCCATCCTTCTACTGCATTATTTGTTCTGAACTCATCTTCATTCACACAAAACAAAGATCCTGTTACTTTCCTCATCCAAAAATTAGCAAAGTAGCTATGGAACTTATTAATAGGTTCAGAGTCCGTTGCTAGTTCTGATACTTATTTCAATATAAGCTCTTGGTATTTCTTCTTTTGGTAGCAATGGTAAATTTGTTCAAGGTTTGGTGTAAAGTCTTCCTTCATCTGTTTCTATTGTACCAAACTCCCTAGCCGTTTTCTAAACAGCTTTTTAAAAATATAAATTACCCCCAGTGTTATTGTGGCATCTGAGTATTCCGCTTTTAATCCTTGAATGGCAGCGATTTCAAAGTCACACTTGAACTTTTTAACTTTAAGGCCAAATTCAGTTTTTAATATTGAAAAAAGCCGTTGGTACGTATTTATATGCTTATTTGGTAGAAGAGCGTATAAAATAGGCACAAAACAAGATTTCCCTAGTGTTTTATTCAAGTTTACTTGAAGAGTGTATAACTGCATAAATAGCGGCGGCACAACCTTGAAGGTGCCGTCGGCAAAATACTCTTCCTCTTTTCTAAGTATATCGAGGGCAGAAGGTGACGCAAATATTAATATTTTTTCATGATCAACATTATTGCAAATCAAAAAGCTATCAGCAAGCATATCAAGAATTGTTACGTTTTTCAAATTCTTAATCATGCATTTTTTGACATTGAGTGCTAAATTCCGTGCATTATACAAACCGGTTTTATGCTTTTTAAATGATAGTATTACTGACGTATCTGATTCTCCATCACACATTTCACCAATATCTAGTACAGTATTTTCAAATATCGGTTGTTCGGGTCCCATATTTCACGTTTGCATAAGTGTAGCCGATTTTCAACCTCTCTCTCCAATAAATTTGGTTTGCAAATGTGGTTTGATTCCTTTATTACTTTGTTCGTGCTATCCAGAGTAATAGACGTTGGACAAACAGATCTGTTTAAGCACCTCCAATTTGACGTACCTTTCAAATTTCTTCGAACAAAATTATACTTGTATCCCCCTCTCGCAACAAAACATTGTTAACACCTCTTTTACTACTAATAAAGACAGTAGCATCTTCAGTCCCATTCGCATCCATTATTTAAATTTATATATAATATAATTGATTTATATACACTCATGGACAAAATTAGGGGAAAAAATTAAAAAAAGGTTTAAGAACTACTTTCATAATTATCTTAGGTACTGGCCACTAATATCAGAGGATGCCATTAAATTAAATGTTCTTTTGGAATGTTTTTAATGTTTGTTTTTCATTTGTTTTTTTCGCGATTTTGTCGTATTGTGTCATCTCAGTAATAAAAAAGTCCTCGTAATTTTAAGTTTTTGATGAAAATTTATGTTTTCTTCGAGTTTATGTGTTGAGTTTATTATCAGTTGTGTTTAGCGTGATTGATTGAAGGATATTAAGTAAAAATGCCAGATCTAAATGAATTTCAAGTGGTTAAAGCTGTCACTTTAATTGAAAATGGCTATACTTACAAAGATGTGGCCCAAACATTAAGAGTTTCGAAATCGGTGGTACATCGAGTGGTCAAGAGGTATCGTCAGACCGGCCAGTATAGCAGACGAGCAGGTCAGGGGCGAAAACGAAAAACAACAGCAAGGGACGACCGGTTCATTGTGAACAACGTGCTCAGAAACCGAACCATGACTTCTTCCGAGGTGCGTACGAAGCTGCAAGAAGTCAGACAAGTCTCAATAAGCACAAAAACGGTAAGAAGGAGACTGAATTCAGCTGGGCTGTCATCCCGTTTGCCTGCTAGAGGCCCTCTTCTTGCCACAGGGCATAGAGTAGCTCGACTTGAATTTGCCCGATATCACGCAAATTGGGACGAGGAACACTGGAGCGAAGTCTTGTTTACCGACGAGTCAAGATTTTGCCTGATGCCAGATGACGGAAGGGTTAAAGTGTGGAGACGACCAGGAGAAAGGTACGCTCAGTGTAACATCATTGGAAAAGAGGCATATGGTGGAGGGTCTGTAATGGTATGGGGAGGCATTTGTATGGGGGCACGTACAGAACTTCGGGTCATAGAAAATGGGTCATTAACAGCTGCACGATACGTAACTGAGGTTTTGGAAGAAATTGTTGTGCCTTTTGCCCCATTCATAGGAGAAAATTTTCTTTTGATGCATGATAATGCACGCCCCCATACCGCAGCTGTGGTTACCGATTATCTTCGAGACGTTCAGATCAATGTTATGAGGTGGCCAGCACGTTCGCCGGATTTAAATCCGATAGAACATGTCTGGGACAAGTTGGGCAGACAAATTAAAAAAAGAAATCCTGCCCCCACTAACTTGAGGGACCTAAAAAACGCATTAATGGAAGAATGGGAAGAAATTCCCCAAGATTTCATTGATAATCTGATCAGAAGTATGCCGCGGAGAATGGAAGCAGCTCGAAGAGCTAGAGGGGGCAACACTAAATACTGATGGATAACTCACAAAACAGCGATCAAGAAAAAGATAAGAAAAAAAAGGAAAATTTAATTAAATTCTTAAATGTTAATTTCATTTACAATTTCTTTAGACGGGTTGTTTTCTAAAACTGGTATTAATTTTACATTTGATTTTGTGTTTTTGATTTTAAACTGATCAGTAGACCCCGGTATCGGAGGAGCAAAATGGTAGCTGTCAAGTTCTTAGGGATGGGTAATCATATTTTTGATGTTGATATCGATACACGATTTTTCTATACATTAGGTTGTACACAGTTATTTTTTTTTGATCTATGATAATCATTGATCGTAAAAATATAAAGTGTACACATATTTATGAACTCGACTGTACAACAAAATATATATCTATGGTTGCTATTACTTTTCTTATGTTTCGAGTTGCAGAGCAGTGCATAAACACTCTTGTGATAAACCTTTTCAATAGAGATTAATACTGGCCACTTATACTGATAATAAATTATTTACGTCAATAAATAATCATTGTCACTTTACAACAATTTCTTCGATTAAATAGCTGTTTACGAGTTTATTCGTCTAAAATCATTTATACCATAGAAAATGGAGTCACTTCTTGCAGAACACCCTGAACTCCAAAAAACGAATGAAAAAATTTACTGCACAGTGTGCAGTGTACACATCATTTCCAGATCTTGGAATATTAAAAAGCACATGGAGTCGAAATGCCATCAAGAGAAAATCATCAACGCGTGTCCTAGTCACATTGATTATTTAATAAAGGACATTCCAATACTTGTAAACCAGGACGATAAAGTATATTGTATATCTTGCAACTCCGTTTTGACTCCAACAAAATTTTGTATTGAGAGGCATTTGAAAACCTTTACTCACAGAAAAACAAATGAAGATCAATTTAACTTTAACCGAGATCTGGTAAAGTTTTTCATCAGTTGTAACATACCTTGGACCAAATTGGAAAACCCAAACTTCAGAAGTTTCATGGACAATTGTCTCAATAAAAAATATGGCGATGTTACATTACCGAGAGAATCAACTTTACGCAAAAATTACTTGCCTATAGTATTTAATGAGAAAAAAGATGCTATAAAAGAAGAACTGTCCAACGAATATATATATTTGAGCATTGATGAGACTACAGATTCTATGGGTAAAAAAGTGGCTAATGTGATAGTTGGAGCTTTAACAAATTATTTATCTAAGCCCCACATCTTTGCTTCACGAAAATTAGACTCAACTAACAATATCACGATTAGTAATCTAGTAAATGAGGTGCTTCGCGAGTTATGGGGCCATAATTACGAACAAAACTGTGATAAATTGTTATTTTTCGTGACTGATGCGGGGTCATACATGGTAACATCGGGTAAAAATTTAAAGAAAAGCTACCCAAATATGACTCATTTGACATGTGTAGCTCATGGCCTAAACAGGGTAGCTGAAGCCGTGAGACAAGCTTATCCGAAGGTAAATAGTTTAATAAATTTTGTTAAAAAAGTTTTTAAAAAAGCCCCTAAAAGAATAGACATGTTTAAACTAGAATATCCTAATACTCCTCTTCCTCCTGAACCTATCATCACGAGATGGGGCACGTGGATAGAAGCTGTCAGCTATTATAAAGATCATTTCCATAAGGTTAAGAATATTATTTCTAAATTGAAATCCTCTGAAGCTGCTGCTATAGCCAAAGCATAAAGATTGTTCTCTGATGCAAATCTGATAAACGAAATCAATTTCATCGATAAAAATTTTAGAATTTTATCGATCTCAATAACAAAGCTAGAAGATCCAAACCTTTGTTTAAAAGAATCCTTAGATGTAATACTCGAGGTAACAAAAAAACTTTCCTTATTACGTTTGCATCCAATCGGAAAACTTATTTATTTAAAAATGCGGAATGTATTGCAAAAAAATCCTGGGTTCACAACTATACAAATTTTACAAAGTTTGTTGGATGGCAAAAGTGTTGAAATTACTGATGATGTAAATAAGAATACAGTACAGAATTACGCCAAATGTAATTTCTTGCCCATTACTTCTGTCGAAGTAGAAAAGTCATTTTCTTTCTTAAAGTGGATTTTCAACTACAGAAGAAGAAGTCTAACACCCGTTAACTTAGAACAAATTTTAGTAATATATTACGAGACATATATCTCTAATGATAAATATGACTAATTGTAAGATATTATAATTGTTGTGTATATTTATTGTAACTACACTAGTTTACTGCAAAGAATCTGATCATTCATCAAGAACATGGTATGACCTTTGGTGAATATAAAAGAGTTTATATTTTGTTTTAAATTTATTTATGAATGCTTTATGCTAAGAAGATAACTAAAACTTCTTAATGATGAAAGATTTTTTTTTGTAAATAATAAAAATGTTCAATACATGTTGGTTTTGTAATTATATAGTCCTACTTTATAGAATAAACGCTATCATTATGATATAATAAAATATCGACATATAACTATGTTTATCGACATGAAGTTAATATTTCAAAACAATGTTTACCCTTCCCTAGTAATGGCTCGAAATTGACAGCTACCATTTTGCACCTCCGATACCGGGGTCTACTGATCAGTTACAGCTACTAATAATATTATTAAAGTTAGTTGTTAAGAATTTTTCATGATAGTTTCATTTTATTGAATCTTTTTTTTGCGTTCCCCTAATTTTGTCCATGAGTGTATATAAGTCAATGTATATTATACTATAATATTGATATCATTACCTATCCACACTGACATTGACATTACATTGAATTATATTTATCGAAGAAAATAATGTTGTTGTTATAAATGGCCAGTGCTAATGTGCTCATAAATTGATAAGAACCTGTTTACTGAAATTCTTACAAGTTCACTACTGCCTACCTCAAATAAGTTATAAAAATATTAATATATTATTGTTGTGCAATATTCAATTCATTTTTTTTAAATGTTATTTACGTTTGGGACACAGTTTTGTTTTTAATACTATATTTTATAACTTCTTAACTGACAAATATACGTATATAAGTGACAGACTGGGTTTACTATACATGTCAAAACACGAATACGACGAAAAAGGAAGCAATCAGCCTATTATTTAAACTATCTTAGTGAAAGAGTGATCTTACTATACGTAATTATTTATGTCGAAAACGGAATGCGACGAAACAGGAATGTGTCAAAATAAGAATACGACGAAACAAGAATGTGTCAAAACAAGAGATAAGTTCAATAACTAAAAATCCAAATATTTCGTGTAAGTACACACGCACAAACGCACACACACCTAGTATTAATATATTTTGTTTATTTTGTTTTAGTTGATAAAGAATATAAAACCATTTAATTTTAGCACATAATATTGTACTACATTTGGAAGAGCGAGAACTCCTGCTACAGATAAACTAATTATCTACTAGGAGGCCTCAACAACTTTTGTAACCTAAAAATTGTTAAATGAATAAATGATTTTCAATTTTCAATTTTCAATTTCAAGTAGGTGGGTCATCTATCAATCAATTCGACATTTAGTTTATATTTAGCAGTTTCTATAGCAAAATGAGATGATCCATTAACATTAAATGAATTTTCATTAATTAACGAATGAACACATTCATCACAATACTTCACTCAAAGACTCATTTGATTTCAGCCAAAATGTCGAGATGTAATAATTTGAAAATTATGAATTTACTTACTTCTGTTTTTACTCGACTGCATGTAAATATGTGTCTTTTTATGAGGCACATATGATTGGATTTTAACATACGAGGTGTCGTTGGATTCGTCTTGGTTGTTGGAGTAACATAGGCTATAATATTTTCATCAAAGTAATGAGAAAGGGGTTTTTTTACATAATGTAGCTGCCGCAACCTTGTCTGCTCACGTGAGGATTTCCTAACAGATTCTTGAAATATACATTGAATGTACCCTATTTGTTTCTGGTTGTAAAGTAATAGTGCCTAAGCAGGTCGGAGGTGGTAAGGAGAGTGATTTGCATAATTTGAAGTATAGGTACATAACCGTCTTCCTTCTTAGTACTCGGGTTAAAACGGTTCTAAATCTGCGTTTTGTTATTAAATTTGTTATGTTAAGATCTAATAGGTAACATGAAAGTAAAATAATTAAATGAGAATATATAAAGAATCTATATGAAAATAGAGGTAATAAACTTCTTTGGAAAAACAGATTTTAAAATAATACAAGATAAATGTTGTATGCGCAACACGTAATATGTTTACATAGACGACAATATCAAAAAATGTAGTCTGGATTTTGAAAGGTTGCTTTTTATTAGACTTGTTGGTAATTTATCACGTGTTTAAATGTTGCATGTTTGAAACAAATAACATTCTTATGTGTGAATAAATAAAGTTGAACTAAATCCTCCAATACCGCCGTGAGCTGCCTGGGACTCTGGTTGATGGAGTCACTGATGGAAGCACTGCGCAGCTCCCTGCGGCACAACTCCCTCAGGCCTCGCCGGGAGTGCGCGTTGTCGTTTTGATCTGATGGAATTCCATACGTAAACACAAAGCGTCTCACTCGTCGTACGTTCGTTAAGGGAAGGGAATTCTTCATCTGTACTTCCGGAAAGTTGCACATAGATCAACACTAGAATGAATACTCTATTGATTGTTTGGTTTAACCTGAAGCAAATATTTTAAAACTACTTTAATAGTATCTTGATTTTTGTTCATAGTACCTTTTTCTTGGATTTCATATTTTCCAAGCTGTGAAATAAAACTGAGAAGGTGAAATGAAGTGCGATTCTGCATGGTTGCAAAGCAATTTCGTCTCGTGCTCATCAATGACTCGTTATGCATAAGATTTTGTTACTCGGTTCTTCGCTTCACTTGCCCTCTATTCAACATCAGCACTCGCGAACTATTTCAGCCTCCTCCGGGTAATATACAGTATTAACACGTATAAACTAAAACTTTCATAAAATAATAGCCATTCTCAATGTCACTCGATTCAGCTAAGTACCTACTCGCTCCCGCATGTTCAGGTTGCCTTTGGTTGTAAGCTTCATTGCGTCATAAAAATGGTGATACGACCTTCATATCATATGTGAAAAGGCCAGTAAATGAACTGCGGATCCGTCTTAGACTAGTATAGTCACATTTGAGGTTTTAAAATTGTTTTAGTTTTTCTCATTTCTCATAATCTCATTTTGCCTTTGACATGTTATTGTATTGTTTTTAACTCGCCAGCCATTACTGTCAACTAAATACGAGCTATCATTGCGTTGACAATACAGAAGCTATTCCTGGAAAAATTAAATTGAATTGAACCTTGAAAATAAGATTTTTCCCAGTAGAAGAGAGGTCCAGTATTGCTCTTTTTATCACCAAAAAACAAGCAGGCAACTTCACTAAATAATTTGCTTTCCCGATCGTACGTAGGAGAAGAATGTTGAAAATTTCACAGATGATGTATTTGTTTTGTGTTCCAAACACAAAAAATAGAATAAAATAAATATTTCATACAACAAACGTGGTATTCTTGCCGTTTAATGCTCGATATTGATAACGGCAACAGGTAAATGCTTGTAATATTCACAGAATATTTAGTTGCATATTCACTTCAAAAATAAATAATTAAGTTAAAAAAAATATATATCAGGGGGCTCCCATACAACAAACGTGATTTTTTATAGATAATGGTATGGAATCTTGCGTGCGCGAGTCCGACTCGCACTTGGCCGTTTTTATTTAATTACGAGTATAGCGACTGATTTCATTTGCATGCCTCCACTACATGAGCACACAAACAAAAGACACAGAAAATTGTTGCTTTAACATTGTTTCTAAATAGCTAAGCCTTGACGACTCAGTATTACAGTGTGTAAATGGAATACGAGCAACCATTTAAACTAGACGTAGGCTATGGCTTTACAAGTCATGTAAATTTGGAATTTCGTTAATAACTCTAATACATAGAGCGCAATTATTTTTAAAGGTCAAGCAGTAATGTATAATGTAAACGAAGATTTAAGTCTCAGTTAATTGCAGGTTAATTGGGCTATTTAACATTGCGCGGCGAATTAATTTGAATGAAAAAAAGGAATACAACTTATTTTAACGATACACATGTTTTTATGTTAATTAGGATGCATGTTGACTGTCGTTAAAATATTTGCTCGTATTCCATTTACACACAGTATTATCAGTTTATTAGGTATGTAATTTTAAATCTTAGTGTGTATATTAAATGTAACGTGTGAAACTAACGCTAGAACTGTTTTGGCTTTTAAGTTTAACCTTTGTCGCGAGCCTGTAATGGATATCGAAGTTCGTTTAAAGCTGCGCGATATTGGCCCAACACCGGGCGCATTACGCTCCCTTTCTACATAATAACCTTCGCTATTTTCCATAAAAGGCTTGATGGCAGTGATCTATTTTCGGAATATATATTGTTTGGCCTAACGCCATTCGTTTTAAACTTATATAATTTCGTGCCTAAAATCATTACATGCAAAGGATTGATGCTTCAGTTCCATTTCATTTTGATCGCAATTTTTTACTCAAATATGATAGTAAAAACAAGAAACCTCGTCCAAAAACAAAAGTTGTTATCAATTCAGATGTGTCTAAAGGGAAGCTCTCTAAAATAAATTAGGTATTTACAATGACCTTGGGCTTCACGCCTATCGCAGTTGGAACGGTCATTTGCTTAGCACAGGTATAAAAGCAATGAGGCAAGAGAAGTCGCGTGCATAGCAAAACGTTATCTCAGGATAAAAATAACTTTACCGTCGAACAAAATTGCAACCGCCAGAACGATTATGCAAAAAAACAGCCAAGATGCGAGCTTGCTTGTTCCGACGACGGCTCGACGAGCCCATCACCCCTCGGACGTGATGGTTCGCTGCAATGCGGGTGTCATATTCAGGGCTCACTACAGTTCATTTCTGTAAAAAAAAGTGTACAAACTTGCGCTAAAGTATATCAGGAACCGTTCTGGAACCGAGATCTTTTCGCCGTGACCTTTTACAAAATTAGCAATTGATTTTCCAGCAGGATTTAACACCCGCTTAAACGGAAAAAACAACATACGCGTGTTTTTGGGTTAGTCAAATCGCCGGAAAGAATGGCTGGTCTGAAATCCAGACCTCAACCCTTTAATTCAGTCATAAACTACACATAAATCTAGACCAGGTTATAGTAAAGACAGTGAAGTACTACTAACTCAAAGTTTCGTATACTAACTCTTTTCAATGAAAAATCAAACAAACTAAACATTTCGAAACAAATGTCTTGGTTGAATGCAGCGATGGCTCGGTCGAACAAATAAGTGCCATATAAGCCTTATTAAAGTTGTACGCGCACACAGCACCGCGGCGTCTGTACGTATTGCTATGCAAGAACACTGCACAGCGAACTGAATTAATAATCCACGGTCAATATTTGCGAGGTCTCGGTATTGTCTACTTTATTGACAATTGTTTGGAGACTTTTGTGTTCATTGTTCAAACAAGACATGTTTCGTCTTGCTTCCGAATCGGATTCCAGAAAATGGCGATGACGATAAATCTCGTGCTCGACGCGCTACGTCACTTCGGAAATTATTTCGGACACGGCTAATTAAGCGTAAGTCGGTACCATTGATCTACACGCAAAAATGTCGTTTAAAAACGCTTCCTTCTTAAGTACAATGTGACTCCATTTCCTAATAAATATTAATAATCACTGTATTATTCTGATCTCAACTCTAAATCTTAAAAAACAAAGGATTCTAAAAAAAAAGTGATGTACAGTGCGATAGCTCTTAGAAGGTGCTTCGGTTTTGTACCCGTTTCTCACTTGCTCTTATACGCTCTTATTAAGAGCGAGTGAGAGAGAAGTACAAACCGAAGCACTTTTTAAGTGCTCACAGACTGTATGTCAATGTAAGAATGACATGCCTCATCGCGTGCGGAGCAGGTGGTACTTACTCGTGAAATATCATATGCCCGTAGCACCCCTCCCGCACCACCGAAACAACCGCAATTTTAGACACGGCCGCCTCGAAGTGAAGTCACTAACATAATGGCCCTGTGCTGGGCAATGAACATGTTAACTTTGTTTCTAATTTATTCATGTGATACATAGTTTTATCAATTCAGTCATTCTATTTAGTTACTTTTTTATTTATATGTATTTATTTTGGAACAAACAGTCATACAAATATATTTAATTACAAATAGATGTACTAAATAGACCTTATAGTATAATAACATTAATAGCGCAACAAAAATGTATACAATATTATTACCTACTCATTTTTTTTACCCAAAAACTTGTTTAGTTTAGTTTTAGTTTACTTATTCTGTGCCTCCTTACAAAACATACTTAAAAAACAAAAAGGAAACAGTGACTTGACATCAACATGAAACACAGAGTATACTTAGGCGGACTTGCGCGGACCAGAGTTAACCCTTAACCCAGAGTTAAGCGTCTACTTTTGTACGTGGTTTGCCGCCTAACCTCGGGTTAAGACGCTAACTCCGGTCCGCGCAAGTGGGCCTTATTAATTTTTCTCAAAAATGTCCGGAAATGTTGACATTCCTATCTACATATTGAGACGCGAAGTAAATAGTTTACTGACAGTTCTCAAATTTAAAAAAAAAAACATTGCGTGCTCGCTACACAAGCCCGCAATGTTGCATACAAATTCCATTACTATCTACCTTGTAACTTTTTAAAAAGTGAAAAGGGCCATAATAAAATGAGGGCACAAGTCTTATACATCCAAATTTTACTCGAAACATAACTTTTTTATTTGTGCCTGGAATAGCTTATGTTTTTTTAAAAACAAGAATTGCGTTTCTCCTTGTCATAAACAAAAAGGCGGTAAGGAGTGATGGTTTTTTTACATGAAGTTTCTGTTTGTATGCAATTCAAAAAATGAGTTCAAGCGATGAAGATTTGACTCCAACACAATTTTTTTCTTGCGATTTTTGAGAAAACCACTATATTTGCCTCGGCAGGAACAGCAATTGCGGGCTTCGTATTTTTAAACGGACTCGCAAGCTCGTCCGTTTAATCCAATACTCACCCCGCAATTGCCTACTTCCATGCCTAGGCAATAATGTACTATTTCTCCCACATGCTCGGAAATGTTAACCTTACTGTTGTCAAATCGGCCCGCGAAGTTCTAAGTTCCAGGCTCAGGCAAAATTAAAAAAAGCAAAGTTATTATTTACCAACGGCAGCGGCCGCGAAAAATGTATGAAATTTCATTACGTACCTGGTGATTTACTTTTTAAAACCATGTTTGGACTAGGATAACTATCTCCAAACAGCCAAACACTCGTGCAATCAAAATTCTTCCTATTATATTTTACTTTTTAAATGTCATATACTAAAAAGTTAAGCCTTTTCAATTAGCATTTACAACGTATTTAAAAGTGTGTCAAATAGTTTGACATTTTTTTAACAGAAATTGCGTTCATAAACAAAATAAATTGAAGAAATAACATAAACGCGTAATAAATGTTATAGTTTAAACTATATTTTATTCAAATTGAATTTATTACGTTTAAATAATTTGTGATTTTATTTAATGCTTTATTTTAGTGTCATACTAAATCGTACGTATCTGTTCTTTTTTTCAAGGAAATGTTGGGACTGTGCTTAATATTATTAACAATTGTGTTAAATTTCCTCACATCTTGGAGAAAAGCACTATACAAGCCCCGACCGGGAAGGGCGGTTGCTGGACTCGTATATAGCGCGGCCTCGACTGCGTCTCGGCCACGCTAACTCTACTCGTCCCGCAACGGCCTATTTCCCGGTCTGTGCAGTAATGTACTATTATATTAGTCACGACATTGGCGTTCTCTTGTTGCGTACCCGGAACTCTAAATTGAACGTCTAGGCAATGCAATATGCCAGCAGGCTAGGGCATCAATGTAATTATTGATTATTTTATACAGTAAAACTGAGTCAACGCAGTCTCTTCGACACACAAGAGATTGCATTTTATGACGATCTTTGTATTCATTGCCACATTTTAAATCAAGGGACTTTTCTGTAGTCTCTCTATCCTGTCAATATAAATGAATATTATAATGAGCGAGGCCTTAGTTTAGTTACAGTGAAAGCATATCACACAGTTCTTGTTCCATGAATTTATGCCTTCATTTCCAGCGAAAGTAGAAATAATTTAATGACGTAGTTCCCTGATAAAATCGCATAGCTAGCTAAATAAATTCTAACAAAGGAGACATTATTGTTGGCGACGTTTTAATGGTAAGCAAACTGACCCCGTTCTACTGGCCAGCGGCCACTCAAAGAATGCGTTCCGGAAAAAGACTGGCGAACGAAGTTAATTTCCTTTTTATTTAGAAAATATCTGACATGCAAATGGACAATTTATTTTATTCGCGTGGTATTATTACGATACTTTCATCGTCAACGGTTGACGTGTTTTATTCTGCTTTAATACTTTAACTCCTACCTGTATGTATGGATGTTGATCAAAGACTCAGGATGAGACTCTCAGTAAAGTTTTTTACAATTTAACGCGTAAAGAAGACAGTGAACATGTATTACTCGTAGATCATATTATTTTATTACTACGTGACGTTTTGAGTAAGTACACTTTACATTAAAACTACTTTATGATGAGATGTAGGAATAAACTGTACCTATACTACACACACAAAATTTATTTAATCAATCAAATATACAATGAGGCCAAGTGTTTTATACACTAACGCTGTGTTATCGACCACGTCGATAATAATCTCAATGCAAGCCCCTGGCTTTCGGCGGCGTTCTAAGTGTTGGTCAGCCACCGGTCAACGACTCAAAGTTTTAACCGAACGTAAGATGTAGTTAACCACTTCACTGCTCGCCAGAGTCCACAGAGCCATTTCAGGAACACTTCAATAGCATTAAAGGACGTAGTTGTTTTAATTAAAAGCGTAATGTCTATTTTATTTTGACGTTAAATTTAAATTAATGGAGCATCCCATATATTACGTTAAATAAATGTTGCTGCTAGTGCTTCAGTGCTAGTCGCCTAGCCGGTCCAGTCACTATTGTCACCAATGTGAGGATAATTTCTGTAATTAGTAGAAAGAAAACATTGTTATAACTTCACCGCGAAAAATACAGGGTAGTCATTGTGGTAGTCATAGACTACTGTGGAGTTAGTATTAAATGTAATTAGGTCACAGGCCTATATTTCCTATATGGTGTGAAATGAATCAGATGATGGATTCACCTAACGGATATTAGACGCCATTTTGTTGAAGCTTAGTTTGGCAACGGACGCCGGTACGACGGAGCTTAAACAGTCCACCTGAAACAAGAAATGTATAGATGTTAAATTAATGTTCGATTCTTCTCGGTACAACCATACTGCTTTTGATATAGTGTGTATTGTCAACGTTATGATAGCCCGACTGAACCAAATGGTGCCGATTTAAAAGTAATACGATAACTCGGAAGCAAT
This sequence comes from Acleris literana, assembly GCA_946894065.1. Taxonomy (NCBI): domain Eukaryota; kingdom Metazoa; phylum Arthropoda; class Insecta; order Lepidoptera; family Tortricidae; genus Acleris; species Acleris literana. The sequence goes on from OX335668.1 coordinate 79,066,966, forward strand.
ATGGTTGACCAAGTATCCCTTAGTTTGATTTCAACTTTTTTATATTTTCGGTTTGGTAGCCCGATACGTCTACAGTATATACAGGGCGTCCCACGGCTATGCCACATGGAAGGAAAATACCTTAAATATTGTAGATGGAACATTTTACTGAAAGAAGACATTATTTGAATTTAAAAAACAATTTAAACTGCATTCATAGATATTTAAATAATTACCCTGTAGCTTTATCATACCGATCGAAAGGCTTCATCATAAGGATTATTTTTTGCTAAATAATATAGTGTCAGAAATAAAAGGAAGACCATGAATTTTAACATTTTTAATACAAAATTAATCAATTTATCAAATGCTCAAGATGAATCCCTTCCTGTTCAATACAAAGTCGCACTCTTTGGATTATTTCGCTCCTGTCGATTTTTTGATCTTGTTGTGGTGGATATTTAGAATAATACGTCTAAGTTCTGATTGTAGCTCGTGAACACTTTCATACTGGTAATTAAGTAATAGGTACTTATGATAATGTCAGTTGTATGTCCTTACGGCAATGTGACTTTTTCATTTTTCTGTTCAAAATTTCACATCAAATGTTAAAATTCATGGTCTTCCTTTTATTTCTGACACTATGTTATTTAGCAAAAAATAATCCTTATGATGAAGCCTTTCGATCGGTATGATAAAGCTACAGGGTAATTATTTAAATATCTATGAATGCAGTTTAAATTGTTTTTTAAATTCAAATAATGTCTTCTTTCAGTAAAATGTTCCATAAAAAATACGTCAATATTGTTGAAAACTTTAGATCAACCTAAGGGCGTATTACAATATACAAAAATGACACTTTTTGATTTAAGGCTAGAAAGTTGAAGTAGTATTTGGTTCGAATGTGACACTTTTCGGATAATGACATTTTTCTTTATTGTGTTATTTTTAATAAAATTTGTGAAATAGTGCACATTACATTCTTCATTGAAAATCTATTAAATAAACCCGAGGAAGAAAATATTTGTCCTGCTGAGGTAAGCAGGGTTGCTAGTTGTGATTGGAGGAAAAAGACTCAGAAATTGAGGGTAGAAACATAATTATGTAGTTTTAGCATTTTTAGTAACAAACCCAGCATTTGCATTTAGAAAGTAGGTATCATTTGTTGAAGTGGGGTGGAACTGATGATTTAGACCACAGATGGCCACCGGAACTCCTCAACGGTACCTATTTCAAGGGATTTGCCAAACACTGCGCATCTTTTATATACATATACATATAAAACTCTTTCGTGACCAAATGACTGACAACGCACAGCCTACACCAACAACCAACCTAGCAGCAACCTAGGGACTTAAAATTTGGAGGGAATATTTCTTGGGGTAGGTAAAATAAACAAATAAATAAATGTCACGGGACAAAAAATATGACGGTAAGCACTAAAAGACGATGTTTCAAAAAATAGTAGGTATCCAAGGAGTTAAAATTGGGGATAAAGTTTGTATGAAAGTCGGTCTATTTGAAATTAAACACATCAATATTGGTATCCAACCCGTTGATAATAAAATATCCAGCATTATTTGGAAATCTACCGAGGAAGTCCGTAGGGAAGCCGGCTATTTAAAAGTTCCAAGCATGGAAGATGAAATTAAGGCTCTATGGTTTATGAATTAATAATACAAGTTATGTTTTTTTTGGGAAATCCATACCTAAGCATGATGGGGATATAATGTAAAGAGAAATTGTATGGGTGTTTGGTTATTTTTAAAGGTAACGACATGAAAAACGGCTGCTAAGCTATAAATAATAAATAAAAATTAGTTGGAGCATTTTTTAGAACCATTGTGAAATAGGGGATGGATGGTGAAAGAGTAAGTATTTTTAGATAAATTAATTAATACCTACAATGATTTTGAAAATAAACAAGAGAAGAGAGAGTATCTAAGCAATAATTATTTTGTTTCTCCCCCGAGTATTGTAGGAAGCAAGCTCTATATAGGTAAGCTGGTGATCTTGGCATCTCTACATTAAGAAATAGTAATGCTTGTTTTTGGCGATTAACTGACAAATTTAAAATAAAACTACAGCTGCAACTAACCTAAACATTCCAAAACTTTAACTCCTAATGGAAAAATGGCGGGTGTAGCAGAAAACTAATCTACACGGGCAAAGTCGCCGGTTAAAGCGAATATTGCATGTGTTTGTTAATGAATGGATGTAATAACCATTTCAAATAACATCTCGTTCAGTTTCCATTCTATTATACCTAAACGAGTAAGCCTTTTACAGTTTTGAATATTTAGATAGTTTGAACATGGAGTAAGCCGGCTGCGACCGGGCTGAGTTATTGCTGAAAAGCAAAACAGCGTCCGCTTGGGTCTATATACATAAATTAAAGTACCCTATTTCAACGTCGCGTAGGTACTAACGAAACGAATATTCTTTAATCTGCATACTATTTTTATAATAATCGGCCACGAAATACGGATGATACACGCATTTTAAACTGCTAATTTGAAAGCGATTAGACACTGAGATCCGATATGCACTGTAAGGTCGACCATTAAAACTCCATGTTAAATTCCATTTTACTAAAAAGAGATAGGAACAAATCTTTATTGACTTATATATTGGTTTTTTATACAAATACATACATACACTCACGCTTTCGTTCCCAGAGTAGGGTAGGCACACACACAGAATTACCTAACTCAAAAAACTTGTTGATAATTTCTGTAACCACATTTTGCACAATTGAGCTAAGATGTTTACCATGGTTTTTTATAGCTATTCAAAACTGTTTGTTACATGAATCAGGTTTTATTGAGGTTGTGATTTAGATAATTAGGTTAGGTGTTAGTTTTTTTTTAGTAGAATGATAGCGAGCAAAAAATAAAATCTTTAGTGTTATGAAAACCAAATTTGGCCCAGTGTGTTTTTTAGTACTTATAATAAATTTACTAGCAACCCGCCCTCGCTGCGCTTCGGTTTAATATGTGAGTTTTTTGGAACATCCTTCCGTACATAAACCAGGAGTTCATTTATTAGGTATACATAAAAACGTTCCTTTTGAATCACTTCACTTTGAATCTATCTATTGATAAAAACCGTATGAAAATCCGTTGCGTAGTTTAAAATATATAAGCGTACCTACGTACAGACGGACAACTGCGGGAAGCGAGTTTGTATTATACTATGTAGAGATTTTATTTTATGCTATATTATAGGTACTTTAGAGCAAGGTGGGGTTTTCTCTGAAATAAACACTTTGGAGGGTTCGTTTTGAAAATACTTTTATTTCTGAGTTCTTGATTTGATGTGCTATGCACCCTGGCTTAGGAGCGACTGCCTAAATTATATAAAACAAAGCGTCGCTGTTCTATCGAATCGTTTGCCTTTGAATTTAAATAATAAAAAGCAAACGAGACGTATTCTTCAAAGAGTTTAACGCAATAAGGTCCATTTTTAATATTACAACCTTATCGCCTTACAGTATCTACTTACCTTTTTACTCAAAATCAATTTAAATCATAATGTGTACAGTCTGGTAGGGCCAAAATAATGAATGATTGAGGTATATTTTCAAGCTCATAACGGTTATTTGACAAAAACACACTGCAACCACAAAAATAGTAAAATCTCGTGTAGGTATATCATTTTATTATTACGTTTTAAGCTATCTCAATGCTGAACTGTTCGGCAGCGGACATTGCCGAACTAAACGGTTTAGAATTAGAACGAGATATACTCGTAATAGTCTCCACTTTCTGATACAGAAAGAAACAATCGACCTTTGACAATGTCCGGAGCGGTGCCCAAGCACGAACTTTACGCTTCGATCAACAATACCAACTAGAAATAGCTCTTGCAATTTACGATGGCGAGGGGCTTTACTTGTGGTAGACACATATCTATAGGTATACGTGTCCAAGTGTGCGTGAGAGCGAAAGTGGGTATGGTAAGCATAAAAAAATAAAGAGAAAATTACTATATTCTTCTTGAAGAAAGTGAAAAATTTGGAGACCATTGCTCGTCCCTACAAACAATATAAAATAAGATAAAACATCGAAAACAACAAACTATTTATGTTGTTGCCGTGATATACGAACTATTTAGTCATGCATGTTGTAGCGCCCTTCTTGGTTGCTTCTTCTACGAAATTGTTGTAACTCTATCTTGTCGCGGAGATTACATTTGTAATTCGTATTTTCTCTCCTAAAAGTACGTACAATTTTATATTAATTAAAAGCTTTCTGTAGGTTTTGTCTTTATTTCAGAGGGTTTATTATGGCCGTGCATAAAACATCCGTCACTTATACAATTGTCAGAAAGGGACGAATGTTTTATCCACATTTTGTCACGCGATAAACACGGATAGGCCCACAGTTCTAAATAAATTTACAATTTTTATTTTAGCGTACTTCTAAATAAGAATACGTTATATCCCTATTAAGAATTTTGCGTTTTTTCCGGAGATCATACATGCTGATGGTACTTCGTGGCAGTTAGCGTCATGGAAACAATATGCACAAGTGACTCGAGCGAGGCGCGCTCGCGACTGATCACTCTGTCAGACACGCACACTACCACAATGTGCATGTACACGTTCAACCACTAATGAAGCCCACTCGCCATCGTGAATTGCAAGAGCTATAACCAGTTACATACAAAATCAAAGCTAAATTCTGTCCAAGTGATATACCCTTCAGTTGCTTTTGCTTACCAAGGAAACGAGACAAACGTTTTTAAAACAGTTTTAAGTTCAACCTAATAACAACCATGGGAAATTTATTGTAAAATCAACCATATGATGCAAGAATTAAAGTACTTTTCCCGTTATTGCCCTGCGAGTTATCGATAAAAACGATTATCGATTCTTTTTGCTTTTTCGATTTTTACTTATGAAAGTATGGAGTCGCATTGAATTTTAAAATAATGTTAATACTGTTAGACGGGAAAAGATTGATTGGGAACATCACTAGTTTCGGAAAGCATCTCTCTCTTACATAGTCTTTTAAAAGGTAACCCATCATCTTATTGAATTACACGTCATCGATTGCATCATTTCATCGAACCCAGTTTCTGCTGAAATCATGTTGTTTTCATAATATTTTAAACATTTATTACGTTCGTTATTATTACCTAAGCTGCATGAACGCTGTTTACAATTTAGTGGTGGAAATGGTTTCTAATACAGTTTAACATCGGAATAGGATGCTTTTTCTTGTAAAATGTCACACAATATTGTAAAATAAAATAGAAAAAACGTTGCTTTTTATGTACGGGAGATAGCCTATTTTTTTTCTTATTTTGTCATTGACCTTAGTGCGCGGTATAAATATTTATAAGTATGTGTACTAAATTTCAGTTTTGTAACTTTAATAGTTTCTGGGGAAAAATAGAGTGATTTACAACAAGGGAATCCTAACAAGGCCTCTCACGGAAAACGCTCACTTTATGCTTATGTTCTGGTAACAAAATTACTTACCTACCACCTACCAGTAGTAAAAATCGACTCCTTGCATATTCTGTTCTGTTACAACTGCTGTCATTAAACAAATATTTGCGTGTGTATTGGTCGCCCTTGGCCAAACATTCCTAGCGGAGGTTTAAAAATTATTATATTATTGGAAATATCATATTATTTTTAGTGTAAAGTTTAAAATATTATATAATTTACATGGAAAGTAAGACACTCTGTCTGATGCAGATCTAGTGAATAATCCTTTCACATCGTGAAAACTCGGAACTCACGTCTACTTCCGAATGATGCCGACGTGTCTATGAATTATTGAATTATTAAGTGACATGTTTGAATTAAATAAATAGAGTACTTTAGTTATCAGTGTCAAATGTCAAACCACGACTTTGAAGTATGTCACACCGAGATGTTAAAACCACCACGATCAATTATATAGAAATTAGGTGTAGGTAAACAAGAAGAAATATAAATAAATGTTGAAAATAATTTCACAGGCTTGTCGATCTAAACGTTTCCCAGGTCTTAATGCTTTCGGCATGACTATTAAAAAGAACTGAAAACAAACTTCATCTTAAGTAACAAAAAATACTCTGGTATTAGCCACGCTATATCGATTATCACTCTCGCGATGCGACGTTCCCCCACGTTGTCTTGATGGGTACTGACTACTGAGTCAGACTGAAGTAGTATGACAAATATGAACATTTCCGAAAATACGATGTGAAAGGATATTTCACTACATCTGTACGTTACTTTTTCGCTAGTTATTTTTGCAACTTTTGAATACACATTGCGCCATTATGACCATACATCGTCATCGCGATTTGACAGTAGTGAAAAATTATGACAAATAGGCAATAACAGAAGTGACACTCGTATCGAGAAACGTTTATATCACGAGTTCAAAATGTAGGTATACATTTTCTTTCAAATATCTTACCTCCGTACTTGAATTGTTTAGTAGTACATATTTAAAAAGATTAGCTACGCTTCCCGTCACTTTTAAGCACAAATACCTTTTAGCTATTAATAACCATGACAGTTGGCAGCATGACCTGAGTAGAATTGATCACAATCATGGTATGAGATTGGCGTCCGCGGGTAAGTTTGATGTGCCTAGAGTCAACAACTATTACGGAGACAGAACTTTAAAAAAGCGCCTGCCATATATTCATAACAGTTTACTTGAGGACATCCGTCTCGAGCAAAATAAACGTATATTTAAGAGAAAACTAAAGAAACATCCATTAGATACACTGCCTTAGAATGATTTAACTGGTACCTACTGTGTCGAACTAAACATTGTATAATACTAAAATTATAGAACTGTTATTTTAGTCTTCCTGCAGTCAAACTGTCCCAAAACAGTTTTACAGGGCTTTTGTTTATTTGTAATTTTTGTTGTTAGTTTAATAAATAAATAAATAAATAATTAATAATAATAATAATCCTTCAGTCACTTCTCCTGCTACTTTAGACATTTGTCATTCTTGATTGATTTGATACGTACAAGAACATACAAAAAATATATCTTAATTAAATTTGAGTGCAAATGGAAAACATATATTTAAAAAGTGAAATTTGTTTTGGAGAAAAATACTGGAATTCATACAATATATTTTTTCAATTAAAGTTGACACGTTGACTTATAATTAAGCGTTTACTCAGTGTAAGACAAGTTTGATTGACCGTTTCCAGCTAAAACTTCGTGCTAGATATGAAGAACTTCTTCGAGGCTTAGAATGTATAGGCAGAATATTCCGTTTATACTAAACAGACATTCTGTTATATGTGTTCTTTAACGCATTCACTGCCAGTACTGTTTTTTGTACTTTCGCCAGGTGCCACATCTTTTGTTTTATACGGAACTTGCCTACTGTAGGAACGCACATATGCGTTGAGGGCACTGGGTGAAAGTCACGGTGACGCATATATGCGTCGGTGGCAGTGAATGCGTTAATAGATTTGTTTTTGCTCCCGCGATAATGACGTATGATTATGACGCGTGTTGACATTGGCTGTGTGTCAACTGAACTAATCAAAATAGCGCCTCACGCCTAAAGCGAGGCTTTACGTACCGAGACATATTATTGGCGCCGACCCGTTATGTACTTATAGGTAGTGCCACCAGAGTTGGGGTCACGCCACAGATCACCCCCAATAGACACCGCACAATGTTAATTTTGTTAAACGTCTAAATCAACAAACATGGAGGTAGGCACGGGATGCGGGGAAAGAGGAAGCGATGACGTTATTATTAATATAATATTATTAATATTAAGTACCTATATATCAGTCATGGTATTTTTTGGCATTGTGAAACATCTGGATCGGAATGTAAAAAAAGATAATCACGACCAATATCCTTAGTTTTAAGGTAGGTAGGTAGGCATTTATTTCATACTGAAAATTACATTATTCTATGTCACATAATCATAATGAATTCGCAATAATACCGTAAAATGTAAAAAAATAAAGTAAAAATAATAATGAAATAAAATATTCAAACGCAGTCGAAATGTAAAAATAAGAATTAAATTAAACAAAATAAAAATATAGCAAATAAGCTACAGTCACAAATGTCAAAAAAATTATTGAATAAAAAGAACAAATCAAATTAAAACGATCATGTCAATAGGTCATGTAAATAAAACAAAAACAAGTAATCAATTAAACCTATTTATCACTATACTCTTTTACTGAATATAGTGATTGCGTCAATAAAAGATCTTTAAGTCGGCGACCAAATATTCCATCCGAAGATTAGTTTTTTAGGTCTGCACGGCTAGCACATGTTGTCCGCGACTTGTTTGTCGCTCGGATCTCCCTTTCTATCTAGTCTGTAACGATAGAGACGCACTGAGCGACAAGCGAGAAAATACAACTTGTGCTACCCGTGCTGCGGGTAGACGCTCATAGAAAGCGGGCCCTATTACGCGCGGGTTTTTGTCGAGCAGCGCCAACCGCCGCGGCACACGCTGGAGGCGGCCCGTTTGCCGGGTGACCCTGCCGGGAATGTTAACACGTTTGAACTGGTGTATATTGTGTCGTGTGTACATTATAATGTCGAGAACATATTGTGAATAATGTGTCATAATACCATATTTTTTAAAGAGCTCCCTACAAGAGTGCGTCGGTTTTACACTTGCTAATGTGCGAAGGGCTCTTTTTTGCAAAGTGAAAACTTGTTTGGAGTCCGTGGAATTACCCCATAGGATAATCCCATATGATAAAATTGAATGGAAATATGCATAATATACTTGGAGTAGCGCATCGGCGGAAATCATAGGCTTGAGTTTGCGTATTGCGAATATCGCACTACTAAACCTTCCACACAGCTTAGATACGTGGTTTTTCCAATTCAGCTTAGCGTCTAGCCAAAACCCGAGAAAACTGCAAGACTCGCAACGTGGCATTGGGGTCTGTATTGGCGCGATAACAGTGGAGTTTCCGGCTGTGAACATCATCACGTTAGACTTCGCGACGTTGAGGACGAGGCCGTTCGCAGAGAACCAACTCGTACGTACATGCGGCCACGACCACCGTGGTGTCGTCGGCAAATAGCACCGTCAGACCTTCGGTGACAGAAGATGGGAGGTCATTAATAAAAATCGAAAACAGGATATTTCCAAGCGCCGATCCTTGCGGAATGCCAACTTAACTATATCCCCTGCTTCCGATTTCCAGGTTTTTCCCTCGATTTTGACTTGAACGGTCTATTTTCTGCAAGTTAAAAATGATTTAAACAACTGAAAACCGGTTTTATTGATACCGTAGTGTTTAATTTTGTCTAGTAATAAGTAATTATTAATAACGTCGAATGCTTTTGACAGGTCGCAGAATATGCCTGCGACCTTGTACTTATCATCCAAAGCCGTTGCGTTGCGTTGCAAGCGAGACCGCGTGCTGCTCGAGGTCAGGAACATCGGCGTCTTGTAGGAAGCTCTCAAGATAACGCGTAGGTACTACTACATTTGTCGGTTTGCACGACAAACTTTGACGCAACCGTAAGAAAGTGCCGGTTGAGGTGTTCAGGGATGTTGGTAGGTTGTATTTTGTTTCCATTTGCATCATTTAAATAAATAAAAGTGTTCCTTTGCTTTGTAGATACCTCCTCGCTGACTACACGCCACATTTCTTTCGACGGATTTGCACTTTTTATAATTCGCCTTTCGGTATAATTTTGACGTGCAGTTAAGGTTTCGGATTTAATTAGTGAACAATAACGATTAATTGAGTTTGTCAACGCAGCATTATCAGGGTATTGACGTTTCATATCAGTTAAGTCATTATAATTTAAGATATAATTCGAAAGGGTGTTTGTTAACCATGGAATGTGTTTTTCCTTTTTAATAATAACTTTTTAATTAGGAAATGTATGTCAATGTAGTGAGTCAGTATATTAAATAATTTGGTAAATCTATCATTAACGTCAATTGAATTATTAAAAATAAAATTCCAATTATAATTATTGATGTCAGTACGAAATGCGAATATAAATTCATCTTTAAATAATCTCTTCTGTATAAAAGAGTTTTGTTTGGCACGGCTAGGTGTTAGTATAGCTAAAGTGAACAGCTGAGCGTTATGGTCGCTCACGACGGTGTCCAGAGGCGCGGCCGTGACGTCACCGCGGCCGCAGGGAACAACTCCGCAGTCTATGGAGCTCGAGCTGTGCGCGGGCACACGGGTCGGAAAATTTACACAATTAGTACAATTGTAGCTTTTTTTAAAATTTCGTCTACCCGTTGCCGTAAACTATTTTCGGACAGAAAGTCTATGTTTTGGTCACCAACCAAAATAAATCTTTTATTTTCATCTGTAAGTCTACCTAACAGTATTTCCAGGTTATTTAAATAAATGTCGAAGTCACCATTACCGGTGCGGTACACAACAATAACAATTAAATTAGAAACACAAATTTCAATCGCAGAGAACTCAAAATGAAACTGAACAGCCAGGCTTTGTAGGTCGTTTCGCTGGCGATATTGAATACCAACCCGTGTGAATAGCGCAACGCCGCCGTGCGCGATGCGCGTGCGGCAGTAGCTATTTGCAAGCTCGTACCCACATAACCTAATTCGCTCAATCTCAGATTGCTTGCACCAGGTCTCGCTGCAGGCCAGTACATCAGGATTTTCAGCACTCAAAACCAAGTCCAGTAACGAAGTTTTACCACATATTGAGCGGACATTTTGGTGGACAATTTTGAAGTCTTATGTAACTAACCCAGAATCATTTAAAACTATTAATGAAACGTACCTTACGTACCTAATATACGTATTTATTAAATTACACTTACACTATACTTTACAATCATTGCAGAAAATTATAATGTACCTAAGTGTAATTTAATAAGCGAATTTAATAAATAAATGTAATATCACCATCAGTATCCTATTATTAGTATCATGGACCATTTAAATATCACATTGATACGTTATTATAGTCTGCGCTTGGCATTTGGTACTTAAATTGTATAACTATTATATATCTGAATAAGCTTCATAAATTAAGATACAATTAAAAAACTAGTTACATGTTATTTAGCGCAATTTATTTAAGTAATAACTAATAATCAAACAATGAAATAGACAAGATTTAGTTAGCAAAACATAAAACGTCTCGAACGCAGTGGGAGTAAGTTCTCTATTTTACCATAAGTACTATCATTACAGGAGGTCATGATAAATCTGGTAACGATCTCCGAAATGGATTATTCTAGGCTGTCGGTCTACCTGCACACAGTGGTTTCGTTCTCCTAATGTGGCGGCTGAAAAACGTGTTATCGTTCCCAAAAAAAAATGATAAGGGAAATGGCTGAATGCTGCACATCTTATCTTATTGGTGGGTCCTTACGGATACACTTCGACCCTATGTGATCTTTTGTGTATTTACCTCTCTTTATGTTTAGCGCTTAATCCAATAATGCAGCCTCCACCCCCTCCAGTAAGCGGGAAGTGGAGTGCAATCGCACTGGCAGTGGCTTGAAATCGTTTGGTTCTGGGTTTTCATTCTTACTCCGGCGAGGGCATCACATCCACACAATAAGTGTTTCATTGTTTCCACCTCCATGCCGCACATTCTACAATCTGTGTTGTCATAAAGGCGCATCTTTGCTAGAAAATGTTTAACCCCAAAGTGCCCAGTAAGAACTCCGATAATGTATCGGAGTTAGCTTCTGCTGAGTTTCCAAAGTTTTTTGGAGCTTTCCGTACCCTAAGCCTACCGAGGTTTTCTTTACTTCGCATTATTTATTTCGCTTCACTTTCGCTTTAAATATCGATACCAATCTGGAGATATGTGTGATTTCCAGTTTCTGTTTCTGTATTCTCCGTCGGAAACCCCTAAACACAACCAGTCTTTTTTGAAAGAATTCAGCCCAATGGTGGCGGCTATTTTTCCTCATTCAGCAATCGCTCACAGAACTAAAAAGTTCCATCGCGGCAAAACAGTGAAACTTCTTACCTAAAAAATCACCATGGCGACTGTTGTTTAAACGTTACTATAGTAACCAATAAAATATTACTATCAATAATATACTTCACAAACATCTTCGAAATCGGAAAAATTATCGACCAAATATTGTATTTAGAAACAACGCCGGACATCACTACGAAATCAGGAAAGGACAATATATTGGGATTGACCTAATGAGTAAATAAAAGAGACGTTACGGAAAAGGCCATCATAATTTTACCATTGCTGGTCAAATATAAAATGTGCTTACTGAACACTTAACTTAAAGTATAAACGTATACGAACTCTAGTTGCAAGAAACGACATTAGAATAACTAGTGTTTCAAGTTTAATGCGAGATCTAATTGGTTTATTAATGCACTATTTATAAGTAAGTAGTTGTAAAATGAACCTACGGGTCGTTTGTAAAGCGTGTAACACGCTCCGTCTGAAACACTTTCCGCTGACATTTTAATGAATTGTACAGATACCCTTAGAGCAACAAGTCGAGTTTAGTAAATACATGCAGATAATCTTTACCGTGTAATCAGGCCATTTATGAAGCATTATATTGTGCTTTTTTTAAATCATGTTTCTTTTGATTGTATAACCCAATAGAACATAATGAATTGTTTGTGACTAAAAACGACAGTATGTTCATTATCAATCGCAAACATCTACATACCCACAACATGTATATAAACATGTGTTGCTGTTATTGTTATTGCAAGATTATTGCGTATAACTCGCAAAATGGAGTTAATGTACGTTCCAAAAACAGAGGTCGTTTTTTACATAGAGAAATAAGTTTAAGATTACTACCTAGTTTACTTGTTTCTATTGTAGGATTGTTTTAAAACATTTTTTTATAAATGTAACATGAAATACAAATGATTGCAACAGATGTGAAAATACCGATAGCATTTTACGTTTCTAAAATTAGATTAGCGAAGCACTGTAATCATCATTCACCAGTGACAGCTAGATGGGGTTTGCAATAATTATTATTACAAAACGAGCGCAAGGCGCGGTGGCCGTGAGCCGCAAGTGTCGCCCGCGCCCGTCAACAACAACACGCTAACTTCCAGCGCTTTCAATATAAACACGCAGAGCGGTTCCGCACTACGTCCGATCCGAATCCGATCCGAACCCGTGAAAATACGGATCTATAGAGAAATCGGATGACAGATGGCTTCCGTCATACAATTTCTATATAGATCCGTATTTTCACGGGTTCGGATCGGATTCGGATCGCACTTAGTGCGAAACCGCTCTTACAGTACAATTTTCTCAACGTTCTCATATGGTGAATATTAAATACGTAGTAAATAAAAGACGCCCGCAAACTCGTACGCGAAGAATCAGTTTTGTTACAACAAGAAGAAGACTTTTGAATCGTCACCAATGTCGAACCGAGTAAGATCGCAAACCTTAAAATCGCTTTTTTACATTTCGTGCGTCTTTAATATTTTTAATTTTCACTATTTTATAACTCCGATAGTTTTTAGCAACCCAAGAGTGCACAAATTGTCCCTAAGCGGCCCGTCGGTAGTGTTCCGCAATTAAGATCTCAATAACCGTAAGACCTTTGTCGGTTCTTTGGATATATTAAACTTGATCATTGCCTAACCCACTCTGGGATTACAGGCGTGAAGGTATGTATGTATATATGTATATTTCCTTGAGACTGTTAAACGTGAAAGGTTGATTAGAAATAACAGCCTCGATAGTTTTCTTTTTCAAACATTTGAACAGTTTTTGGTTGAATCTTGAAACCCTACGATCCTTAACGATGATTTTTGATTTAATAGTTGACTACCTACAACTTCTAAATCCTGGTAAACCTTGTTTTATGAAATGCTGTGTCTTAAACAGCAATCATTTGAATTTGACGCTGCAATCATCGCGCGCGCAAACCTATCTCACGTTCTTTGGGCGGTAGCACATAAAGCCATCCCTTTTCATTATTTTGTGGGCATGGCAGCGTATGTGACCCCTTTAAAGAAGGCAATTGCTTAACATATGGCAATAGACAATGGAGGTGTGTGACGAGAGATTAGGCAAGGTTAGCCTAGTCGGTCGTGACTTTGCCTGAGCAACACGACCTCCATTTCTCCAAGGGCAAATATTCGTATGATGAGTGCAAGAATTTGTTTCTGAGTTATGGTTATTTTTATGTATTTTAAGTTAACGTTTATCTAAATAAGTACCTATACACGTTGTCTAGCATCTATGTTTAGAATTATAACACAGACACCTAGTCCAAGCACAAGCACATGGTCTTTTCAGCGATGCCAGTTTTATTCAGCAGTTTTTTCAGTAGTGCCACAACACTACCTACACATAAACATACTAAATCAATCAACTTTTTCATTTTCCGAAACCATGTTGCTTTTTACTTTTTATCGTATTGTCAACTTTACGATAGCTCTTACGTAGGGATATTTACTTGACAGTAATGGCGGCAGAGTTTAAAACAATACGGATACACACATGTCAAAGGAAATATGATTTCACCCAGTAGAATAGAGGCCCTGTATGCGGACGGAGCCTAAGACAGTTTCGCTAAAAGCATCATAGCATAGTCATCATTTCAGCCGAAAGATGTTTGATCTTGTTACATACTAAGAATAGGAAAATAAGTGGAATCCGAAAAACCCTTACTCGTAGCTATAAATACTACCGGTAGAACAGCGACCTCGAGCACGAACATTTCAATCAAATCCGTTTTCTAAACCTATCCGTTCCGTAGCTCGAGCCCCTAAAACAGACTCAAGTTTTCAATCATTATAATATTTCGACTTGACTTATATTTCAACTTTCCTATTGACTCAACGACGATTCGAGAGTCGACCTGTTATTAAACGTTAGTTCTTACTAAATATTTACGGATACGGGGCTTTGACCAATCGCCATACACATTTTCTCGATTACGATACGTTAAGGTTACCACCGTTTGTTTGCACCGTGGCAAGATAGCAACTATGTATTCTGTTTGTTTTCTGCCTGTGAATACTGGTTATGTTTTCTATTAAGTTACACAAAAGAGTGAATGATCGATTACTGCAGCAAATTCAGCTCTTTTACAAAACAAATAACGGACTTTATTAAAATTCATAACGCTGGTTGGCCCCATTGTGCTACCGTCAAGTCCTGCTCGTACAGAATTTGACCACAAGCTTTTGGTGCGTTATTAAATTGCGTGTATGTATTAATATAGGATAATGATTTCATCGTGCGATGGTGTTATATACAAAGATTTTAAAAGTGTGAACGAATTGTCTACTTTGAAAGTTACTATTAATACCAAAATAAACAAAACTCCTCCATTGCGAGGTTGCCTAAATTGTAGAAGCCGGAAGCCGCATATACAACACGCAAGCCCTTCAAGTAGGGGCGTAAAACTTTAGGTTAACAGTTTTTTAACATATTTTATAAAAGCAATTTATTTAGAACCGGTTTTTGTGTGTGTTTATGTTGTTCATTTTGTTGTTTCAATAACAGTGCGATTTCGGGAAACAATAGAGAACAAATTTGACTGTGGGACTTTAATCTAAAAGCTGTTGGACAGTAATTTAAGTTACATTTAAACCAGGCTATTAATACTACTCGGTTGTCTACTACTTTCAGACTATATTTGGCATACCATAGATCGGAAATTCGGTGCGATATTTACCCAAAGTCGGGCGGCGTGAACGGTATGGAAACGGACCCAATTTAATTTTTCTAATGAAATTCCCGGGATTTCTTAATTAAGTAACTTGGCCTCCACAATGGCTATTTAAGTATTTATATGAAATTAAATTGAATTAAATGAAAAAATATTTATTGCTGCAGGACACAAATATTACAGCTTTTACAACATACAGAAAATTTAACTGCAGCAAAAGGAGCAAACTCAGCTGGTGCTGGCCGCAGTCTCGCAGGACTGCTGCGCAGCGCCAGTTTTCAGGTTTCCCACTTTTGTACCGAATATTTACCGACGTACCTATACTTAATCAATAACAGTGTCAAAAAGTTGTCTTTACAATAGCCAAAGAAATGCAAAAAATACCTACACATATCATATAAAACTTTCCTTTTTTATTTAAATTATATAAACTTATTGCTCATTAATTTGAAGTTATTTTCCATGCGGAAGTTTTAAATTTAATTTACCTGCTATTCATTCAACTAACGAAGTATTTGCAGCAAATTAACGTAAAGTCTTATCCTGAATATAAAATACTGATAATATCGAGAAATTCTTAAATTACTTTACAACACTGCACTCTGTGCAGCAACAACATTAACATCTTATATTATGTACTTACAAAAATAATCATAAATAGCCATAAGCTAAACATGTTCGTGTATTTTTACCTTCTATTATCGTTTTATGCAATCCCGAAATCCCGGAAAATATATTATTAAAATAATTTAATTCAGAAGCCGCCTCCATATTTTCCTAACTTTAGCCGGGTTTTAGCCAACGTTAGGTAAATATCGTTCCGAATTTCTGATCGTATTTTATTATAAGTTATTAATTGGGGGGCGTTAAAAAGGAAAATAAGAAGTTAATCCTGACACCGGACGTCGCAGTACAAATGTTACAAGCTTTTTAACGATTTTCATATGCAATGACACCTTAAGCTTGTCAATTCAAACTTCTCGGCTTGTCAAGGTTTGTTTATTTTAAATATTTTTTTTAATTATGGCAAGGAGAAGGCTCGCGAGCCCTCAGGCCACTTGATGATAAGTGGGATCTGAGACCCATAGACATTTGCAACCTCAAGACTACAATCTCAAAACTGCAATCCTAAGACTCCAAATGTGTTGCCAACCCTGAGTACTAAGATGGAATGCCTCAATGCTAGTAATTTCACCGGTTGTCTTATCCCCATACCGGAACACAACAATGCGAGCACTACTGCTTGGCGGTGGGTTAATGGATAATAAGATGGTGTTAGCTATCCGGACGGACCCTGCACAAGGTCCTACCACCAGTAAAGCGTTTATTGTCAAGCAAGATACATTGTTTACCGCATTTGCAATAAAATCTGTGAAGAATAAAGTGTTCAAACGCATTCAGTGATTTTGAATCTCGTTTATCAATTGACCGGTAACTGAGCCCAGTAATATTGATACTCTCCGTAATTTCACCAAACGATGTTGGGTTAATCAATGGTAATCGACTGTTAGTTCGTACATTTTGACAGCAGCTGTTAACAGCCTGTTAAGTGGTTGGTGAAATTCGACATAAGGTTCGTTGATACGTTTGTAGGAATTGTTACCGTTTCCTGTCACCGGGGGCGCCACCAGGCCCGGCAATGCTCCCGCGCACCGATAGATATTCGTACTCATACAATTATTTATTAATAACTGTTCGATTATATATAAATTATTTAATGTTAAATTTATAGACTGATTTATTATACGTTATCGATTATTTGATGCATTGTATTATATAAGTGGATGGTACTTTGACTCGATCAGGCCTATTGCTATTGTATAAGATTAATATAAAAAGAGTGGCGGGTCGTTTTAAAACGTTCTTACTGATTCTGGCTTGCTGTTGTAACGCTGTCCAAATACGTTAAAATATACGGTGTGGAACGAGCTGAATTTTGTATTCGTCAAAACCCCTGTCTTCCATCCTGACCCAATAAGTGTCTTAATAGAATATACTTATCTTCTTATTTTAGGCACCGAAAAATTCATTTAGAAGTCTTAATAATAATGTGATGTCATTTAATTCCAGGCGATTATAAGACGAATAGAAGCTGAAGGCACGATCGAATAATGGTTTATTTTCCGCGCCTGGTAAAAATAGGTAAGGGGAGCGAAGGAGAATAAATTTTGACGACTTTGATTTAGAATTGATTAAGAATAAAATAAATGAATAATATAGACTTTACTTTTAATTCTTCAGTTTAACAAATCGTTAAATGGTTAAAAAGTTAAAAATCTTTGTTTATTAGGTATACTAAAAACAACATAAAGCAGGTTCATACTTTGGTGCAATCCAAAGTCGTGAATTCGTGTGTATTGTTACGTAAATCATTACGTATTGTTAATTTAATTATACTACCTACTTGTTTACGCGCTAATATCGCGCGCTAGCAATTTAAATCTTACCCTCGTATTATAAGCAAAAATATTGCTGCAATCTATTTTTAGAACGATGAATGTTATTCTTCCGTAATACAGTATTTAACTAGTACCTACAGAGGGTAAAATTCATACCTAAGTATTTTTTTAAGTGGGTACTTTTAGGTAACATAATACTTGCCTGACTTTGGGGAATATGTATTGTTAGACATGTAGCCTTTTAAGTTATTTATTAAGTTGAAATACATTATTATTACTTTTAATATTGTTACTATTCTTAGTTAATTGTTCTTAGAAAATCGATAGGGGCGTTTAAAAGATATCAGCTGTGAAAGTAGGTCTCGCCATTACATCGGGGTTTGTGTCCATTCAATAGGCGATGAGTGTTATACTGTGTGTGACGGATGACAGAGCGGCGAGTGCTGCGGCTGGGCGGCTGGCCTTTGGCTGATAAGGAGATTACGAGTCGTTCACTGCAGCGGGCGAGCGGGCGGCGGGCGCGCGGAAACCGCATTTCATTATCTTTACGCAACCATTACTTGTAGGAATCACGCCTGAGATACCAGCGCCGCAAAATGTCGATTCTGAGGCGCGATAGAAAACACTTGAGCTAAGAATGTGGAGGGCAAACCAAGCCTCCCAAAATGTATTTAAACTAAAAACCAGCGCTTTGCTTTCTACGCCAGCCATAGGCAGCTAATTCTGAGTTTGTCTGTTTTATTACATCAATAACCATTTTTTGTCATTCTTTTGGCTATGAAATCGTGAAACTGTTTAAGTAATAAAACATGTTTCTTCCTTCTTTTTGTCATTCTGTTCTAGCCATACCTAAAGTGTATTAAATTATTTTAAACCGATGTAGATTTTGCTTATACTGCGCCTGCTCTAAGTAACTTACTTAGAGCAACCCTCGAAAGCCCGCATCTCTCTCGTGTCTGGCGAGTAGTGATCCGGCGCCGAGCTGAGGATGAGAACCGTTGTACCTATTTGTGATAGGATGATACGTCGTTTTCGCGATATAAACAATGTATACCTGCATTGATACTTATTTATTTCTCTCTCATATTTTTTGGTACTTACCGTAACCTCCCTTAGTTACCTGTTATTATATTTGTAGTTTATCGACTTCATAAACTGGATGTTTAATATGCCAATAGCGTATTTATCAGTCACCTTTGTTTTGCTCTTTACCCTTTTTAACCGACTTCAAAAAAAGGAGGAGGTTCTCAATTCGTCGGGATATTTTTTTTTTTTTTTTTTTTTTTTTATGTATGTTCCCCGATTACTCGAAGACCACTGGACCGATTTGAAAAATTTTTTCGTTGTTCGAATGGGTATACTTTCTAGTTGGTCCCATTGTCACCACGTCAGGATCTGATGATGGGATCATGGAGAAATCAAGAGAACTCTTCAAATATTATAGGCACACCTATAGCGATTTTGGTATTTTTCACTGTAACTCATGCATTTGCTTTTGAAAAGTACTATATGGTGAAGTGGAACTGATGATGAAGACCACAGATGGCCACCGGAACTCCTTAACGGTACCTATTTCAAGGGTGGCGATAAGATATTTCGATAAAGGAAGTTGAGCGACTATGACGAAGCACATTTAGGTTTAAATATGACTATGACATTCCCGCGGCGTTGTCTGCGGCGAGCTTGAAATGTTCTATAGTTTCTTATTCGTATTTAGAAGTGGAGCTACGTAACAGCATAAATAGGATCACTAAAAAGTATAAAATAAAATAAATGTTTAAAAAAACAAAAAAACCGCCTTCAAAAAGCAAAAAATAACTTCTTTAAAATGGTAGGTAAATAGGTCAGTCCAACTGAAGTCGGCGTCCAACAATATTTTAACCAAAGCAGACTTCAGTTGGACTGACCTATTTACCTACCATTTTAAAGAAGTTATTTTTTGCTTTTTGAAGGCGGTTTTTTTGTTTTTTTAAACATTTTTGTGTTGACCCTCAACTTGATATCGATATTTGGAGATACATTCGTGAAGGTAACAATTTTGGGCTTCATGTAGGTAGTTTTTTAGACTACGCGCAACGTGAAAAAGTATACTCAATTTTTGCAATTGGCTCCGTTCACTTGATACCTATAATATCAGGGAGGAAAAAACGAACGCCACATGGATGGCAACTAGGTACCTTAATAATCGTTTTAAAAATAAAAGTAAGTCTCCTTTGCGTAGAATTTGCTATTTCCAATATTTAAGGTAGTTGCCGTCCATATGGCGTTCGTTTTTTCCACCCTGTAGGGGAGACCGGGTACGGTTGAAACAAAGCGAATATCAGAGTAACTAGCAC
The DNA here is from genome assembly GCA_946894065.1 of Acleris literana. Lineage (NCBI taxonomy): Eukaryota > Metazoa > Arthropoda > Insecta > Lepidoptera > Tortricidae > Acleris > Acleris literana. The sequence goes on from OX335668.1 coordinate 79,087,291, forward strand.
GTTAGTGCGAACATGTTTCACAGTATTGCATCAACTATCGCTCGTAGTTTCTTGCAGGGGAGCCTATTGTATTTTAATAACCAAAAGTGAGTATTTTCAGTTGATATCTTTGTCGAATAACTTTTTTGACTACATAGATTGAATTTTGAGTAATTTTCTGGTCATTTGTCAGATGTTTACGATAAAATAACAATGATTACTTTTTGTGTTGGGTTCTTTGTCTCGCCACTAAGATTTTTCGTTGACTTCAGAGGGGGATGGGTACGTTTGAAACACACGTAAGTATTAATGAGTATTGATTGATTGATTTAATTTGGCACTGAGTGAATTGATCCGGGAATAAGCAATAAAACAGGATGTTATAATTGCTGTGCTAATTTGTTCCGGGTAACTTTTTTAGAGAAGAAATGCTTTGATTTAATGTTAAAAATACCTTTACTTGTCTTGATGAAGTTATTTTAAGTTTTTAACACATTATAAGTGTTGATCTTATTTGAGACTGAGTTGATTAATACGAGAATGAGCAATAAAGCAGATTTAAATACCGATAATGAATATTATTTCTTTGTGTTTCAAGCGCCTCAGGTATGGGGTCGATTGTAACAGAGGACAGACTTTTTCAAAAACTGCTCCTGTGCGAAAATGAATATATCTGGGCATAAATCAATAGTTCAGATTTCAAGACAGATGTATGCCCTCACATGTTTGAAATTTATTCAACCCTCAATAGCATAATGCTGATGCTATGAGCGATGAAAGCAAAATTGCTAATACCTTCTTAAGCAGGTGGCTCTTAAAAGTTTCCTTTTTGCGTATCTAAAGTGCGAAAGACTGACTTCGCATTTTAGAAACTCATTGGCCCCGGTGACAGCTTCGGAAGTTGCGTTCCATTATTAGTTCACGGTTTGTGCTTCCTGACGCGCGGCGCTCGAGTCATGCTGATGCAAGCATTATCCTAATTATTTATTTTACAAATACATTCAGAGTTACCTCTCCCAAAGGATTGGGCTAGCTATCCAGAGAGGTAATGCAGCCAGTGTCATGGGGATCACGCCGCGAGCGGACCTGCTAGAGGGGGTGTTCTTTTTATAGTGGTGATTATTATTTATATCTTTAATATTTGAGTAGCTTAGTTTAATTTTAATTTAAATACGTTTAGTTTTAATTTTTAATTGTATTAATGTTGAATTATATTTTTTAATTGGTTCATTAATTAAATAAAAAATATTCAGATTTACCACTAACACAGATTTAAACGGTAACACTTTATAAGTAAACATGCAACACCAATTTTCGATTAAGTTGAAGGGGCATGTGCATGTAGCTGGAGCAAGTAAAGGCGCGGGCTATCTTGCGCGAGCAGTTTGCTTGATGCTCCATGCTCGATTCGCTGGACCGACACACTTCTTTACACCGTTGGTTAGGAGGCGTAAAACCTACGCAAGTGCCTGGATATGCGTAAGCACCAATAAAAAAACAAATACATGTATTTGTACATTTTTATTCCCCAAAACCTTTAAGTACTTGTAACTATAATTTTCATAGGCAACAAATAATTCACCTGCTGAGGATATTTGAACTCTACGGAAAGCGCAAAGATACTAACAAGATTAACTTACTGTCATTGTCTTCATTAAAAGTCATATATACATATATTTATTTATTTCGTGCAAATTTTTGGCTACTTACTTCAAATCGCTTGAAACTTTGTTACAGTAGAATAAATAAAGCTTATAATTAACGAACATAATACATTTTGTTTCATTCAAATAGACCCAGTAGTTTTGATTTTACGTACGTTTAAAATTTTGGTCAATAATGTTAAGGGCCCGGGCGCCAATATTTTACTGGAGTGACGTCATCAAATCACAGCGGTGCGCGCCCTTATGATTGACGTAAGTTCACAGGGCTATATTTTTTTAACCTTAATTAATAAATAACCACTTGAAATTTTCACAGAATACGTATTATTAAAAACTCCAAAGTCTAAAATTATAAATTGAACAGCATGTAAATCAAATCACAAGAGGGGACATAAAAAAACCTTTTTATTAGAATTTTTACACGGATTGTATTTTTATAATGGCTTCTTATTTTGATGCTATTATATATTTATTTTAAAGCTTAAACTAAAGTCTAATTTTCATTGTTTACGACTAAATAGCAATCTGAAGTAAAAATAGGTAAATGTGGAAAAAATCATTTTATTAACACGTTGTTTTAACCAGTCACCCATTCTGTTTTAGACTACGCTAGCAGTGACGCGATTGGTTTAAAAACGAAATGAATAGAATTCTAGTTAGCGTATTACAACTTGGCTAGAGCCATTGGTGGCCGCGGCACGCCGCCGCCGCGTTCGTGACGATTATTAAAACAAACTGAGCTCCCGCGGCACGCAATTCATTCATGATCAAAAACAAGCCCATAGCTTTCGGTTACGGACCCTAATTTATGCGATACGTTAACGAAGTAATAATTAATTAACAGATGATTCTTAAGTCAGGATTAATTGTCTTACGTAATATGACAGGCCAAAGTTACCCGCTTTGGGCAAGAGAATAAAAGCATTTTGATGGGAAAGCAATTGAAAACTCTGAAACTAGGTTAGGATTATAAGTTTATTTATTGCCCCACAGCTCAATTGACGACACGATTAGCCTATTTGATAATTGATATTGAGTTTGCCTCTGAAGCTGGTTCGATCTCCGCCCCGGTGGGGGCAAATATGTAAGTGATGTGATAGAACGATTTTATTTCTCATTTGTTTCTATTGTAATTTTGAGATGCCGTTCTCGTTTTCTAGCATATAGTTTAAGCCGTCAATAACGCACTTCTATTTATTTTTTTGTCAAGACTGCCGACTTTCAGTTTGCCTTCGTCTCGGGGTCCCGGTTTGCTCTCCACATCGGTGCCCCTGCTGAAGTGACGAAGATAGGACATTTCTTGCTAGAGAAGTGCGGGTCGCTTTTCAAGACACAATGCACTAAATGACATCATCCGTCGAGCTCTTGTCTCAGTAAACGTGCCGGCCGTTTTAGAGCCGATCGGCATTTGTAGCGATGATGGCAAGAGACCTGAAGGAGGTTCCTTGGATTCGTGGAATATGCAACGGGTGCTAGTGTGGGATGCAACCTGTGTAGACACGCTAGCCCCGTCACCTCTCTATCGGACCTCCACCTACAAGGGCTGGTGCGGCAGCCGAAGCGGCTGAAAGCATCATGGTAGGCAAATATAGTGGTCTCGGCCCAGAATGTAAATTTCTATTCGGCGTCCTTAGTCTGTGGGGTCCTAGCGCTCTAAATCTCTTCCAACAAATTTCGACGACGTCACGTTTTTATTGACGTCACGAGAGACCGAAGAGCGGGCAGTTTCCTCGCTCAACGCGCGAGGCAGTGAGGAAAGGACAATGCCGCAGGGGCCTTTTTTAGATATAGCTTTTTTGTTTTAACTTAGTTTTGTTCTTAGTAATTTAATTGGATATTAAGTAAGTATATTGCACAACTTACAAAATAAAAGTCATAGCTGTAGACTTTAACAGTTTAGATCAGGAGATGGCTAATTTAAAACAATCTTTAATTTAATAAATATTCTGTAAAATAACGCTGTTTAAAGGTCTACAAAGTTTTGGTTATTGCGTCCTGTTTGGCACGCTTTAGGTTCGGACTCCTGAAAATGTTGCGGGGAAAAAAGCACTTAAATCCCTATCTATACTATTAATAAAGAGAGAACCGGAATGCGCGTCACTCATCAGCGCCCAGCCGAAACTACTGAAGCTAGAAACATGAAACTTTAAGAGTATCTACGTATGTTTTTTGACGTAAGCAAGTAATAAGTAGGAATTTTTCGAAATTCAACCCCTAAAGGGGTGAAATAGAGGATACAATGGTTGTATGGATGTCCGCCATTTTTAAAGCTACGAACATGAAATTTGGCATTAAGGCTTATAAATATGAGGCTGTAAATGTACCAATTTCATTTTTTTTAATTTCATCTCTTCTTCTAGTGTCTTAATAGTGGATTAAAGGATTTAAGTTTGCATGTGAGACACGTCATTTTTGAAGTAAATTACATTAAAAACTCAAACGCATTTCAAAAAATACAAATATAATTACTCGAGGGCTGATAACTCGCTTCTCCGGGGCTTTTGAAGTTTGTCCCAATATTAGAAAATTAAGCTTATGTCACGAGCTTTCACGTGATATGCATGAGATTCGTATTGGATATGGAGGCCAATTTGACCATCATTCTTTTTAAGGGATTCCCGTTGTTTCAAAGCTGCTGACACGATAATGTTTAAATAACATATTATAAATTATGTTTTCTAAAATCAGATTTAGATTGGTTAAATTTATTTATCCGTTTTTACCCGACTGCAGCTAAAGAGAAGCGAGTGTTATGTTCGAACATTTATTCCATAACAAAGCATTACAATTTGTATTCAAATCCGATTATCTCAGAAAGGAAAAACTAAAATCTACACTTCGTATTAGAACGTTTTCAGTCTTCACCGTAGGTACTTAAACAATAAGTTTTTGTTAAACATTTCACTTTTATGACAACCTTTTTTTTCTTATTGCATTGTCAGTACCAAAGTAGTAGTTATTGTGTTGTGTACCAAATTTCAGCCAAATCCTATAACGGGAACTGGTTCAAAATAAACTTCCAATATTAGACTTCCACATTATAACGTACCTACATGCTACATAGTAACAAAACAAGTTTAATAAAAAATTGTAAAAAGCGAGAAGTAACGGCAGATAGACTCTTTCGAAAGTTCTATTGCTTTTTCTATAAGTAATGACGATGTTCCCTTTTAATTCGACTTTCAATTTTTTTACATTATAATTATTAATTAACAGTGAATGTTGAGTCATTAACGTGTTGTATTATTATTGCAAGAAAATCCATCTTTGCTTACCTAAACAATCTAGGTAAATAAACGATAGGTCTGGGGTGGTAGCCAATATGGCCAACGTTTAGCTTTTGTTTAACGAAATCGTCAGAAAATGTATGGAGTGACATTCGATGACGCCTGTTAGTCCTGGATACATTAACGGCCCTTACACGTAAAGTTCGGACCGCGGGAAACGCCACGCGCTATTCCAATCTTCGTTCCATGGTATGATGATAACTAGGATTCTAACATCGGGCCGCCTACATAGACAACAACCTTAGCATAATTACTTTGAAACACCGCTGTCTATGCATGGCGATAACTTTTTACACACAAAGATTTCGATCTGCCATATTGATAGTTTTAAAACTTAGCATTACCTATCCGGTGACATATCTCTTGTTCTCGTTGGTCAAGTAGGCCACAAGACCCAACCTCCTTTCTTTTTAACCTAGCTAATGTTTTCGGTAAAATCTGCTAAATACAAAACCAAAAATAAAAACGCTATAGAATGAACACCCATTTTTTTGGACGGGGGCTAGTAACTGTGACAATTTTTTTTAACCTTTATTACTTGTCACCATGCGTAGATGGCGGCATATAATAATAAGTGTGAAAAACTGAGTGTGAAACCTTTTAGAAATCAAACCATAAATGCAGCGTGGTTTTCCACAATCAAGAGGGGATGCTCACAGCCGCGCCCCGCTACGCCCGTAACTCCACTCGACCTCAATCTACAAAAAGTTCCATCGCAAATAAAGATTTTTTCAGGTTTTATCATGCCGTTCACATGCAAAATTAAAATGCTCTCGGTCGACGGTGCTGCACAAAGACGGAGGCTCAGGAGGTTGCTCGGGTCGAAGTATGAGCGGCGGGTTCCGACTGAGCGCTGCGCGATGGCTGCACTTCGCAATGGCACACTGGTACATAAATATATATTTGGAGCGACCAAATGTATATATCGGTTGATAGTTCAGACAACTACTAGTTATATTGTTCTACTGGAATATTTTGTTATTTTAAAATTAGTTGAAATATCATAGATACATGGGTCTTACACAGATTTAGGTTATCGTCTTTCCTGTGTACCTGAAGTTTTCTGGCTGAACTCATATCTGCATAAACGGCGTCACGTCTACTTTACTCCTATCCGATAAAAACATAACTTACATGCACACAAGCTTTTAACTATAGACCACAGGAAAGACGACTTTTGATTTTTCCAGTGTGTATGACCCACATTAATAAACTAGGCTAAACCTCTTTAATAGTCATAGATTGTAAATAAATGAAGGCGTATTTTATATTAATTATTCATTAAGTAAGACTCACTGATCATTTTCCATACTTTTCGTATGATGTTTTTTGCTTTGGTATAAATTATTTCTCAGCTAGTTACCTCAACTTTTAAAATTTGAAAATAATTGAAATGGACGGGGCGTTGTTATTGGCCAATCGAAATCGCAGGTTAAGTTCGCGTCATGCATTAAATTCAAATCGGCAAAGCCGCGGAGGCTCGGCCGCGGCCGAGGATCTCGGTCGTTTTGGCAATAGGCTGAGTCTGAGATCTCGGCACTATTTTTAGCCGAGTTTTGCCGAGACCTAAAGTGAAATAGAGACTTCGGTCGGGCCATACTTATTTATACATAGGTTCCTAGAGAACGCTCGCGACTTGCTACAGCCCCGTTATTCCCCGTACTCTTTCCGTGGACGGGATTTTCGAAAAAAACCTTTCTTAGTGCACCCCTGGGGTACCTACTTAAGAAATATTCCCTCCAAATTTCTTGACCCTAAGTCACGGAAGGGTTTAATATTGTAGAAAAAAAGGATTAAACATAAAGACCTATATAATATCGAATATGAAATATTGAAGTGCTGAGAAGTCTGTATGACGCTGCCACTATGTCCGTCCAAGTACAAAGCAGTCAAAAAAAACCGATTCCATTGCATCGAGGAGTAAGACAGGGGGATGTCATATCCCCGAAACTGTTTACGAATGCATTGGAAGACGTTTTTAAGACTCTTACCTGGAACGGGCGGGGCATCAATATTAACGGCGAATACATCTCGCACTTAAAGTTTGCCGATGATATCGTAGTGATTGCGGAATCGCTGCAAGAAGCTCAAGAAATGCTGTACAGTCTAAATGAAGCCTCCAGACGAATTGGTCTCCGGATGAATCTGGACAAGACTAAGGTCAAGTTCAATGACCTCGTCGTTCCGGGACCAATAATCATCGATGGCACGCCTCTCGAAGTTGTCAAGGAATATGTCTACCTCGGGCAACTAATGCAGTTGGGTAAATACAACTTCCAAAAGGAAGCCGATAGGAGGATCCTGTGGGGCTGGGCAGCGTTTACGAAGTTGTACCACATATTTTCGTCGGATATACCGCAGAGCCTGAAGACGAAAGTCTTTGACCAGTGCGTCCTACCTGTAATGACGTATGGAGCCGAGACGTGGACACTGACTGTGGGGCTGGTCCATAAGCTTAAAGTAGGTCAACTTGCCATGGAAAGAGCTATCCTTGGAGTCTCTCTGAAGGACAAAATTCGGAACGAAGAGATCCGTCAGAGAACCAAGGTGACCGACATAGCTCTGAAATTTAGTAGGTTGAAGTGGAAATGGGCTGGTCACGTATGTCGCAGAACAGATAACCGCTGGAGTAAGCGTGTTCTGTAGTGGAAACCGCGTCTTGGCAAACGTAGCGTGGGACGCCCTCTGGCCAGATGGCGGGATGACTTGCATAAGAGGGCCGGCAGCGACTGGATGCATAAAGCATTAGACCGGGCTCTGTGGCGTTCCTTGGGAGAAACCTATGTCCAGCAGTGGACTGCAACGGGCTGATGATGATGATGACCTAAAGCATAGTTCACTTAGAACTGGCACGCGATTATCGTAAAATAAAATAAAATATAGTTCAAAAAATAAAAAAATGATAATCACAACTCGATGTCAATTTGTTGAAGAGTCAATGCTAGAAATTCGGTTGCACTGACTTTTTGCGTTTTTGAGTTATTGGTGATGGAAGTTGAACGGCGAAAATATATTGTGAACAAATACGTGGAAAATCCCTCTTGGTCTGGGTCAATGATTGCTAAATCATTAAATTTCCCAAAAACTACTGTTTGTAGGGTCATAAAAAAATACAAGAATTCTCTGGCCTTCGAAAGGAAGCCTCAAATCAACCGACGGTCTGGTACAATGGATAAAACTTTGGAGAAGAAAGTTTTAAGGTCAGTGGCACAGAATACAGGGCAAAAAAAGCTCAAAAATTTAAAAATAACCGCAGTACTATAAGACGGATCCGCCTTCGAGCAGGGTATAAGAGCTATAGAGTAATTAAGCAGCCAAATAGAACCGTCAAACAGAACAAAACAGCTAAAACACGAGCTCGTCTGCTGTATGACCAAGTTCTGACTAAATTTAAAGGCTGCCTCTTGTTGGATGATGAGACATACGTAAAACTCGACTTTAACCAACTACCAGGTTCAAAGTTTTACAAGGCCGACGCTAGAGGGAATGTTGACGAAAAATACAAGTTTCACAAACTCGATAAATTTGCAAAAAGACATATGATTTGGCAGGGTATATGTAGTTGCGGTCTTAAGACTAAAGTTTTCGTCACAGCGGCAACAATGACATCAGATGTTTATACGAATGAGTGCCTGCAGAAAAGAATTTTGCCTTTCATTCGAAGCCACAATGGTCCTGTCAAATTTTGGCCCGATTTGGCTAGCTGCCATTATTCAAAAAAGGTTTTGAAGTGGTATGCTGCAAATCACATTGATTTCATACCAAAAGAGATGAACCCACCTAATTGTCTCCAGTTTCGGCCAATTGAAAACTACTGGGCAATAATGAAAGGAAAATTAAATAAAACTGGCAAAATAGTCCAAGACATCAACTCGTTACGGTCCACATGGGATCAACAAGCAAAAATGGTGGACGAAGGTCTTGTTCAGAGGATGATGAATACTATTTCCAGAAGAGTCCGTAATTTTGTACATAACGTAGTGAATGATTGAAATTTATGTGACACGCCATAAATTAATAAATAATCTTTTATATTATTTAATTAAAAACATTGTTTTTCTTTTCATTTAATAATTATATGCCTTCACTCAAAAAAATGGGAGCCAACAAAGAGAGATTTTTACTTAGTTGACAAAAAATTATTACAATAGTTAAGATATTAGTTATATCAACCAAAGCTGATAGTTAACGACAGCAAGTTCTTTAGTGATTCAACTAACATCTTAGTTGATGTATCTAACGTCTTAGTTGGTAAATATCTATTATCTTGCTAGGCTCGTATGGGATCAAGACGCTTATGCACAACAATCACAATCTTGTTACAAGCGACCAATTATTTTTTTCAGTGTTCCATCGCGTTCCAATTCTATATGAACTATGCTTTATATAATATTATGAATACACAATTGATTTGGAATTTATCCTAAAACGCCCCGGGAACTTCGTATTTAACTACTAATGATTGTAACACAATATGCACTTTAATATCATACATAACACAAAACTAAATGTTCGTGAAGGTGGCCGTAGACCGAAATAGCGCAAAAAGATTATGTATACCTCGAAGTTTCGATCGTGTTGGAACGGTCGTGGTCACGAGCAGATTCAACACCGACCGTTGCAACACGATCGAAACGTCGAGGTACGACACTAGGTATAAACAAATCACTTCTCTCAAACATGCTCGGAAAGAATGGTTTTCCGATTGAAATACAAGGACGGAAAGTGCCTCATTTTACTCCTAGGAGTAAAAAAACCATATGAAAACACTTTCCGTCCATGTGCATTTTTTTTTAAAGTACTCTCTATTGCTTATAAAATCGAAAGGACCATGAAAAAATCCCGTACACCCAACTTGTGGATAGTGCAGTGTGGAGCGGCGGCGGGGCTCTGCGGTGCCGTCGGCGGCGGCGGCAGCGGCGGCGGCGGCGGCGGGCGGCGGCTCGTTGTGCGTGAAACTATCTTATTTATTTATTAATTATTCAGGGAGTGGCTATTCAAGGCTCTAAGCGTAGTATCACTGTGACCAGGATTGATCTATTGTGATCGCCACAGCCTACAGTTCTCCGCTGAGTCCTGTTATTGCGAAGAATTTCAGGACTTTATTGGCGCCGAGATACTTGATCTCCTCTGGGCACATTAAATACTTTCCCAGTGAGGAGCTACGATGTCGCATTAAGGCCGGGCAGACGATGAAAAGGTGCATAGGCGTTTCCTCCTCCTGCTGGCATAGTCTGCACAACCTTGTGTCACATTTCCCAATCTTCTGCATGTGCTTGTTCAGGCAACAGTGCCCTGTGAGCGCCTTGACTAGAGTGCGAATATTGTTCCTACTTAGCGCTAAGGCCTCCGTCGATGCCTTTTTGCTAAATGCTCTTATGAGAGCCTTGGAATGGTTTCATCCTGGAGTTGTCCTCCAGAGTTGAATAGCTGCATAATAGCAATATGTCCACAAGGTAAGTTTTGTTAGGCTTTTTGGGATGCCGCAGAATGGTTCCGGACCAAACTGTGTACCCTTAGCTCCTACCCGTGCGAGTTCGTCAGCTTTCTCGTTGCCCACGATGCCCGCATGCCCTGGGACCCAACGTAAAATTACCCTGTTTTTTGCACCCAGAGTATTTAAAAGTGTCCTGCAGTTCTCGACCAGCCTTGAGTTCATGACATCAGAGGTTAGGGCCAAGAGAACCGCCTGAATATCCGAGTGGATATAGATGGTACTGTTGAGGTAGTCGGTTTGCAGATTGGTTGCCGCACATTCAATTATTGCGTACACCTCCGCCTGGAATATAGACGAGTATTTACTTGCCTGAGTTCAGACTTAACGCCTTTTTAGGCGCCTCTCCATATATTCCGCAGCCTACCTCAGAACCGGATTTGGAGTCATCAGTGTATCACTTTAGGCTACCTGGTTTCCATGTTAAGCGACTGTGTGACCAGTCATCCCTAGACGGGAATTCCATAGAAAAAAGTTTCTGTGGACAGTGTTTAGGGGACATGGTGGTGAGCAAACTATCTTAACTAATACTCGTATTCTGCAAACAAACATTCTCGCCGAATTTGTCAAAGGTTTTTAATAGTTATTTATGTAACTCGTACATAATGAAGCTTCTTAAGGTACGAGTGCCGATGTTAGAGCGCGGGCTTGAGAGCGCTCTAATTACAGGCACGAGTAACTTAAAAGCTAATTATGAACTGTTGCATACATAACTTTTTCTACAAGCCTAAAATGATAATTAATGACAAAAATAAACAATCGCTAACTGTTTTCGAATACTTTACTCGGTTCTTCTGCTAGAACAAATTACTTGTAAGCAAAAATGTCATTTTCAGTATTCCGATTGGCGATAATAGTTTTTGAATTTTATTGTTAAGTAAATGTTAACAAATTTCATGCAAATTTTAATAGTTACTAAAAACAGTTCCTACAATTTATCACAAAAGTTGGAATGCCAAACGAAACGCCTTTTGTTGATATCCATATTGAACGTAACCATGGTAACGAAATAACAAATCGATGGATATTAACCATATATTTTTAGTAATTTAATGAAAATATATATTTAAACATATGTCTCAAAATTAATTTTGTTTTTATTATAAGTAATTATAATTGGTATTAAAATATTTTTAACGGTTTATTATACAAATTAGGATCTCAAGTGTTCACTAACCGCCAAGACTGATATCCGGAATGACCGTAACCATGGTAATAACAATGCTATAATAATTATTATAGAACTTTTATTACCATGGTAACACTCATTATATAATTATTTTCCCGCTTCGGTGACGCTATAGGTGGTATTCTGATACCGTTAACGATATCAATATTAGCGGTTTATAGTACGCGAGTAGAAAAAATACTTATAATCATGTATTTGTATCATTTCCTCGCATTGTTTGAGAAAAGCATTACGTACGCCTCGGCAGAAACGAGGATTTCCTGACTCCTCGCTATTGCTCGGCCTGCTAACTACCTCGTCAGGAAATCCCTTTCTTTCTGCGCCTAGACAACAATGTACTATTGACACAACCAATTTATAACCTTATGATCTAGGGAAATGCGATTTAATTATGCGTGCCGATAATAGGGAATATATTATCAGCTATATACTAGCTGTCGGGAAACTATCAAAACCTCCAACAGTATGGGAGTAGCTTCCATAATATCATGTTGGAAGGGCTAGATACATTAGCCACTACGGTGATAGACTTCCTTGGTATAACAATGTATTTTACATACCTGGATTCATTTTCTAGTGTGTCGCTGACTGCATATGTTCTGCTTCGCTTATGTTAATTAAAGGGTTATGTACTCTATCTCAGTCTGCTACCTCCTTCTATATATTAAAGGCCAAATGAGTAATGCTGATCACCCATCTGGTCCCCGAGAATCACTCTAGACAAGTGGCGCTCCTCGGTGCTGTACTTCTTGGGCTACAATCTACAACAAACAAGACTGTAATCAGAACAGAAAGACTCAATCACAGTATGACATTGTTACCACACTCCACACTACAAACTCCCTAAGGTGCGAGGAAGTGGCCGGACGTCTCCGGCAGCTCCAGGCTGGTCAAACAGTACTTGGTCAAGTGCGCACGCCAAAATTCTAGAATCAACCCAGATCCAGTCGTCCCTTTCGGACTACCAGATATCCAACCTGGATTATATGATTCTCAAAGCAACCCAGATCTAGCCGTCCCCTATGGAACGACCAGATATCCAACCTGGGCACCCGTGGGATCGGAGTTACAAACGAGCTGGCGCCCGGCAGTGTGATCAGTACAAATAAGGTTAGGCATTAGGTTAATACGTAGAACACCGAAGTCGCCAGAGATGGTGCTACAAAGTAATACATACAATTACACATATACATAATGACACTCAGTGATAATCAGGGATACTAAGAAACACTCAGGCTGCTCAGAAATAATCAGGTTATTCAGAAATAATCAGGCTACTCAGCTTTAGAGGAAAGGGATCCGATAGCAATTCGTTGGCCAGCTTTCACAAATATTACTTTATAAGAACACAGGTTTACTTCTGACGCTCAAACTGGCGCTATAAAGTAATTCCATAGACAAAGAGCTCCTTGTATATTTAGTGTTGCCACATAAACTTTATCAATGATCTCACTCACCTAAAAATTCGCGCCTGCCGCGACACTAGCTTCTGCCCGAGACTTCGCGTAGAATTAGTTATTCAGTTCATGTTGCGGGGATTTCGATAATCATTATTCCCACAAATTTTCGCATTTATAATGTAATGATTAGTCAGATTTGCGGTGTTTGGCTGATTTAGCCGTCGATTCAAACTGAAAATATTATCATTTACCTACAAGAAGTTGCCGTAGGTAGGTAATTTAAAGACGGGTTGTGTGTGTTTGGCAATATTTCGATTGTCCAAACCGTATTTGTATAACATACTTAGCATAAAGGTTTTCCGACAAACGTTGACATTGCAAGAAAGCGTATTTAGTATTGACAATTAAATCCGAATTTTTGTTTGTTTGAATTTTAAATAGCATGCTTATTGAGAAGGACGAATGTTTGCATTTATAATACTTAAATCAAAATAATGTTGTATCTGTTTTTATCGTTATGCACGTAGAAGTTTCTAATTTATAGGTGATGCCCGCGATGTTACATCTGGCTTGTCTGTGGGGGCGATGGTCACTGCATAGGGGGCTTTCAACTTATAGATTTTTGATTTCATCTAACTTGAAAGAATCATTGTTTACCTTATAACGTGAAAGGAAAATATAATGGGATCTACCGTGCAGCCTAGATAAATAAAACCGGGCAAGAGCTTGTCGGACCATGCTCAGCGTAGGGTGCCGGCCGTTACTACAAACACAAAAACAATCTCAAATTTAATCTTTGCTTCGCCGTAGCCGTGTACAAAAAGCGTTAGCATGTTTCTATACCTAACAATTTCATTTGGGATGACAATAATAATTCAAAAACGGTAGGTATATCCGATCATCTCAAATATTATATGCATAACTACATAAGTATAGCGATTTTAGCATTTTTAGTAAGTCCAGCATTTGCATTCAGAAAGTATCATTTGGTGAAGTGGAACTGATGATTAAAACCGTAGATAGCCACCGGAAAACTACCTATTCCAAGTGTGAGTATAAGATATCTCGATTAAGATATAGATATTTGAGCGACTATAACGAAGAACATTTAATTGTTTAAATATGACCATGACTTTCCCGCGGCGTTGCTTGCAGCGAGCTTGAAATGTCTTAAAGTTTCATATCAAGTTAGAAGTCGGACATAACAGCTTATTATGATACCTACAAAGTATAAAATAAAATAATTGTTTAAAAAAACACAAACCGCCTTCAAAAACGCAAAAAATAACTTCTTTTAAAATGACAGGTAAATAGGTCAGTCCAACTGAAGTCCGCCGACTTCAGTTGCACTGACCTATGTACTCACAATATTTTTAATCTAAAGCCGACTTCCGTTTTGCTTCCGAATTACTTAATACCTTTTTTACAACTATTCTCGAAAACACTCACAAACAGCGACCGTTTTATCTCGTGCAGGATTATTTTTCATTCAGATGTACGTAAAAATGGCTTTTCTTATAATGGCAGGTGTTCAATGAGTCAGTATACGTCAGATATAGTGGGGAGATGGCGTAGCGTGCGCGACCTGCCATTCCGCTACGAACTTCCTAAAATCGCACGGGCTATATGCTGGGCCGTTATGTGTCACTAACTTCAGAAATTCCGTACCGCGAGAACTGGTCCTTCATAAAATGTATTACTAATGTACTATTTCTATTTCTGAGTTGTCCTACTTCTACATAATTCGAAAAATAGTTGACCGATACGATATAATATTATCTACTGACATTACCAACCATTTTAAAAGATTTTTTAAGTAGGTACATCTGAATGATGAACAATCCTGCACGAGATAAACAGGTCGCTGCTTGTGACTGTTTTCGAGTATTGTTGTAAAGTATTTAGTATTTCGGAAGCAAAACGGAACTTCGCCTCGTTTTATTAAATCTCTAACTAAAATGACGTCATTCTTTTGGTTCGTTTAAAATGTAAATGTGTCGGACTTAACAAGATAACTTTACAACTTAAAGGTTTAAACGATAGCAAGGATCAAAGATTTATCTTCTAAATATATATATTATATATATATATATATATATATATATATATATATATATATATATATATATATATATATATATATATATATATAGTACATATGACGCAGAAAACTTTTTTAAGTACTCTTATTGTTTGTTCATTTTTGGGATTATTTTCTAACACAATAACGATAATTTCAGTTCTATCTACAAATTTACGATTACGTTTATATCAACTAGAACTTTTCATGTTAAACTATAACTAGGTAGGTGAAGGAACCCGTGCATACCTTCATGCCAGGTAATACACTCGGAGAGCCTAAAAACCTAGTCATTCGTTTCCGTTTTTCCTAAACTATGAGCATTAAATATTATTATATAAGATTAATTTAACACCTTAATTACTAGCCGAATATTAACAAGATTAATAACCATTGTAAAATTACTCTCAACATTTTTAGTAGGTAAGTAATACAATTTAAACTAATATATATATAGTACATATGACGCAGAAAACTTTTTTAAGTACTCTTATTGTTTGTTCATTTTTGGGATTATTTTCTAACACGATAACGATAATTTCAGTTCTATCTACAAATTTACGATTACGTTTATATCAACTAGAACTTTTCATGTTAAACTATAACTAGGTAGGTGAAGGAACCCGTGCATACCTTCATGCCAGGTAATACACTCGGAGAGCCTAAAAACCTAGTCATTCGTTTCCGTTTTTCCTAAACTATGAGCATTAAATATTATTATATAAGATTAATTTAACACCTTAATTACTAGCCGAATATTAACAAGATTAATAACCATTGTAAAATTACTCTCAACATTTTTAGTAGGTAAGTAATACAATTTAAACTAATATATATATAGTACATATGACGCAGAAAACTTTTTTAAGTACTCTTATTGTTTGTTCATTTTTGGGATTATTTTCTAACACGATAACGATAATTTCAGTTCTATCTACAAATTTACGATTACGTTTATATCAACTAGAACTTTTCATGTTAAACTATAACTAGGTAGGTGAAGGAACCCGTGCATACCTTCATGCCAGGTAATACACTCGGAGAGCCTAAAAACCTAGTCATTCGTTTCCGTTTTTCCTAAACTATGAGCATTAAATATTATTATATAAGATTAATTTAACACCTTAATTACTAGCCGAATATTAACAAGATTAATAACCATTGTAAAATTACTCTCAACATTTTTAGTAGGTAAGTAATACAATTTAAACTAAAACTAAAAATGTACTAAGCCCTATGTATGGATATTCCTATTGGGGTTAGATTTATTGTTCGTTTTATTACTGCGCACGATAGAGTTTACAGTAAGACGTATTCTGTGACATATTCAACCGGCTACCTATTATGGTTAAACAGATACAGCCATGAGAGCTAGCTATTGTATGGGAGCGCGCACCGCCGCATATAAATGACGTGACGACAACATTATTTCAAATGCAAATTCGAAATCTTTATTGCATATCACATTACAAATATAAGGAGGAAGACAAAATAGGTATCCATGTGACGCCCTGCAAGGGCACAGCAATTTTAGAGGGCTAATATGTATTTAACATAACATATTTGGTAATTGAATTATAAATAGCTTAAACAGCTCTAAGATAAATTCACTTCGTATTAGTGCGCAAAGCGAAGTTTTAAATCTATGTTAAATCAAAGTATGTATTTTTTTTAAATAAATTATTCTGTTTGGCGTATCTAAAATTTCATTATTACTGAAATGGTGTAAAACTTGTTTTTTTAACAAGGTTTTTGTAAAAATCTTTGACAGGTGGTGATCGAAAGTTCTGACCTTTGTGGCAAATATAAACTCTAACACTAAAAACACAAACTTTGTTATACCTAGCTCCAATTTCACCTTTTTTAACGTCAGGTCAGGAACATTGGCCAAATAAATTCCTCATAAAACGCGTTTTATTTGACTCCGTCGAAAGGGTCGACTTTGTTGTCACAATGAAGTGAAATAAAAGACTCCGCCACCCTTTGATTTGGGTTTCCTTTTCTCTGGGGCTTCCGCAGATATGATGTACTACTTATACGACGGAGCAACCACAAATTAGGTTAAGTTCCAGTCCAGTAATTATCCAACAAAATTATCATTTCGACGCATACTGCCAGAATCGAAAATTACCTGATACCCACATGACCATGCTTTCATTCGTAGGAACCTTATATGCAATAGACTAGATTCGCAAGTGACCTGAATTTCTTTCGCGAAAGACCAGATACGCAAATGACCTGATTTTCTTTCGCGAAAGTCCAGATACGCAAATGACCTGAATTTCTTACGCGAAAGAGCCATACAATAACTCCTATCAAGGAATATGTTGAATTTCCAATCACCCTTGTTGCGTTTTTAGTAAGTACATCGTTTAACTTATCGACTACCGATTACCTACTCTTCATTTGAAAAGTATAATATGTGCAATTGTGCAGTGGCTCCACGTTTTTAAAATAAGTAAATCGGTGGAAATCGATTTCTATGGAAATACCTCGGTACCGACTAAAGTAATCGACTTGGTTTAACTCAACATTTTTTGTAGAATATTGCATTGCATGAATGTGCAAGTCTCCGTGGATCAGTCATTTCCTCATTTGTCATACTTAGACTCGACTAGTTGTGTGCGCAATTTGTCATTTATAAATGGCCTAATTTTGTACAGCACTTTAAGCAGCTCCTAACAGAGTTTGAAACATGCTTCTCATATCGAAGCTCAGTGTCCATTAAAAGACCCAGATTGCGTGCTTCATACACCCGCTCAGTGGATTCGTCTTTTAACATGATATCCGCTGCTGGACTAAGACTTGCTAGCTGTTGTTTGGTGCCGAAAATTAGATATTTAGTTTTGTTAGGATTTAATAATAAGCAGTTATTTGAAGCCCAAGTAGCTATTCTTGAAAGATCCATATTAAGCTTCTGAGTTGCGCTGTCTATTTCTATGTAGTTTTGAATGTCATCAGCATAAATATGGTTCTTGCAATGCGCGTCTTTATGTCAGCAAAATACAAAATAAATAGGATTGGACCGAGGATTGATCCCTGTGGTATTCCCCTAGTGACAGCCAATGAAGAGACAAAGGACGTTTTCATTGTGAAGATTCTATTTGAAATTAAACAGAAATATAACGTAACGGTACATTTTAACAAAAACTACTATATATCATCATAACATATGGTCAACACTCAACATAAACATAACTAGACCAGCCACTTAAAAAAACATTGGTTTATAGTCAACTTCTTAATAATTACCTTAAAATTTTTTTATAAACTTTGTCGAATCCGATATCGGCACATCTTCGGTTACTTTTTTTAGACGCTTTTCCAATAAAATCTTTAATTCTTCTACCACACCGTGTAGCTTCTTTTTTAATTTTATGAACAAATTCACAAAATCCTGGATTTTCACTAATGCGTGTGTTGATCCGGTGATTCCAACCCTCCAACGGCTTATTTGTACGGTGTGGCTTTTCGGAGTAACTCATGATCTGTACATTGTCCTATTTCAGCCATTGGGTCTCAATTTTTTTTTTTGTATTGTCATCTTTTGGCGAAATATTCAGTATGTCTTGCCAGCAACCATTAATTAAGTGTGCGGGTAATACCGGTAACTTTGCTGAGAGCCTCACCATTCTCCGAGCGTCCTTTATTCGATTACACTTTCGTTTTTCAGCGTTCCTCCACACGGCTTAAGACATGTGATAATAGCACCCTGATATAATAGTATCATTGAAAAAAGCCTTTACTGCTTTGATAGGTGCCGCCTCGAAGTCTGCTTCAAACTAGTTCATGTTAATTCGATCAGTCGAAAATAGTTGTCGTACGTTTTGTTGCGCAGTAATGCAAAAACAACTGGAATGACGTCGGTGATTGTATTAGTTGAAATAAGATCCATGTGCAATGTATACAATTATTCGAAAGGCGGCGGTGCCCTTTTGAAAGTATCGTCACCAAAGTAAAGTAAACCCAAAATACTTTTTTTTTTTTAAATTGGAGTGCAAAATATCCAACACCGTATAACGGTCCCCTTTGAGTCTAAGGTACCTAATACCTAGATGAAATCCATCATGAATCAACAATTCATTGCCAAATTGGGCGGTTTATCATAGTTTCGACTACGTACTGTCGGAATATCGTGCTATCGAATGTTCATTGGCTCGACTGTTATTGGATTGAATATTCGATGGGTCGAAAAGCGTAGGAACAATAAAACGTCAAATCGGAATTGAAGTTTCCATTGTCATCTTACAGAAGATCTTAGACACGAATATTCATTGGCTCGACTGTTACTGGATCGAATATTCGCTGGGTCGAAAAGCGTAGAAACTATAAATCGAAATTGCGGTTTCGATTGTCATCCCACAGAAGATCTCAGACACGCATGTTCATTAGCTCGACTGTTACTGGATCGAATATTCGCTGGGTCGAAAAGCGTAGAAACAATAAATCGTCAAATCGAAATTGAGGATTCGATCGATTGTCATACCACAAAAGATCTCAGACACTAAAAATAATTACAAGTAAAAAAGGGCGATTAAATAAAACTCTTTATTAGTCAACAATTTTATACTTATTATACATAAATAATTATTATTTTACTTATAACACGTCATACGAGATGAAACTATTTACGTACTACTATAAGGCTCAATGCACAAAAATCAACGTCAACATTACACATAATTTTACCTTATCCTTATGAAAGTTATATAAGCCAGTGCACTCAGAAAATCTAAGTGCCTAATTCAGATTTGTGTCTTAACAAATCATTTAATCGATCTGCTGGTTTTGATCTCCTTCTCACAGTGTAATCATGAGTAGTAATTTTAAAAATAGTCATCTCTGTGCTTTTTTGTTCTTTTAGAATCTCTTCCAAAGTCTTGAATATATCCATTTTTTTCTCCCTAGTAGGGAGTTCCAGCGAGCATGCCAGCTTCCGATGGCATTCTGCGTGCGTGGAATACATGAATCCAAGCAGTCACCAATTGACCATAATGCCGGAGGATATTGAGGAGATACATTTTGCCCATGCACGTAATTGCGGGAAAACCAATCGATAACTTCATGGGCTTCCAGTGGCAGAGTTTCTGATCGAATACCTAAATCAAAAGCGGTAGGAATTTCACCCGGTTCGAGATAAGCTAACGCGGAAAATGTCGCATTTTGTGAGCAAATTCGCTGTCTTCCGCATAGGCCATTGTTTTAGGCCAGACTTTTTAATGTGTTTCCATATATTTTGCGTTAAATGAAAGAAACAACATTTTGGACGACATTTAGGAAAGCTTATCTTTGAAGCCTTCACGGCACCATTCTCAAAATCAGTTAGTATAATTTCTGGGGCTAAAAATATATTATATTTATCCCTCGCATGAGACTTAAGAAGTTCAAGAAAAACCTAAATTACTTTGCGTCAATGATATTACATATAAACAAGAAGTATTTACTTAGATATGCCACTACCGCGCCCGAGTTGGGCTTCATAAAAGATCCAATTGTACTATCTCGCTGACAGTTCACGCCAAACATGGCGACGAAACGAAAATGACGTGAGCCAAAATAGTTAAATGCCGTCGTGTCGTGTGTGTTTCGGAAGTGCACAATCTACCACATGAAAGCTAATAAAGCTCAAGGGATCTCATATCACGCGTAAGTTTACTAAATATTTATTATAACTTCGTATTTAAGTTAATTTTAAAATATTTGTAAAGACAACGCGTGCTCAGTTACGAAAAGAGAAAGCAATATGAATAAATCGTGTGTATGACAAGGATAGATACATAGATTAAAAGATCACACGCGACATCGTTGGTATCGGTTATATCCGTGCGAATCAAGAGGCAACATATGGTAAAGTCGGTAGTGTTATCGCTAGAGGATCTTATCGCCACTTCTTATTGTTCGAGAGAGTTCTAGACGTGAATTGTAGTAGTTATTTTTAACCGACTTCAAAAAAGGGAGGTTTCTCAATTCGGCCGTATATTTTTTTATGTTTGTTCGCCGATAACTTCGTCGTTTATGAACCGATTTTGATAATTATTTTTTGTTGGAAAGTAGATATCCCAAGGGTGATACCGTGATAAGGAAACCAGGATCAGAGGGGAGGGGTGGATGTGTGAGGAATTGAGGGAACTCCTCGAATATTGTAGGCAAATATATAGCGATTTTAGTATTTTTAGTAACAAGTCTAGCATTCGCATTCAGAAAGTATCATTTGCTGAAGCGGAACTGATGATGAAGACCACAGATGGCCACCGGAACTCCTCAACGGTACCGATTTCAAGGGTGTCGATAAGATATCTCGATTAAGATAGTTGAGCAATTGAAACGAAGAACATTTAATTGTTTAAAAATGACTATGATTTTCTCTAGTTTTAGTTGATCTAAAGGGTTTAAATACATAAACCAAATTTCATGTTTTTATGTTAAATAGATTTGGAGTTATTGAGGCGTGAAAAGTGGCTCCAAACGGTTCGTGTAAATAACACACGACTGCGCTCGCCAGTTCCTTTTGCGTGAACTTGGCTGGACACGCTGCCGCGTGTATAGATACCTATTATAAATATATCGAAATAGGTCGAAAGATCCCGCCCACCTGTGCCATAATAGAGAAAACAATATTAAGGGGACAATGTAAGTACTCAAGTATATGAATATTTGTAAAATTTTACATCAATAAATACCTTTATACTATTATAAAACCCGTTTTATTTCTATTTGTTACCTACCTACTTTGCTCCTTAACAATGTCCGTTCGGTTCGATTAAAAATCGTAATCTCTAACGTGACACTTGAAGTACTCTAGTGGTTTTCTGTATCTGTCTATCGTTCATTAGTGACAGAAGTGAACATATTGTAGTTTGTATAGCTATCTATATGCAACTGCGACCATTTTCAAACGCGATTTACTAGCAACGTAACATATCTATACTCTGTAATATCATTGCTGTGCGTAGACTTTTTGCTCAGTAAACCATACACTCAGTAATGGGACACACTTTTGATCGCCGCTACTGACTTGGGTGCCCACAATGCCATGAATAGAATAAATCTGCATTCATGGCGATGGACAAGATTTGAAGGTTCCATCCATCAACCACACACGGGACCTGTTCAAAATTTTTATATTTTCTTGAGTGCCGAATACGATTACACTCTCACTGTCTTGCTTATAATATAATGGCCGAAATCTTCACCATTAACTTTGGTGTACTTTTCGGGTTTTCCACATCAATCAACCGTTTAGGAATTCTGGGGAATCCCTTGTTGCGAGTTCGATGTATGATCGAACGCATAGCGTTGTCAGAGGACATATAGGATGCATTTGTGGTTGGTATGTCTTGCTTGCATCTTTGTGTTATTTGCCCTGGAGCTTCTAAACTGTGAATAGCTTTTCTTTTGAGTGAAGTTCGTAAATTAATTTCATCGATACTTTCTTTTTCGGGGCCATGTAGATGTTCACCGGAAGTGTTATTAAAACATGATCATTATTCTCCTGAATCGTTTTCAAGTATACACCACACCGACCACTTTTTTTCTTTGAACAACTCCAATAAAATGTACTGCCGTTTTTTTATTAATGTTGTAGATATACCCGTGGATAAACAACACATCTTTTCCATACTTCGACTTGCCCACACTACATATAGGTACGACGTTCATTCATTTTTTAATCATGAGATTACTTATTGTTTTTATTAATCCGATGATAGCTCACAATATCACTAGTTTCGAAATTAGGTATTATAACAAGCCCATTAAACATATATATAACAGTTGGGAGAAATCTTGCGATGCAGTAGGAATATTTTGTGATCTTTCTAAAGCTTTTGATTGCGTGGATCATACGACCCTTATTTTAAAATTAGAACATTATGGATTGTCCAACAAAGCTTTAAGCCTTATGTCTTCTTATCTAAGTGATAGAACTCAAACAGTTGTTGTAAACAAAACGCAATCTGTTGGAGCTACATTGAAAATAGGTGTGCCTCAAGGCTCTATTTTAGGTCCTTTTTTATTTTTGGTTTACATAAATGACTTGCCACCAACAGTAGATAAACTTTGTGATATTGTACTTTTTGCTGATGATACTTCACTAATTTTCAAGGTAGATAGAAAATCCGTAGACTACAGTAGGATTAACACCACACTAGTTAAAGTACTTAATTGGTTTACTAGCAACAATTTGCTACTAAATGCTAAGAAAACGAAATGTGTTAGGTTCGCTTTGCCTAATGTTAAACCGGTACATTCTAGTATTTTTCTAAATGACGAGTGTTTGCAAATGGTAGATAAGGCAATTTTCTTAGGCATAATATTAGATAAATATTTGCAATGGAGTCCCCATATAGCTGTACTGGCAGGTAAACTAAGTTCGGCAGCTTACGCCGTTAGGAAAATTAGACAACTAACCAATGTTGAGACAGCTCGCTTAGTCTATTATAGTTATTTCCATAGTGTCATGTCGTACGGTATTCTGGTTTGGGGTAAGGCAGCTGACATACAAACTATATTTGTGTTACAAAAAAGGGCCATTCGTTCTATTTACAACTTAAACTCCCGTGACTCTTTAAGAGAACTTTTTAAAGAAATTAATATCTTGACTGTAGCGTCTCAATTTATTTATGAGAATATTATTTACGTTATTAGAAATTTAGATTCTTTCACCAAAAATTCTGATATACATAATTTAAATACCAGAAATAAAAATAAAATCGCTATCCGAAAATTCCGCGTCCGTAAAGTATATAAATCATTTGTTGGTCAATGCATTCATTTCTATAATAAATTACCTGACGAAGTTTTAAAGTTACCCTTTCCAGCACTTAAAAGTTACTTGAAAAGGTCGTTAATGTCTAAAGCGTATTATAGGATCGAGGACTATCTAACAGACAAAAATGCATGGCCTAAATCCGAAACTTAGTCAATAATAATTTATTCAAATGCAAAATCTTTATCTTGTCTAGGGGACACCGTTGATGTAGGAAAACATATCGAAACTTTTATGTGGTCGTCTCGCACCATCTTATATACACATAAGTATGTGTTTTTTTTTTTCTCTATCTCTCCCGTAAGATTCTTAATTGGCATGTTTTCCTGCTGAACTACGCATGTTATTTAATACTATAATTAATTTAATATTTATAGCTTTATATAATGCTAGACTAAGTAGTACCATTGTAATAAGAAATATGTTTAAAAAATGACTGACTGCTGAGTTTCTTGCGGCGTTTCTTCTCGGCAGTGGTCTTCTCTTGGGAAGCGCTGGTAGATTCTTGACGTGTAAAAGTGCCCGTGCGGCCTACTTACTGAATAAATTTCTTTTATCTTTTTTATCTTTTTTATCCTATGACGAACGACTGACAGAATTTTATTAATAAAATATGGACTCATTATTACAAAGTGCCAGTACTTGAAATAAAGAGATATCATATTGCAGGAAGGATAGCAAGAAGCGTTATTCACCTCACCAGCAATAAAACGGACGAATTTTCAATAGATATCAGACTAAGGCCGGATTGGACCAAATTGGAATAAGGTCTTATACTATAAGTTATACCCAGATTAAACGTCGAATTTCTATAGACTAATCTTGGAATAATTCTTATTCCAGTTTGGTGGAATCCGCCATTCAAAAGACTTTACACCACTAATCGAAACTATACAATTCTAGATTACGTTTTGTCGATTGTACATATTTCGGCCACAAGTATTTCGATCTAGCGAATATTCGATCCAATAAAAGTCGAGCCAACGAACATTCGATAGCATGATATTCCGAGAGTACGTAGTCGAAACTATGATATACAGTCGCCAAATTGATGTTGCGTAAAAAATAATTCTTGATTTTCGATCTCTATTATTTTATCGTAAAAACAAATGACAAAGTCATATCAGTTGATGACAAATGTGAAGTGTGCTAGTTACGGACAGTAATAGTTATCTACTGAAATGTCCTAATCAGTATTTATTGTCGTGTCATTCATATCAAGTGTTTCTCAATTAGCAGGCACCTACAGCCGACTACATGTATCCATTTTTTCACCTTATTTTTTTTATTTATTTAACAAAAGAACCATAGAATATTAATAAGCTTATAACAGCGGACAAAGCCGGACAGGCCGCTGTAATCACTCTATTATTGCAGTTATACATATTACATGCAGAGAAAATGGGGGTGGGTGGGTATCTAAATTACTAATTCCGCAAAAGCTTGTTAGATACATATAAATTCTGGTTTACGTAGCTGGTAAAATGCGTAGGTATAAATCATGTATGAATACAGTTATGGGCATCTGCGTATCACACAATGCGTAGATTGCTTGGTCTGGTAATTTGAGCATCCGGTCATTTGCGAAATTAAATTCTGGTATTCTGCTTAGATGGTAAGACGCGTAAATAATCATGGTCATCTGAGTATCAGGTAATTTGCGTTTCTGGCAGTATGCGTCAAAAGGAAAACTATATTATAATAAAAAATAATAATAAATTAATAAAATAATATAAAAAAAATATATAACAGCTTTCTATTCAAAATAATTCTAGTTGTTTTAAAATAGCATTTTGGACCGGCGGGCCGGTAAAAAGTAATAATTATATAAACAACTGGTAACGACCTACTAAAAGAATGAATGTAATTATGAATAGAAGTACAAACAACGATATGTACCTACCTACTTAACGTAAATACCTACGACTGAGATCGCCAGGATGCGGTCGCCGCCAAGCGGACTCTATGGTCGGCCAGTGGCGAGCGCGGGTGAGTTTGGTTAGTCGGCTCTCTTGTTTCGGTAATAAATCCTACTGGATTACGCGCACCGATAAGGGAATGACGGCATATCTGTCTTAATATCTTCTACTCTGTCCCAGTTCTATCCTGGAGAACGTTACGTACGACATTGTATTAAACGAACCTAATGATTATTTATTAATGGGGCATTTCATATGAAACGCATAGGAAAAAAAAGTGAGGTTCCCAAATTTGTTTATATTTGGTTTAATTCTTCCTCTAGTAGATTTAAACCCGGATGCTTAATATTTTTTATATATGACGGTTATTTTAGAAATTATGAGCTTTTAAAAAATTGCCATAATTGAAATTCCGATTTTTGTTAAGTCGAATATCGAATGCGTAATATATATAACGCAATATTAAACCAATCGTTTTGTATAGAGTTTATAATGGTCTTTACAATAAAGAAATCAATTTTGAAAAATAAAAATAATATTAGTCAAAACCGGAAGTAAACATTTCAAAACGATTTTTGAATAACTTTGACCACTTTTTTTAAATTTTTTTTAATCTCATATATATCGCCTCTAATATGTATAAAATACACCAGATTTTTAGGATGGGATCTCCATTGGTTAAGGAAATAATTCAATAAATGTACATACATATCGCACTGAGTGCGACGTTACGTGTGGTGTATGTTAGGTGTTGGGTGATATATGCGCTAAATTATCTTATAAGATAATATATGTGAATTTATAGATCTATGGACCGTAATTAAAGCTTTAAAATATTTTTTATTAATACAGGTATTTGATTAACTATGATAACTAAACGCGAATACCGCCATCTTTTAGCAGTAAGAATAACTAGTTACTTATGCAAGAAAGAGATGGCAGTATGACGCCATGCCATTTTGATTTTCCGCTATTGTTTTAGTCGTTGCTATGAACTTTTTGTGACAGTTAATAATTTTACTACAGTTAACAATTTCATTATGGCTCCGTACGGTTACTGATGTAAATAACAATCGTTTCGTTTAGTAAATCATCGAAATACTAAAAATTTAAGAAAAGTGTCTACGTGCTTAGTGCAAAAGTGGGGTGGTACACCAAATGTGTATGTGTGTGCATCTTGTAGGAAACGACTTTTAAATGAATCGCCTCCAGTGTCTCCAGTAGCTAATGTGGACCTTGTACAATGTAGTCAAACATCGAGTGAACTTTCGCAGAACACCCAAGATGAACCATTTATTCCTGAAAATAAATTCAAACATAATTCCACTCAAACTGATACAGATATAGAAAGTGCAGAAATTTTTGAAGCAGTTAAAGGAGAAATTTAATGATCATTCGACGTCTATTTCCATAAGAACTATGATATTGAAAATAGCAGGGCCTTTCTACTTTTCAGTGTACATTTTCGCTATCGTCCGATAAAAAGTAGACCAAATTATGAATCCGGGAATAAATAAATAACATGAACTTAGAATGTTTAAGTTTAACGGTTTTCAAAAAAACAACTCTTAAATAACTCAATTATTGTGGAAGAATCTTGGTAACTCAGTGGTAAATTGCACTTTTTCCATAGAAAAGGCGGGCACATCTATGTCCACTGCGTTACTCACTTTATAGTTATTACAAATAACTTTTTATCAATTAGGATAAATCTAAATATAAGCTTATTTACGTCCCTTTTCGAGTTTCAATTTAGAAAACGCAGCACTTTACCGTTTTTTGAAATAAAAATAGTTTAGTGAGAACGTCGCTAAAACTTATGTCCAACGAAAACGAGAATGGTCCAGCACGAAAATCATGGACAGAGAATAGATTAGCGGAAGAGTTTGGAACATCTAGGCGACAGGCAAAAAAAGCAAAACTACTTGCTGACCAGTTCGGTATATGTATTGTCTTCTCCGAACCCACGTGGTGGCAGCCGTAAACTGTCAGCTGAGGTCGAAAATGTGGTTAAATGTTTTTAGCTCCGAGAAGACATAAGTCGTATCATGCCAGGGAAAAAAGATTTTATATCTATTAAATTAGATGACAACAAAAGAACCCACGTGCAGAAACAACTTCTGATGTGTAATATTAACGAACTATATCAGAAGTTCAAAGAAGAGTATCCGAACGTTCGAGTAGGTTTAACAAAGTTTTTTACCCTAAGACCGAAACAATGCATCCTCGCTGGCAACCCTGGAACACATATGGTGTGTGTTTGTACTTACCATCAAAATGTGAAGCTAAAGTTAGAAGGCGGAGCTATTGCCAATCTCACAGCGGGAACTGTGGAACTATCGACATATAAGGATTGCCTTCGCCGGATGATGTGTCCTAATCCAAAACAAAAATGTTATTTAATGACTACAAAATCCCCACCTAACGAATGTTGTCAATCTTGTCCCGGTTTGAATGCACTTCGTGAACACTGAACGTTGTTTTCGACAACAATAAAGCGACAGAACTACGGTTTGAAAAATGGCTTGGCATTGATCGTTTCACAATATCAACTCAAATATTGTCTTCTGATGATTTCGTAGATAGTTTGTGTGATGCCCTGGAGACTTTGAAACCACATGCTTACATCGCAGAGGAACGGGCATTTTATTTTAAACATCTTAAAGAGACTATTGATAAAGGGGAAATCATCGTACAGTGTGATTTTGCAGAAAATTACAGTTTTGTAGTCCAAGATTCTGCCCATTCGTTCCATTGGAATAACGATCAAGCTACATTTCTAATTTCGGTTTTTTACTATAGAGATGGCACTGAAATAAAACATGGGAGTATTGTAATGATTTCCGACGACTTGAAACATGATACAGCTACCTATTATACTTACTAAAAAAATACTACACAAGCACCTTTCAGAAAAAGATATAGTTGCATCTAAAATTATATACATAATCGATGGTGCCTCACAACACTTTAAAAATAGATTTAACTTCGTTTATCTTATTTATTACAAGGATGATTTTAATATAAATGCAGAGGCACGTTTTCACGCAGCATCTCACGGTAAAGGGCCCTACGATGGTCTCGGAGGGAACCTGGAACGTTTGGCGACGCGTGCAAGTTTACAGTTACCTCCAAGTAGATCAATCATTTCACCAGTGCGATTGTATGACATTGTATGAAAAGAACGAGTTCTACCATGGACTCTCACTGTAAAATAGTAAAAATTATAAAATAAACTGTTTTAAATTGTTGACTTTCTTATTTCATTATGTTACCATTTTAATTTACCTGCAATCTTACTGTATACATGTTTGTTTACGCTCAAGACCTGACATATACCATACGTAACGTCGCACTCAGTGCGATATGTATGTACATTTATTGACCTATTTCCTTAACCAATAGAGATCCCATCCTAAAACTTCTAGTGTATTTTATACATATTAGAGGCTATATTTTAAGATTAAAAAAAATAGAAAAAAAACGGTCTAAGTTATTCAAAACGCGTTTTGAAATGATTACTTCCGGTTTGACCATTTCTTTTTCAAAATTGATTTCTTTATTGTAAAGACCATTATAAACTCTATACAAAACGCTTGGTTTAATATTATCGTTATATATTTTACGCATTCGATATTCGACTTTAATAAAATCGGAATTTCAATTACGGCAATTTTTTAAAAGCTCATAATTTCTAAAATAAACACCATTTATAAAAAATATTAAGCATCCGGTTTTACATGTACTAGAGGAAGAATTAATCCAAATATAAACAAATTTGGGAACCTCACTTTTTTTTCCTGTCCGCTTCATATGAAAGTGGGACACCACGTATTAGTTGGTAATCGTTTGTTGTTGTTACAATTTTTGTAACTAAACTTTAGAAGGTACTTAGGTACTTACCTACACGTACTGTCAGCCCAACGGAACCCTGGCCCACCATAGAACTGTCTCACAGTGGCGTGATTCAAGTCGTAACAAGTTTCAAACAAATTGTTTTATAATGTCACTGTGACACCGTCCCATGGGGCTGATAGTACATTTCAGATATTTCTATAGACCCCGTTATCTTGGGGCACCGACGTTGCCTTTCTGTAAAAGATAAAAAGATAAAAGAAATTTATTCAGTAAGTAGGCCGCACGGGCACTTTTACACGTCAAGAATCTACCAGCGCTTCCCAAGAGAAGACCACTGCCGAGAAGAAACGCCGCAAGAAACTCAGCAGTCAGTCATTTTTTAAACATATTTCTTATTACAATGGTACTACTTAGTCTAGCATTATATAAAGCTATAAATATTAAATTAAATATAGTATTAAATAACATGCGTAGTTCAGCAGGAAAACATGCCAATTAAGAATCTTACGGGAGAGATAGAGAAAAAAAAAACACATACTTATGTGTATATAAGATGGTGCGAGACGACCACATAAAAGTTTCGATATGTTTTCCTACATCAACGGTGTCCCCTAGACAAGATAAAGATTTTGCATTTGAATAAATTATTATTGACTAAGTTTCGGATTTAGGCCATGCATTTTTGTCTGTTAGATAGTCCTCGATCCTATAATACGCTTGAGACATTAACGACCTTTTCAAGTAACTTTTAAGTGCTGGAAAGGGTAACTTTAAAACTTCGTCAGGTAATTTATTATAGAAATGAATGCATTGACCAACAAATGATTTATATACTTTACGGACGCGGAATTTTCGGATAGCGATTATATTTTTATTTCTGGTATTTAAATTATGTATATCAGAATTTTTGGTGAAAGAATCTAAATTTCTAATAACGTAAATAATATTCTCATAAATAAATTGAGACGCTACAGTCAAGATATTAATTTCTTGAAAAAGTTCTCTTAAAGAGTCACGGGAGTTTAAGTTGTAAATAGAACGAATGGCACTTTTTTGTAACACAAATATAGTTTGTATGTCAGCTGCCTTACCCCAAACCAGAATACCGTACGACATGACACTATGGAAATAACTATAATAGACTAAGCGAGCTGTCTCAACATTGGTTAGTTGTCTAATTTTCCTAACGGCGTAAGCTGCTGAACTTAGTTTACCTGCCAGTACAGCTATATGGGGACTCCATTGCAAATATTTATCTAATGTTATGCCTAAGAAAATTGCCTTATCTAC
The DNA here is from genome assembly GCA_946894065.1 of Acleris literana. Classification (NCBI taxonomy): domain Eukaryota; kingdom Metazoa; phylum Arthropoda; class Insecta; order Lepidoptera; family Tortricidae; genus Acleris; species Acleris literana. The sequence goes on from OX335668.1 coordinate 79,118,218, forward strand.
CATTTGCAAACACTCGTCATTTAGAAAAATACTAGAATGTACCGGTTTAACATTAGGCAAAGCGAACCTAACACATTTCGTTTTCTTAGCATTTAGTAGCAAATTGTTGCTAGTAAACCAATTAAGTACTTTAACTAGTGTGGTGTTAATCCTACTGCAGTCTACGGATTTTCTATCTACCTTGAAAATTAGTGAAGTATCATCAGCAAAAAGTACAATATCACAAAGTTTATCTACTGTTGGTGGCAAGTCATTTATGTAAACCAAAAATAAAAAAGGACCTAAAATAGAGCCTTGAGGCACACCTATTTTCAATGTAGCTCCAACAGATTGCGTTTTGTTTACAACAACTGTTTGAGTTCTATCACTTAGATAAGAAGACATAAGGCTTAAAGCTTTGTTGGACAATCCATAATGTTCTAATTTTAAAATAAGGGTCGTATGATCCACGCAATCAAAAGCTTTAGAAAGATCACAAAATATTCCTACTGCATCGCAAGATTTCTCCCAACTGTTATATATATGTTTAATGAGTACAGATGCCGCATCAATTGTTGATCGACCTCTGGTAAAGCCAAACTGGTTATTGTTAAGTAGTTTATTTCTGTTAAAGTGACCTAACATATCCTTTAGCATTACTTTCTCAAAGACTTTACTTAAAACTGGTAGTATGGAAATGGGACGGAAGTTCGTTATATCACTCATCTCGCCCGATTTAAAAAGAGGTATTACTTTACTATATTTCATGAGATCTGGAAAGACCCCCTCTGATATGCAATTATTGTAGATTAATGCTAGATGGGGTGCAATTACATCTATGATATGAAAGAGTACCTTAACTGATGTGCCCCACAAATCTTCAGTCTTTTTTAAACTAAGTGATTTAAATATCTTGACTATTGAATCTGAATTTACAGGGCTGAAATCAAAGTTTATATTACATTTACTGACATTAGTGCTAAGTAATGATTGAGCTTCAACCGCGGATGATTTAAGACATTTCGTAGTATTAATGGCTATGTTAGAAAAATAATCTTCGAATGCTAAGGCAACGTCTTTATTTGACGTGATTTGTTGGTCACCTGTGTTCAGAGTGACTTGATTATCACGAGTTTTTGATTTTCCCGTTTCTCTATTTATAATATTCCATACAGTTTTTACCTTGTTGTCAGATGATTTAAGTTTGAGACTAAGAAAATTTGCCTTGGCAGTTAAACAAACTTGTTTAAAGGTCCTTGAATAATTCCTAACATAATTTATAAAGTCAGCATTCTTATTTTCCTCCCTCTCTCTATATAGGTCATAAAGCCTATTTCTACTTTTATGAATGCCTGTAGTAGCCCATTCACTAAATTTTGTTTTCGACCTAGAAATAGTTTTCATTTTAAAATTGTTGTTAAATTGATGTAGAATTACGCCGAAGAAGTCTTTATAAATACTATTACACTCATTCTGTAAAAACGGTAACACTGTAAGATTACTCTGAACTTTATTTTTGAATAATTCCAAACGATTACTAGTTATAGGTCGGTATGTTATTGTATCAGGTTTTTGATAAAAATCATAGATGAAAGATGCCTTCTGACCACTATGGTCAGAATTAAAACAATTAAATATTTCTTTATCCAAACATTCGCAACTACAAAAAATATTATCTAAGCAGGTTGCACTACTAACACCTATCCGTGTGGGTTCTAAGAACAGATTACCTAAATTAAAAGATTTAAATAAACTAAGTAACCTAGTGGTATTATTTGACGTTTCGAGTAAGTTAATATTAAAATCTCCACAAACTATAACATGCTTCTGGGTATTACATGCTAATTTTAACACATGTTCCATAGTAGATTCAAATGTGCAAAAGTCAGCCAACGGTGGTCTGTAAACACATATTATTATATAACTTTCTAGTTCTGCGCAAGAAATTTCTACAATCCTTTCTATCGATAGCTTTACAATATCCTTTCTTTCTTTGGATTTAAGAGTACTTTTTACAATTATAAAAGAGCCACCATGAATGGCACTTTTTCTGGCAAAATAACTAACTAATTTAAAATTTAAAAAATCAAAAATTAATTGCTCTTGTCTAAGCCAATGTTCAGTAATGCACATAATTTGTACATTTTCATTATCTAAGAACAACCCTATTTCTAGTTCTTTGCTGGAAAAACCTTGAATATTTTGGTGAATTAAATTTATATTCAAGGGTGTTTCCGCTGTCCTATAATTTAGTTTAAATCATGAGGCAAGGCATTATTGCCAATAATGGCTTGTTGGGGCTGGGTACTACTGTATGTATTTGGTTCTATATTAAAAGCTAATAGGTCAACCAAGGTCAAAATATATTTCCTGGGCAAATGAATTTTTCCTGATGTTAGATCAAGTCGCTTTATAAATTTGTTTAAATCAAAGAAATGATATTTATTATTACAGCTTATAGCATTATATATTAAAGAATTAAAGTGTGCTATTCTATTATTATGACTAAATGGAAGTAGGAATTGAATGTTTATTTTATCGACAGTCTCTATATCGATGTCGGTAGTTTATATTATGCAACCCATGCGATTGTTTTTTTTCCTAAATCTCTGCTCAATTTCAATATAGCGTAGGTATTAAAACTTCTTGGTTAAAAATAAGTAGATAACCTCATTAGTATTACGAGATGCGATAGCTTGATGTAATTATTAACCTGATAAACTGATCAAACATACGCCCGCGACTTTTATTTATTCCATTATTTTTTAGTAGTGATTATCTTTGACTCATTGTCAGTGACGTGATATATAACTCTAATTACGATACCATAGACATTTAAATAGTCGATAAAATAAAAATTCAATCCTTACAAAAAAGTGACGTCAGTGCCCCGAGATAACGGGGTCTAGATATTAGCATTGACTTGAAATAGATTTTGAATTTTAATTTCTTAACTAGGTATTCTATTCCTATACTATAACGAGCAATATTCATATATATGTAAATATAAATATTTGTAAACATTTCATGAAAACGGCTCTAACAATTTCGATGAAATTTATGATATTTAAGGATTTACGGGGACGAAAAATCGATCCGTCACGTTGCTCGTTCATCTTCGGGAATAATCGTTTACAACCCGAGCGACGCTCATCTTCCAGGTCGGTTACTATAGTACAATAATCAAAGTAATAATTCAAATGAATAAAAGTATCTAAAAGGATTTATTTTTGAAGAAGAAGAAGAAAATCATATTGTGCAGGCGCGTTGTTAATTACAATTCGGTGGAGAATAAAATGTAAGTTATTGTGAAGAGTTTTAAATTCAGGATTTGTTTCATTGAATACTATTTTAATTTTATAAAAGGCATGTTTTTTTATGAATTATTACTTACAAATAATTATTTTGTAGGTATTATGAAGTGACAAAGTGGATTATTTGAAAGGTATATTATTCCAAATGACAAATGGCTTTTATGTAGGTACTTATAGATAATTTTAAACCTGAGCAAAGTCGGGATGGGCCGCTAGTATGTGTAGTAAAGTGAGTTTCAAATGGTTACCTATTCCATCGTCATTAACTGAGTCTGAATCAATAATAGTACAATTACTCAGACTCAGTTTATGACGATGGAGTCGTTCCTTAGTGACGATTATCCATATATATACTCGTATTATTTTTTTCTAGCCTGTTTTTGTTTCCGACTGCTGGGCAAAGGCCTCCCCTCTTTTTCGCCACTCGGCCCTATCCAGAGCGCACTCTTGCTAATCCCTCGCAAAGGACTCTAGGTAGATTATCCATATATACACTAAAATAAATAAAAGCTATCGTAAAGTTGGCAATACGGAAAAACGTCAAAAGCGATATTGTTTTACCCAAAGAACAAGTACTAAAGGCATAGAAACCGTACTAAATAAGCAGAAAATACATTATGGTTCACTTCTTTTTACTTATGGTTTTCATAGTGAGTTTGAAAGAGTGAATCTATAGCTGTTCTTTCGTTATTTGGTACATCGTCACAAGTAAGGTGTGATTTGGACCTATAAGCACCTATAGTATTTGGACATCTAGACAAGGAAAGACAAATCCTTCCTATAGGAAGGACAAAGAAGTCCCTGTGTAAAACCTTGTGACAATGACAGTTAAAGAAGAAAAAGCAGCCTACTTTTTGTTTAGTTTTTCTCATGTAATACGTAATCTAAAAAGTAGAGAAAGATAGCTGACGCAAAGTATGTCTTATAGTCCGGTTTCTATACTTTATGTCCTTATTCTTAGGTTTTACCGAGTTGAATTGAGGCCGAGCTCGTGTTAACCGCCGCACTCAAAAACATTGTAGAAACAATTCCTTTTTACCCGACTGCGTCAGAAGGAGGGTTATGTTTTTCGAGCGTATGTATGTATGTATGTCTATTTCTAGGTACGCTCTGCAGCCTAAACGGCTTGACGGATTTTAACATACGAGGTGTCATTCGATTCGTCTTAATTGCCGAAGTGACATAGGGTATATAATATTTCAATATGGCGTCCGCGGAAAAAAATATGGAGGGGGAATAGTTTTTCTTATTTTTTATTATAACAATATGGGTATCAAATGAAAGCTATTAAATAGCCCATTCCAAATATATACATTATAACACTTTTATGCTACTATTTTGAAAGAAAACTCGAAAATACGTAAATGTTAAGTAATAAACTCCTTTCGCTAGAAAGAGAGTTTCGCTTCAAATTACAAGCGAAATCACTTGTAGCTTGGCGACATTAAAAAATTAAGCTCCAGAGCTCATATATTGCTTAGTTATAATTAATTAAACCACTATTTTATTAATAAAAACTAAAAAGAGTTAAATAAATTAAATTATTAAAAATAAACAAAAACCCCGATTTTCTATAGATTATATAGCTTGTTTTTCGCTTTTCAGTAGTTTTTTTATTGCAGTCGGGTTCTTTTTATTTTTAAATTTTTTCACACTTGAGTCTAGGTAGGTACCTATGGAAACTCGTCACTGAGGAACCACTCCGGCGCCATTGACTGAATCTGAATAATTGCAATATTATTTATTCTGTGCTTTGAGTGCGGCCGTAAGTGTCTATGTTATGTTGACAAAGAGACTTAGCTAAAATAACTCTGCCATGCGAATTGTTAGCAAAACTTCCACTATAATATGTCTTGTGAATCACAAACCATAATTCTTTTAATTTCATTTACCCGTGCCAGGTAAATAAAATACCCCGCTTTGCGACTTCACCTATTATTTGTGGTGTGCAAAGGTTCTATCTCTCTACACGTATGTCCCTATGCCTGACCGTGGATGCGCGAAGCGTTGCGAAAACCACAATTAACAATATAGTAACGATAGATTTCCCTCGTTTCAGATAGCGATCGGAATCGCAAGGAAATAGAATTTACTGCATTTCAGTGAAACGGTTATCAGTGATGGAGTGTCAGAGTGGCCTGTGCTCCTGGAACAAAAAAACAATACGCTGAGGTACATCTTTGAAGTTGAAATTTATAGAGTTCTACTCTTACGACGACGCGCTGGCCTAGTTGGTAGTGACCCTGCCTACGAAGCTAGCAGTCCTGGGTTCAAATCCCGGTAAGGGCAGATATTTGTGTGATGAGCGTGAATATTTGTTTCTGAGTCATGGATGTTTTCTATGTATTTAAGTATATATTTCTCTATAATTATAAGTATTTATATCGTTGTCTAGTACCCACAGTATAAGACTAGAGCTTAGTTTGGGACTACGAGTAGGTCAATTGGTGTGACATTGTCCTATGATATTATTTATTTATTTTTATTTATTTCTCAATGTAAATTAAAACTAGTTATGTAAAATGCTTCAACCCTTTTATTTGTGTTGTACGAGGGACCACTAATATTTTAGATACGGAAGTTAATGATCGCCAAGGCCAAAGCCAAAACAAAGGTAGACATATTAAAACAGCAAAACGAGAATGAAAGAGGGGTAAGCCCTAAGGGAAAAACCTAAGTTAAATGGATGGGAGAGAATAGCGAGATGAAAAAAAGGGGTAGGTTACCTACTTAGCTTCATTCCTAGCGATATTACCTACTAGATAATTATAATTATATACATTATATACATTTACTCATGTTAATAACCTTTATTTGGTACCCATGTCTGTATTGTACCGGTTTACTTCAACTTTTCCAAGGCATCCGGCATGTCGGGACAAATAAGTAATAATAAATGTATATACTGAAACTATGTACATCAAAATTAAGTTATAAGAATTATACTTTTGAATAATCCTTTATATAGGTTCCGTAGTATCGTATTCGTAGAATCATGGTGTTGTAAGCTCGCCGCTAACAACGCTGCTTTAAAGTCATAGCATAGCTCATAGTGTACTAATTTTATGTTAAAATCACGTTAGAAGTACAAGGTCTGCATGCCCGAAGGGATCTTGCAAATAGTTTTTTATGGTTCCGTACCTGCAAAGGAAATAACGGAACCCTTATATGATCACTTTGGTGTCCGTCTGTCTGTCTGTCAAGACCCTTTATCTAGGGATCGCGTAGAGGTATTGAGTTGAAATTAAAACCATATACTCAAGCAAACAGTCCCCTGAAGCTGTAAAAAAATCAAACTTCTAAGTTATCGTGAAAAAAAGATACGGTCGTTTATGCCGCAAAAAAAGTATATATCGACACTCTCAAGGGAATCAAAATGTACAGGGTATTTCCCGTTGACTTAGAAATATAAAATTTGGCAAGTAATACCGTCTTATACTACAAGTATAGGGAAAAATCTGAAACTGTACATTTTTAATTAAATCACAAAAAAACAGGGTCTTTATGCAAGGAAGGGCGGTCCAAATTATGAATTGAGTTAACCATGTCATCCTATGAAAGGGCTTTATTGACACTAGCTTAAACAGATTTTTAATTATTATTATGATGTGTAGTTTTCGATTTATGACGAAGAATGAAAAAAAAGCTTTGCTACCTACGTAAATAATAATTTTGGTGTATGTGGCACTTACCTAACAGTTTGCACGGTAATGCGTACTTGCTTATTTAATTTTGTAATTAAACATAATCCTAAATAAGTACGTACCTACTTAAGTGTTTTGTACCTGTCTAACCGTACACATTAATTAGTTAAGAAGTTTAATACAAGTTAATGCTTATATGTGATAAATGAATCGTTAGCTACTCGCCAACAGATGGCGTTAGTAATCGTTAATGATGCTAATTTTAAATGTTACTTCTATACAAGAAAACAAAGTTAATTTAGTTAACTTAAATCTCGATAGATGTTGCTGTTACTCGATTCGATCGCGCTGACAAGATTTCCCCAGCGAATATTATAAGGCTCGGGAACTTACTCTTTGTTAACCTATTTCACTAGCTAATACGAGATTAATTACTGATTAAGTATGTGTTGAAGTATAGTGTTGTGTGTTTTTTGGACCCCTCGTTCACTAGTATTACATATATTATATTTCAATAGCTATAGACGTTTATACAGCCCTACATCACTTTGTATGTTAAACACAAAACAATAAATTACAAATTAGTGCATAGGTTTGCACTTAATATACATTTGCAGCGTTAATATTTAAAATCGGTATCTATCTACCTACTTTTCAGAATTAAATTCTTTCAAACGAAAATCAAATCTTCCCTCTTTATTATAATAATATAGAATTACCTAGACAGATATAGATCAATAATATTAAATATAATAAGTAGGTGAATATCGTTATTGTTTTACGGACTTTATCATCTACCTACCTACTGCGAGGCACGACCGCGGGTCGCGCGGCGGAGTGGGGGAGAGGTGAGAGAGACGCTCGTGCGGGAGCGGGCGACCACATTGACATTACTAAAGAAACGGAACAGAGACAAAGCTTCCTACAACCGCGCTGCGATAGGTACATACTACAAGCGCGACGCGCGTGTGTGCGTGAACACCTATTCTTCGTCACGTACGCATAGAAACCGTGTGCGTGTCGTGGGTCGCGATCGATTTGATTCATCTTTACGTTTACAGTGGTTATAGTGGAAAATAGTGTAAAAAAATGGTTTACTGTACTGTGTGTATGAAAAATAATAGAAAAATGGTATATAGTCTATGTTTCGGGCTATCTGTATAGAAAATGTCTCGAACAACACAAATGTGAGAAATAGTACATTACTACAGAGGCAGGGACAAAAGGGGTTGCCGGCCGAAGACATATAGATGGATAGGTCTGAGGCGGGCAACCCCATATTTCCCGCCGAGGTATGTATAGTGCTTTTTTCAAACATGCAATGAAATAAACAACACAAAAATCAAAGTTTTATTTTTTCAATACGCATAGTGGCAGAATGTCATGATGCCTGTGCCACAAATTTATGTGGAATGGAAATTAAAAAAAGAGGACTTTGCCGGCCTAGGCCTGTAAGATTTGTATGAAATTCCATTAACGACCTCTTGTCCTAGCCGCACCTGAAACGTCATACATCGCAGCCATCACTCATGTTTCATAAAATGAAATTGTATGTTAATCGATCTGAACAGCCTATAGATTTGCAAAAAGATTCTTTTTTCAGCCATTACAAAGATTTTAACGAAGGTAGTGTACAATTCGGTTTTTTTAATAATACCGCCTGACAATTTTAGATAATTCTTAGAATTACTAGAGCATACATTTCGCGAATATTTTGATCTCGAAACAAACAATGTTAATGTTGGTAATGATATACTTCAACGCGTGAACGATTATAAATTTGATATGCCATGTGAATGCTTTAACACTCTATTAAAAGATATAACAAATTATAGATAAACAAAAATTATAAAAACAAAATCGTTAGAGTAAGTAATTGGTAATCAATAAATATTAAAAACCGTCTGCGCCAACCCTACCAAATTAGGTACCTATACATTTTTCGTGCTCTTTAGAACCTTAGTCTCTGTTCCGTTTCTTTACTCATGTGGGGCGGCGGCGGGGAGAGCCCTTTCATTCACTCTTTTTTCAGTCACCACTTACAAATATGGATTTAATTTGATATTTAAGTAAATAAAAAATAACAACATTGATTAGGTTACCTAACTAATTTAGGTAAAAACTGTTAGTATAACCACAATTTCCTATACCTAAGTAGTTTTGGGAACTGAATTTCGGGAATATCTCGAAAAAAACTGTGAGACTCGATTCCTGAACTATATGTACCTACAAAGGGTCTAGCCGGGTAAGCATGGTGAAACTGCCCTTAGCGAGAAAACGGTTTCCCTTTTACTGGAATATTTGCCTTAATGTATGAAGTAATTTTACCAAATATTAACCCTCAAATGCTTGTGGTTTTTGAAAAAAATAAAAAAAGAGGAAAATCATTTTTAATTATTTTTAGCGAAACTAATTACCCGATTTTCTTGTAATTGAGATATATTGTACATATAATGAAGGTCGCTTTTTATAAAAACATGATGCTTCTATCTTTTTTGGAAGTGGTTAATATTTGAGTTATAATTTTTCAAGATTTTTTTTTTATATTTGCTACATGTGGACATTTACCAATTTTTGTTATTTTATGTGTTATCTAATATTATCATACAGGGTGTCCCATAAACAGACGTCAACCCGCCTAGGGCTGATAGACCAGCAAAAAAGCTATCAATTTAACCTCTATGTATGTTCAGAGATTTTTACTAGTTTCGGAGATATTATTATTTTAATCTGAATTTTAATAATTTTCCCTTATGTCCATGTCACAAAAAATCATTTTTTTATGTTTTATTTCATAAGCTTTTCAGTGGTGTCTTACATAATTAGAATCATTACGAATCAGCAAAGTTTTTGAACCTATTTTCCCGTTTTTTTAAGTAATCACATAAACTTTGTTTCTCCACACTAGGTGGGAAGTGTTTGCTTTTCACTTTGTAGGTATGGAAAAAACAACTTTATGTGATTACTTAAAAATATTATTAAAAATCGCTGACCGAAACTAGTTTCAATAGGGTTAAATCGGTAGCTTTTTAGCTGCTCCATCAGCCATAGGCGGGTTGACGTCGGTTTATGGGACACCCGGTAAAATTGTACTAATTATATGTACAATATATCTAAATTACAAGAAAATCGGGTCATTAGTTTCGCTAAAAATAATTAAAAATGATTTTCCTTTTCTTATTTTTTTCAAAAACCATACCTAAGCTTTTGAGGGTTAATATTTGGTAAAATTACATCATAGATACATTAAGACAAATATTCCAGTAAAAGGAAAACCATTTTCTCGCCAAGGGCAGTTTCACCATGCTTACCCGGCTAGACCCTTTTTGCGGAATCCTCGGTGAGCGAGTCCGACTCGCACTTGTCCGGTTTTTTTAAGGATGCTGGGTCTATTTTTGGGGCCCAAAATTTATTTGGATGAAGTTGGAAATTGTAACGGCCTGAGCGATCGATAGTGCGGTATGATGGCTCTGTCAAATTTATATTGCCGTATCAGCTGTCGTAGTTCGTTGTCTTCTTGCTACAAAATATCGCTAGTGTCACTACGAGGTAGGCGTAAAGATACAAATATGCATAGGTAGGTTGGCCAAATGGAACCCTGACCCACCAAATAACTTTATCACGAGAGACGTTATAAATCAAATCGTATTGTCAAACAAAATATTAATGTGACACAGTTCTACGGCTACGGTTTTGCCGATTGTTTAATACACACATGCCAAACACACAACCTCCTATTTATACGTTACTTAAAATATTATTCAAATAAATAGCTAGTTTCTCTTTTAAGTAAGTACCTAAATACCTAATTAGGCAACGAGTGCCGTTTACCATAATGCTTGTTAGCTAATTACGATTTACTGTTTTTACGGAGATTCCCACGAACTTTACAAATATAATACGGTTTGTACATTTGCGAACGAGGGTCTTGATTTATCACTATCTTATAAATGGCTTGTTTTTGCAAAAGGCGCGCCAAAATAAAGTATTTCGTTTACGTCACGCCGCTTCTCGTTGCACACCCTACAGTATTCAAGAGAAGGAAAACAGCTATAATTTATGTTGGCTGAAACAGTAATAGAGTCCCAACGTCGAGCAAGAGGGAGATGGCTAGCCAACGCTGCCGGTTACGCGGTTGACGCATCTTCGTACTTTCGTAGACATTATATTTTGATATTCCCTAAGCGATGGGTAAGAAACTTGGCCCTCCCTCGTGCAGTACTAACAAATTATCTTCTGGTGCTAAGATAAGAACAAAAACAATTTTCGCGTTAATGTTTCAAATGTGGTTTAAAGAAGCATTATTAACTAGGGGCCGAAAAAGAATGTATTATACAATGTATACATTGTAGACAGCTGAGCAGGTCAACTGTGTAATGATAGTGATGCTTTACAATAAGTGCAAACATTATAAAAGGTCAAGTGAGGTTCCGAGTGGAGAGATCTCCATAGAGCGTAAGTACAGGGACTTAGAGCGGTTACACCGGTTTCTTGTGGGGCAGTTTTGTCTGAAGTTGCACTGCTTAGTCGACTTACGCACGTTTGTAACGCTGCCTTAGTAGCGAACGCGCGTTTACATCAAAACTACCGCAAGTCTTTATTTGATTCTTGAGAGCAGCTGCATCACGCCTACTCTAATCGCCAGTATCGCGTTTGCGTTGCTGCCAAAAGCCGTATGTAACCGGCTTTAAGGATATTTTGCTGTATATTGCAATAAATAATAAATCATTCCGTTATGCTCTTGTGCTTTTACTAAAAATTGTTAAATGTTAACAATTATGATACTTTAAGGTCACAGCTCATTAGAACCACCCGGCACCCGACTCGAACCGCCTCGCCTCGAGCGGTTAGTATTCTTTATATGGATTTGTATGGGCATGCGCTCACTACATCAACTACGTAGCGTCACCGGATCGTCTCGCTCGCGAGGTGTCCACGCGCGCACGGCGAGTGGTCCACTCGATGATAGCTCGTTGCTCGCATGCTTGCCTCACGGCACGGGAACCGCGCGATGACAGCGCGTGGCTTATGATGGTAGACTTCTCGGAATTTCGTTGACTACGCGAGGTCCACTCGTTGACTCGTTGACCACGCAACGCCCACTCGTTGACCACGCGAGGTCTACTCGTTGACTCGTTGACCACGCAACGCCCACTCGTTGACCACGCGAGGTTCACTGGTGACAACGCGGTGCCCACAGTTCTTTCACCATTAGAATGCTTCATTATTCCTGAGTGACATAGGCTACTTTTTATCCCGGAAAAATGAACGGTTCCCGTGGGATGACAAAAATACGAATTCAACGCGGACGAAGTCGCTGGCATGAGCTAGTATTTTTTATTTAGGCAAGACATTTAGACAAGGATTTTTTTCCATAGTTGAGGTTTGCCTAAGATACGGAACGGACAAACTACATGGAAACGGAGTTACAGATAAACGATAAAATTGACTTGTAGCTTGATGTAAATTAGTATTATTTTTAATGTTTGCAGGTAGTCAGTGTTGCGAGTGGGGGAGTAATATGTGAAGTGTCACCGCGGGCACTCAGCAGACCGTGAACACAGCAACGCCACCGCCGCAGCCGCCGCAGCCTCCGCAGCCGCCGCCATGGGAAAGAAGAACTCTAAACTAAAGCAGGACACCATCGACCGGCTCACCACCGCGACCTACTGTGAGTACCCCGTGCATCTTTCCAATCAACGGTAAAAAGCCTAAGCGCTATACCTACTGACTGTCAGTGCAGCCATACTCACTCAGTACTGTACAAGTTTCATAAAAAATGTGCAACTACACTTCCCAAAGCATTTTAGCATTTTTTTATGGCATGAAGAAGGTGAACGAGCTCATAGGCCACCTGGTGGTAATTGGACTCTGAAGCATATACACATTTGCAATTTTATTTTGCAATCTCTCGACGCCAAGCCGCCACGTCAAGATTGCAAATGCGTTGCCAACCCTGAAGACTTCGATCGAGAGCCTCTATACTAGTCATTTCAGCGGGGAGGACCCCCACCGCAACAGAACAATACGACCACTGCAGCTTGGCGGACTACCGCTGTCCGGACCGTTACCTCCATCTTACTCTTATAACTATATAAGAGTAAGATGGAGGTAACGGTCCGGACGGGCCCTGCACAAGGTCCTTTCACCACAAAATTTACCTTAATCGAAATTAAATGTAGTGCATTTTAAACTGAACTCTGGCATTGGAGGCATGACAACTCGCTCATGAGTCTTGACCACTTAAGGCGTCGCTGGTGTGTTGAAAAACCGGGCAAGAGCATGTCGGAACATGTTCAGCGTAGGGCTTCGACGCCGTTATTACTAACATAAAAAACAAATACAACATGTACATATAAACAATTTTGTTCTTCGTTGCTTTTTAATTTTTGATTTTTATTTAATATTTAAACACAGTCGCCTGTATCTAAAGAACCAATCGAGTCAACTAAGTCGTCCCCCAAATCTACTCGTAAAAAATTATAATATATAGTACACACATACCCAACGATACCTCACTCGAAGTTACATTAAAAACTTTGTCGGCCTAATTTATTCTATGTATAACTATGCCAAATAATAGCTTAGTTAAAGTTAAACCGTAAGAGTTAAACCGCGGACAGACGGACATGGCGAAACTGTAAGTGTTACTAGTTTGACTTCGGAACCCTAAAAAGTGTAGGAACCTACAGCTATCAATATTCCATCAATAGCTTTTTTTCAATTTTTTTGAACCTTTTATCTTTTCGAAATGTTTAACGCGATATACCTATCTACAGAACCTTATGTCAAGTTAGGTTTGTTTTATAACAATTTAGGGAACTTAAACAATTTCGGAAAGAAGTTGATTATCTAACTAACTGGGATTCAACCTTGTGATAGGTTTCCATCGCGGCCAGCTTCACAGAAAATTTACGTCGAGTGACCACGAACATTCTACTTACAAATAAAAGAAATACAACCATTTCTGGGATTTAAGATAAATAAATACTACATAATGCTTCCTTAATTATTTTCCCAATTCAGTTTTGAGTAGTCGATAAACAATTTATAGTATTTTTTTAAAGTTTATTAATAAGGTTTTAGTCGCCCGGTAGTGCTCCACTTTTTTAAACTCTAATTACACTTTCATTGCCAAGCTCTCTGATTTTCATACAAAATGGACTCGCCTAGTGGGTCGGCGGCAATGAAAGTGATACGCGAATTTTTATTACCCAGCGCGGTGCCAAACTACCAATAACAACCAAAGAGTGCATGAATAAATTATTTTTACGCAATTTTTGTTAGGTACGTACTTCATTAGTCATTTTATTCTGGTTTGCGAGTGTTTTAAAGAATAACTCGTAATATCTAACGAACGATTAAACACATATAAAACACACAAGTGGTAAGTGTATAATTAATGAACACTTCCTCAATAGTTTTTAGCTGTACTAGTTATAGTATGTAACTGCAAACGAACCATTTGCTTCATTTAGTTGAGTAATTCTATGTTTTTTGACAAACAAATTAATAAAGTTTTAAAACTTGTGTGACATGATACATTTGGGTGTGGTGTTTAAAGTTCGATACTCTCCCCCCTCCCCCTCCTCCGGCCGCTTCATCCCCCCCCCCCCCCCCCCCCACCGTGAAATGTGTCCCCGTTAACGGTTTTTTAACATTCTTGGGACAACTATAATAGATACGAAAAAATTGTCAAGTCAAAATGTTCCTTATTAAATTCTAAAAAGAAAGGTTATATGTATTTTTTTTGTAGGATCGACGGTTTTCAAGCTATAGTTTCAGGTACCAGCCACTAATATATCGCCTTCGTACTTACATCTCATACGATTCCATCTCATATTATATACCATGTTGAACCTTATTTAATCAACTAACGAAACGAATTATAGTTGTCCCAAGAATGTTAAAAAACCGTTAACGGGGACACATTGCACGGTGGGGGGGGGATGAAGCGGCCGGGGGAGGGGGGGGGAGTAGTGTACTTTAAACACCCCACCCAAATATATCATGTCACACAAGTTTTAAGACTTTATTAATTTGTTTGATATTCCCATACATTGAATACAGAATTACTCATCTAATTGGACTAAACTGGACGTCGACGCCTTGATGAACTACATTGACAACAAATTCTCGACTTTTCGCAAGGAACTCCAACGTGATTTAAAATCTATGCTTAGTGATGTGAATGCGAAACTTGTGGATGTCTGCAACACGGTCCAGCAGTACACAAGCAAAATTGATAACCTTGAGAGTGCGCATCGCGCGTCAACTCTGAGATGAGCCGCTTAGCTGAGGAAAACGCGGCTCTTAAAGTTGAAATTCAATCCCTGCACAGAAGTTGGGATGATATGGAGCAGAGATCGCGCTTATGTAACATTGAGGTTCAAAATGTACCGGAACGTAAGGGCGAAAATCTTTATAGCTTAGTGGATACGATTGGCAAAGTGATTGGTATAGAATTGTCACCGGACAGCATTCGTTCCGTACACAGGGTTGCTCATAATACGCCAACGGAAAGACCGAAAAATATAATTGTTCAGTTATCATCACGTAGGCTCCGGGATGATGTCATCGCAGCGGCAAGGGCGCGTCGCGGCTTCACTGCGGAACACCTCAAGCTAGGATATGGCAAGGCAGATCAGTCGGTCTACGTCAACGAACATCTGACACTCAAAAATAAAATATTGTATTCTAAGGCCCGCGGAGTTACAGCGAGCAAGCAATACAAATTTTTATGGGTCAAAAATGGAAGCATCCTTGCTAGGAAATCTGACGGAAGCCGTGTGGTCCCCATCAGGCACGAAGCCGATCTGAGCAAGCTGTGACTTGCATTTTTGGTGTCATTATTATCATACGCTGTTTTGCCACCCCGCTTTAGCTATTTTAAAAACCTTTTGATAATATTATTGTATACTTTTAATCGCAAACACCAATTATTTTTTCATAGAGATATTTTATATGTCATTTATCTTTCTAACTCCTTGCGTGTTAATTTTTGTGTGGAAGAGAATATAATCGTTAAAAATGAAATTATTTACCTCTCTAAATTGTTTTATTTAAGTGTTTATCGGTATTGCTTGTTTACCCATAACATTGCACTATGTAAAAAATACATTAACCCTCCTATGTGTAGCTATAGATGTCATCGGCACTCTGGCGCGCGGTATTGTCAACAAATTAAGCAATACCTCTGCGTTTTTCTTAAACCGACCTAATTCCCAATGATATAAGAGTTTATTACCAAAATTGCGGCGGTATGAAGTCTAAATTGGGTCAATTACGCCTTAACATCTTATCGAATGACTATGATATATTAATATTCACTGAAACATGGCTAAATAGCAGTATTTTAGACTCGGAAATTTTAAATGACCTTTACACTATATTTCGTAAAGATAGGAATACGTACTCCTCTAGTAAAACCCATGGCGGCGGAGTGCTGATCGCAATCCGGTCGCATATTACAGCTTATCGATGTATTGAGTACGAAAACAGTCACTTAGAGGAAATATATGTATCTATTAATCTTAAAAACAATAATTTAATTTTATGTGGAGTTTACATACCCCCATCCTCGGATCTAGCTTCGTATGAAGCTCACTTTTTTAAACTTCAAGATTGTCTAGATAGCCGCCCCAACTCTGTACTATGCGTCGTAGGAGACTACAATATCCCTGACTTGAACTGGTCATTTAATTCCAATAATTTAAATGGTACTCCGGGCCCACCGTCAACCAGCACGGCCACCTTACTTTTGGATTCGTGTGCATACATGCATCTTAAACAATATAATTTTATACAAAACGTTAACTTACGATTTCTCGACTTGGTGTTATGTAATAATGAGTGTATAGTCACACGCCCCGCTGATTCGTTACTGAACCCAGGCAGACATCAACCTCCCATTGAATTCAAATTAACTCTTACTCTCAAAAAATTCATGACCCCTATCGAAACAAAGAAATACAATTTTCATAAAGCCAACTATTGCGAAATAATCCATAAGCTTGACTCCATATACTGGCGTGACGAACTTGGCAAATTAAGTGCAACTCAGGCTGTAAATAAATTATACAGTATTATTTATCAAGTTTTGGATGAATTCGTACCAATTATTAAGTTACGTTCTAATCGTTATCCCTGTTGGTTCTCTAAACCTTTAATCTCTTCTTTAAAAAGGAAATTAAAGATTTGGAAAAAATGGATAACTTATGGTAATCGACGTGACTACTCAGAATTCAGTCTTTTACGATTACGATGTAAGGAGTTAATCAGTCAATGCCATAGTACATATTTCAATAATGTGCAAGACTCAATTCCCAAGAATGTTAAATGTTTCTGGAAGTATGTCTCTCAATTAAATCACTCCAAAAGGGGATTTCCTAATAAAATGTTTTACAGATCGCTAACGTCCGAAGACCCGAAAGAAGTTAGTGATATGTTTTCCAGTTACTTTGGATCAGTTTTCGAGCCTAGTTCTTATGTCACTGATGAGGAATTAATGTCAATAAATCCAAAACCTGAAGCACCGTTGCTAAACCAAATAAGTGTTAAAGTTTAGCTAGTCAAGCAGCTCTTGAGATCCCTGGATACTAACAAGGGACCTGGGCCTGATGGCATTTCTCCATATTTTGCATATAAAACCAACTCATCGCTTTGCTTACCTTTGACAATTATTTTTAACTAATGTCTCGTGGAAGGTGTTTTTCCTGATAGATGGAAACTTGCATACATCACGCCGTTACATAAGTCGGGCTCAAAGTCACAAGTAGAGAATTACCGGCCAATATCGATTTTGTCGATCATTCCGAAGATATTTGAGAAGGTTGTACACGCTTTGATTTATCCATCATTGGAGACCTTAATACTTGAAGAGCAACACGGTTTTGTAAAGAAGCGGTCAACTGTAACAAACTTAACTATCTTTTCGAACTACCTTTTTGAGAGTCTCGATTATCGTGTCCAAATAGATGCGATATATACAGACTTCCAGAAGGCTTTCGATAAGGTAGACCATTCGCTGCTGCTTAAAAAACTTGCCTATAACGGAATAAAGGGTGATTTACTCAGATGGTTTAAGTCTTACCTTACAAATAGGACTCAGGCAGTAGTCATTAATGGTTACATATCAAAAGAAATGGTCATAACTTCCGGCGTTGCTCAAGGGTCCATTATTGGGCCGTTGCAATATATTCTGTTCATTAATGACATTAAACGTTGTTTTAAGTATAGCAGCTTTTTGATGTACGCTGATGACTTGAAAATTTATAGAACTATTGAAACCTATGATGATTGTGCGAAACTACAGGAAGACCTTGATCGCCTTTATTTATATTGTATTGAAAGTAAGTTGTCTCTTGCCTACAACAAATGCCACAGTATTACTTTTTCCAAAAAAATATCTACACTTAAATATAACTACAATATTAATGGACATGCATTGCAGTCGGTTGACCAAATACGTGACCTAGGCGTGCAATTGGACAGGAAACTTGTTTTTGATAGTCACATAAGCAACATATGCAATAAGGCATATAGTTTGTTAGGCTTTATATTTCGATGCACTTTAGGCTTTAAAAGACCCTTAACTTATATTATCTTGTATAAGGCACTGGTCCGTTCACAGCTGGAATATGCAAGTAGTATTTGGAGTCCTCACTATAATGTTTATAGGGACAAAATTGAAATGATCCAAAAAAGGTTTCTCCGCAGATTAAACTGGAGGCTAGGGTTGCAACATATATCCTATAAGGATCTCTTAATAAAATATAAAATAACTTCGCTAGCCGACCGACGAACTTCTGCAGATGTTCTCGTGCTCTGGAACATCTGCTCTAATGCATACAATTGCCCATCTTTAGTAGGAAAAGTAAAATATGCGGTATCTAACATAAAAACTAGATCAAAAAAATTGTTTCACTTGCCTAAGACACGCACAAATGCTGGCCGACGCGCCCCAATCTATCGCATGACAAATAAGTTTTTAAATATTGACATATTCTCCCTAAATAAAATCAAATTTAGGTCAGAGGTGAGTAAAATCCTCACATCTGCACGGGTAGCACAAGTTGTATTTTCTCGCTTGTCGTTCAGTGCGTCTCTATCGTTACGGACTAGATAGGAAGGGAGATCCGAGCGACAAAGAAGTCGCGGGCAACTTGTGCTAGCCGTGCAGGGAAATGATTTTGCCAATATCTTACACCGTCGCAGTTTCTGGTATTTGTTTTTATTGCCTAGAATCACACCGGTTGTTTTCAAGCCGCGTCCTCCCCATGCCGATGACAACTCCCTTCTTCTTACTTAACTTGTTTTTTTTTTTTACTTTTGTTGTTACTGTTTCTGTTATATATGTTACGATGTTATTATGTATTTTTAAGTTATTGTATTATTTGTACTTGGTGTTTGCATTTCAAATTGGTTTTTAATCACAAATATGTATTTGTCACATTATATTATTTGCAAGTAACTGTCTGATTATCGTTAGTATCTTGTCGTAGGTATAGTTCATTCTCAGCTCTCACTATTTTATTGTATCGTGTCTTTGTGAGAATTGTTCATGGGGTCAAATTTGTACATTACGATTGTACTACTCTACCAGTATAATTACTTTCTATATTTGTATCCTGTTTTTTCTCCTAATAAAATAAATAAAATAAATAAATAAAAAATAAACCTTGAATTAACTAAGGCCCTGTTGTTTGATCAGTAGTTAAACTAACTAATTGTTAAAATTCGAAAAAGGAATGGAAAATTAGACACATTTCCTTGAGATTTTAACCATAAGTAACGTTTTTTGACCATTAGTTAGTTTAACTACCGATCAAACAACAGGCCATTAGTCTCATAAGCTAACCTTTTAAATATGTCCTCTAGGCGCTATGGTCATTTTGCTGCTCTCTTGTTCGGTATCATTTAAAGTCGCAAACCACCATACTTATTTGAAAAATTAATCTGGTCTTCTCGTGCTCGGCTTGGCCGCCTTGTTGTTCAGCGCTACTGTACCAAAGCGATCCGGGGCTGTTTCAAGTACGCAGCGACCAAGACCTGCAACAACCTTCCTCCGCCGATTCGTAACAGACACACAGCACAGAGCACAGATCACTTTTTGTAATAATATGGTTGTTTTTGTTTAATATTTAGTTTTCAGTTTCAAGTTAGATTATAATATTATGTATAATTATGTAAGTAAATAAGAATGCACTTAGAAGGCTATCTCACTTTGTGGTAATGTTAACCATTTTAAATTTTATAATTGTTGATTTGGATTGTATCATTTTAATTATTTGTAGAATAACTTTTATGCAGTGTTTTTAGCCATCTATCTCATACGGGTCCAGCTGAAAATCACCGCTGCTGCTCCGTGCCACAGCACCACGCTGAGCTGGCACACCGTTTCGGCTATTTTATTTTAATTAGTTGAATAGGCTAGGAACGGTTTTTGTTTTCTCAAATGTTTGTGTTTTTTTGTGTATTTTTAAGAGCCGGATAAATGATTCTATTCTATTCTAGCTTAATTTCAAATTGTCTCTGTTATAAAATTAACCAAAGTTGTATAATGACTCTTGTTCAAAATGTCTAGATAGATTCGATTCGACTTCACTAATAACGGGTTTTCGGATTTTATTAATGATTACGCTAAAGTATAAAAATAATGTTGTATTCAGGTCACTCAAAGCTTTCCAAGTCCGGCCACGAGCGAGGTACCTTGTGATATCGTACGGTAATGGTGGTGTCGTACAAAAGCAATCGCGTGACCGCGGGTTACTAGTTATGAAGCGGGTGCCACGCCTCCGCTTGTGGTTCTCTAATCGCGAACGGCCATTACCCAGTATTACAAAAATACCCAACGTTAAAGACTAATCTACAATTCATTTATTTTCCTTTTCCCTAATCTACTATGTACTTGGCTTGGTTTAATCATTTGTTTTTTTCCATTCACGCCAATTGTTTTGGTCCTTCGCCTTATTGATGATAAGGAATTGGGAGTGTCTTTAAAGGATTATTTCTAAGTCAATTTAGAATTGATATGTACCTACATGTAAGTACCTACTCGAGGTATCATGCGGCGTTGCTTTGTAACTTCATATTTCAACGATTCTGTCATAATTTAATAGTGGTAGCGGCCCGAACGAACTTGTACCAGGTCTTGCCACTAAAGTTGTTATAAAGCCCGCTCTAAGTACCTATACTTGTGTTTCAACGAAACATTTGTTTTGATAATTTGTCGCTGTTTACTCAACTCCAGAAA
The DNA here is from genome assembly GCA_946894065.1 of Acleris literana. Taxonomy (NCBI): domain Eukaryota; kingdom Metazoa; phylum Arthropoda; class Insecta; order Lepidoptera; family Tortricidae; genus Acleris; species Acleris literana. The sequence continues at coordinate 79,139,409 of OX335668.1, forward strand.
TTTGGCGTACTCGTCGCGGGTGCGGGGCGGAGTGTACTTAAAACTTATTTTAATTTAGTTTGCAGAAGTTGAAACGTCAGCTCACGCCCAACAAAAACTTGTCTTGAGATTTTTTACACATTCCTAATTATGTTAAACGGCAAATTTCATATTTCTATAAACTTCTGAAAATTGTATTTTAATTCAAGAATTGGCAAGGTAAGAAAATTATGTCTTGTCTTTTTAATTAGGGAGTCAACACAGCACAGTCGAACAAAGAAGGGTTTTTCAATACTGACACAACTCCTATTAATTAAAATGTCGCTAACGTCGATCCTATATTCCAACGCAAGCTTACACGCATATTATTGTCCAAATTTATAAATGACGTAAATACGAAAATCCGTGGGGTCGCAGACAGACCACATGTTTGACTGATGGTACAGTCAAGGACTTTAATTGTTATGCCAATATGGAACCCTGTCGCATAACGTTAATCATTCATTTAAGCGTAATTTCTGTCATGTGGTTTGACGCTGTCATTATGACAGTGTTCCATAGTGGCATAACAATTAAAGTCATTGACCGTACCTACGTACAAAACTCATTAATTATTGATAATTTGTGTAATGAAGCTCGTAGGAGAGCTTTATCCTTGCTCTGGAGTAAACGCAGAGTTCGCCAATAAGTACCGAAGTTGGTTTTATAGCTAAGTTAAGTGAGGAAGTTCGTCGGGCGGCGTCGCGGGGACGACGACGGCGCGCCTGCCGCCGGCGGCACGCTGCACGACCGACTTTCGGATTGTTACATTTACAACGTTACAGGCGTCTCATCGACATCGTTCGTTCACTATCAATTCCCTTAGGCAAATTTAATTGCGCTCCACGATGAAATCTTCTGACAGTCATATAATATCCAGAGATATGGTGATCTTCTCGCGTCACATATTTATCAATTTATGGGTAAGGTCCAAAAAGTTGGGCATGCTAACTGACGCAATTAAATTATCTATTAAACTTTTCCGTTGTGATAAGAAAATTAATAATTTTAGGGATACTTTACGTCGCACAACGGAACTTTTTCCTTCTTCTTTGTTTGTAAGGTTAATTTCGCTTAATTATGGTCCAACTTTTTGGTCGTCACCCTTATTTCGTTTATTTTTAACTAATAAAGCTTGTTAAGGGACTTAAGAGCGTGCAGTCGAGTCGATATCTTCGTAAGCAAAATTTGTCAATTTTATAATTAAAGCCGGACCAGAAAAATAAAAAACCTCTAATGGGGTCGACTAATACTTTTCTTATCCGTGTTGTGTCCATTGCAATTGCAATGGAAATGCCAGTTCATATAATTTCCGCAATATGGCAAGGCTTTTTATTTTTTTGGTCAGGCTTTAGATGCACTGTAACGTTGCAACTTGCAGTAACTGCGGGAAACCTCACATAAATAGCAACATAAAGTTGGCTTAATTTTGATGCGGAATAATGTAGAAATGATTTAACTATGTTTAGGCGCGCAGTTTTGCTGCGTTTTCAGTTCTTGTTCTCTCTTTGTTTCTGTTATGTCTTTTTAGCGTGACGTTATTCTTCCACAAATGGTTGCGTTTATAAATTTGCCTACCGATAGTTCTTAAAGACTGCATATCTTAATAAAATAATACGTAAATTATAATTTCTATGTACATGTTTAACAAAGTCATGTTTGACTCTTGAAAAATGGCTTTAACGCGCACTTGTGGAAATCACTATACCAGAAATGAACTACTATAATAAAACTTCATATAATATTAAATTGCAAAATTCTTATTTAGCTTCTTAAACTAAAGTTTATGTACACGTAGTTCTTAGGTTTATTTGGTAAGTGTGCTGTTTTATTTACGAATTACCTTTTAAAAACACATTAGGTACACACATTACATTGGTGGCACCTTCTTGAATACGTAATTAATTTTATAGGTACGTCTAAGTTGTGTGATATGTTATCACTTATCAGTCTCACTTTTCAAATGAATACTATCATAATATTCATCAGCAATACTGCGAGTTAAGCTTCATACTAACGGCCCAAAAGTCCAAAACTGAAGACGCTAGGTAAGTTACTTCTATAAACTAGTAAAGATGAACGTACGGGCCTCCAAAACAAATTAGTCGAAAACAACTTTAACTTATGTCCCTCTCACACACCACCATGCAACCACACGCACGCTCGCACAAACACACACACTCTTACCGTATTGCACTGAAGGGACGTAAGGCTTCGCGTTGCGGGAATAACAGCCAGATGTCGGGGATTGTCGTGTTGACCAGCCGGGCCAGCGTGTAATCGCCAGACAAATTTGCATAAAAGCTTTGAATGCGCTCTGTCTGCGTGTATTTACCACCTAATACAAAGCCAGCTCTCTGGGACCGTGTTGACTATGGACGTAGCACTGTTCGGCCGGGCACTGCTATTCCCAATAGATAAGTATAGTAGGTAGTCTACTAGTCTAGAAAAACAATATATGCATCTCGTAACATGTGTTATAAAGGAACGTTTGATCTGACTGTGACTGGTACTTTTTTGAAACTATAAAAATAATTCGTAGCAGTAACATACACCTAAGCTATGACGGTTTAATGTGCGCCAGACGCCAGGCTGGATTTGATTAAGTATTCGGTGAACTGCCACTGTGACCGATTGCGTGAGTCAGCTCAACCCGATACTGTGGGTAAATAACTAAGTAGGTTCTTACTCACTGGGCTGGTATCAATGCTATATATGCTCGTAAGTATAACTAATTTGTAAATACACCGCCCGATAGCTGTTTCAGCAAGGGCCATTGCATAACCGCCAGGAAATCTCGTGCAGCGCGCCACAGGTTGATGTCCACTAAAAGGAGTAAATGCGCTACGTGCCCTCGCACTGTAGGAAATACTAATAAAACCACGTATAATTGTAGCGTTTTGCGAACACATTTATTTCAAGAACAGGAAGTAAGTTAGTACATACATCGATGAGCTTATCCATAGACAATTTGATGTGACCAGTTCTAATTATTTCTAACACCCCAACTACAATAAATAAACGAACCCTTAAAAAAAACTTTTTTTTATTTAAACTAACTTTCTGTCTCTATCTGACTAACCCCCAGACCCATAATACATTTATAGTGCCTGCCAGAGTTTAAAGCCTGAGTAAGGACTTCAGGTGGCATATCTGTTGTTGGCAAATATTCCAAATTAATAATATTATTGCTAACTGCATCTTTTATAAAATGATATCTAATATCAATGTGTTTACTTCTCCTATTACACATATAATTTACCATAAATTTTTGTGCACTCTGGCTGTCGCTATACAATAATATAGTACATAAATTATCAGTAAGTTCACACAATAAAGATCTCAAATATATAACTTCCTTGCATGCCTCAGCTATAGCCATATATATAGATTCCATGCTTGACAACGCTTCAATTCTTTGTTTCCTACTCTCCCAGGAAATAGCTGAGCCTGACATTACAAAACAATAGCTTGTATATGGTTTGCGATCTAAAGTATTAATTGCCCAATCGGCATCAACATATCTAATAAGTTCAGCTGTTTCCTTTACATACTTCAAACAGAACTTCTTAGGTTTCTTAAGATACCTAAGTATTCTTTTTGCATAGTTCCAATGAACATTTGAGTGACATTTATTGAATTGACTAAGAAAACTGATTCTATAAGATATGTCAGGTCTTGTAAGTACTGACAAATACATCAAACTTCCAATTAATTGTTGGTATGGAATTTCTTGATGAGTATTCAGACTTATTAACATCCAATTTAATTTACATTGGAGTACTGGCAACTTTACAATTTAACATATTGAATTTTTCCAATAACTGATCTATATACTAAGTGAGTGACATCTAAATTTAACTGAACAGACAGTGCAAACAATAGTTTCAACGTTGAATGTCTGAGAACAGGTGAAAAAGTCTCTTCATAGTCTATACCAGGCCTCTGCATGAAACCTTTAGCTACCTAACGCGCTTTGTAACATACACTGTTATCACTGTTCACTTTCTTTTTAAACACCCACTTGCACTGTACTAAAGTTTTATCAGAAGGTAATTCACTTCCTTGGACCCACGAACCATTTTCTTCAAATGCCTGCAGCTCATCCTTCATCGCCTCTATCCACTTGTCTTTATCTGAGCTATCCAAAGCTTCTTGGACACTGACTGGATCATTCCTGACATCTGGATTTGACGTTGTACATAGATTTGTAAAACCATAATGCTCTGGCTGCTTCCTTATTCGTTTCGTTATTACTGGTGGTGGTGGTTCTGATTCCTCTTCTTCTGGCTCATCTTCTTTCGATTGCTGTAATGTAGAATCTAAGTCAGTCACTGTGTTAAAATACTCTGATTCTGAAGACATGCTTGAACCCAAGGGACTAGAAATGGGTTCATCTTTAATGTCTGCTGCATCATGACCATCTGACTTTTCTGGTTCAGTATCCCCAACTGAAACTGACACAACTGCTTAATTTGTGCCATTTCTTTCTATATTGTGATGGATCTTTACCTGTTACAATACATTTCTTGATCGGATCATAAACACGGTGGCCTTTCACATTCTCAGAAAAACCAACAAAAATTATGTTTCTTCGACTTAGTGTCCAACTTAAGCCGTTTCTCTTTTGGCACATGTAACATTACTTCACTGCCAAATATGCAGACATGACTTAAATCAGGTTTTTTGTTCGTCCAGAGCTCATACGGAGTTTTATTATTGAATCCTGACGCATCAGATCTATTACTAAGATAGACAGCGGTATTTGTTGCCTCTGCCCAAAACTTCTTATCAAATCCTGCATGAAATAATAAACAGTGAGCTCTTTCAACAACTGTTCGGTTAATACGTTCACTCCTACCGTTTTGTTCTGGTGTATAAACATTAGTTTTCTGGTAAATTATACAAGCTTGTTTCAAAAAAAAAACAAAGTCTTTGTTACAAAACTCTGAGCTATTTATTATCTGTCCGGAATATTTTATTTTTTCTGTCTTGTTGATTTTCTAGCATACTTTTAAACTCTCTGAAGTAGGTACTTGAAAACTTCACTTTTGGCTTTTAGAAAATAAACAAAGGCCATACGGGTCATGTCGTCAACAAAAATAAGGAAATATATCAGCGTGGATTACATCCAGTGGCTAGCTACTCCTTGTACCAGCGTGACCAAATGGCAAGCAAGACTGCATCCCCTAACAACACACTTTACACGTATTTTTGTTGATCACTGACTTACCTGTATAAGATATTCCCGTTACAGCTCCATTATTCATTTTATTCTGGTTGTTTATGTCTTGTTGTATATATCAAATGGCCTAATTTTCTATGCCACACTTCACTGCTAACTGCTGAAGAAGGTGTGAACAAACATTGTTTATGTTCCATTACCAACTTATAAACACCATAGCTTCTTGGTTCACTACAGCCACTAAACTGTTTTCTCTATTGTAAACAACGCAGCACTTGTCCTTATACACCACATTGTTTCCATTCTTAACAATTTGACTAATGGCAATCAAATTAGTTGTGAGGTTAGGAACGCACAAAACATATTTCAAAGTAACCTCATACTTGCAACTTGGAGTGACCGTCATAATTTCCACATCACCCGAACACAATACTGGCATGGCATCTTGATTTTCTGTCATGATCTCCTTGATACTCGGTGTATATGATGCGTTTTATATCATATTTACAACCGTTGTCATATGAACACTTGCGCCGCTATCCAAATAAAAGTCATGTATATATAGGTTACACTCAAGAAAACAGCAGAAAAAGCATTTGTTTGCTTCACTTGCTGCTGATCACTTTGCTTACATTGAGTTTTATAATGCCCAAACTGATTACAACGATAGCATTTTATCTTTAATTTCTTTGTCAATCCTGACATAGACAATCCGCCGCCATGATGATTTGAGCTGTCATTCTTAGCGCTACTACTGCGAACCTTTAAATTATTTTGGCGATAGTGGTGCCCTCTACTCAAAAAAGCACTTCCTGGCTCAGATTCCTCGTTAGCAGCAAGGTCAATCAGCTTTGTCTTCACTACGTCAACCGTAACGGCGATTCCAGAATGTTCTATCGCAATTATCATAGGGAAGTATTTTTCAGGTAAACCTTTAATTTTGGCACGTTTGACAAGAATCCATTAGAAGCCATTGCTGTTAATTAGCACGTTTCTAGCCGATCCTTTTGTAAAACACAATGCCTACATCTATGCTAGCTAAAGTACCTAAAAATATACTGATAATAATCCCTAATGAGCGTAACTGGGCCCAAAACCTAACAAAACAACGTATAATCGTAGCGTACTGCGAACACATTTATTTCAAGAACAGGAAGTAAGTTAGGTTCAACATACATCGGTGAGGTTATCCATAGACAATTTGATGTGACCAGGGACTTATATTACAAGTTACAAGCTTTTGATAAACAGGCCCTAGTTCTGATTATTTCTAACAAATACGAACGCTAGATAATTTGCTTATTGCGTTTTAATTTAGTAATGCTTTGAAACATTTATCTGCCAGTGAATTGTTTTGTCAATTACTTCTTAACTAATTCAATAAAATCCTTTACCCCGTTTTATGCCTTGTGAAGGGTTGGTCTAAGTAGAGTTTTTTGGTAAAACTTGCGACTATCTAGCCACATTATTTTGTAATGGCCATTTCATAGCTTCGACAACAAAGACGAGGCCTTCACCCAACCGTGTCACGCCACTTTTATTTCCACGCCAAGCTCGCCGGAACGACGTGACGCCGCTGTGTCTACCGTGTCAGTTAGGCATGTGGAATGTATTTCATAGGTATCGATTTCCACCTATCAGTTAGACAGTACCTGGAAAACCGAGCGTCGCTCGGGTTAAAAATGAATTTCCCGAAGATGACAACTTGACAGATCAATTTTTCGCCCCCGTAAACCCCTATATTTCAAATTTCATCAAAATCGTTGGAGCCGTAATTGCTCGCATATACAGAAATGTCTTTGCGATTAAAATAAACAGATATAGTTAATCCACAAAGAAATACCATTTTTCTCCTCAACTTACCGTAAATTGTGCTAGGTAATAGTTGGGTCGGCGCGTTTTATTGGATTGAATTATTTATACACTTTTTATGATCTCCGAGTACATGAGGATGGCATCAAGTTCAAGTTTTTCGAGATATATTTTTTTTCTCTGTAAAAAGGTAGTTGTAAAATAGAGGTCATATCTGATCAAACCGAATGCTATGGTCAGGACAAAGTTTACGACGTCTCCCTAAGGTTCTGCGCCGACATAGTCTTACGGACAGTAACTTCTTTGGATTCCTTGGAGAATTCAAACTCAGTTGTATTATAATTACCTCTACATACCTTTGCACCAACTTGACATCATTTCGTCGACGCTAAAGTTATAAATATGTGACTCGAATAAGCCCTGAAACCACACCACCAAACCGATAATAATCGGTGTTATCTGAATAAAACCTGAAAACACAGATTATTATCGGTTATCATAGGTGTACAGCACATATCTATTTACAGTACTACCATGTTCCTAATATCGATCGGCAATTCTCGTTTTTCTATGAAACACGAGTAACTGATACGAGTATACTGTCATTTGAGAGTGCAAGTGTGATAGCGATAGCCAGCCGAACGCTATTAAGAAGCTGAAAGGGCTGTAATTAATTAGTTAGGTACTTCGTTGGTAACTTTGTAGTGACTTTACGAAGCCAACTGTCCCAGTTTATATAACGATAAAGTACCTGGAAGACCGAGCGTCGCTCGTGTTGAAAACGAAATTTTCCGAAGATGACAACTAGATAGATATTTTTCGCCCCCGTAAACCACTAATTTCAAATTTCATCGAAATCGTTGCAGCCGTTTCCGAGATTCAGATTATATATCGTTTAAAGGTATTAGATATTCGTATGATGAACACAAACATAAGTGACTGTGTCTTGGGTGATTCTTATAAGTATACTATAGCTTCTTTTTTTACATGATTAACGATAAGTACCTACCCTATGTGTTAATTCAGGGTATGAATTATATTATTTCCAAATTTCATTAAAATCCGTCCAGCCGTTGCAGCGTGATGGATTAACAAACATTGTAGGTCACACTCAAACAAACTTTCGCATTAATAATATTATGTATAAGTATGTATGTGCTATTTATTGTTGTGAACTATCCGTAGTAAAAGACTATAAGCCTAGAACATGGCTGCGTTTTTTGTCCGACCTTAAAATTGGATGGTGTTATTTTTTTGTATGCTTAACAAAACATCAAGCCATGACGCGTTAATTATTAAACTTTGCACCAGGTCTATATCAAGTAAGCGGGGTATTATTGTCACCCCGAGGGTTCCGCTAATAGCTTCGAGGCGCTCGGCGCTAGCACGCCCGCACGCGCCTTCTCACTGTTCAACACGAGAGTTACTAGCGTCTCTTTACGACCGTGCTTCCTATGTACGCAGATTCTGTATCAGTCCACAAACTCGTACTGAGTATTCTTATCCGAGATTTATGCAAACGCATGTCTTAGAGGAGCGTTCTTATACGGTAATGGATAAAGCAGTAATAAAGAAAGGAATGAAATTAAGACAAGAGTAAGGACGGATAAAAGCAAATTGAAAGATTAAAGTGATTTTATTTCAAAATAGGTGAGTTATTTGTTTTTACCGTCCTGTATTTGAGGAATTTAAATTAGAACCTTTTTTTAGTAAGTATGCACGCCCGCGCGCCCTGGCTTTGTTTACAAGGGCGTGCCTAGGTACAATCATACTGAAATAAATTATTCCATATTAAAAAAATTCGGAATAACGTAGGTACACTTTTTTATTTTCTATTTTACCATTTTTGAAAAGTAAATTTATACAAAAACGGATTCACAGTATTTGTTTACTGCCATTGTTTGCTGCAAATAGCCTTAAATCAGCAAAAGAAATGCATCTAATAACCAATAACGTTTAATAGTTTAAGGTCGTAACTAGCGAGTGATTGAGTGAGCATCACGTGGCAGGTGTGCAATAGGCTGTGCGGGGCCTTGTGCCTCCGGAATCTTTCATAACCTCCATAATGGCCGCTGCTAATTACAGATCAAAGAATCTGTTTGTAAAGGCTATCCCTTTGCGGGGCCACAGGTCAGTAAGCTAGTTAAGCGCTCTTCGGCCGGTGCGCACGCGACCTTCAATGATTCCGTCACCTGATTTAAAATTATAACTAGCTGCTGGTTCAATAGTTCACACGTCATATCTTACCGGAGTTGTATTAACAGTTAGTGATTACGTTCCAATTTTACGACGGCGACGGCGGGTTATGTTTAATTTCGCCAAACAGATAAAAGTGATGAACAAATACCTTAGACAGATTAAAAGCATAAAAAAACTTCAAAACACGCAGTGAGGACACTACTTTGCCCCTCCATAATTATGGACCACAAAATAGCCTGCGAGCAAAGTTAGACAGATACGAGCGCTAACTACTTAACCGCACCATAAAACCGAAGTGGCCATCACGCTCACATGTCAGCTACTTTACAAGTTCTTTATTGCCGGTCATTTATATTTAATTGCCTTAATGCTCTCTTTTTGTAAAACAAAAACATCGGGTAATTAATTCTGAGCTGATGTATATCAGTACCTACACTCAAAAAAATTAGAGCCATCAAAGAGAGATTTTCACTTAGTTGAGAAAAATGAATACAATAGTTAAGATATTATTTATATCAACCAAAGCTGATAGTAACAAACAGCAATTTCTTTAGTGATTCAACTAACATCATAGTTGATGTATCTAACGTCTTAGTTGATGTATCTATCGTCTTGTTAGGCTCGTATGGGATCAAGACGCTTATGCACAACAATCACAATCTTGTTACAAGCGACCAATTATTTTTTTCAGTGTACTGAAAAGAGAAATGCTTATTTACATTCCGTGTTAAACTTAATAGGGGATCCGAATAGGAGACGACCTTCACCGGGCTGTTTATTCGATAAAAAGTATTTTGTATCAAAATTTAAGTATTTACCTAACGTTTGCATATTCTATTCATACTTTCGATTATTATGTAATTTGTCTATTAATCAAGCAATTGCAATTATTTTTCAAGTTCATTTTTAATTTTAAAAAATTATATAAGTACTGGACTGAAATTTTTCAGCCTACCTATTCGCCATATATTACTTCCCATAACTTGATATAAAAAAAAGTTTAAAAAACCAAAAACCCGCCATCAAAAAGCAAAAAATAATAAGTCTGTGTTTGGTGATATGTATATGACAATGACTTTCCCACGGCGTTGCTTGCGGCGAGATTGAAAGGTTCTATAGATTCTTATTAAATGAGAAGTGGGAGAATAACAGCATAATTATGATCACTAAATAGATTAAAATAAAATAAAAGTTTTAAAAAACAAAAACCCGCCAAAACCAAACCAAAAGCAGACTTCAGTTGGTCTGGCCTAACCTAACCTACCATTTTAAAGAAGTTATTTTTTGCTTTTTGAAGGCGGGTTTTTGTTTTTATTTAACTTTTTTTTTATTTTATTCTTTTTAGTGATCATAATTATGCTGTTATTCTCCCACTTCTCATTTAATAAGAAACTATAGAACATTTCAATCTCGCCGCAAGCAACGCCGTTGGAAAGTCAAAGTCATATATTTAAACCTAAATATGCTTCGTCATAGTCGCTCAACTATCTTATTCCAAATATCTTGTCGCCACCCTCGAAATATATACCGTTTAGGAGTTCCGGTGGCCATCTGTGCTCTTCATCATCCGTTCCACTTCACCAAATAGTGCTTTCCAAGAGCAAATACACAAGTTACAATGAAAAATACCAAAATCGCTATAGTTGTGCCTATAAATTTTGAAAAGTTCCGTCGATTCCTCATGGACTCCATCATCAGATCATTTTGATAAAAATGGGACCAAACGGGAAGCATCAGCTTTGAAATAAAAAAATCATCAAAATCGGTTCACCCAGTCGAAAGTTCTGAGGTAACAAACATAAAAAGTAAACAGACGAATTGAGAACCTCCTCCTTTTTTTTGAAGTCTGTTAAAAATACTTTTGATCGAATAAACAGCTGGGTGAAGGTCGTCTCCTATTCAGATCTTAGACCATATAGTTTTAAATAATCCGCAGCGAGCTCACCGGTGAGTTGAGTTGTCTATCGGTTGTCCCGACAGTTCGTACCTATTCATAACGTTTTCGTGTGCGTCTAGGGACTTTGGTTGGTTGTAAACACACACATTTGTTTTGCAACAAATGAATAACAAACAATTTTGGTCCGTATACAATTTGAATTAAGAGTAAAGTGTCCATTACTGGTGCCTGTCAGCTAAAAGTGTCCATCACTGGTCCGTCACCCTAAGGTACTTCGATAATTATTACGTATATGGAATTGTTTGGATGCAGGGGCAGGCAAATTTGTACCTCTTTTAGTTACAGGGCGTTTTAATGTCATCGTTGCACTAAACTAAACATATACCTACCAAAAACAATTTAGACGAAAACAAAATTAGTCGCGTAGTACTTCGCGTATGAATACTAAAAGATTTCATTTTTGCTGTGTGGATAGATAAAATGAATAGAGAGCTATTTCAATAAAAATGAAGTTTTACAGCTGTGCTTTAGGCATTTAGTAATATCATGTCATGTGTTACGTAATGTAGAAAGAATTAAAGTTTAAAATGTTAGTTCAGAACTATTTTAGCGTCAAAATATTTTTTCTTTTTGTGGGACTATGAAAATCTATAAAATACTCTTTCGTCATTCTTACCTACTACTTTATTGTATGAATAAAGAGTAATTTCATGATTTCCGTAGTTCCGCATTTCGTAGTAAAAAGTTTACAACGCCAACGTGACGTTAAGATTGTTTTAATCAGGATTCAATAAACATTATAAACTTTAATAGAGAATCAAATGTCAGCCAGTTTAGATCTTTCGCTTACCGTATTCTTTATTAGAAACAAGAAATAGGTATCTTAAAAAAAATATATTTCGATACATCAAATAGTTTCTGAGATATTGAATTTTAAACTTCGTGTGCGGCGCTCGAAACCCGGCGGCGAGCGCTCACGGATGATGACGTCATCGCTTACAGCGGTGCGCGCCTTTTTATGATTGAGTAAGTTCACAGGGCTATATTTTTTTAACCGTAACGTAACGTAAGTAACCAATTGAAATTTTCAGAATACGTCTTATTAAACTCCATCGTTTAAAATTATAAAATGATCAATAAATCAAATCCCAAGAGGGGTCCCCATAAAAGAAACATGAAAAAATACCATGTTTTTTTGCATTTATACGGTTTGTATTTTTTTTATAATGGCTTCTTATTTTGATGCTATTTTAAGCCTAAATTGTAGTCTAATTTTCATAGCTTACGAATAAATAAAATAGCAATCTCAAGTAAAACTGCTACAAATATGTGACAAAACTAATTTTAACAACACGATCTTTTAAGCGTTTGTTGCTTAACTTTGTGGAAGTCGTAATAATTTTACGAATTCGTTTTGATGATACTATCGTAATTATGGTTATCTTTTGTTTTGTATTACATACAGTTTAACAAAACTATATGTTACTGACCTGCTGATTAAATAAAATTAGAATAATTATCAAGCCCTTTTAATTTTGGGTTCACCGTATCTATTCTAAATAAAAATACCAAAACATTAGTACAAAAAGTATGTTGGTAACTAAAGCGAAACATCCCAAAAATTAAAAACCAAGCACGCGACGCCCGCAGCGGTAGGTATTCAACAATATTAGGTACATATGATTCACGCAGTTCACTTCGCGGTCTCGTACTACATCGTACCCGTAACAGGTTTAAAATGTCGGAGCAGCGGAAGTCAAGAAAGTCCTGTATTGCACCAAAGTCTATAAACACTACCACCAACGCCAAAAATTGATTTTTATTGTGCCCCAGAATGCCCTAGTACCACAGTAAATAAAAAAATAACAGAGTAATAATGCTTAAAAATAGTTCAAAACTACCTACTTGCTACCTCTACTAGCAATGCCTAGACCTAGCTAAGCGAGTGTTGTATTTAGGTACCTACTTTAAGTAATCGCGAGTGAGCGACTAGCGCACGCGCGTGAAATTGAAAGCGATGAAATGAATACCTACACGAAATATCGGAACTACTAGATTAATCAAATTCATGTTTTATAGTTTAATCTTTTATACAGTAGCGATATTAATTCTACATTAACACGAAATTTGTTAAGAAAGGCCTAGTTACCACCAAAGTTAAGAAACCACCGCTTAAAAATACAACCCGTACTTCGGCTTCCAAAGTTAAGCGCAGTCTAAAACACAACGGGTGACCGCTTAAAACATCGTGTTGATAAAATCAGTTTTTCCACCTATTTGTAGCAGTTTTCCTTAAGATTGCATTTAGTAGCTTAAAATAGCATCAAAATAAGAAACCATTATAAAAATACAATCCATTAAAAATGCAAAAAAAAAATGTATTTTTTCATGTATCTTGTATGGGGACCCCTCTTGGGGTTTGATTTATTGATCATTTTATAATTTTAAACGATACAGTTTATAATAAGACGTATACTGTGAAAATTTCAATTGGTTATTTATTACGGTTAAAACGATATAGCCCTGTAAACTTACTCACAACATATAAGGGCGCGCACCGCTGTTAGGCGATGACGTCACTCTAGGAAGATGGCGCCCGCGCCCTTTAATATTATTGACCAAAATTTTAAACGTACGTAGAATCAAAACTACTGGGTCTATTTGAATGAAAAAGAAGTAGTACGTTTGTTTATTTACAAGCTTTACTGTAACAAAGTTTCAAGTGATTTAGAGTACCTACTGACATTCTTCATTCTTTATACATAACGCAACATGCAATACTACTAAATACCTAAAGCACCAACGTACAACTTCTTTTTTTTAATAGCTCTCTATGCACTTAATCTATCCACACAGCAAAAATGAAACTTATAATTCTCAAATTTTTTAGGTAATATATTTCTGAGCTAATAAAAGCTTACCCTGTAGGTACTACTAATAAGGCGGCGTAAGGTAAGGTATGCCTTAATACTACTTAAAGTGAGGGGCTTTTAAATTTGAACCTTGCAAAAAATCTAAACAGCGGTTTTTATTCTTGAATCATGTATTTGAACTTAGTTCTCCAAATACTAACGAAAAATTAAACACTTTCCATGACCGCAACAAAATGAAAAAATACGCGATTTTGAATAAAGAATAGGGTATTTGCCTGATATTAAATTTCATATATTAATTTGGATAATATATCAATATACGTAGTATGATAAAATAATTCAAAATCAAATTTGAAATTGGTAATAATATAAAAAAGTTTTAGCCTTTTAAGTTTTTTGTCTATCTCTTTCTCACGAAACGGTGCTTTGCGTGTAATTCATATGGCGGTTGAGTAATATGACGTCATATTACTGTATTTTCCTCTCTGTCTAAAAGCAAGTTTTAAACATTTATATCTTTCTTATTTTTAAAGATATTAAAAAACTATTTATACTAGGCTACTCGGAATGTAAAAAAGCTTCAATTTAAATACTAATAAAAAAATTGGCAAATACCCTATTGTTAGAACGTAAAGAATTAATAGAACTAACCTTTATATTTTTGCAGAATGAAATAAATTCGTCCATGGAAATTAAAATAAAATCATATTTTTGATTATTTTGTATTGTAGTTAAAGCAAAAATATTAACAGCGATTTTTAAATAAAATAAAATAAAATAATTAATATTAATATATTAATACGCTATCTAACAAAATTGAACAAAAAGGAATAACGCAAATTACAAATGAAAGATTTTTTCATACCAATTTAGGCAAAAATGTACCAAAGGTGAACTTAGTTAAACTTTCATTTATCTGCTGTACCTATCTTACTTATTTACAAGAAAATTAAACACGTTAATGCAAATCGTAAAAAAAACTGGACAAGGATTCAACTATTATTTTCTTAATAATAGTTGAATGTATGAATTTAAATCCTAAGTCTTGTTATTTTTTTTGCTTAACGTACAAAGTCAAAATATTAGGTTCTTAAAAAAAACATCGTTGCGCGGACAACAAATGTTTAATTTCCTAACCTACTGGTAAAACTTTATCTCTTCTACAAGTACACCTTACACACATGCCCGATAATATTTTTTCTACCAAGTTAAATTGATAAACGTTATTTAAAAAAAACGCATTCGCGGAGTGAACTTTTCGTGGGATACATCTTAATACGCTCTCCGTTTATACTAAACACATTAAATGGAAAAAATGCTGTACATTCGGTAAACGTGATTAAATGTTTTTATTGCGCGTTCAGTAATAATTTTAAAATCAATATCTGGTAACAATCCGGCTGATGATGACGATGAAATTCAATGGGAATTTATGAAAAGTTTATAATTGCGAAGCTGTAAACGAAAATACTGAGTAGATTATACATTTTTATATAATTTAAAATATTACCGTAACTGTACTACTCAATTGATGTTGTATATTATAGAATTATAGAACATTCAATTCCCGTTCATTTGATACCCCACACATATATAGAGCTCATAGAATCAGAATTATTCGCAATTTTTTAATGACGTCATATCTCCGGATCCAGGCACTTTACAGATGGGGTCCCGACGGTTTTTAAGATAATAACATGTTTAGCAAAATATTAAAATTTGGTGCTTGTATCACAAAGTGAACTATCATTGTTACCCCTAACAGAAGGCCTAATTGCAAAAAATTGCGAATTTCGAAACAAATATGAATTTTGAAAAGCGTTATCTCAAAAACTATTGGATCTACAGAGACAATTCTAGTCTTATATGGTAGAAAATTTAGTTTGCTTCAAAAACATCCTGAGAAGGTACTTTCAAAAACTAGTTCTTTAGGGTTATAAACACCCAAATCTGAAAAATGTTGACGAAATTTTCGAGGTTTTTTTGAATTTTGACAAAGTTGCGTACGGCGCTCGAGGTCACAAACTTGGATTATTCATTGGGCCAACAACATAAACAAGTCAGCAAAAAAAAAACAGAATTACCGGATTTGACGCAAACTGTTAGTACAAGGTCGATTCACAAGAGTTGGCACGAATGGATTGAATGAGTGAACGAAAGTATACAAGTGTGTAAAATAATAACAGGGTTTCGGTTTGAAATTCGAACATCGGTTCAAAGGACGGCACTCACACAGTGATAGGTGACATTACTTTTGTTCATTCCATTCCTGCCAACTCTCGTGAATCGACCTGTACTAGTAAATGAGGTTGTTTTCGTTTTTAGTTTACCTGCCGCGACCAAAGTGGTTTCATTTTGTAGCAGTATACTTTAAGGTGGTAAGAAATGATAACAATTTGATAATATATCGAAAATTCCAAGGGCTTTAACAATAATCCAGAGAAACTTTTTGAATGGAAAACCTTCGGATTGTCATAACCACTTCATCATATAAGTACAGTAGACCGCTGAAAAAATACACTATGACTATGGATTGTAGACAGAGAGGTTGATTGGACGTTGACCAATCGTAATATGTAAAATGAACATTTTTTTCTCATATTGGAAAATCACAGAGCCAAAACCTAGGACAAAGTTCAAGGCTTGGGATTTGATTGGAAGTTTGGAAACTGATTGATCAAGATATTCCAAGGACTATTCGCAATTCAAAAAAACAAAAACGCTAATTAACCCATCAAAACATTTGTTAGAGTTAATTTGAACTAATCTAATTACACATTTTAGAAAATTTACACTTACGTGTGTGCCATAACAAAAAGAATATACTTAAGTAGAACAACTTGTTACATGTAATAGATACGTAAGTTTAGATCGTCACCAATATATGTATGGTACCTACCTGTGCACAGGTCTCGTGAGACGGGTCCCCTGGCACTTTCGCTCTCGCTGTAGTTGCGAGTGTGGTCACGTGCCGTTGCATCGCCCTGGCTCATCATACCCTATTAACATGCTCAATTGTTCACATATGTGTAGAATTAGGAGAAACCATCGCGTAACATTTAACCGCCTTACTTAACTTGCGAGGCGCCGGACTAACATTCATATTCCGAGCCAACTGGGTGGATTATGTAAATCGATGAACAACACAGTCATAACATGTGATTGAATCTCTGTCGATACCGACTTCCTGTGCAAAAGTATTAATGTACAGTCGGGACCTAATCGGACTGCTAATGATAATAACAGGTATATCTGAATGTAATTGTCTTCAGATAGAGAATGAAATAGTGATGGGAATAATGTTTTTCTCTGTCTTCTTTGTCGTATCCTCATGTCTGAGAGACGTCACTAAGATGAGCGCGCTTCACAACCGCTCTCCAGGCTGCTCGATCTTGGGCTCGTTGAATCCTAGCCTGAACTGTCGTTCTGGTTGCAGCTTTTATTGCCGCAGTCAATTTAATATGCATATAGGGACGTCCTCTACTCCTCTTTCCTGCCACGCCGCCAATGTTGATGAGCTTCTCCAGGCTGTCGGGTAATAATTAATTAAAAAGGTTGAATATATGTATGTCCGAATGGTAATTTTGATGGTACTTTTCGGCGTATAAGTTGGCTAAGAGTCGCCTGACGGAAAACGCGCGCGGCAATTCGGCTATTCGACGTTCTAATAAATCTAATAAACCCCGTTATTTAATATTTAGTAAGCCTTCTAGCTTCAAGTCAATTATTTTTTCATCAGAAAGTAAAAAGTTCGTAAACCATGCAGCCAAGTCGTCGTTTTGCTATGTCTAGCCAACCAATTAAAAAAAAGATCATTAACATGATCATTATGTACTTAATTGACATATGCATCGCGCTTCTGTCAGACGCACCCAGGAAGGTTATTAAAAACGAACTTCGAAAGCTTTTACTCCACAGATCCCTTTTACTCCACAGTTATGACGTGATCGAAAGAAAGTGACAGGACAGGGTTAACGTAACATCGAATTCGATTTGGGGATTATACACTCGGCGCGAACCTTTCGTAGCCATGTTAATATGTTTGTGCTATGAAAACAAAAAGCCTTTCGAAATATTTAAAAGCACCTTGAATTTTTTAGTATTTGAACGTATTTTTCGTCTCTGTTGCACTACTGGGTAAAAACCTCTCTTTATTAATTAATCAATAAAATAAATACACTACGTTTTCAACGACAAGAATATTTCGAAAAGTAAAATAATATGACAACCATTCCTCAGCTCTCATTGTAGTTTTAACGAAAGTGATTTTCGTCAAAAAGTACAATATTAAATACAGATATCTGCATAATGATTGAGTGCATAAATTAATAATATGACCATCAATGACCATGCTCAAACTTCAAAAGTACGTGATTATAAAGATTGATTTGTTTATACGAGTGACAAAACGAAAACGTCTCGACTTTAAACTATTGATTACCTACTCATGTAACGGATATTTTTGTACACAAATTAAAATGCAGTTTTATAATGTTATTTTTTCTTTGTCAATAAATTAGTACACAAATTAATATGCAGTTTCATAATGATCTTTTTTCTTTGTCAATAAATTGGTAGGTAGTTGTGCTTTCGATTTGGGTATCAAAAGATTCAAGCTGTTTTTAAGACAAACATTTATACATTAACGTGAACATTTCTTAAACTCATTTTTGCGAGATATCACTGAGATCAAATGTGAGGAATCTCCCTGGTATATTTACATAAATAATGAAATGTACTCTGCCAGTTGGTCTCATTGGATATCACGCTTTTTTCTACAGACAGTCGTAAAAAAATATGTTTTAGTCGCATTTAACGTCTTATAGTCAGTACGAGCACTAAAGTATAATTTAAAAAATACCATACGTAATCAGTGCGTCCTGCCCTGTGATGACATACGGAGCCGAAACGTACCTACCCGTACACGGCAGGATTGGACCACAGACGTAAAGTCGTTTAGCGAGCCATGGAAAGGGCTACGTTGGCTCACGGACCTAAAAAAAATACGGACGTAACGTTACACTCAAAAGGTGCGAAGCAAGCAAGGCCTGTTATTTCGTTCCGTCATACACAATCTACCGTCTCACAAATGCACTAGGTCTGTTAACCCGCCGCCATTACGCGTCCAGCCACAGCCCGAGTGACATATCACTTTACACCGAAAAAAATGCCGCATTGTGTAGTAAAAACGTATAAAAACTACATTAGTAAATATAAAAAGCCACACGAAATCACTTATCACCTATAAGTTATGTTTATTCGTGTTATTTTTCATAAATATGTGTTTATTTACTTTGACGCAAATTACAAACAAAAATGACAATCAGTGTTGCCAGTTTTTTCACGGATTTTTTTTCCTAAAAGTTCAAGTTTTTAAGTTTAAATAAGAATTGCTTTATTCGTTAAAATTATTTTTGTCACTAGGTACAAAAAAAAAAAAAAAAAAAAAAAATGTGGTTTGATATATCAAAAATGTTAATATTATTCTGTCGTGCAAACGAAACTTAAATTTTTGAACTTCTGCACTAATCTGTCAAAGGCGTACCAAAGTTATTGTAAGACGGACTGACATGTATATCCCGCCGCGACTAATTAATAATGGTAAAGGTTTGCTGCATGAAACAGCTAGGGCGGACAACAGCGGCTAGGTGAAGTGGTTTTCGCAACGAAAGCCTCGGGAGCTTCGAGAATAAAGCACAATAATGATTTTCCATTGACTTACAATCAGACACAAGGTTTTCTGGCAATAATGGCTATGAAGTAACTAGGTACTTCCTTTCAAGGTCAAATTTATCGATAGCTAAATATTTTAAAATGACATTTCGTAGTGGATATTGAGTTCATCGGATCAAATAGGAACACTAAACACACACTTCTGTTATACAGGTTTCAAATAAAGGTACTTAAATATAATAAGATAAGATATCTAAAGCTACCGTTAAAGGTAACGTTACTGCATGTTACAATCCTTTACATTTCCGTGTTAAAAAGTTTATTATGAGCGATATTAGCTCACTAAACTGTCATTATTTCGATGTTATTACTACCTAGGATAAAAATGAACACTAGAATAGCAAAATCTATAATTTATTGATAAATAAAGATACTTTTAAAACAAAAAAAATGATAACTCTTCTCAGTTCTTAAAAACATCTATGTACTTATAAAATATTGAAATATTATCTCACGCAGCAAAGCCCACCTCGCTTTTTTGGACGAGCCACGTTAGTCGGATGCCATCAAGTCGTAGAGCCTTTACTGCCTGAGAGGGCAGCATCGCCGCCCTGAACGGTGTACCTAATACTGCCTTCTGACCTGCACCCGGTTTGACGCCCAGCAATTCGTGGCTCTACTTGGGCAGGGGTCAGTTTGTATCGATTCGCCCGAAGAAAATGATATTCATTAAAAACTACTGATTATCTCACAGTTGATATTACCAAGATTTAATTAGTATACATATAGTTATAACTTTGTCGATTTTACTGAAATCCGAAAACGTGTGTCATCCTCATATTACTCGTAGGTTGTGGGAGCCCGAGCGTCGCTCGGTTTGAAACCCGGCTGCCTTAAGAGACACGATTTCTGCACCCGAGAAGGGGTTCTATGTATATTTACAAAAAAAGGCTCACTAACAACGTATAAAGTACAGAAATATTTTGGCCGTGTCGAATATGACGTGTTAATTTTCGCCCTTCCTTCGCATTTTGATTAACTTACTCGTCGTTATGAATTTGCTGGATTGATTCTATACAACCATTGCTAATTCACTTTAGGCTTCGATTACGTATTCGCTTGAAACCGTATTACTTGAACATGCTTGCGGAGTTACAGTCGTCCTAGATTACATGTATCGAGCGAGTTGGCTAACCATCGCCAAAAACATGCCAAAGCGTAAAGTTCTTTCGGCACCATGCCAATGTTGAATGGCATTTCTTACGGACTGGGAGCAGGTTCTAAGCGGGACTATCAAGTACAGAAAATTCTTAAAAGTTCTTAAAGGCTTAGGGGGTTGACTGGTGACCGTGAGGTACCGAGTTTGAACATCCGCGGTCATCTTGTACCAATGAGTTTTTCTAACTTATGTACATTATCCAATGCTCTTACGGAGAAGGAAAAACATCGCGAGGAAACCTGCACATTCGAACAGCTGAGTGTGTAAGAGGGTAATTGCACAAAAGATCATAAAGGGTCGAAGTGTATCCGAAAAAGGGCCCATCTTTAAGATAAGATAAGATAAGATGCTGACCGGGACTAACCTTTATAGGATCGCGGTATGCCTAATTCAGCCTAGTGTAACAATAGGTACATTTAACTACCCAACTTTTTTCTTTGAAAGCCTTTATTCAACTTCAATGTAAGTCAGTATATCTCAAATCATGCAAGTCAACTTTGAACGATGTCCTATTATTGCAAAGTACTGATAGTTTAGAAATACGTATGCCTACCTACGTTACGTTACATGAACTCGGTATCAATTCACTTCGATGGTGTCCTAGATTTGATCTGATCTTGGAGTCGGAAAGTGGCTACAACGCAGTCCCATCGAGTTAAGTTGGTCTCATTAAGCTCTCTGATGACTGTGCAAAAAAGCCAGCCTTAAAAGCACTTTAAAATAAATATCTACTTACAAATATTTCGTTTGAAAAAATCTTATTTTGCCTTACTGCAAAATCTGTGCCTAGTTGATTTTGAAACTCTTCACGTAACACACCCTTGAAAATATCTGCAACTACGATCTTTTACCTGTTGCCAGTAAGGCTCCGAGAGTGATTGATGAAGCTTGTCACACGGCTAATGAACCGTGAATCAAACACTTACATCAAGTACTTTATATTACGAACTAAAAAAACACTGTTAATTGTTTTGTTAGTTGATAACTTTCAAATGAGTGTTATCAATTTAATGTGTGTGTGTATGTCTGTCTGTCCGTGGCATCGTATCTCCCTAACGGATATCCCGATTTTGAAGCATTCTTTAAAGCAAATTTAACAGAAGAAAAGGCAGCTCTAAAAGAAGGGTTAGCCATTATATCGGGGTTTTTATACAATCAATATTAGTTTATTCCTAACAACTTAAGATCACTATTCAAGTAAAATCCCGAGCCCCATATACATATACATACAGCCTTGGCAAAAGGTTTTGAGCACCCCACGTTTTCCTTTGTAACTTTGAAATAAAGTATTATTTTTCAATTAAAAAAATACACAAAGACGTAAAATATAAAAAGTGTTTGAACATGTGCAAATCATTACTAGATATCGTTTCGAAGTAATTATTTGCATGTGAAAACTGAAGCAAGCAAAAAGTCAGGTTTTACAATAAAATTATTAATTGTATATTTTTTTACGAAATGTCCCTTAACGTCAATAAATATGACTAATCCATAGAAGTTTCTGTAATAAAAGATATCAATGCACCTTTTTAAAAATCCCGATTGTTCTGTAACCAACAATGTTGATTTAATCGTTATAAATCCTAAATGATAGTTCAAATGAAAAATGATGAAAGAAACCTAAAGATGATTTTTAAATACCTATTCAATGATACCCCATTTGTCATAGTTCGTCGACATTTTTATTATTGTAAAGCGTCTAGTTGCCGCCTTTTGAACTGTAAATACTGTCATATCTTTAGTGACGCTCACAAGATTAATAAGAATCGATTGACATAAGAATCATCAAAATCGGTCCACGCGTTTAGGTTCTAAAGCGCCACAAAGGAACAAACATACATATATAGGCTGATAAACACATTACCCTCCTCCTTTGGCAGTCGGGTAAAAACGCAAGGGTGCTCAACACTTTTGGCCAAGGCTGTATAGTGTATCATCGGAGCAAAGATGCAGAGAAGTTGTGTAACAGTTCCAACGTCCACTAAATCATAACGAAAGTGTAATTACACGTATGATCCATTAAGGTGACCATTAACGAGAGCGGCGCAGGCGCGAGGCGCGCGCGGGCCGCGGCGGCGCTCGACCTACGCTGCTTCGTTACCTCTATTGCGCAACTCCTTACACATTAAACCATGTGATTGTTCAAAATTTCGATATAAGTAATGTCCGAACTAATCATACCGGTTGAGAGCGAGAAAGGAACCGAGGCCCGCCGCCGTCGCTGCCCTCAGTCTCGCCAGGGCAACCTTTCACGACTACTTTCGGCAATGACGTAATTACTATTGGAACCCGATCAAACATTCCCCAATACATATAAAAAATAACCAAACGTGTATCACATTTATCGTATAATTATAAAAGTAGAAAAGCTATATTTATTTTAATACATAACGTAACAGTAACACTGTGCACAAATAACAAGTAGGTAGGTTGATGACGACGATGAGACCATGACTGTCTAGTCGGGTTATGAGATCTCGCGAACGAACACGGGGTGACTATGTACAAAGCGTTCTACTGCGAGCTCACGTTGGTAGAGATATTCAAAATTTTTCGGTTAGGAGTTAATAGCGTCCCGATAATAAGTATTTGCTGCTTTTGTTGTTAATAAATAACGCGTTGAATATTCCTACCATATGATATCGATATGTACAATTAATGAAGAGGGCCTGCCACATGTCCGGGGGGACCGTACTGAGTGCCGGTTGCACCGCCGTGACCACTATCGGAGCCGCTGTCGTCACCACCGCTGGCGCCGAAATCGGCACCGATGTCAGAACCGCCGTGCGCGCTTCCTCCACTGATGCCGGAATCCCCACCGAGGGCGATACCGCCCAAGTCACCGCCGCTAATGCCTCCTCCGATAGCTCCACCACCAATGGCACCACCGCCGATAGCTCCACCTCCGATCGCACCACCAGACTCCTTTTGGGTTTGGTACTTGATAAAGTAAACTTCTGGCTTGGAGGGTTGAGTCGGTGCTGGGGTGGGGATGACGATGTCGGGCTGCTCTTCGGGCTTCTTGACCAGCACGTAAACGAGGGTCTTCTCTTCGTTCTGGGGCTGTACGGGGATGATGGGCGCGGTCGGAGTGGGGGGAGTCGGGGCCTTAATGAAGATGATCTTGTAATGCTTCTGGGGAGCAGCGACCAAGGGGATCCTAGGAGCGCGGTGCTCAACGGGCTCTGGAGGAGGAACGTGCACATAAATGTGCTTTTGCACTAGAGGAGCGCCGGCATATCCGCCAGCATAGCCTCCACTGAAACCTGAGTCACCGCCGAAGGAGCTACCTCCGAACGAGGCGCCGCCACTGCTACCTCCGAGGGAGATGCCACCAGACGAGTGCCCACCACCGAAAGAAAGGCCACCAGAATGTCCTCCTAGAGAGATTCCTCCACCGGAGTGACCGCCCAGGGACGGAGCCCCGTAGCTGCCAGACGGCGCCGAGTATTTGGGGGCGGGAGCGGAGTAGCTGTAGCCGACCGGGGGCTCGGGGCGGGCGCAGGCCAGCGCCACGCAGGCGAGTACCTGTAACAACATACGACTACATAAAGTAATATGTTTCACAAAGTATAAGAAGTTTTAAATCCCTGCTTCAAGTGCTTTTTCGTCATCTTAAATAAACTCAACTTTTGTTAGTCACATTGCGACATGTAGGTCACGTTTTTACAGTTCGAATAATTAAGTTATTCTTGACATTGAATCACATTTAAGTCGAGGCAATCGGGAGCAAGTCGACGACTGGCGGCGACTGCTGCGCGCGACACGTGACGTAACATTCAGCTTGTAATTATTTACACGTTTGTTAACACCCCTCGAGCCCCTGCCGACACGGGGAAGGAGAATATTTCTCACACTTCCGTGGTGTTAAGAACTCCACATTATGTGTAAGTCGTACGGCATATTAGTCAATTTAAAACATAAAATACATACGAGTAATACGAACCAACGGTCTTTAAATTTGTGAAATACTAGGAAATCAAATGAACGGCAACGCATTAATCAATTCGCTAAGCATGTCATGGAATAGATAATCTTAATATCCACATTTTTCAAACGTAGGTAGGTACCTACCTATTTTAACAATAATAACATTAGTGTAAATAAGTATGGCTTTAAAATTACGTACGTATTATCGTGAGTGGTTTCTGGTCATAAAACTTTAGTTTCAGGAAACCAATGAGTTGGGTCAGTTGTAACACTTGTAACATGACTGCGGCTGAGTGGTGCGCAGACGCACGCGCGGAGGGACGGCTCATTCAACCTAATCATTTTACTTTTTTAACAAAACCATGATTTATTAGGGTATTGTATGTAAAACACATTTCTCATTTTTAACTGACTACCCAAGAAAGTTTTTTTAAATATGTACCAATTAAGGGCGAGAAGAAACAAATTTATAGTAAATAAATAAACTTATTTTTTTTATTTAACAGCCTCTATTAACATGATTATTTGGCACTCTCATTTGTTAATGGACTAGGGCGTTATACAAATTAAAATAATAATAATTCACGTTAATCCTTCGGGCAGCGGGGACCTTTAATTAATATAATGGTAATGTCGCATGTGCCTAAAGTGAATTTGGTAAATATGATGAAATATGAAATGAGTAATAAATAAACTCACCATAAAAGCGCGCATATTGTGCGTGCTGCAGACAGCTCCGGCGATATGAAGCCTTAGAGTGGTGTCGAGGGGTCCGGGCTAGTGGAACACTGAGATGTTCCTGTTGCGGTGATCTCGTGTTAACTGATGACATTCGGCATGCCGACCCGCTCTTAAATACTAAGGTGCTCATCTCGTCAGAACACTCCATCCCTCCGAACATTTCACTCGGTAACGTGCAACTATCGTCATTATTTAACAACTATACAGTCCTTTCTTTTCGACGAGGTCTGCGGCGGGCGCGCGGCGCATTCTACACGCTGCCTTAGAGGCACGCGCGCGCTCACACGCCGCGCCGCCGGCCGGTGTTGCACGATACACGCCGCCTGCGGAAACCAATCGACGCCGCTTTTAATTCGTCTCAGACAATAAGAGCCAGTTCTGTGCGACAAAACCGCAAAGCTTTTGAGACTTTGTTTTCTTCAACGCCAATTTCTTCGCACCGACCTTAGGTTTTTTCTGTTTCGCGTACTGGTTGACTGGTAGAGAATGCCATTGGGAATTAAGTAAACCATTTATACTCTACAGACTGTGCTTAGTGCAATTAAGTTTAAATAAATAAACCCGATAAGTAGCTCGGCTCACTTCGACTAGTTGCGTGTTCAGGTGCTTTTAAAGCGAGTCTGAAATTGAAACGCGCCGCAAATCAAGCAATTTTAAAGGACCGAAGATCGCTCGTATAATGGACTATGAATGAGACATTCAAGTTGAATCGACTCTGTAGTAAACTTAACGGAAACGGCTTGAAATTGAATAAGGAAAGCGACAAAGCTATTATTTTTGATTTAATTCTGACTCGATCGGGCATATTGCAATTTTATTTAAACTAGCAACGCAGATAAATAGAAAGAGGATAAGTATATAACCTGAAAGCTCACGTGAGGATTTACTTTAAAATGACTACCAATATTACATGAAATGAAAATCCTGTGGCATTTTCAATTTATTTTACATTCGGTCTCGGCAGCCGGGCGTCTCGCTGCGGTAATCTAGCCGCTAAATCTTTCATATTTTTAAGCCCAGGAATCGGAATCTCTAGTTATTTTAAGCTGCAGTACATACCTTGTAAGCAACGTTAGAGTACAAAAAATATTATCCGTTACATTTTCTACAAAACGAAAGGTACAAAAAACGGGTTTATGATTTGTGCTTGATACTCGTATTATCTCAGTGAAGACCATTTTTCTGCACTACTCTAACTAAACGAAAGCGTAGATTTTCAATAGACGTTTTCGTTTGCACAAGTCTTGTGAAATATTTCTGATTTCAATCCCAATATGTTAAGCTGATTAAAAATTGAAACTCACAATTTATACTTAATATTCAAGTATCCCCATACAAAATAGGGACAAGCAGGTTGATCTTATGGGCAATGGGAAATCACCGAACCGGGATATTGACTTAACAGCAAGAAAATTGTTTCTTAGCACATTTGTTTTAATCCTTGCAAAATAAGTAACTGCTTCATTTTACTGAAATCAACTAAACAAAGCATATGGGTCAATCAAGTATTTTTTTTACATTACTATATGCTTTGATCGTAGAACAAATATTAAACTTTTAAAATGCGACGGTTGCCACGGACTTGTATGATTAATATATATATGGCACATTGCGGTAAAACTTTCGTTTTTGGAAATAAAACAACAAAATGCATAGAATACGTTCAGCAACTTATAATTCATTAAAAAACAAATAAATATCCTAAGAAAGGATTTAACACTGCGGGCCGTGTGTTTTGGGTCGTTATCGTGCTGAAAGATCTAGGTCACAGGCAAATGGTCGTAGGTGTTGGGAATCATTGTCTCTTCTAAGATGTTTTTGTATTGAAATTGATCCATTATACCTTCAATCTTACGGACGGGTCCAACTCCGCAACCAGAAAAACATCCCCATACTTTAATGTTAGCACCGCCTTGTTTGACTATGCTCCTCGTGTATTTATAATCAAAAGCATGGTTTATTGGACGTCTAACGTAGCGTTTGCCGTCTGAATTCACCATATTTATTTTTGTTTCATCCGAGAATAGCACTTTTCCATTCTCGTACGGTCCAGTTAAGATATTTCTTTGCAAATAATAATCGTTTCTCTCGGTGTTGCTTGGTAAGAAGCAGTACCTTTCGAGAAACTCTCCCGAACAATTTAGCCTCCACTAATCTGCGGCGTACCAGTTTCGAGAATAATAAAATATGTTTTTTGGGTCATCAGGTGAAAAAACTTCATTTCTTATCTCGTTGGAGCCTTTAAACGGGTCTTGTTTAGCTACACGTATTATTTGCAAATCTTCCCGGGGAGACGTTTTAATTGGACGAACCTTTCTAACAATACTATTAGTAGTTCCGTTTCTTTTATAATGAGCAATAGCGTTGAAAACTTTCTTCACAGAACATTCTAGATGATTAGCAATTCTTCTATAAGTCCACTTTCGATCTAAATGTAGTTAAACAATTAATTGCCTAGTTGACTAGTCACAACTCTTATTTTTACCCATTTTTAACAAAACTTAATTCACGCAATTCCAAATTGACGTTTAATTGCCGCCGAAACTGCAGAAAAAGTGTAGAAAGAGGATTTTTTTAAAATTTCAATAATGGAACGAACCATGGATCCTGTTTCTAATTAGTTGTCCAAGCGGCTAGAAATAGAAATTCGACTATCAAGATATTTAAACTCTTTTAATAATTAAAGATAGAACAGATTTCTTTTATTTAATATTTTATGAGTATTTTAACTCATTGGCTATATTCTGGCATAGTTAATAGTGATTTAATCTATATATTTTTTACTCATAACGATAGTTCATTCTGTGTTTACCTAAGTTTTCTAATTATATGTCCACCACTGTATATGTAGGATGAGTGAATAAGGACGCAGTATGACGTATAACTGGACATTAGAGTGAAAGAGATGACTGTACTGATGTTATGAACAAGAGTGAAAGAGATAGCGAATGGACTAGATTAAGTTTTAAATTTAAGACGTTAGGGGTCGAGGTTCCGAGCTTAAGACGAAGGACGTGTGTGCTGCAATTTCCATCTTTTTAACCGACTTCAAAAAAGGAGGAGGTTATACGTTCCACTGTATGTATTTTTTTTTTATGTATGTTCACCGATTACTCCGTCAATTATCAACCGATTTCAAAAATTTATTTTTGGTTTGATAGAGTATACTTTCGAGGTGGTCCCATTGTCACCAAATCTGAATCTGATGAGAGGTTCCGTGAGGAATTGAGGGAACTCCTCAAATATTGTAGGCAAACATATAGCGATTTTAGTATTTATAGTAACAAGTTCAGCATTTGCATTCAGAAAGTATCATTTGGTGAAGTGGAACTGATGATGAAGACCACAGATGGCCACCGGAACTCCTTAACAGTACCGATTTCAAGGGTGGCGACAAGATATCTCGATTAAGATAGTTGAGCGACTACAACGAAGAATATTTACTTGTTAACCGACTTCAAAAAAGGGGGTTATTGAAATATGACTATGACTTTCCCGCGGCGTTGCTTGCGGCGCGCTTGAAATAACTTAAAGTTTCATTTCAACTAAGAAGTGGGACAACGTAACAGCGTATTATGATCACTAAAAAGTATAAAATAAAATAAATGTTTTAAAAAACAAAAAACCGCCTTCAAAAATGCAAAAAATAACTTCTTTAAAATTGTAGGCACCTAATAGGTTAGTCCAACTGAAGTCGGCGACCACAACATTTTCAACAAAAAGCCGACATCAGTTGGACTAACCTGTTAGGTGCCTACAATTTTAAAGAAGTTATTTTTTGCATTTTTGAAGGCGGTTTTTTGTTTTTTATTAATTTTAATTTTACTTTTCTCCGTAAACTTGAGTTTCACTTTGCCATCCCACAATTTTTGGTGGCTCGTCCGGTATAAAAGTGACATCAAAGTCGACGGCGAGAACGGCTATAAGAATAACCGGCAAAGTTTGACGTTAGCCATGTGCAAGTACTGCTACGTGATTTAGCAGAACTACGAATAAAGACGTAAAGACGAAGGGCAACGACGATAGTTTCTGCGAATTATCAAAGCGCGAAGATGAGCAAAGACGCGAACCGTACTAGTCGGCAGGCAGACTACGAAGATGCCTTCGAGCAAGCTGCTGCACCTTACAGAGGGCCTCGTACCAACGTTAAATGGTCAGGACAAGACCTACCCAGTGAACCGATGGATACAAGATATCGAGGATAACTCGGAGGTGTTCGGATGGACTCCTGTTCAACAATTGTTGAGAGCACGGCGTTCGTTATCTGGCACTGCGGAGCTGCGGTTGCGTCCTGCAAAGACGTGCAAGACTTGGGAAGAGCTCAAGACGAACATAGCTAAAGAATTTACCGACAGCATTGATGCTAAAACAATTCATGAGATGATGAGTTCAACAAAGAAAAAAGAAAATGAATCGTGCTTAGATTATATGTTTTGTATGAAGGATTTAGGAAAAAGAGGCAAGATGCCAGACTAAGAGGCAAGATGGCGATAAAATACATCGTAGAAGGAATTATAGATAATGAAATAAACAAAGTTATGTTATAAGGCGTTACGAGTTACGTTGAGCTGAAAGAAAAACTTAAAATATACGAGCAGTTGAAGTCCAATTTGAAGTCGCATGCAACACAAATTACACATCACAAAGGACAAAGGCCGACAGAGAAGAAAGAAGTGCGAGAATCCTATGGCTGTGGAGAATTTAATCATGCGTCAAACTAATGTCCTCATAAAGGTCTAAAATGCTTCAAGTGCAACGAGTTCGGCCATATTGCATTAAAATACCATTTACGAAATACAACGAACGTGGCGACGGGAAGCGGTACTACCAACTTGGCGAAGCGATGGCAGTTGAACGATGTAGGTGGCGCTAGTGTGAAGGCGAAATCCAACAGCGAACCCGGTGGCAGCACTGTGTCAATGATGGCGGCCATCGATACTTCGGCAGCTGTCATATCAGAGCTGTTAAATGATGTAAACAGACCATAAAACTTTGTTTTGAAGCCGATGAAGACCGTTCAAGTGTTAGAAAAGAACATTTTAGCGTTGATTGACTCAGGCAGTGACGTCAATCTACTCTCCTAACAGAGTTACAACGATTTAAGTGCGCCCGTGTGAGAGAAAAGTGCGATATTTATGTCGGGTTCAACGCAAGTGAGTTGTTTAGGTCGGATCAAGTTGAACATAGTGATAGACGAACAGTGGTACTATGACGTGATGTTCTACGTGATACCTAGAGACGCTATGCCTTTCGATATGATAATAGGTCAAGAGTTTCTCAAGCAATGTGTAATGTGGTTATGGAAAACAACAATGTTATTTTAAAGCCGTCCAGTAACTGGGTGTATGAGATATGTGTTTCTGATTCTATTGTTGTAAGTAATCATATGGGTCCAGTGGCACAGCAAAGGGTCCATGACGTTTTGGAGTCGTTTGAACCGAAAAAGATGAAAGAGGTTCAAATTAAATTGAATATTGTACTGAAAGACGATGTTCCACTGGCTCAGCGACCAAGGAGGCTTGCGCCAAAGGAGCAAGACGTAGTTAATCAACAGGTGACACAATGGCTTAATGAAGGTATTGTCAGGGTGCTACTCAGAATATGCTAGCCCGCTAGTGCTGGTCAAAAAGAAGGATGGTAGTTTACGAGTTTGTGTAGACTACAGGAAGATTAATCAAAATATTGTCAAGGATGAATATCCCTTGTCAGTGATCGAGGATCACATTGATAGGTTGTCAGGAGCGAAGGTATTCAGCACCCTTGATCTTAAAAAATGTTATTTTCATATACCAGTTGAAGAAGCAAGTTTTCATTAAACTTCTTTTGTTACTCAAACAGGACAGTATGAGTTTTTGAGAGCACCATTTGGTCTCTCAATATGTCCAAAGGTTTTTATAAGTTTTATAACGATTATTTACAGATAGCTGATTGCAAGAGGTATAGTCATAATGTTTATAAATGATTTAATTATTCCAGCAGTGAATGAAGACGAAGCAGTTGATCGTTTGATTGAAGTACCGGAGGTGGCATCACAGTACGGACTACAGATTAATTGGAAGAAATCCCAACTGGTTCAGAAACGAGTAGAATATCTAGGCCATGTTATTGAAGATGAAGAGGTCAGGCCTTCACCGGAAAAGACTGATGTGGTAAGGCGTTTTCCTCAACCAGTGAACCAAAAACAACTGCACAGTTTTGTGGGATTGACACCATATTTTTGAAAGTACATAAAAGATTATGCATTGATTGCCAAGCCGCTCACAGATTTACTCAAGAAGGACAGCTCATTTCATTTTGATGAGAACTGTGGATGGGCATTTGATGAGCTAAAGAAAATACTGTCTAGTCGGCCTGTGTTAAAGATATACAATCCTAGGCTATCCACAGAGGTACATACAGACGCATCGAGTTTAGCTTACTGAGGTATTCTCCTGCAGTGAAGCACTGCGGATGGACTACTTCATCCTGTGCACTATATGAACAGAAAGACTAGTCAAGCAGAGGCTAAGTACACTAGCTATGAGTTAGAGGCTCTAGCTATAATAGAACCAGTAAAGAAATTCAGATGTTACCTATATGGAAAATATTTGAAGATTGTCACGGACTGTAAGGCATTTCAAAGGACGTTAAATAAGAAATAATTATTTATGTCAACCAGAGTACCGAGATGGATAATACTTTTACAGGAGTACGACTTTGAAATCGAAAACAGAGAAGGAACTAAGATGAAACATGTGGACGCGCTTAGTCGAAACTCATGTGTAGCCATAGTCAAGAGCATGTCTATACCCGACAAATTAAGAGACGCACAAGCTAATGGTGAAGGACTCAAGGCTATTATGGACATTCTAAAGGGTGTGATTTTGTGGAAGGTGACCTGCTCTACAAAGGCGAACAGAAGCATCTTGTTATTCCTGAGACCATGGAAAATGAGATTATAAAGAGAGCACATGAGAATGGTCACTTTGCCAAGAAGAAAATGCAAGAACTACTAAGCACTACCACATCAGAAATTTAGATAAAAAAATGATGACTACCTTCTAACATGCATTCCATGTCTATTAGCTGAGACGAAAAAAGGTAAACAAGAAGGGTTTCTAAATCCTATAGAAAAAGACGATTCTCCTTTTCACACAACGCACATAAACCACATAGGTCCAATAATAATAATAAGAATAATAATCGTTTAATTCAGAATTAAATTCCATAATAAGTTAGTTACAAAGGTTCATTAATCTATGTTATAGGCAATTACCTTAAAAAATAAAAATAAATAAAATCAAAACAAAATTACATTACATTCAATAAAATTACATAAATGTCATGATAAAGTCAAATAATAATAGTAATAGTAACAAAACACAACAAAAGATAATATCGAAATTATAATTAAAAACAATCAATGAATATTAGAATATTTTTTTTATTTTTAATTACTACCCATTACTACTATATCAATTGAATGACAGAGATTTAGAAATTACAGTAGTGGATGCATTCACTAAATTTGTGTGGCTATTTCCAGTGAAGAGTACAACAAGTAAAGAGACTATTGATAAGTTACAGATTCACCAACAAACATTTGGAAATCCATAGAGGATCATAACAGACAGAGGAACAGCATTTACAAGCTCACAGTTTGAAGACTACTGCGAACAAGAAGGCATAGAGTTACCGAGATCAAACGGACAAGTTGAACGGATACACACTATACTCATCTCAGTTCTGACTAAGATGTCCATCGAAAACTCAACGCACTGGTACAAGCATGTAAACAAGCTACAAAGATGCATAAACAGTACTTACAGCTCCCCATTCCAACTAATGATAGGTACTAAAATGAAGCTTAAAGACGACATTGAAATCTATGAATTGTTAGAGCAAGAAAATAGAGATATTTTCATATTACATCGAGAAGAGGAAAGAAGAAAAGCTAAGGAACAGATTCTAAAAGTAAAACTGAAAAAGTGCAGTACTACAATAAGAAAAGAAAAGAAGGCACCCACTAAAAGGAAGGTGATAAAGTGGGAATAAAGAGAACACAGTTTGGTTCAGGAATGAAACCGAAACCTAAGTTTCTAGGGCCATACAGAGTTGTGAGAGCTACTGGAAAGGATCGATATCAAGTAACAAAAATAGATGAGTCTGCAGAGGGTCCTAAAAACACCACTACCTCATGTAACCACATGAAACGCTGGCCCTGCGAAGACTAAGAAAGAGCCAGGTATGGACTCACTTTTTATATTTTTATGTTAGTGTTTTAAACTTAAAGATTTTATTACAATCCATGTTACTAGGATAAGTAAGTTATGCTTTTTTTAATGAAGTTTAGATATCAGTTAATATGTTAGTCCAAAATGTTTAGTAAACCCTTGCCATACAAGTGCAATGTTGTTACTAGCTTAAGTAGACTAAGAGAGTAGGATTAGATTTTTATGGTGTATTCACGCATTGTGTCTGAGGGCAGAAAACGGCAGGACGGCCGATTGTAGGATGAGTGAATAGGAACGCAGTATGACGTATAACTGGACATTAGAGTGACAGAGATCACTGTACTGATGTTATGAACGAGAGTGAAAGAGATAGCGAATGGACTAGATTAAGTTTAAAATTTTAGACGTTAGGGGTCGAGGTTCCGAGTTTAAGACGAAAAGACGTGTGTGCTGTAATTTCCATTTTTTATTTTTATTATACTATTCTCCGTGAACTTGAGTTTCACTTTACCATCCCACATATATGTTTTATATGGCCATAAACAGAATTCGAGCTCAAAAGTTGTCCCCTGTGTAACCATGATGTAATTCAGTAATTCGTCATGCGAAAAAAGATGTTATCAGTTCAATGTGTAATTAACAGGGATCGTAAAATGCGAGCAAAATTCATTGAAGTGCTAGGATTGTCACTTATAATATAATCGAATAAATGAAATATGTATGGAGGAATGTGTTCCATATAAAATATTGTGACACACGTTATATGTAGAAAGTTACACCAACTAATTGTCTTTTGAGTCACTGGTGGTGACATATTAGCCCAGTCTATAACAACACAAAAAAAGGCAAACATCGCAAACCCGCATGTAATTACGTTTTGACTTTCTGTGTTGCAAACTGTGGACGAAATGAAAACGTTTAAATTATCTGTGTGGGTTTTTCGCTTCCATTTAAGACTTCTTGCTTTGAAAACGGGGTGGATGTGTACTTTACATAAACACATTTCTCGTCCATATATAATTTTAAAATTTTTGCATCTGTAAAGCTTTTGATGCTTGCGTTTTCTCTTAAATGTCCAATCAACCCGAGAGTTTCTTTAATTAGAAATTTTCTTTGGGGCTCTGCAACACTTTAAAAAATGCGTTTTCTATTTATTTTCTATGAGTGTCTTAATTTTTTGATATCTATCTTTTATAGCGTTAGTTAAGATACTGTATTTTATTTCATCACTTTCATGTGATGTTATTTTGCTTTACGCTTTTTGTACTTTTCCGATGCGATTTTTAATTTCTGGTTTTCTTCTTTTAGTTTCAAATTTTCTTTGTATAATTTTGTGCGATCTCTCCGGATCTTCTTTTAGCCTCTTTCCTTTTTTATCTCTGCTTTTGTAATTATGCTCTGCGGGTTCTCTTAAATCTTCAACATTAGATATTTCTTGAAGGTTGTCTTGCAAAACATCTTGTACAATTTCTGGAGAACTAGGAGGTGTAACTTCAAGAACACGTTTAAGATTTTTCCTGATTTGCCTTAAATTAATTTTTCTTAATTTCCATTTTATTTTGGCATTAAAGTGTTATTTTGACGTCAAGTCCTTTACCAACTTCTTCTTAGCGTGATAGCATTCTTTTTATTCTTCTTATATTCTTTATATTTCTCCGGATCTTTCTTCAACTTTTCTTTGTAACGTTTTTGTTTTTCTGCTGCAGTTAGCGGCATTTTAGCTGCAATAGAAGATTAGTATAAGCAACGAAGTATAGTAGAGCGATGGTAACTGAGTGGTTCGGGCGTACAACTTTCAAACAGAGGATCGTGGGTCGAGGAAATTCGAAGGTGACTGTGAAGTCCCCTACTCGCAGTGGGCCAGCGTGAGGACTATAGCTCTTTCCCTCTTAGCTATAAGCTAGCAGCTTTAAGGCCTGTGCGTAGTAGTAGGACATATATTAAGCTTATTAAAAATATTGATTAATAAACATAGTACATACTACATAGTAATAAATCATATACATGAGCATAATAACCAACATAATTACAAACTAAAAATTATAATAATTGAATAGGTTTTAGTGCATTCAGTTAGTGACTGATTTCAAGGTATTTTTTCATTAAAGAAATCCCATCGATTTTGCTACTAAAATAGGTATTACGCTTTTTTTGGGTCTGATGAACATTTAGACATGCATCCCGTTACTGTTGGAGGGTGGGGACGGGATCTATACAAAATTGCCCATCCTCCTTTTCTATAAATTTTAAAATTACCCCGTGAGGTTGCCGGGTTAGAGGCGACTAAGGGAATAAAGGCTTGTAGTAGGTACTGTTAGGCTATGGGGTTGCAACCTGTCACTAGTACACTGGTATATCTTATCCTAATTGTGCAAAATGTGGTTTGCAGAATTCTCAACAAATTAGAGTTGTTGGTAATTCTGTACCTCTGCCTACCGTACTCGTTTATAAGTATTTTACGCTCACTAGAAGATAAAATGTTGAAGAAAACCTTTATAGACAACAACATAACAACATCACATTATTCGCACAAATGATGAACAAAATGGCTAGGTACTTTTAAAACCACATAGGCAGCATTAAAAAAAATAGATTTGAAGTTGATTAGTTTTT
The DNA here is from genome assembly GCA_946894065.1 of Acleris literana. NCBI lineage: Eukaryota > Metazoa > Arthropoda > Insecta > Lepidoptera > Tortricidae > Acleris > Acleris literana. The sequence continues at coordinate 79,175,782 of OX335668.1, forward strand.
TAATTTTGACCTATAAAGGGCTGATGAACTAATTGAAAAAATATAACGACGTTATTATTATTATTATATTTGCTGTGCAGATCGTATAGGTAACGTAATAGGATAGCTTAATTTACGTTTTGGAGGGGTTTTGTATTGGTCGGTTAATTTGTTATTAAATACAAATGTATAATTCGCGTCGATGATCGATTCACCAGTTGTGAGTGGTCCCACGATGTATCAAACGGACCGGTAGTGCACTGGTGTGCACCGCGTGCAGCAAGATGCGCCGCCCAGCGACGCATCGGAACAAGCGCTTGGCGCCACTCGTCTGCCGAATGACAGCTTGACGTCATTTTCGCCCATAGCTAAAGGCTAGTTTGCTACGGATACAAAGCTGAAATTCTCGCAGACTTGTTAAATTTACTAACTTTTAATGGGGTCAATGCTACGTTGTCCTTTGCCTACTGCATTTAATTCGAACAAGGCTCGTTACCAGTACTGCGACAAGGTTTAAGTAATATAACTTTTTGGGTAAATATAACAAGTTACACTTACATATATGTGCTCCGTAACTTGTTTACGCCTTGCGTGCTTAGATTGAGAAACTTTATTAAATTTAATTAGAATGAATACAACAATGAATTTGGTTTACGTATAAATAATGAATAATAACTTGGACTTGTATCATTTAACCCTACAATTAATACCATTAAGGATACAAATAAATTAACAACAAAATAAAACGCACTAGATAAAATATTATATTACAGTCGCGTCGAGTGCTTAAATATCAATTCTTATGTCAGTTTTCGAAAATCGTTTAGTTTAGCGTCTTGTCTAGGGATCAGGATAATGACCAGGGCCTGTATTCTACACTGTTTTTACACACGATGGAACGGAGACGAGGGTGAGAGGTTGTTTATTTGTTCGTTCATTTGTTTGTGTGTGCGCTCGAATATTGCCATTTACTCTCGAAAACGATTCGATCGATTCAGATGCGGTTTACTGTACACAATTAGGCACTTAGATGTTAGGTAAGCCGGTAAACTCGTCATGCAATGGTTCTAAGATTCGTATTATGATGTTAATTCACCAGATGGCGTTACAAAAACCGATTGTTTCTATTTATTATTACGTATGTGCAGCTAATGCCATAATATCGTCTGCTTAATATTTTAGCTATTTAGCTGTTTCTCAATCGGTCCTACTCTTTCAACACTATACTATGTGGATTTTTAAAGAGTTCTCTTTGATCTAGATCTATTATTACTACGCCGTCTAAAGATCTTACTCTGCTAAGAGCCACATAACCTTGCCCTTTGGCGAATGTTTTGGGTCCAAGATATATCACTGCCTTATGACTATATGGCTCGCCTGCGCGCCAGCCCCATCCTGAGCGTTTGCGTGTCGCTGGGATAGCCCGATGATGGCAAGGCGGACGTCCTTGCACGTTGATGAATTGTTTATCGTCGTGTTAATTGTACTTCCTATTTATCTAGTTGCCTGTAATCTACTAACTCGTACCTACTTTTATTATTATTATTATTTGTATGTCTTCACCAATCACGGGACTATTTATTTATTTATTTTCAAACAATATTTTTCAGCCTTACAGTTAACACCAAGACGCTGTACAATTCAGTGAAACTAGCTTAGAGAAAAAACAAATACAAAAAAAATCAGACATTCAAAAACAAATGCCACTGCCATCCATCGCCTCGCAATACCTCAGGCACTCACGACATACACTATGGGGAGTCCCGGATTTTTGGAAGGCGTACATGGAGCCGAAGCCAACACGCAGAGGCCAATAAGACAAGTTTAATTTGGTAAAGTGATGGGGCACCAACCGGCAATAGTCCCTGAGTTCAAACTGTAGAAGTATGCTCACACGGACAACCACCAGTTATTTAAGAAGGATGGGAACATTCATAATAGGCTCTAGGAATGAACTGATATGGATTGGTGAACTAGGCTATTGATGAAAGTACCTACGGCGCCTGCCTGGGGAATGCTACATAATTACTTTAGTTGAAATGGCAGGCGGGGACTCGCCAACTCAATGGAATGGGCCTCCCAAAATAGCCGCATATACATAGCAGCAGCGAAGCAACAGTTCCAGAGAGGCTAAAGGTGGAGCGAGGTGCTTCTGAACTTTCAACTACCATAAGGTGCCTACTTGCCACTTATGTAACACATTCGCCTTTCGAGCATATAGCTCTTGCGTCTCCACTCTGACCGGCCAATAAAGGCAAGCCAGAGGTGAGGGTCTGTTCCTCGTCATTGTAAACCGCTGCCGGCCGCTGAAGGCAAGCGCGACGTGAGGAACAGGACCTACCCTCGGGAGCAGTCAGGTGCGTGGTGTCGCCACTAACCAAAAGCTCGCCACTAGCTGCCCTGCGGCCTTATTATTTTTATATTTATAGTAAATACCTTGTAATTTATGTACTGTAACAGCCCAACTTAATATGAGTGAAATAATTACCCTTTCTATCTTGCCAGCACTTTTGTTGCCCTGAAATGAAGCTATGCCTTGCCTACCCAACCATTTACATCATGGTAACTTCTACCAATAAATCGGTCATTAAATTGGATTAGTACTTTTTTGCGTAACTCTTCATCTTTCAACCGGTCTCTTTTTAAACCTTCCCACTGTAAACCCCGAACTACTGCCATGCTTCCAGACAGATTATGTCTTTGATAAGGACACGTAAGAGTGGGTATAATCGAAACTATGCGGTGTGTGCAGACGCGTACCATCCCATCAGGCTCCGCGTACCTAAGGATTTACTGTTGGCGCTTTCCGCTCCCCTCGCCTTCTACACCCGCGAATCCTGTTTAACCCAATGTACTTTAGTGTTACGATTAGGTCCTAACCTACGCGATTTACTGATGGCTACAAAAAGGGCATTCGCACTGTATTAAATATAAGAGACGAATTAACATAACTGAGTAAGAAATACACTATTGTATTATAAAAAAATATGCTCTAATTTGACCTACGCAGAAAAAATACAGGATCATAAAATCGCCAGTCTTTTTTTAACATGCACGCTTTGAACAGTCGATTGCAGTTTGTGTAGACAGTCGTAAGATTTAGAAGTTACATAATAATATATCTCGCCAACATAACGTATTTTTTTCCAATATACAGAGAAAAATCAAGTAACGCTTAGAGAATACCCTGGACGCTAAACAATCAATACCAAAAAATATAAGTTTCGTTAACGATAAGCTAGCTAGGGGAGCGGAAGGCGCTTCAGATGCTTTTAACCTCGATCTGCAGATAGTTATATCGTTTGAAGCTTCCGGCTTCCTGAAAGCTACCATGCCATTGCATTTTTTAATAGTCTTTATTAAATAACTAGTTACAATTTCATAACATTGAAGGCCTATATTTGCTAAGTGCATTGTCGTGATATTATAATTTTTCGTTTTTCGTTTTTCGCTTTATCAGATATTTGCTTTATACTTTAGGCTATCTTTTCATTTAGGGCCGATGTTTCAGTCTCTAGATATGAGTATCTGTCAGATAAAAAGAAGTTGCCGCTTAAAATGGAATCATTGGCGCTTAGTCGTGTTATTTAAATACTTAGACAGAATAAATTATGTGGATATGATGCGGTTGATAAGGGTATAAAAACAAATAAATAGTAAAGCCTCTTGTTTAGATACATCCAAATTAAAAGTTGCGCTTTAAAAAATACTACGGATTATCTAGCGGCATTAGAGAGGGGTCCAGGGCCCAACCCTCTCCTGAAACCGAAAAAGGATCTGGGTAAAAGTGTTGTCATTTGTAAAAGCCTTGTAATTTTTAAGTGAGCGGCCATTCGTAAAAGAGTCCGTCAATAAAAACATGTTTTGCTATACGAGTATGATGTTAATATGCTCCACGTGTACGAGTATGCATCGGAGCAAAGATATTAAAATATTGATTGATAACTGGACGTACATTTGATACAAATACTTAGTAATTTTTTTCATATCTCGGCTCCGATATTATTAAACGCCTTAACTTACATAGGTATGTTTATTTAAGTTTGCTGTAAACCATTATATGAAAATTGACACTGGCCGCTAAAAGAAGATAATTATGTACATACCCACATTCCCAATGGCCTTTCTTGATGGGACCTAAATTAGGGCAGGTTTACATGCACTCGAAAGCTCGAAATGATTTATACGGAATTCTATAGAATATAATATTGTTAAGAGAATAAGATCGCGTGTACATAGATAATTTTGATCTTTGCGACCGTCCACCTACTTCTGCTGCTGTATGTAAAGCTTGCAGTAGATATGTACAACTATGTGTAGCTTACATTATAAGAAATTAAACGAAAAAATGAGTTCCAACAAATAGCGAAGAGTAATGGAAATCATGGTCCAAGTTCGTGCTTTGAATCAGTGTGTCTATTCCACTTTGCTTTAACGTATCTTGCTTTTGAATCCTTATTGCTTTTTACGATAGGGCTAAGTGAATAAGAGCTACCATGACGTTAACAATAATGTTAAATTTGTAAACATAAACACTGGTCAGCGAGTTGTTAACTTATGCTAGCTGTTAAAATTCTTACGGGGCGTCTCAACCGTGGTCTCCTCTTGCGAAGCACTGGGGGGTTACCATGACATGGCCAAGCAATTCAGTTTGCGGTGAGAGAACGAGACAGCGCCGTGAAACTGCTATAGCTCTGTCCCTCATGCCCATCCTAACCTGAATGACTAGCCATGTCATGGTAACCCCCGTGCCTGGTTCAATCTCCAATTGAAGAAGTATCCGTGCTCAAATGACAAAATAAAACAAATCGAATTAATTTAATACATATAATTAGGTTTTCGTTTTTAAACCTTAGCCAGGCCTAGCGATTTGTTTTCTTTTGAATATGTATATTGGTAGATCAAAGAGTTATAAAAAAAGAAATTTCTTGTTTTTTTTTTAAATGTATTACCATGTGATCTCTGTGTGAGCACTGCTTGGCTAAGGGCTAATAAAGATCGTGAAGGTCCGGTATCACCGTAGCCGTAGCATTCCGCGTGATATCTGACCTGACCCGGCGCCTTGAACCGCGCGGGGCCCGCGGCCGCGGCCTCCTTCGCACCACAATCTGCTGCCTCACCTCACCCCGCGTGCCAGCCCAATTGAATGATACTACTACTCCACACGTGTATTGCTTAAAGGTTGACAAAAAATATCTTCACATGACACGAGAAAAGATACTTTAGCAGGTATACTTGTCGTAGTTCATAATTTACCATTATTCGCATAAGCAATAATCTGTTATCGTAAATTATTTCAACTCCATAACTCTGATAATTTTTGGACATAGAATAAATTGATTCCCTTCCAAGTTTGATCACGGAACCTTAAAAGATCGAAAGTAAATAATAATATAATATTTGTTCACCGTAAGAAGATTACCTATTACCTTTAAAATGAATGCAATCAAATAATGCACAATGGGCTGAGTGAAGCGCACCGCGCGCGCGCCGCTCAATACTGACAATGCTAGCCAGCGGTCGACGCGCGCGTGGAGCTCGGCCTTATGGTAATCGGTAGTGATTTAGGTAGGTAACTGAATTAATAAGATAATTTTCCTTCGCGAGCTTCTCGTTATCGCTTGGAGGTCGTTGTTGCCCAACCAAGATGTATACGGGTTAGTAACCTTGGCATGACCTTTCCAATACATTCACCTTCTAATCACGCCTCCATCAATATATAACAATAAAAAGCAACATTACACTTCCCTAATTTTTGAAATTGCCGGCGCGCAACTATTCAATCTCGTTTATAAATTAGTTGATCTAATGGAAGTATTGACCTTACGTCACGCCGATTGTGCGCAACGCGAGACACACGGATGGATGCATTGCCAGGATGCGACGAGGTGTAATACTTATATACACCTCGTTACAACACGCGTTGTTATTCATTTAAGAATAACAATAAGAACCACGTATGGATTCGTCGCTTTATTGTCTGTATGTTTGTTTGTCTGACAATTCGGTATGAATTATACAATTCTTTCCGGTGAGCTAGAAAGTTGAAATTTTGAATGTAGCTCAGAACTGGATGACAATGCAATAATTTGGTAACAATAAATAATTTTAGCTGCTAGTTTTTCCTTTTTAAAATATTTTATTGTCTTTATTACTCCTTAATAGATAAGAGGACGCTTGCGACTTGGTAGGATGAGCTTTTATACTTAGCACTTGACAAAAAGTCAGTCAAGAAACAAAATGACTTCTACATTAGGCATCTGCAAATGCCAATTTATAAGTCAGAAAGGTTAATGAATACCTCTCATCATTCAAATTAACTATACCTAATACGAGTATAACTATATTAAAATTGCATTACATATCACTATCACTTGTAATATGTAATTAAAAACCAACTTTTTTTGTCCTTAACTACTAATGAAATTTATTTATTTTATATGATCAATAGTATAAAGTGATCGAAATATGGATAAAAGGACTTGGCGTTACTATAAGGCCGGGATTACACCTGTAAGTTATTACGTAAGTTTTGAAACAAAGCTATATGCAAGAGAGAGATGCAGATATTTGCCACTCACTCTTACCCATAGTTTCGTCTCAAAACTTACGTAATAACTTACATGTGTAATCCCGGCCTAAGAGAGTTCCTTGTTTTATTACAAAACCCAAAAATACCTGGTAAACACTTAAGTAGTTAAAAAAGACCGAATATAATTATCATGTTTAGTTAACAATATATAACAAATTTACAAGTCAGACAACTGCTGTTACCGCTGATGTGTGTACCCAAGACATTAAAAGGGAAATTTTGGCCTTGGTTCCAAACTCCGCATAGACAAACATAAATTTAAATTTGTGTTAAGTTAGTTACCTACTCCGCTGTGTTTTGTAAATTATTATAATTATAGCTAAGGCAAAATGTCCCTAAATGTCTATAAAGTGATCCCTTAACGAATCTCGGGAGACCAGGGCTCCCTTTCCCGAAGCTTACTAGGCTTATATTCGCATGATAATTCCACGCAGTACAATGTTAAGCCTACTATTTAGTACTTTATTTATGAAGTATTTCATTCGTTTTCGAAAAATAGAGTGTAATTTAAAACCTTTAGGAGAAACAAAAAAGTAAGGCTATAGGATGATTTCCACCAAACGGCTCGCATCGCATCGGATCGGAAAGGATACGGAAGGATGCGGCGACAGCCGATCGCGTCTCATAAAATTATTATTGTCTATTTATGACGGAGCCGATCGCGCGTCGCAGCATACGTTCGGCTACGATCGTGTCGCGGAAGACGCCCGCGGTCACGTTGCTGTGCGCGGCTTGGTAATATAGACTTTAAATACTGTGAACATGATTTAATATCGTTTAAAGACTATACAATTCTTTCCGTTTCGATCCGTTGCGGGCCGTTCGGTGGAAATAGTGCTTACTCTAATCCAAAAAAGTTTCCAATTCTTACTTTAAGTATAGAAAATGTTCATATTTGTTTGAATTTCCAAAAGGGTCGGCGGTCGTTAATATTAATCTACCTATATAAATCATACTTTCCTCTGGCGTGGATCTCCTTCCGCTTCACAATTAAGATTAGGTACATCACAAACTGAGACACGCGGCACGCTACGAGTATTAAAGAGTAAGAGTATAATAGTACCTCGGAGCAGGACGAGGGCTTTAGAGGATAGACGTGAACGTCTATTTCATCTTAATCTGTTCAATGATGCACAATTATTCAATACAACCACACTGATGCACAATTATTCAATACAACCACACTGATGCACAATTATTCAATACAACCGCGAAGGACATTGATAAGGAAATAACTAGAGACTAAAATTGAAATAATATGTAGGTCAACTTGGTTACGTTGCTTCTTATTAGTACCTACCCACCGTGCAGAACAACATAGGAGTTGCTCCCGGAATGTGTAAATTGTATGGTTTGCAAAGCTGACCGTTTGACTGCTTTTTCAGGATTAATGTAAGTAAATCTTTTTCAGGGTATATCTTAAGTAGGTACTTAAGATTGTCCATTTTTTGAATTCCACAATACCAAAACCAAAATCCCTACTCTTTTTTAATTTCATTATAATAGCTACTATGATGTCAAAACCATGTTTACCATATAGATGCAAGATTGGTTGAAATGAAACTGGAATAGAGTGCCGGATGAGCTGAATACTTTTTTGGCCCAACCGATTTTCATGACTTAGCAATGAAGTCTAGGAACCACCGCCAAGTTTTGAAATGTGACGTTATCTATGAAAAGGGACCTTATTGTCGATGGCGCTTCCGCCATTATTAAAGATGCTTCGATATAAATACAACGTCGCGTGACGCAGTGCGGCGTAAGCGCCATCGACAATAAGGTCCCCTTACATAGATAATGGCACAAATAACCAGCAATACGAAAGCTCCCAAAACCCTCTTCTTAAAATATATACATCTTCCTGACTTGATGACTGTCCGGTGTAGGCCTTCTGCTTCTGAGCTGCTAAAAAATAAGACACCTTAGGTAGGTACTTAGTAAACAGTCCCTCAACATATTATTTGTATAGTCGTGTAGACGTATGAACATTTCAAAAGAACGATACTTTAGTTAAATAGCGTGATTAATTTGTAATTTAAAAGCTTTGTTAAAAGTAAAAACAACTAATGCCTATTTAAAAGATACTCTTAATTGAAACAGCAAGGCGACGTAATTCAACATGGACTTTGCCGTCTTCCTATTATTAGGTATATTTAAAGCGAAATAAAAAGTAACTAAGGTAATTAATTAAATAGTGACCAACGGAACCACAGACGAGAGTAGTGTAATCGGAAACGCCTTCATATGGTGAATAAGGCCCCATCGTTTACAATCGCATTATTTTGATGAGATCTATTATCTACCCTATATATCGCTATTACCTACCCTGTATATTAAGTTCACGGTTCATGTAAGTGAGTTTATAAGTTTAATATTGCACCTTACCATCAGGTGGCATGTTTGCCTTGCCCATATCATAAGAAAGTAAAACGGCGGGCCCGTCTGACTCTAATGAGTGTTGCACCACGAAGTGCTATATTATTCTTCGAAGGCCATATGGCTTGGACTGGCAGAAACAAACCAATACAAAGGTGATCGCTATCCATCCAGTGTGGCGGTAGACGGTAACACATGAATTGTAATCACATTTAGTCATTGAATCATTTTGATACGATTATTTATTAACACGACTATAATGAAAATTTGAAATTTTTGTATAATATTTTGATAATATTATTTTCCCATAAAATGAAATATACGTTTATTTCCACAACGTTGACTTAAAAAAAAACATGTGACAATCTAACACAAATGAACCTACAACCAAACTATGATCAAGGTTTTTACAATCAACCATTTTTAATTGTTTAGCTACTATATTTCGCTCCCCTGACATGATGCTGTAATTATGGCAGGGTAAATGGTGGCTCGGGAATTAAAGTTGTTGACTGTATACAAAAATAAACACTTATACATATAGGTAAAGTACCTACATAGATAGAACAAATCCTTTTAAGGCTAGGAACATATTTGCCCTTAACAGAAATCTAACGCCCAATGTGTTATCAAATTAACTGTGTTTTAACTTAGGTTAATCGGGAGATGAGAAGATAAAACCGTCAATACACAGGCACAGCCTTCCACCTTGCGTAATTGTTTAGTTATGCTAAAAGTTATCTCTGCATCGATTTCCGTAAGTATAGCTGTTTCAATAATAACATACCATGTCTCACTTAGTTTTACTAATCCCGGCAACTGAATAAACCTACTATGTAAACATACATACAATAATTATTTTGCTAAGAGCGAAATCTTGCTCTGCTGTTAACAATTTTATTGAAATTTTCGAGATTCTATTTGTCGTAGAAAAGAGGGACTTCATTAAAAATCTCTTATAAAGATTGAAGGTTAAAAAATTAAATACCCTTGACCCATTCAAAGAGCCATAGAACGATATATTGCAAGATTAGTATGTTTTGTGTTCCGAGGTTCGCTCCAAAAATAGTTGTGCTATTTGACCATCACATTTTGTGCTTCTTGGACATTATTCGTAAAAGTAAAAAAACATGCCACACAGTTTGCCACCTGGATAAACAGCAAGATCCTCCGCCGCCCGCCGCCGCGGCGCGCCGGCCGGCAGCCTGCGTTTTCCAGACCCCGCACGAGTATTTTCTAGATCTTGCTCTACTTTCCAGCTTTCTAAGCCTCTAGTCTCGAGGGATATTCTTCCGACCGCGTCCTTTCTGGCGACGAAGTATACTTAGCCAACCTTAGAAGTGACCTCACAGCGAATGAAAAGTAAAGATGGAAAAAAAAACGCAAAGATCGATTTCATATTGGTTAGAAAGAGGGTTAGAAATATACGATACACAGTGCCTAATGGAGGAGATATTAAGAGAAGGCGTTTGTCCAGCAGTGAACGTGTTTCGGCTGACAATATTATGATGATGATTCGATATACAGAACTATATATATGAACAACGTTTCTATGGTAATTAATTATGATACTTCAAGAAGCCTAGTGCTGCCAGTGCGTGCCATTGATAATGCAATAATTTTCTCAATAAAACGCCGTTCTCTGCCAAGCAGTATTCGCAAACCAGTGCCTGACAGTGACGATAAGAAAAAAAACTAACCTAATAAAAGACTGAATTTACGTGGTGAAAATATATATAGGTAAGTAAAAAGAATTATTCACACTAAGTCGTGTCGTACGCCATAAATGCATGCGTAGAGTTGTTATAGACACATTACTCCCAATTAAATTCAAACTCGACATAATCCTACACTCATACGTAGATGACTTAAAACAACTATTTTAATATTCTTTTCAATCTTAATTTTAAGACCGTCTGCGCTATCAAACTTGCATCACCTAATGTTGCTTATAATTTATAATAAATATAACAAGTTGGTCATCCATCTAGGTACCGACCTAATTTAACCTTACCACCACAGGGCGTAGATGTTATGGGTGATTAACTTGGCTCATTCCATTATGCTCCCACTCCCATGATCTCAGTGGGATCATACGGTTCATTAAGCTCTGTATGATCCCACTGGGATCATGAGAGTGGGAGCATAATGGAATAAGCCGATAAACATCAATGTTGATAAAGTTGTCCACCATTGTATTGTAGGAATATCTGTGTTCATCGTAAATAGCAGTTTTAACCCTCGGTCGGAAAATCTCTTGCGTACGAGTAGTTTAAAAAAACTAAGCGGAGAAATATAAAGATGACATGGCATTAGGTATGTATGATGATTATCAGTGATCGGCGATTGGAAGCATTTTATGTTACTTTGACGTCCTATGTCATGAATAGTAATGACTAATATGGATAAGTCGGTGTTGTTCAAAATAAAACCTTTCTTAAAAAGTAACTGAATTTAATTTGTTATAGTAAATAATCATTATTGTTTCTACGTTTAATATTGTCAATCGATTCCTTTTAACATTGAGGATCCATTTATATAAAGAGAACGACCTTTCGACATCAACAGATGTGAGAGGTGCATAGTCGTAAACTGATATTTCGTTGTTATCATTATTACTCAAGTTTCTAACAAATTCGTAATCAGGGATTCTATCGATTACTGACTCCATTTTGTTACTTAATCAATTCGAGGACGTCATTATTACACACAGCTTTACCTCATCTAGTAAATGTAATGATAGATAAACCACGCTTTTAAAAAAAACATACATTTTTAGTAAGATATTTTTTTTACAAGAAATGAAATAGTTATGTCCATGTAATAATTTCGTCAACAATTTGACATAAAATGCTTCCGATCGCCGATCATTAATGATTATAATTTAATATACTTACCTACATTAAAACTTTATTATATATTTACAGAATTCAACAATAATAGATACAATTAAAAATTAAAACGAAACGTATTTAAATTAAAATAAAACTAAGCTACTCAAATATTAAAGGTATAAATAATCCTCGTGTGGTTGCCGAGTTAGAATAGTGCCACTCCATATCTTCCCGTGGATGTCGTAAGAGACGACTAAGGGAATAAAGGCTTGTAGAACTGTTAGGCGATGGGCTTGCAACCTGTCACTAATACGCTGGTAAATATCTTAGCCTATTTGTGCAAATTGTGGTTATAGAAATTGTCAACAGGTTTTTGGAGATGTTTGTAATTCTGTAGCTCTACCTACCCCACTCTGGGAACGAAGGCGTGAGATCATAAATAATAATCACCACTATAAAAAGAACACCCCCTCTAGCAGGTCCGCTCGCGGCATGGTCCCTTCATATTCCCAGCAACCCCCTACAGAAATAATATAATATCCAACATTGGACTCAAATACATCAGTATAAACCATCGAAATAATAAGTATGGAAGAGTAATTGACGCTCAAAATCTGCCCCACTGGCCTATTGCTAGCGGGGGTGGAGCTAATACTGAGTGCCAAACCGGCTATCAGTCGATTTCTGACGTAGTGTCAAACGGTTGTTTATAATTCCCGAAAAAAAAACGATTTTAATAATTACCGGCTTTAAATAATACTGCAAAAATGCCAACTTGCATCGTAAATTGGTGCAGGACCCACACAGAGCAAAGCAAAGCGATATTCATTTTCATTAGTAAGTTATTGAAATTTAAATATTCCCATACTAAAATGTCATGGCCAATGTTATGCAATATATCTTTGAAAAACGTGAATTACAAGCATCTACTTCGAATGAATAGGAAATAAAATAAAATTGTATGTCATCTTTACTATCGTTAGTTTACATAACATAAATAGGTAAATTATCTGGAGATTGAAAAATCTGCCCTACGGGGAAAAACATCTAGTTTCCTTTAAATTGTATTACCTATATGTGACAACTATATATTTTTTATACATTAATAGAAAATTCTACTTCCTTACAACATCATTTCTAGTTCCCTTACCTAGTATCGTAAAAAACAAACTTTGTGTAGTATACAAAACCTATCTGTAGCCATCATTAAAGGACAGGGTTTATCAGATATTTCAGTATTTTTCAATATCATTACTGCGGATTCACGCAATCTATCCACTATGTTCTACGGATGTACACCTACTAAGAGAACAAATCAAACTGATTTTCTCCAGTTTGCTCTACTAGTTTTAACGATAGACCAAATTGAACTGTTTTTCTCCAATTTATTTATTTATTTTTATTTGGGACATCAACAGCATTACAGTTTAATGTGAACTATAAAAAGGCACTATAAATCAAGCCAATGACAGATGACCACAATAATACAAAACATATGGAACAATGTTAATGTGAGGAATAACAGTAACAATGGAAACCAATTAACACTAGAAAGAAGAATCATTTAACAATTCAATATTATGAAAGCGTAATAGCGTGTATGTGTGTGTGTGTGTGAGTGTGTTTGTGCGTGTGGATGTATGTGCGCGTGTGAGTGAGTGAGTGTTTGAATTTTCAGATTGTGTATGTGCAGAGAACCCATTAAATTTCTGAAAGTAGTTTAATATACGATTTTTAGTGCAGGTTTAGAGCAATCGAATAAATCAAATGAGTGAAACATTTTATTGTAAGTGTGAAGGATGCGCAAGATAGGAGAATTATGGGCGTATTTTGTATAAACCAGCGGCATGCTAAAAAGAGATCTCTCTGAATGCCGAGTTCTTAGAGAAGGTGTCCGAAAGGTTATATCAGAAAGCAGCGCGGGGCTGTCGATACGCCCTGATAGAATATCGTGTACTAGTTGGAAAGTTAGAGCGAATTGAACTGCATTTCTCCAATTTGCTCTACTGGGTTTTACGATAGAGCAAATTGAACCGTTTTTTCCAATTTGCTCTACTAGTTGAAAAAATAGAGCAAATTGAACTGATTTTCTGCAATTTGCTCTACTAGTTGAAAAAATACAGCAAATTGGACATTTTCCTCCAATTTGCTCTACTAGTTGGAAAGGTAGAGCAAATTGGACATTGGCGTGGCTTGCTGTTTCGTTACACGTAAATAATGTTTTGTTTAGTATTACTCACTATAATATTGTAATGCCAACATTTTTAATTGTTGCTGATACTACTCTTTATTGTTATCGGTACTACTCTGTATTGTTATCGGTACTACTCTTTATTGTTATCATTAAAAAGAGGTACGTCAAAAATCAAATAATTTCAAGTAATGGGTATTAAAAATCCGCTAGAAGGTACGAGGAAATCTAGTAGGTACCTATAAAAGAATTACATAAGGTGGTCCTTACACAAAGATTTTGTAAACACATTTTATTATTGGTGTGTTAAACTATAGGATGGTGAACAGAATAAATAAATATTGTAAACGTCGCAATTATTGAAAAGTGTTGTAAGCTAAATAAATGCATATTTTACTCTGTAACTATTAGATGGATACCAAAACGATATCAGACTTTTCGTGTAATAGAATATTCTAATTAGATTATTTTTGTTAATACTAGAATATTCTAGTATAAACAAAAATATGATTTGTCAACGATATAATATAAAAAGAGGTAGATATGTTACCTATATGGTATTCCGCGTGTAAAAATGGTCCGGCTTACGCACACATAATCAGTACATATTTCAATTAATACAAACTAATTCATAAATTACAAGTGAAAGCAGATGGTATGCTAATTTCCGGGAGCAAAAAAGAGACGAGTGTATGGTGCTCTACAGACTAGTTCACGGTTCCGTTGACGGCGCAAGGCTAAGTAAAGGTGTACCAATTGGCTTGGTTTTAGGGTGCCACGATCGAAGTGCGTATAACATATCTACCTCTTTTTACTATATTATATCATTGCTTGTTGTTATAAAAAAAATATCTGTTAAACAACCGTGCAAAATGCGGAATTGATCTTTTTTCTTATTTTCCTCGCTGTAGTGAGGTGAAAAGTTTTGTGTTATACACGGGTGGAAACTTATTTTACGTCTCGTGTGTTGAAACACTCGCAGGTAAAATACAACTTTCCCCCCTTGTATAACAAATAACTATTTTTCTCCGTGCCACTTACGGACTTAATTAAACTTGAGCCCATTAACACGTATTTACTAAAGCCAACAAATACGTAATTATTCGATTTTCTGTAAGAAATAATTGTATTTATTGTTTAGTTAATTTGAAAAAGCTTACTAAATTTTGACTTAGCTACTTACTATTTAACGGATGACTTGACTCTAGCTTCAATTTTAGTAAAATTAAATTGGAATTCAGGAGACAACTTAGTAACAATTGAAAATACGTGTGAACTTAATACACATACATTAATTGTTATATGGCATTTCAATTAAATTTAATTCTAAAAATCATCAGATCATCGTTTAGATTGGCGTAAAACGTCGGTCTTAAGAAGCAGTTTTTAGGTAAAATTGGATCATGCTGCTAATGCTACCCTAATCTCGCCTAATAGTAGACAGTACGAATTCGGCATTTTCATAAATATATTTGTCATTATTACCCGAAATAATTTCCACATTCAATAATATCTCAGCCGCATCGCAGCACTAATTATCTCCTTGCATGAGGAACAACGCGTATCACAATCTGTTTACTATTCTGACAAACTTTTTTAACCTTTGTGACAATATATATATCTATGTTGAGTATTTTAGGGCCATTCTACTTTTCGTTGTACATAAGTTTTAGCGACGTTCTCATAAACTATTTTTATTCCAAAAAACGGTAAAGTGCTGCGCTTTCTAACTTGAAACTCGAAAAGGGACGTATATAAGCTTATATTTAGAATTATCCTAATTCATAAAAAGTTATTTGTAATAACTATAAAGTGAGTAACGCAGTGGACATTGATGTCCCCGCCTTACCATTGAGTTACCAAGATTCTTCAACAATAATTGAGTAATTTAAGAGATGTTTTATGAAAACCGTTAAACTTAAACATTCCAAGTTCATGTTATTTATTTATTCGCGGATTCATAATTCGGTATACTGTTTATCGGACGATAGCAAAAATGTACACTGAAAAGTAGAACGGCCCTTTAATCTAGCTATTCATCACACTCTCTCACCCAATTTTTGTAAATAATCTGATGTCCTTGACCTGTTGTTGCTAGGAAAGCCTTCGTTTAAACATACATAACATTAGCATAACAGTTTTAATAAGCATAAGTTAGGCCATACCTATTCATCGAGACGGAAACCTATCCTGAGATTTAAGTTTCAAATTTTGATGTCAAATAACGCATTTGCCGTCGTTTTCCCCATACTAGTTTTATAAATGCGAAAGTTCGTGTGTCTGTTTTCTTATGCTTACACAGCTAAACCTAAGCTAAGTGGAGTGATATGGAGATAGCTTGAACCCTGGGAAAGGATAGCTATGTACGAGTACCTTATTACCTTACTTACTGATACCTTACTTTTAATCCCGGACAATTGGAAAGGTCAAGGGGTACACGTAATAGCACTAAACGACTTTTACACGGGCAACCGGTGGTATTTAGTAAGATAATTCACTCAAAAATTACTATTATAAATCCATGTCATACGACCTTATTTGGACCTTAATAGCATGGAAATAGAGTCTAAAAGTGACGAACATTTTCTTTCCATGACTATACATACATACATTTACGATAACGATAACAATACCTATAGGTGAAAAACTTAGGTAAATGACCTCTTACATGTAGTAGTAACACATCTGTATAGACCCTTTGACATTCTATATTTGAAATTTGACGTAAATTCCATATTAGTTTTGTACACAACTACATGCAAGAGTTCATTTACTTAAGTTTTTCACGTATAACGTTCTCATATTGCATCTTGTTTAGCTACTAACCTGCTTTTTAAATCCTTGTCTGTGCATAACACATAATCAATGCTTAGGCTAAGACTAAAATAAGGCTAAAGCTTAAATAAATGATGCGGAAAATAAGATTCAGTACAAAGTGCGAAGGGACAATCCATCCGTCGTCGTAGGGATGTGCATGTTCTGTCGCTCCTTTTCAATGTACTTTTCACTCCTTCCTCTCCTTTTTATTTCTTCGAAAGTTTAGTTTTTTGGCCGATGGTAGAGTGAAGACAGGCTTCGGTCTAGTCCTAACCTTTCCCTTACCGTTCCATCCAACAAGACTCGTACCTATGCTAAATCTTTCACGGACCACTCTGTCCAATTATGGAATGGGCTTCCACAGTGCTTGAGGCAATCTAGATCTGTCGGTTCATTTAAGGAAAATTAAAGTTGTGGTTAAATGAACAAGATGAGTCGTGAGTGTTGTTCCTTTGCTCTGTTTTAGGTTTTTATTGCTGTTTACTGATTTGGTAGTATATATTATTATATTTTATTACCTATGTATTTATTTTCTTAAAGCAGATATTACTTTTTAATGTCTGTTTTTCGGATGTATGTACCTTTTTTTAATTTTTTCTGTTATTTTGTAAATTTGCCTATCCTCTTGCATTATCCTGGCTTATTCTACTCCAAGGTTAACTGGAAGAGATCCCGTATGGGATAAGTTCGCTTATGTACTTTATCTATAGTGATGTAAAATGTTTTGTAATTTATTATGTGCAATAAAGAGTTTACATACATACATACAATAGGCCCCGCGACTCAGGGCAGTTTTATTTTTTTAATAAAGAGGAGTACCTACAGATTTAGGACCGGGATAAGCAAGCAAAAAATTAACGGCCAGCGTTTTATAAACATACTTATTCTTGCATCAAGCTTAGCATTTAAAATAAGTTTGCTTCATTCTGGGTAAAGTTTCATACAAATGTGACGGTTGTCATTTACCTTAATCTGTAATTTAAACAACAGCATGAGCTTATGATCATAAAATGCCACTTTACACTCGGACCATACTCGATGGCTACGTAACTAGTTGCATGTGGCGCAACCTTCACCATCTTTATTTTAAGTGGACGTGATGGCTGGAATTTGATTCGATATGTGGCTTCTATTTTATTTATTTGTAGACCGCTTTATTAACAGTCCGTACTTCGCTAAGCGTCTACTTACATGGAGAACCTTGTGCTTCTAAGCACTTTAAAGCGACAGTGAGTATAATAATCCACCAAGGAGCAGTCATTAAATTTCTAAGAATATTAAAATGCAAACACATAACAGATGACTCAGTACAGTAGGTATCTAATTTTGGGAAGTTAGGACTAGATTTACGGCTAGAATAATTATGCCTGTTTTTGTACCAAGTAACTTAGTTGAACATTATCATATGATTTAAAGTTAAGCCAAAATAACACAAGACACTCCTGCTACGCGCGACAGCGCTACTGCGCTATGTCTGTTATTTCCAACATAAGGTTACTACCTGCATATTACTACATTAATGCACGCACACGCATGTATACGCTCACAAAAACTGTCCAGAAAGATACAACCCACCCAAACCAACGTTTGTTCGAAGGTCATGTAATGTACAGCTTTATTTTGATGACCGTGCGCTTATGAGCACCCCGCTTGATCGAAAAGCAGCTTTTCATAAAGGCGGCGGCGTATCTTATCGGCCAGAAAATCGAACCCGAACAGAAGTCGTATTAATTGTCGTCATTAACCTGCCGCACGTCGTTCCGGACCAAAAACTGACAGCGTGTGGCAAGTCTACTTTCACTCTCAGATCAGATGACCGCACTAACCCTACTGGTTAAGATTACATATATCTTATCTCATTGATCTATGTGTTCTGACACAGTGGTCTGATACAGGAATTCGATCGGTCGAAGATTTCTGTTTTGTTAGTGGCGTGTGGAAACGTACATTCAACATTCAATTCAATAACAGCCTACGTGCAACGTTGGCAATGAAAAACATAACTCTCGAGTGATTCACCTTTCAAACGGTATACTCTGGTGTCATATCTTACGTAACCAAAGAACACAGAACACTAAGTAATTACACCTCAACTAAATTGTTCTATTTTACATAAATGCATTTCTCTTTCTGGTTTCACGTTAATTCGTATTTGACCGCCTTTCAATGTGTCGTCACCAACTTTGAGTCAATCATTATTTCAAGAGGCGTAGCTACATATACATTGTGAACAAAGATAATTAAATCCAAGATCGAACACTCTATACTAATTGCCGGTAGGATTTCCCAATATAAGCTAAGCTTACTGGAGCGATTACACGATAACTTTGACAAAATTAAATGTTAAATGATTTGGTCAGCAACTAAATCAAATTGGAACGCTACTTAAGGTAAACTAAAGTATCAAAACTTGATCAATAATTATTGTCATATTGGGCTGCCCTATGGCTCTACTGCCCTTCGTGCAAAATATTTTTCTCCAATTTTCACTTGCCAAAAATCTTATCGCACGCCACTCTATCGTTTACGCAGCTCTAAATCCTTCAGCTAAAATCATAGAGAATTCACTCCTTGTTGGCCTACTCTATTTCACCAGGCGGATTAGTAGAAGAATAGCGGGAGTTAGAAGCTTCGAGACGAGGTTAATGATCGGTCAGAACTTGCGTAGTAAATAAATACTATTAGGCAGATAAATCAATATCAGGGGAAACAAAACATATAATCATTTTCAATTTTATTATTTGTGATGTTACTTCAATAGGTATTTATGTAACTGGTACATAATGAAGCTTCTTACTTGTGGCACGAGTGCCGAGGTTAGAGCGCGAGGTTGCGAGTTACAGGCACGAGCTATTCTGTTCTTATTTGTGGAGTTATCTATAAAAAGGGACCTTATTGTCGATGGGGCTTCCGCCATTATTAAAGATGCTTTGATATAAATACAACGTCGCGTGACACAGTGCGGCGTAAGCGCCATCAACAATATGGTCCCTTTTCATAGATAACGCCACTTTTTTTTTAACTTTCTGTTGTGGTAATTAAATGAATATTTTTCGTAATTTTAAAGATTTAAATTGTTGTAAAAACAGTTTTTGACAAGAATAACATAAAAAGCCGGTCAAGTGCGAGTCGGACTCGCGCACCGAGGGTTCCGTATTTAAGATACATAACAAATAAGTATTATCTTTTGTGGTTAACTTTATTTTCCAAGAAAGCCCATTTTGACTAGCCTAAATTTTAATACAGATATTCAAAGTTTTTTATTATTTCTCAAAAACTGTAAATAATGTTCACTTTATTCTATTTTTCCCATAATGAATGGATTTCAGGATGTTTTCGATTAATAAACTTCGCACATTTT
Organism: Acleris literana; assembly: GCA_946894065.1. NCBI lineage: Eukaryota > Metazoa > Arthropoda > Insecta > Lepidoptera > Tortricidae > Acleris > Acleris literana. The sequence goes on from OX335668.1 coordinate 79,195,932, forward strand.
TGGCTATAAATCAAAAAGTACATCACAGAATTAAAAAAATAATTGTTTTTAAATGTACAGATTAAGCCCTTTCATATAACACCCCATTTGCTATAATCAAACCACTTCCATTTTTAAACCCTTTTTCAATTATTAATAATAATGATTTCATATTTTTTTACTAAAAATGGATGCGGGCAAGCAAGTTGTATAACTATGCCAAATTTCAAGTTGATAGGGAGGTAGAGTAGAGTAGAAGAGAGGCAGGGAACCCTAAAAACGAGATGTCGATTGACCACCAAACATCATTACTGACATTGCTCATGCATGCGCATAAACATGGTAATAACAATGCTACAATAATTATCATAGAACTGTTATTACCATGGAAACGATCATTATAAAATTGGTTTCACGCTTCGGTTACGCTATAGGTGGTGTTCTGATACCGTTAACGATATCAGAACACCACCTATTAGCGCTCTTAGGCCGCATTTCACCAAACTGGAATAAGACTTATTCCGAGATTAGTCCACACAAATTCGGCGTTTAATCTAGGCATAACCCCTTATTCCAGGTTGTTCGAATGCAACCTTAGTCCAGCAGACTTTCTTGCAGCGGTTCTCCCTTTTAGCCATAGTTGTAAAAGAACCAATTTACTGAATTCAATTTGAGTTATCTTGTACTTAAACCTATGTCAGGTTACAAGATAACTCAAATTAAAAATATTGTTCACCAACCTATGCTATTGTTGTTTGAAGTAGGACGTAACTTCACATAGAAAGGGGCTTGTGATATTGTTTTGTGAATCTATAAACTTATTTATGGATGAACGTGCTACTGCAAAAGATACCAAGCGCGTCTCAGGCATGATCTAATACGCGTAAATACGGTCGCGTCACGCCGCGCTCTGTCGTACACACCAGCACAGACACCAGCCAGCAGCGCAGCGCGACGTCTCTGCGCTGCTGGCCGGCTGTTTTGGTGCATCCGAACGAAAACAGCCCGCTATGGATTTGTCGTTGGCTGTCAAATCACTTCACTACACACCATAGAAGCCTATAGATACTCGGGAAATAAACAAATCGACCAACAATGCCTTATGGACTGGAATCGCTGTTAAAAACAGAAAAAATAAAAATAAAAAAAGAAATTGGGAGCGCGCTCTCGTCCTATGACAGCTAGGTCCTATGAAATTAAAAAAAACTAGTTGACAAAATGAATACGTCTTTCAACTAGTTTTATTTTAGTTGATGGGTCAACTGGCAACAACCAAGGGCCGCCATTTTACGCGGTAAAACAATATTGCTTTTGACATGTTATCGCATTGTCAACGCTATTATAACTGTTATTTACTTGACTATAACGCCGGCCGGGCGGCCTTGTTAAAAACAATACGACAGCATGTCAAAGGCTTTATGGTTTTACCGCTTCGAATAGAGGCCCAAACAGACTAGGATAACTTACATTTTTGAAATCAGATACAACTGTGTTAAATATCAAACCGCAAAGTGATGTTTGAAAGGCCGCGGCTAACCACGGTTGGCCTAAGTATAATAAAATATACTATAAATATCACAAGCTTTTAGTGTAACTCATTTCAATGACAGTTAACATTTAAAACGGTACCTCCTATAGTTGTGTATCAAATTGACCGAAGGTGATACAGTGAATTTATTCAATAAATAAATATGAGTATCTGTCAAAGCGGAAAAAATATATATGTCCAAAATTAATAAAGGGTGTTTAGCAGATTTTACACAATGATAATTATGATATAATCAATAAAACCGAAAGTCCATCTCGTACTTTAAAAACATCAACAACTGGGTTCGAACTTACGCCGTTGTAAATCAAAATACTGAAGGTCGCTGCTATTACATTTTTAAGCCATCTGAATTACGGCCCAAGGTGACCGCTCTCTGCCATTCCCCGGTCCAACCGGCGCACATCTTGCTTTTTACTATAACTTAAACATGTCTTAACATTACAAAAGTGAGTACAATACATAGCTTGACAGCTTTTATTGAACCCTAACATAAAATCATTATGTAAACCTTTCTCATAGTGAATTAACTACTTATTTTTATAATAGGTCAATTTACAAAAACCGGGCAAGAGCATGTCTGACCATGCTCAGTGTAGGGTTCCGAAGCCGTTACTATCCAAAAACTATACCAAAAAACAACAAGTATAAACTAATTCTCTATTTAAAGGTATTTGCTGCTGTCTTAGATGGTTTTAGTAGGTATAAACACTTTAGGCACCTTTATCTCAAGAACCAATCAAGTGTACTTAGTCGTGATAGTTTTCGTTTAAAATTCGTTATATGTGCTATCATTTAAGGTATTTTGTTTATTTTTAGTATTTGTAGTTTTGGCTGTAGGGATACTGGGGGGACACTTGACCCTAACCAAAAATAGCACTAAGTCCTAATATTTCACAAACGGATCCCTTAATCGAAAAGTTGTTTTCACGGACCCGTAATATTATTGAAAAACCCTATCCAACGACACCCCACATTATGGGGTAGACGACAAAAAAACATCCAAATTTAATGAAACTTGAAGGGTTCCTAGTTTGACTACGGAACCCTAAAAATAAGACCACTGTTGTGTCACGCGCGGTTATCCTATCAAAACCGCCCATTCTTAAACTAGATATGTTTGAATAAGACTTTACATTGCTTTCAGGAATATACTGTAACGTTCATCACCTACTAACATGTTCATCTCTCTGCCGGTAATATTTCTAGATTGATTACAGGGCCTCTATTTTTGGCGGTAAAAAACTATATCGTGTTAGCCCTCCTATTGTATTGTTTTAAACAAGGCCGCCATTAGTGAAAAAGAGCGATCTAAACGTTGACAATACGATAACGATTTGGATTTTAAAGCTTAGAATACCGGCCCTGTTTTCTTACACTATTCTACTCCGAACTATGTAGAATCCAGTTTGTAAAAAGAGAAAAAATAAGGTAAAAAAAGTGTAAGCTATCAACTCATCTATTGGCGTAAGTAAGCATGAAAGGAATTTATAAAATACTTAACCTCGAAATTGTCATTGAGGAGCCTCTTCAACCTCGCCGAGTATTAACCATTGACTTTGAAATTTTGAAGCTCATTTAAGATTTACGATCTTTTTTTCCGTACCAAAATGGTAAAAAAGGAACCCTTTTTGGTGAGATTTGTTGTTCTAACACCTTAATTGTATAATTAGCTTGCCCGCTATTAACGGTAAGTGAGACAAAAACATAACTTTGTTATTTTCTAGCGACCCTCCCTCACTTCGCTTCGGTTTATGTGAGTTTTCTGTAACACGCGTACAAAATCCAGAATGTTTAATACATAAAAATCTTCTTCTAATCATTTTATCTATTGCTGAAAACTGGATTAAAATCCGTTGCATAGTTTAAAAAGATCTAAGCGTACCGTCGACGTCAAATACCGTAAACTCGGGTTACTTTAACCCTAGCGGGTAACATTGCCCACCCTTAAAACTATAACTATTTCAGTGGTAATCATCTTAAATGGTTAAAATAGTTTTAGAACGATATAAGTAGCTTGATTCTGATGTAACATTTAATGGAATAATTAAATTTTAAAGATGGTTTTTGAGGTGGGCAATGTTACCCCCTAGGGTTAAAGTAAACCGAGTTTACGGTATATGTTTACAGCTTAGTACCTTGTCACTTTGTCCGCAATGACAATTTCATATGGCAGTTTAAACATGACGTTAAATAGACAAGGTATTAAAGTATATTTATGACGTCGACTGTACAGATAGCGGGAGGGACTTTGTTTAATACTATGTAAAGATAAAGAAGATTGAAATTAGGTCTAAAGTAAAGGGGCGTGGGGTTAAAATGACAGTAAGGATTAGGTGTCATATAAAATTAAATTAAGTGAACGCTCATTTCGAATGACTGTGATCCATACAAATGTTATGAATTACGATATAATTACATATTCGGGAATGAGTGAATCATTTACTTACAGAATAAGTTAACCTATGTTAAAAAGAGTTACATGTAATTTTTTCACATGGAGGCTATTCCAATGTCTTGTGTCGCCTTCTTTGATATCATGGCGGTAGAGGGATTTGTGGGCCAGTTTACAGTTCCATCATTTCCGAAATCATCGTCTGTTTATAAAGAGAGACATTGTTCTCTCAAAGTTCAAAACGTGCCATCACTGCCACCAGGGCCTCTATTCTACCGAGTAAAACCATATTAGTACCTTAGGCAGGACTTGTTAATAGATTGTCAACGTTACGATAGCTCGTATTTATCTACTTGACATTAACGGCGGCTGATCTACAAACAATGCGATAACATGTCAAAGTCGATATGGTTTTACCCAGTAGGATAGAGGCTCAGATAGGATTGGTATAACGCCAAAAAACGATTTTCTAATGAAATGTTTTAAAAAACAAAAAATCGCCTTTAAAAACACACATCTTCTTTTATAAATGGCAGGTAATATACCTATAGGTCAGTCTAACTGAAGTCGCCAACTCACAATTTTTTTAACCAAAAGCCGACTTCAGTTGGACTGACCAAGTACTTATTTCGGTTTTTAAAGGCGGTTTTTTGTTTTTTTATAAAATGTTTTTTATTTTATACTCTTTAGTGATCATAATAAGCTGTGATGTAGTCCCACTTCTTAGTTGATATGAAATTTTAGGATATTTCGAGCTCACCGCAAGCAACGCCGCGGGAAAGTCATATTTTAAACAATTAAATGTTCTTAGTTATATATTTAGATAGTCGCTCAACTATCATCCAGGTACGTGCGTCCAGGATAGCCGATCAGAATAGTAAGTAAAATAAAAAAAAACGACAGCTTGAAATACTCGAGCGCGTCAGATTAAGGTAAGGTAGGTTAATTACATGCAAAAAAGTATATATTTCAATAATCTGACGATTTAAGCGTAACGCAAGGGGGTGGGAGGACCACAAAGGGGTTTGGGTAAAAGTGATGTCATTTGTAAAATTCATACATTTTCAAGGTGAGCGGCCATTCGTAAAAGTGGTAAATTATGATAGAATTATTAAAGAAAAACATATTTTGTTTTGTAATATACTCTTAAGTGCATCGGAGCGGAGATATTTAAATATTCATACTTGGGCGTACTTTTGTACTAAAAACTGAATACTTAAATCTTTAAAATCTCCGCTCCGATATCATTTAACGCCATAAATTATATATATCTATGTGTATTTAGAGGTCCTCTACATAACTATGTAAAAACCAACCGTGGCCGCTGAAAAAAAAGTGACAATATTCTTCAAACAAATTTACCCAATGCCCTTTGCAAAAAAAAAACGTTACCTTTACCTTCTCGAGCGCGATCGTTTTTTTATTTTATTTTGAAGGAAATCGTTCAAGAATGATAGAAAGAATATATTCTGACGATTTCCATAAACCGAAGTATCAAAAATTATATTAAGATAAGATAAGATAAACCTTTATCCAACCTAAATTATAAGAATAGGGGCTGTGATAGCTAAAATCTCTTATAAACAACTCTTACAAGGGGAATTCTTATTGTGGTCATATTACTCGGCCATATTAGCCTTTATTCAACCTAAATTATAAGAATAAAAGCTGTAATACCCAAAATCTCTTATAATGAGTTATTATACCTAAAAACATTGGAACAACTTATGTTTTTATAAAACAATTGCAATGGTTTTGGCCATAAAGCTTGATGTTATAAGTAGTGGTCGGCCATCGGAAGCATTTTATGTCAATTTGATGACGAAATTATTACATGGACATGATTATTTAATTTATTGCACAATTTTTTTACCTACTAAAAATTTAAGTTTTTGTAATGCGTTAGAATCAAGGTTTTAACATTTCTATTACCTATGATATGATTATGAAGCAGGCCACTTATAATTATCTATCGAACGAATGAGTTTACGTCAACTCATGTCTAATTGACGTTCCTATCATTATTTTATACATCAAATCAATTGAAAACTGGTAAAATATAAATACGAAATATCAGTTTACAACTGTGCACCTCTCACTTCTGTTGATGTCGAACGGTCGTTCTCTTTATATAAATGGATCCTCAATGTAAATAAATCGATTGCCAATATTAAACATGGAAAAAATAATGATTATTTACTATAACTATAACAAAATAAATTCAGTTAGTTTTTATGAATGTGTGGTTTTATTTTGAACAACACCGAATTATCCATATTAGTCATCACTATTCATTACGTAGGACGTCAAAGTGACATAAAACGCTTCCGATGGCCGATCACTAGTTATAAGGTTATTTTGCTACAGTCTGTGATCGAATTCGAGATCAAAAATGTAAACAAACGGATTACCATTATAAAAAAGATTACACTTAGGTAAACAGTAAATATATTTTTTTAATTCCGTATTTATGTTGTTTGAATAAAATTTATGGAGTTTTTATTTGTTCTACTGGCAATGGTAAGAAGTTTTAAACATTTCGTTCGCAATTATAATAATCGTAATGTTATTGTCTAATATTCAGAGTCATTGACAGATTTTTTTTATATTTCTCCGATGCAATACGGACACGCGGCATTCTGTCGAATGAATGTGCTTCTTTTCGTTTATCCTTTGGTATCGTTGCTTTCTGTTGTTAAGCTTTTGTTTCTTATTGTTACAGATAGATTTATTATTAATGTTACAAATTACAGACACTACAACAGCGTCGTCAACTAATAGTGAATAAAAAAAATAAAAAAAAATAAAAATTTACACCCTCCCTGTCATAATGATTACATATGAATAGACTAACTTTAGGGGTCCAAAAGTTTTTAGCCAATATCTTACTGAAAAGCAATCGGTATTTATATTAGCAGATTAAAATTCATACTTTAAAAAAATACATTTTATAAACAAGATTTTATACCCCTGGATCACTTTGACATTGACAATTGTATGTTTACATTTTTGATCTCGAATTCGATCACGGACTTTAGTTGGGCTATCAATGCTACAAGCCTTCCACGGGAAGACATGAAGTGTTACTATTCTAAGACGGTAACCACACAGCTAAAAAATAAATATTAGTAACAATTAGCTAGTTTTTCAGAAAATATATATGAAAATTAAAAGAAATAGTTTTTTTATTCGCTTGCTATTCTCCTTGTATTTTTTTATACATTCATTGATGAATAGAATAATAGAATAGAATAACGTTTATTGTTTAACTGTGTACAGAGATGTTAACAAATATATAATTAGAACCAACAGTTTATCCATCTAGGACATACAATCTTTAGTTACTTATGACTAAAATAGAATTTACTAATTCATGCACAATTTATTACCTATTATAAAACTCATTCATATCGTAGAAGACTCGATCAATGAGCCAACCCCTTAGGGTGGTTTTGAATTGTTTACCTTCAACTGATTTTATTTCAATAGGTAGGTTATTAAAGACCCGCATTGCGGCAATGAAAGCACTCTTATACATAAGTTTATTGTGGACCTTGGGAATACGATAATTAAATTTGTACTGAGTGCGTAAATTGTGACTAAGCGATGTCATCTTTGTGAAGTACTCTCCATTATGCTTTACAAAAAGGCAAAGCTCAAGTATGTAAATCCCAGTAAGCGTCAGGAGCTTCCTTTCCTTGAATACATTTCTGAGTGAGTGACGGCAGTGCAAATGGTACATGGTGCGTAGACACCTTTTTTGCAATCTAAATGTAGTTAGGACATCAGCAGAGTCACCCCAATAAATAATACCATACGTGAGAAGTGAATATACATTTCCGTAGTAAGCACTCTTGATTATATCCTCTGAGCAAGTCTCAGAGAGTATGGATAGGGCATAACACGCCTTTGCAATTTTATTGTTTAATTCTGCAATGTGAGACTTCCAGTTAAGATGTGTATCTATTTTAATTCCTAAAAAGTTAGCGCTGTCAACTTGTTCGATAGTCACTGCTCCTTCTGTTATGGTGACAGTCCTGGGTATAGTTTTATAATTTCTAAATTGCACGAGTTTAGTTTTGTTTGAATTTACATTCAGGTTCAATGTTTTCAGCCATTTAACAACAACACTAAGTGTGTTATTAATATTGTGTTGAAGTTGTTCACTTGACATTGATCCTGAAAACAAAAGCGTAGCATCATCAGCAAATAGTACGCATAATTCATTAACAATTTTAGGTAATTCATTAATGTAAATAAGAAATATGAGTGGACCTAACACACTTCCTTGTGGAACCCCCACATTGACTGTCTCGAAATCAGATCGCACCTGATCGATGGATTTTGTTAAATTATTGAATGATTCAATAACTGTCGCCTGTTTTCTATCACATAGGTAGGTTTTGAAAAGGGTGAGAGCATTACCTCGTATGCCTAAATTTTCTAGCTGACATAAAACGGTGTCGTGAATTACGCAGTCGAAAGCTTTAGACAAGTCTAGTAAAAGAGCAAAACATGGTCTTTTGTTATTTATCTCGTCCCAGATGTGCATAAAAATCTTAAATATTGCCAACGAAGTAGATTTTCCTTTTTGGAATCCGAATTGATTTGGACTAAGTATTTTGTTAACTTGTATAAATCCCAATAACCTGTTATATATGACTTTCTCGAAAATTTTAGAAAAAGTTGGAAGTAGAGCAATCGGTCTATAATTAGTAATTAGATCCTTATCGCCTTTTTTATGCAAAGGTTTGATTAAGGCTTTTTTCAAGTCATCGGGAAAAATACCCGTCTCAAGAGTGAGGTTAATAATATATATTAGAGGGTCGGAAATATAATCAACACTTGCTTTAATTACTTGTACTGGAATGGAATCGTGGCCAGAACTCTTTTTATTTCTTAGTGATTTAACGGTATTTTTTAGTTCATTTTTATCTACAGGGCTTAAAAAGATGCTTTTGCAAACTTTTTGAGATATATTTTTATATTTATCACAGGGCAGTATCTTACTCGAGTTATGGTTAAGGAAAAAGTCATTAAAGCATTTAGCAATGGTTAGTGGATTTGATATAGGAATACCGTTGCTAGTTATTTTGTTAAATGTCAATTTTAGAGGGTTTACGGATGAAGTATGTTGTTTGATCAATGCCCATGTAGCGCGAGATTTATTCAAACTGTTACAAATAAATTTAGCATTTGAGATTATTTTTGAGCAACGTATCACTTTTCTGTAAAGTTTACAGTACATTTTATAATTATATGAAAGCTGTACATTTTTGTATTTTTGTCTCAATAAGTGCATCTTTCGTTTGGTTTTGCTTGCCTTTATGATACCTTTTGTTTTCCAGTTGGGGTTTTTTTTATAAGTTTTTTTAAGAGTCTCTAAGGGTATTGTTAAATCAAAAATTAATTTATACATATCAATAAATGCTTTATATGCACTGTTTGGGTCCAGTTTTTCATATACCTCAGAAAACTTAATTTGTGAGATGTACTTAATAAAAATGTCTAGATGTTTATCAATTTTTCTAGTTTTTACAAACCAATATTTCTCCTTAAACCCAAGAGAAGTAGGAAAGGTAAGTATCTGACCCGTGTGATCAGATAAACCCAAGTTAAGAACTTGAGCTGAGCACTGTCGAATATTTGAGATTATATTGTCAATGCAAGTTCGCGATGTATTTGTGATTCTTGTTGGTTCATTAATTTTTGCATTAAGGTTGTACCTACATAAGCAAGATATGAAGGAGTGTTTAGCTTGATCGTTGCTCAGTAGATTGATATTAAAGTCACCTACCAAGATAACTTTACGTTTAAAATTGCGGGAACGAAGTGTTAATTTATCTAGCAGGGCTTCTAGATTTTTAAGGAAAAAACAAACATCGCTGTCGGGACTTCTGTATAAACACACCACTACACAATTTAGATCAGGTATTAAAATGCCACAAGCTTCAAAATGCAACTCTTTGGACAGGGCAGAGATCCATTCAAGGTTGAGGAAGCTTAAGGATTTTTTCACATATATGCAAACTCCGCCTCTAGTAATTTTGCTTCTACAAAATTGAGCACCCATCGCATAGTCATCAATCTGAAGCGTACAAATTTCATTGCTTTTTAAAAATGTTTCGGAGCAGCAAAGAACATCAATGTTTAAGGAGTCCTTTAAAATTTCAATTTCACTAATTTTTGATTTTAATCCTTGAACGTTTTGATGAAAAACTGAAAAAGTGCAATTATTGGGATCGAAAAAAATTACTATCATCATCAACACTATCTGCTTTATCGGCGCAAGAAGTAAAATTCTCCTCTAGTATTGGTTTAGTTTGGGTATCCTTAAACATATAGTAATCATACTTATAGTTCAAACATAGTATGCGATTTAACAATGCCGTACACAAATTCAACTTACGAGTTCTATAAGAATAGGAAGGTCCATCATAGGGACTTATAAAAAAAGCCCATTGTTTAAATTCAACACATAGAGACTTATACATTTCACTGATTTTTGGAACATTTACATGTTTGTTGAAATAAACATCGCTAAGTAAGACATTTGTGTGAGATAATAGCTCAATGCAATTATACAGACATGCCTGCAGTTTCATAATACTTTTATCATTTTGACCACTTAAAATAATAACATAATCATATTTACTGAAGTCCTTACACAGCGTTAAACAAGATTCTAATATTTTATCTGTAGATGCTCCTGGTTTTACAATGGCCGTAACGATGTGTGAACTGCCAAGGTGACTTTGTAAATATCTTCGTAGAAACACGCATCTGTCGTCTGAAATTATCAGTACTTTCCGACTCGTAGGTTTTTCGACTTGTAAGTCTGCATCTGGAGTTGCCGCGGAGTTGAGTAGCGCCTCTTGAATATATCCAGTATCGACTTTACTTTCTTGTAATAATGCATTCACGTTGCTATTATAGGATACAGAAATTTCATGAGGATTCTCGCAATTCGTGGCGGAACTATTCAGAGAACATTGTGCCTCTGGTTCTGGTGTATAGAAAATGTCGGATTGCATATTGGCAGCACTACTTAATGTAGAGGTGCAGCTAAAGAGAGTATCGACCGTAAAATGAGCAGAATTTCTTTTCTTTGATGGTTTTTTAGGAGTTGTTTTATTTAAATTTCCATTTTCTCCCAATATCTTTTTGTAAAGTTCGATTTTTTTCTGTTTCTCCTCCGTAATTTTCGTGATCTCCGCAATGGTACTAGTTAAGCGGTCAATTTCATCATGTGCACTAGCAAGCTGTATGGATAAACTGGTCAATTGAGTCTTTAGTTCCAAAACCTGCTCGTCCTCCGTGGTTGATAGATTAGGAAGGCTGCACACAGTGTCATCATATTCTTGAGAGTCGAAATCTGATTCGGATTTAGGAGACTTATCTGTACATTGTTTAGTAATCTCAGGACATTTCTTTGGTGACATTAGGTTTGAAATAACATTTGGAGATGAGTTCGGATGTTTTCCTGGTTTTTTTCTAAGCGTGATATTTGCCTGGTCATCTGTGTATTGTTGATCAGTTTTTGTTGAGATGCAAAGTTTACATCTCCACTTTTTTTTCGATTCTTGTCTCATCAAACGGTATAATTTTTCCGATAATCCAGCGCAATCGAAGTGCATTCTGTTACTGCATACCGAACACATTACAGTATTTCTTAATTCAGTGTTTTTTTTACACTTGTAACATTTTATTTTAGACAACACTTCCTTTTTGTCACTGATAATTCCTTTTATAGGAGTCTGGACAGACATTTTTGTAGTTAATTTATTTATAATTATTAATTAGTTATGGTCGTTGCAGTCTTAAAAGTCTTAACTGCTATTTAAAAAATACAAAAAGCAATTCTGAAATATTTTTCTAACCGGGGTTTGAACCCTGTTCCGCTTAATCAATAGGCTGCACCGCGAGCCGCTCGACCACCTAACGCTCTATATAGGCTGGCGAAAAAGGTTATCATTAGCGCCAAAGCCACAGTGTGGGCGTGTACATGAGATAAGGAGGTCTATTTCTATTGGCTACACACTATGCGTTCACTGTGATGCACTTGTTAGTGTGAGTAAAGTTTGAACCAAATAACGTTAACCACTATTTTTATTTCTTTATTTCTACTTTAGTACGTTCACTTTTGGGGATTATTTTTAAATAAACTTGCTCAATTGTCACTGTAGATTACGTATTTATAGTTTTTTCACCGAATCACTTGTTTTAGAAGCAATTTTCTATTTAAATAAGCGGAGCTAACTGACAGCGAGTCGTTACCGGCCAAGCGCGCACGCACACTCCGAGATTTTCAATATTTCGTTTTTTTTGCATTTTCAAAAAGCCGCCAAGGGCTTGCTTCACTTCCGAAGTTTGCAATGGGGGGTTCTTTCGGGCTCACTTAACATCCCCTCTGAAAATCTGACGCGCTCGAACATCTTTTTTTTCCCCATTTTCAACCCTTCCGTACGGCCATCCCCATGCAAACCGGCACCATAAGAATAAACAATAACTACACGTAGAAGTGAATCTCCTTTACCAAGGCCCCAAATGCCGCGCTTTAAATACCTACTTCCCCCTTCACCCCGCTATGCCCTAAGTTAGGGCTGTCACTTGCAAAATATTTTAATCGGTTTATGGATGTGTTATACAAGCTTAGTCACGAAATGTTATTTATGTTTTTCTTCAACGTGGAAACAATGTTTCAAAATGAGTTTTTTACATTTACGTTAAATTCGGTAATAATACTTAGTTTTTGATGATATTACGATTATCTCCAGAAAATTACATGGCTTATGTGGCTATTAATCATGTATAAAACACGGAAATGAGTCTATAAACAACCTTTTAAACTCGATAAGTTTTATGGTCTGGGATCCGGAGTTACTTTTTACGTTCCTTTCCGGACCATTACTATATTATTCAATAGGTACGTTTAAAAACTCAAATTGCGACACGCGCGGTGAATCACATACAAATAAAACGACCGCGTCGCGCCGCGCTGCACGGCCTAATGCCCATCACAAACGGAGCTATAATATATATTAATTAACCGGAGTATACATAACATTATAGCAAAGAACCACACATTACTAAGATATGAAAATATATAGTTTAGTTTAGTTTAGTTTATTTATTAATCAATGTAATATTACAATATAAGTTGCATTGCATGTCAAAAAATACGAAATTACATTGAGATCGTCAAAACATAAATACTAATAATCAAAGAATACAAAATTAATTAATTAAAACAACAACAATTAAACATCAAATAAATGGTCACTCGTCCGATGTCAATATACAAGGATTAATAACTGTCAACACAATAATAAATAAATTTACAATTTTAGCTCCATATATTCATCCACAGAGTATAATGGATTATCCAGTAAAAGGTTTCTAAGCTGGTGTTTAAATGCTTCGTCGGAATGTACATTTTTAAGTTTGGCGGGTAGACGCTCATAGTACGTGGGACCGATGACACGCGGGTTCTTACCCGCAAGCGCCATGCGACGGGGAACTGTTCTCAAACGCCCGGTGTGGCGGAGCTCCTTGCCAGGAATATTGACGCGTGCGAACGAGGAAATATTATTTCTTACGAACATTAATATTTGGAAAATGTAAACTGAGTAGTGCGTCAATATGCGGTGCGTTACGAAAAGGCCCCTGCAAGAGTGCCTAGGTTTCACCCCAGCTAACGTGCGTAAGGCACGCTTCTGCATAAGCAGCACCCTGTTGGCATCCGTGGAGTTTCCCCATAGTAGCGTGCCATACGACATTAGGGAGTGAAAATGTGCAAAGTACACCTGTTTTAATGCATCATTTGCAATAAGCCTCCTCAGTTTACGCAACGCAAAAACGGCACCACTCAGTCTATCGCACAGTTTGTCGACATGGCACTTCCAGTTAAGATTAGAGTCAAGTGTGAAGCCGAGGAACCTACACTCATTGCATATCGGCATCGGACTGTTTGCCACGCACGTAGGAAGGGAAATACCTCGGCCTGAAAAAACCATGGTATTGGATTTCGACAAGTTTAAAATCAAACCATTAGCCGAAAACCACGCTTGCAATTGTTGGCACGCACCATGGATTTTCTCCCCGAGCTGTTCATACGTGCGCGCACTAACCACGACAGTCGTGTCGTCCGCAAAGAACACTGACAGGCCAGCTGTAATGGCCGTCGGAAGGTCATTCATGTAAATTAGGAATAGTGTGTTTCCTAATGCAGATCCTTGAGGGATCCCTAGACTCACACTTCCGGTCATAGACTGCATCCTTTTGCCGTTTGCGGACAATTTGACTGCCTGTTGACGGTCGGACAAGAATGACGTGAGTAGACGGTGGCTGACATCACTGATGCCGTAGTGATGCAACTTGTCCAGAAGCATTCCGTGATTGATCACATCAAAGGCCTTGGACAAGTCGCATAAGATACCAGCCACCTTGTACCTCTCATCCAGGCCAGTAACAATGCAGTCAAATATTTTACACGCTGCCGCGGTCGTTGACATCTTCTGCCGATACGCAAATTGCTGGTCCGTCAGTAGGTCGTTATCCTCGAGGTGGCTCATAATGTGCGACGACAGGATTGACTCCATTATTTTAGAGATGGTAGGTACTATCGTTATCGGCCTATAGTTGTTGACGTCACACTTGTCCCCTTTTCCCTTGAACACAGGGCACACTCTAGTAGTTTTAAGTACATCAGGGTATACGCCAGAAACAAAAACTTCATTAATTAGTCTTACTAACACTTTGCCAATAATAGGCCAAATACATAATAAAATATTAACTGATATGTCATAGGTGTCAGCAATTGATCGCGTTTTTAACATACACCGCAGCACCTGGTCCAGCATATCGCTGTTGACGGTGGGCAGGGAGAGCGCGGGCACGTCCGCGTCGCGCAGGTGTCTGCGGAGATATTGTTGGCTTAACGACTTATCACTGTCAACGATGTAATTTAAGGCTATGTTTAAAAAATGAGTATTAAATGTATCAGAAATGTCATAATCAGATATAATCTTTTGCGTTGTCGGGTCTCTTAGGTTTATATTTTGTGACCGAGTTTTTGTGCCTATGTCTTCATTCACTATGTTCCAGATTTCCTTGCAAGGATTTCTGCTTCCCGCCAATCTTTGCTCATCCATCCCATTCATTATAGTGGCGAGGGAAAGAGATAAATATATCTATTAAGGTATCTTAAGATACCTTGCTATAATATACATATATTATAGCTGCGTGAGTGGAATCTGTCTACTAGTAAGGAAATATATCGTAAGATGCATTGCTATAATGTATATTTTGGCATATTAATATATATTCCGTGTGTTACGCCCTTGACTGACTAGACACCTCAGGTGTCGCCAGGCGGCAGGTATCTAACGCGCCGAGCGCGCGTCGGGAGCCGGGAGTTTCGATTCTACGTGTAGTTATTGTTTATTCTTATGCCTGCACATTAACATGCCTCCGTTATCAGAGACTCGTGGGAGTTATGCATTATCAATATCTGACGCGCTCAAGTATTTCCGTTCGACTGTTTTTTTTACATTTTTGAAAACCTGTACACGCTTCCCCCACCGCTGAATGGATACACATCATATAACGTTTTATCCTTTTTACCATCTAATCTTCAAAATCTAATAACGGGTAAGGGCAGATATTTGTGTGTAGAGCGCGAATATTTGTTCGAGTCACAGACATTTCTATGTATATAAGTATATATTCTCTATATAAGTATTTTTATCATTCTAGTACCCATAGTACAAGCCTAGAGCTTAGTTTGGGACTAGGTCAATTTGTGTGCCATTGTCCCCCGATATTTATTTATTTATTTAATAGGTCCCCACGACGCTCGAGTAAATCCCCAATTAGCACCATGGGCTCCCCTACAACTAGGCTTGTGTACTATGGGCACTAGAACGATATAAATACTTATATAGAGAATATATACTTCAATTCATAGAAAACGTCTGTGACTCGAACAAATATTCGCGCTCTACACACAAATATCTGCCCTTACCGGGATTTGAACCCAGGACCGCTATATACTAGCTTCGTAGGCAGAGTCACTACCAACTGGGCCAGCGCGTCGTCAAATGTATTCAAAACGGCTTGATATTGCCTATTATTGAATTACTAATAGATAAATATTTATTTTGCTCAGGGTTTAAATGCTTATTAATTTTATTTGTTTACATAATAACGAAATGTTTCCAAAAATAAGTTTTGCCATTCGATTTTCTTTAGGCATATACTTAAAACACATTGGCAAAACTGCTGCATAGTCCGCTTTCGAAAGTGATACACTTTTGAGTAGAGCATTACCTACCAATCAGCATGGGTTCTATAAAAATAAATGTTTTAAAAAACAAAAAACCGCCATCAAAAACGCAATAAATAACTTCTTTTAAAATGGCGGGTAATACTCGTAGGTCAGTCCAACTGAAGTCGACTTCTGGTTAAAAATATTGTGAGTCACCCAATTCAGTTGGACTGACCCGCCATTTAAAAAAAGTTGTATTATTGCGTTTTTAGGGTTCCGTAGTCAAACTAGGAACCCTTATAGTTTCGCCATGTCCGTCCGTCCGTCCGTCCGTCTGTCCGTCCGTCCGCAGCCTAGCTCAGAGACTCTTAGTACTAGAAAGCTGTAATTTGGCATGAATATACATATTAGTCACGCCAACAAAGTGGTAAAATAAAATCTTGTTTTTTTTTGTTTACTTCCCATACACGTTACGTGGGGCTGTATTTTTTTTCTCGTCTACCCCACAGGGTGGGGTGTCGTTGGATAGGTCTTTCAAAAATATTGCGGGTTTGTGAAAACAATTTTTCGAATAAGTTACACGTTTTTGAAATATTAAGCTTCAAAGCGCTAATTTTTGTTACAGTCAAGTGTGATACAGCCAAAACTACAAATACTAAAAATCTGAAAAATATCTTAAATGAAAGCACATATAATGATTTTAAAAGGAAAACTATCACGACTAAATAGACTTCATTGGTTCTTGAGTTACAAACGGTTTAAATGTTTATACCTACCGAAAACTTATTTGCGGTGTTGGGAAACTGACCGCGACCTATTTATTTTGTTTTTATTTATTTATTTATTTATTTATTTAAGGATTATCAACAGATAATACATCATAACAATAAATGGAATCTTAGGCTAGTGATATATAGGATGCTTATCTAATTATAGGTAACCACAGCTAATTTAAGTGTATTGAAGATTACAGTTAATTAGTAATAGTATTAACAACTTCGATAAACGTACACGCTAAATTATTATTTCAAATCTAAATTTTAAATCTTAATTACAAATCCAAATTACAAATCCAAATTACAATCAATAAATACAATACTCATAGGGACAAAACAATAACTAGATGAATGAAACTATAACACGACGGACTTCTCTCACATCCCTGACCCCAGGGACACGAAATACTCACAAATTATTTTTTTAAACGTGTTTTTAGAATCGTGAAATATGTCGATCCCGGCAGAGGTAGGGACGTGATTGTACATCCGTAACATCCTAACGATTGGAGAATTACCACCCATCCTAGTTTTCCGGAAACGTTCCTTGAACAGCTTGTAGACGCCTTTACGAGGTAATCTATTCGGTATAGTAAAAATCACCCAACTTAGCAAATCCGAGCAATCAAGTCCCCTACAGTTGACGAGTTTATAAAGGAATAGAAGGTCTAATACCTTTCTTCTGCAACTAAGTGAGGTTAAGCGAAATAATTTTAGGCGCTCATTGTACGATTTAAGTGACTTCGTTCTTCGAGATTTATAGCTTAAAACAAATAGGAAACGTCTTTGTACTCTTTCAATTCGGCTTTTGTGGACTTCAAATAGAGGAGACCAAGCTTGAGAGCAGAACCTGATTCGTACGCGTTTAAAGTGCTTAGTGTTCCTTGTAACAACACCCATCATTTTGGACGCCTTATTAACGATGTTGTCCACATGTTGATTAAAGGAAAGCTGGCTATCTAAACTTACTCCCAAATCCTTAATAGTTTTTACACTTTTAAGCGTGTTATTGCCTATTTGATACTTAGTAGGGACTATTATCTTATTGCGAGTGAAAGTAACATAACAGCATTTACCTGGGTTCAGGATCATTGCATTTTTCTCGCACCAAACGGGCAGTCCATCAATGTCATCCTGGAGAAGCTTGCTATCCTCACAACTTCTGATTTGTCTCATGATCTTTAGGTCGTCAACAAAAAGGTAAGGCTCCGAATGAAGACAACTGTCTACTATGTCATTTATGAATGCCAAAAATAATATGGGACCCAAATTTGAGCCTTGTGGGACACCTGATGATGCTATAAAGTAATTAGATAGCTCTCTGTTAACCGCAACACAGAGCCTACGATTTTCAAGGTAGGACTCAAGCCACCCAAGCAAGGAATCACCAACACCGTACCCCGACAACTTCTTGAGAAGCAAAACATGGTTGACCTTGTCGAAAGCCTATTACTGAAGTCGGTATAAATCACATCAACTTGTACCCTACGATCGACTTGGTCAGATACCGACTCAACAAAAGCCACCAAATTTGAGTTAGTTGATATGGATTTAATGAATCCGTGCTGCTTGTCCGTCAGTTGCGGCAAAAGTTGTCTATATAAATATGGGCAAACCAACGATTCGAATAATTTTGGGATCACTGACAAAATAGCAATAGGGCGATAGTTGCGAATATCAGATTTTGGACCATCCTTGTACACGGGAACAATTTTTGTGTCTTTCGATGATAATGGGAATAAATCGGATTCAAGAGATCTATTAAATATGGTTGTCAAAGGGTACGAAAGCTGCTTTGCACAGTTGTACACATACAAGGGGTGTACGCCTTAAATAATAAATACACTGTAAATAAATAAATAAATAAATAAATAAATATATAAATTCAGAGATTAAAATTTTCTTAACACCATTTCTTCGTCTATTGTAATTTTATCAATCTTTGCGAATAAATATTCTGCCGCTCCTCACCCACACGTACTTGTACTTGTACTGCTTCTCTTTGGCAGCGGCTCTTGCTACTTTATGTATTAGTTTAAAGTATGGGGTTAAGTGCTCCGCGACATAAATGGGTTTTTTATTGCCGCCGATGCCCAGGTGACTGGTATTGAGTTTGTCGCTATTATTTGCTTTGTTGAACTTTATAACGGCTGCAAGCAATTTATCACGCACCATAGGGCTCTTTAGCTTCACTATCACAGAACGCGGCCGAGGATTGTTAGAGTCCAGCTTGGCAGTTCTCGTGCAAAGATGTATATCATCGTCCTTCACCTCACAGGAAACTGTTCTGGCCAGCTGCAGTACCGTTGTGACAAGATTTTCTGAAGTATGCTCAGGTACACATTGGATTTCAACATTACAAGCACGAGACTGCTGGTCGGCTTCGTTCAAGCGGGAGACCAAATCTCTATTTTCGCGTTTTAAGATTTCAACCTCAGTGCAAAGCTGATCGCATAATTCGTTCTTTTTTTCAGACAAGGTTTTTACGTCCTCAAATTGCTGGTTCATAAATTGCATAGAGTCTAAATGCGGTTCCAC
Organism: Acleris literana; assembly: GCA_946894065.1. Taxonomy (NCBI): domain Eukaryota; kingdom Metazoa; phylum Arthropoda; class Insecta; order Lepidoptera; family Tortricidae; genus Acleris; species Acleris literana. Next base: position 79,215,434 of record OX335668.1, read on the forward strand.
CATTTTCAAAGCCACGACCACATTTATCAGAATTTTTCTGTTGCGTTTGCCACAGCAACACAAAAGAATGCTGATTAAATTTGCTTTAAGATCCTAATAATGATATTAATAAATAATGAGCAATTTTTTTTGATATTCAAGTCAAATTTAAAGTTTAGAAATCTGAGTTTTCTTCCGGCAAGTTTGAAATAGCACGGTGTAAAAAAAAGTATCAAAAGTTGCTGCTTTCTTAAAAATTTGCCTGTTTAATGGAGATTTTAAAATGATATCAATATTGAGATTATTGACTTTAGCAGCGAAGTTATTATTAAATATATCCAACAAAGACTGAATTCAAACAAGCTATCGAATTTAAAAAACGACTTTTGTTTCCGTTTAAAATCAAGTTGACTGGTTTTAAATGATTTAGAAGACAATTTACGTGAATGTTAAATACAACAGCAACTAATTTCTGCCATAGCGGTTATAATCCAAAATTCCATTTCCATAATCGTTTGTTCTATGTTGATGATGTGACATATTTTTTATCGACCTAATAGACTATTGTCGTAGTATTACCCTTTATCATAGTGTTGTACTATTTCATATACAGGCAAACTGTTTTTTAAAACCAAATAACTTCATTTTAAACGGAAGAGAAAGTCGTTTTTTAAATTGGACAGTTTAATAGAATTCAGTCTTTCTTGAACAAACTTAATAATAACTTCGCTGCTATAATAAATAATCTCAATTGTGACATCATTTTAGAATCTGCATTAAACAGGCAAATTTTTAAGAAAGCAGCACTTCAGGTTTTGATACTTTTTTTTAGACCATACGGTGTCAAACTTGCATGAAAAAAACTCAGATTTGTAAACTTAAAATTTGACTTAAAAAAAATACTGCTAATTATTTATAAAATTCTAATCACTGTGGTCGTGGCATTGGAAAAGGTGAACCAGAGTACCGCATTTCTAAAATTTTGAAAAGTTGTTTTGAGATATCTCGTTTTCCGTGCGACTTTTACTAAATATGATTTATCATATTTTCAACACTCCTGAGCTGAGCTATCCAGCCCTGTAAGTTAAGTCCACTATATACCGGACACTCTGTATAAGTTAATTATTGATTGTATTTAGATTACCTAAATTATGTTTCTTTTTTGGACACATACAATTTTAGCCGAGCTAAAGTTGGTGGCCTAGTTGGTAGTGGCCCGCCTACGAAGCTATTTTTGTGTGATGAGCGCGAATATTTCTTCCTGAGTCATGTATGTTTTCTATGTACATCAACGAAACTTTGTTTATACCTTTATCTTGGAACTAGAAATTAGGATCTCCGAGTCCTACCCAAATTTAGGGGTTCTACCTAAAATTTTACTAGGCGAGTGAATTGTCACGTTCCATGTATTTTTTTCCGCTGAATCGAATGAGACGTATTGAAAGAAACTTTGAAATCGGTACAATAGTTTTTGATTTTATTCGTTATTACTATTTGTTAGTACTCGTAAACTATAGGTGGGTATGGAGTTTAGATTATTATTTAAGCTTAATGTGACACCGAAATACAAAGCTATCATACAAATACAACCCGTACTTCAGCTTCAATTTATTGTTCATTTTATACTTAATAACGATAGAGTTTATAATAGGACGTATCATGTAAAAATTTCAGTAGGGCTTTGTGCAGGGTCCGTCCGGAACGCTACCACCGTTCTTCCCTTTCATCTACTGCTTAGCAGCATTATTTGCATTATTGTATTACAATGTGAGGATCAGTGAGCTTGTGATATTACTAGCAAAAAGGCTTTCCATGTTAGTGTTGAGGGTTGGCCACGCATTTCATGTCTTAGGATTGCAGACTTGTGATCTTAGTCTTGAGAATGCAAGTGCTTATGGTCTCAGATCCCGCTTACCGTCAGGTGGCATATATGCTTGTTTTCCTCTCCATGGCATAAAAAAATGAGTTTAGTTAAACTGTACAGCTGATGGTGACAATGTTACAAAAGTTGCAGCAGTCGAAAGTGTTGGTTTAACGACAGGCGAAACAGAAGTTGATGGTGAACGATCAACGAGAAGCACGGCTATTCCCAGTTGTCGCGCCCCTTTGTCCGCACCTAGTAGTTGCTTTTTTTTGCGAAGAAAACATAACATATTACTACTGCGTATTTAAGAGGCAATATAGCCAGCAGCAGAAAAAGCCCTTTCGGCTTCCACATTAGTCGGCGGTAATCCTTTTAAGGCTTTATATGTAAATGACAGATATTTACCCATTGAGCCCTCACAATTCATAAATAGTTTTTTTTAAGATAAATAATAAATAGATAAATACCAGGGGAGAATGTCACACCAATTGACCTATTCCAAACTAAGGTCTAGGCTTGTGTTATGGATAGACACCGATATAATATATACTTATATAGATAAATATATAATTAAAGCTTTGTAGACAGGGTAGTACCAACCAGGCTAACGCGACATCGACTAAGATGGCCTTAAGTGTATTAGTTCGAGATGGCGACGGACAACTTACATTAGATGCTGACGGTATAGTTAACTCTAACTCCTGTTGCTACGTAAGATTAACATGATCATGCTTCTCCGGCAGTCCCGTAAATCCCGCGGATCCCGCGCTCCTACTCCCGCGGATCCCGCGCTTCTAATCCCGCAACAAGCGGGACTAGGAAATAGCGCGGGATCTCGGAATACCGGGTATACCGGGTATACCGGGATTGGAAGCTAACTGTACCTATAGGTAGTAATAACTTGTATATAAGCATCTAAGATTTAATGTGATTATCAATAGATAGAGTATTCAATGCTTCGACTACTACATCGCAGGACTACTCGTATATAAAAAAGTAAAGCCCTTGTACATGACCTTTTTCCTCCTTAACCCCTAAAGCGTCGGCGATTCTAAACTTTCATACATTTAGTACCTTTGGAAGGTGCGGTAACGTCGCCGTTGCCACTGAAGTCGTCTGAGGGGTTCAAGGAATGTTTTACCTTTCCAATCTCCCGATATAACTAGACTTTAATTTGCTGTTAATAAAGTAATTGCAAGGTCACGTCCGGAAAGCTGATCGGTCCCGCGTCAGCGACAGCGTTCGCGCGCAATTTACTGATTCAATCTACGATAAAAATTATGATTAATCGCACCTAGAACATGAACTCCGAATCTTCGGAACTTCGGTTCCGAGGGCTCAAACTTCAGTACGAGTATCCAAAATTCGGACAGTTTTTAAGGTTCCGAAGTAAAGTGGAAACCCTAATAGTTGCGCGGGTTTCGCCATGTTCGCGGTTTAACTCAGAGACTCCTGGCACTAAAAAGGTTTTATTTAGCATCATCATCATCATCATCATCAGCCTATATTAGTCCACTGCTGGACATAGGCCTCTCCCATTGCACGCCAATGAGCACGATTCGTGGGCACTCTCATCCAGCTCTTGCCAGCCACCTTGCGAAGATCGTCGCTCCACCTAGTCTGAGGGCGTCCTACACTACGTTTGCCGATTAGCGGTCTCCACTCAAGAATACGATAACTCCAGCGATTATCGGTTCTGCGGCACAAATGACCGGCCCACTGCCACTTCAAGCTGCTAATTCGATGGGCTATGTCGATAACTTTCGTTCTTTGTCGGATCACCTCATTCCGGATTCGATCCTTCAGAGAAACTCCCAACATACCGTTACCAAAAAAACCGAACCCTGCCAATTTGTCCGAACTCCGCCCTATAAGTATCCTTTCTTGTACGTCTAAGATAATAAAAAGGGTGGTTTGTGAACAGCTATCGGAATACCTGGAGAAGAACAGTATCCTACCTGAGCTGCAGTCGGGTTTTCGCAAGGGTCGGTCGACAGTTACTGCGTTACTCGATGTAGTCGACAATATCCTAGAGGCTCGGGATGCTGGTAAAAGTACCATTATGGTTCTTTTAGATTTCTCCAGGGCTTTCGACTGCATTAGCGTACCCTTGCTGTTATCTAAGATGTCCTATTACGGGTTTGATGTCACTGCGATTAATTGGTTTAGCAGCTACTTGTCCGGTCGTGCGCAGGCAGTTGCGTTGCGTAGGATGGATGGTAGTACTCTGTGGTTCTCTCCTTGTCCTGTGACTAGGGGAGTGCCACAGGGTTCGATCTTGAGTCCCCTGCTCTTTATATTGTACAGCGCTGACATTATTCACAGTATAAAGAACAGTAGATACCATCTTTACGCGGATGACCTGCAACTTTACCTCTCCAGCGCGCCGTCGGACACGTTAGCCGCCGTAAACGCAATTAACGAAGACCTCGATCGTATTTCCTCTTGGTCGGAGAAGAACTGCTTAGTTCTCAATCCCAGCAAGTCGAAATATGTGGTTTTTGGGTCAAGACATCAAATTCGTAATACTCTGAATGCTCTGACTACCAGGGATGTTGCCGTCAGGGGTGAGCCAATAGAACAGGTGGTAGAAGCAAATAACCTTGGCCTTCTTATGGATGGCAATTTGCGCTTTGAGAGCCACATACTTAGAGTAGTGAGCAACTGCTTCTATCGCCTTAAAGTTCTATATAATATGCGTGATTACCTAAGTGTCGATTTGCGTGTTGACCTTTGTGAATCGCTTATATTATCTAGATTAAACTATTGTGATGTAGTCTATGATGGCTGCATTATTGGTAGATCTAAGAGGTTGATACATCGTGTTCAAAACGCATGCGCACGTTTTTGTTTCCGCGTCCCTCCCCGCTCCCACATCACTCCCTACTTGAACGCCGCAAACCTGTTGAACATGCCTGCACGCAGGCGCCTGCACCTCGCCACTCTGCTGTTTGGTGTTGTACGTAGCGAGACTCCATCTTACCTTTTTAACCGAATTAAATGGTCGAGAAGTGCGCGCAGGTATAAGGCAATCGCCATCGTGCCTATACACCGGACTGCGGCTTTCAGAGGTAGTTTCAGGTTTGCGGCGTCCAAGTGCTGGAATGATCTCCCTCCTCCTATCCAAGGAGTGTCTAGCAGGTACACCTTTAAGCGCAAGCTTAAGGGTTATTTGTTGACACTCCAGAAATCCTAACCCTCATCCAGCACTTACCTACACTCATCATTAATTCAACCAACTGCTTTTAAATTGACCTTTTAATTCATTTTCAGTTTTATCAAGGCTGTATATCGGTATTTATGTATGCGTTTTATTTTTAATTATTATATTCCCATTTATTTTTCTCCTATAATAACTAAGTATTATGTAAGTAGTTTACACGTATAGTATAGTATGTTTGTACAGCGTTCCGTGAGTCACTGCCGGTACTGGCTGAAAATCAGCGCTGTAGGTGTCTGACACCTCAGCATTTTGCTGAGCCAGTGTCCGTTTCACCGCCGCGAGGACACACATTTGCGTGCTGTGCCTGTTACCTTCATTGTTTTCTTGAATAATTTGTATATTTGTGTGTCTTATGGTTGGTGAATAAAAGTATTTCTTCTTCTTCTTCTTCTTCTTCTTCTAACATAGCCCTCTCCATAGCTCGCTGAGCGACTTTAAATTTGTGAACCAACCCTATCGTAAGTGTCCACGTTTCGGCTCCGTATGTCATGACAGGTAGGACGCATTGATTAAAGACTTTTGTCTTCAGGCTCTGTGGAATAGTCGACGTGAAGACTCGACGCAATTTCCCATATGCTGCCCAACCCAGCTGTATTCTTCTGTTGGCCTCTTTCTCGAAGTTGTTTTTCCTAACTGCAGGGTTTGCCCCAGGTAAACATATTCTCGAACAACTTCAAGAGCACCACCCTGTACTACAATTGGTCCCCACATGACATGTCCATTGAACATAATCTTGGTTTTGTCCAAGTTCATGCGCAGACCGATGCGTTGAGAAGAATCAGCTAGGTCGTTCAAAATATGTTGTAGATCCTGCAACGTTTGGGCCATAATGACGATGTCGTCTGCAAATCGCAAGTGTGAGATATACTCGCCGTTTATGTTAATGCCACGTCCTTTCCAGACTAGCGTCTTAAACATATCCTCCACTGCATTAGTGAACTACTTAGGGGAGATAACATCCCCTTGTTTCACACCTCGATGCAGGTGGATAGGTTTAGTCCACTGGTTCTGTACTTGGATGGCCATAGTTGCGGCGTTATACAGACATCTCAACACTTGGATATATCGCCAGTCAACTTGGCATCGTTGCATGGATTTCAGAACTGACCAGGTTTCAATAGAGTTAAAGGCCTTCTCATAGTCCACAAATGCTATACACAGGGGCTGATTATACTCTTCAGTCTTTTGTATAATTTGCCGCACTGTATGAATGTGGTCTATGGTGCCATACCCTCCTCGAAACTCGGCCTGCTCAGGGGGTTGAAATTCGTCAAGTCTTCGTGCAAGGCGGTTCGTGATGACTCTTGAGAACAGCTTGTAGACGTGGCTTAGGAGTGAAAGGTTATTTAGCATAGTTGCACCATATTAATTGTATGGTGTACCCTACTATTTGAGCACTTTTATTTTATTTACAAATCTTTCGTGTACTTCCCAAGCAAAGCAAAGACACTCGTAAATATATTTTTGTTACGATATAGCATCGAGTGAGTGAGGTATCATTAAATAGCACTTATTTTGGTTTACCGTTTAGGAAATATTGAAAAGTGTCATTTTCGCTAGAGTTGCGTGTAAAACCCGTGTACGCATAAACACGGTAAAACATAAAAGGGTCACATTTTGGTCCCTATGATTATTTTACAAACTCTGAAAAAAAAACACAAATACCAAAAAATCGTTAAGTATGAGTTGGGCTCGCGCTGATTCGATTCGAATTATTCAACTTGGAATATAATAATACCTACTGTGCGGCGGTATGGAACCCTTGGTGCGCGAGTCCGACTCGCACTTTGAACTGTTTTTTGTAATGTTTGTAGTAATGACGTCGGAACCCTACCTGAGCATGGGCCGACGTGCTTTTGCCCGATCTTTTTTGTTACATCCAAATAAGAAGCGAGCCCGCCACCTCCCGAGCGAAGCAAGTGCTGAGTGTGCGAGAGCGCGAAGGAGCGACAAGTGCCGGCGGGAGCCCGCCTTTTTTTTACCATTTGTTTCCAGATCCATATTGCTGGCATCATAATATTATTGCATTATTTGTGGCATCTACATGTGTATTTACTGAGAGTAAGCTCAATTGTGTGATCAAATTTCATTTCCAAGATTTTGATTTAAATTAAAATAAAACTAAGCTACTCAAATATTAAAGATATAAATAATAATCACTACAATTATAAATTATAATTATGCATAGATTAAGTGACATTGAGTAATTATTCTATACTTACAATTTTTATAATAAAATATGTTTACATTCATTTATTTATTTATTTTGTGCATTTACCCCTATGAAATGTTTCGCACAGTGAGAATGGCTGCAAAAAAGTTCAGTGGCTTATCAGATGTTCATGATTTCTTGATGCAATCAATGCCATCGGAATCAAATCATAAAAACTTGGACGGGCGATCAAAAGAAGTATGAAATTGCCGCATATTTAGATGGACCGGCATTGCACCGGTACAAAAATTTTTACTGCATTCACAACATATGAGGTGCTCGTCAGCAAATTGAAGGCACAGTTCACCTCCCAGACCAATTTCGCACTGAAATTTCATTACAGGAAGCCCAACACTGGTCGAAGTCATAAATTGACAAAAATATCTATACGCCTATTCGCCACTGACAAGATAAGATATAGATACAAATATTTGGCGCGATAGCCCTATAGATTTAGTGTTTTGACTGTACAAGTGGAGAATAAACAAAGGAAATTTACGAATTGGACACAATAGTACATTGTTGCCGAGGTTAAAAAGTAAGCAATAGATGGACGAGTTAGTTCGAGGGCCGACGCGTATCGGAGGCGCTGGAAAGTACGAGTCCTTCTATTGTACTTTCGGCCGAGGCTTAACACAGTGCTTTTCACGACTAATGCGAGGAAATAAAAATCAATTCTTATTATAAATTTACAACACACTAAATTTTTTACGCTCTCCCGCCAATTTTTACTTTTTTTTTAACGATACCGTTCTTAGTGGCCAGTCATTCAAAGGCGTTTTTTAAACTGACGACTCTGACCGTGCCAGAACTATATTTCAGATAATTAAAAACAGACATATATGGCTGTATCATGGAATCTGATTCCTTTGCCTATCCGTGAAGGGATGAATATTATTAAAAAACAAAACGACTTCTCATTGGCCAATTTAATTTCATATGCAGCACAAGTCGTGTTCTGATTTGTCGAATCAGTGATCAGCGGACCGATGTGATTGGTCGACTTGCTCAATGGAACAGACCAACAATGTTAAGATTGTTGTCCAGTTTAAATTCATAGAAGGCCTGCTCATTCAATTTACAACTATTGATTGTTTTGGGGACCAAGAACAGACCATCTTTCGCCACATTTCCGAGCAGTGGCGTGAAAAGTATATTTACCATAAAACGGCAATGTATTCCAGACTACATTTAGAGGGTAAAAATCTAAAAAAGCAAGTATGTATGTATGTATGTAAACACTTTATTGTACAAAACAAAAACAATACAATGAAGATTTAAAAAAAAATGTACAATGGCGAACTTATCCCTTTAAGGGGTCTCTTCCAGCTAACCCTTGAGAGATTGAGAGAATTGAAGGTTGTGCATCAAGTAGGCAAGTGTACAACTTAATTTAGGAAAAGAGCATAATAATTAAACTAACCAATAAAACCTAACTATAAAAAATAAATACATTCAAATATCTACATAAATAGATATTTGAAGTCATGGTTGGCAGTAAAACTGATGACAATAATATATCGCACCTATCTAGTTAGTACTTACTATTGGACTGAAATGCGACTACAACATGAAATGAAATGAATTTACTAGTTTTTAGAGGTACGCTGTATTCTGTTAATGTTGTGATTTTAATACAATAATATATAATTTTTGTGATGGTGATAAACCACCGAGGTCAGACTTCGTATTCGTAGGGCGGCAGGCGGTTTGGGTTTTGGGCACATAAAGTCTGAAATGGACGTTTAATTGGTACAAAAAACACATGGAACTTGGCAGGCGCAGCAACGTTGTATTAAAATTTGTGTATATTTTGACGCTTAAAATGTTATTTCTTGTACTTTGACATAACATGCAATGTGACTTACTTTGGGAAATAAATATCATTCACTCATTCATTCTAGTTGTATACAATTTTAACAACGCTCGAAATTGCTCATTAAAAAAAATTAAGGAAGCTCTCCTGAGCGTCTAAAGCTCAAAAGAGAAAAGTCTGCGCAGTGACTGGGATCCTAACTGGTCACTGCACACTGAACAAACATCTGTTTCAAATGGGTATGAAACAGGACGCGACAATCAGGTTCTATCTGGAGACATAGGAGGCAGCAATGCACATCCTTGACTCGAAGCGTAACAAACGATATACAAATATTTCCTATATCAGTCGCTATAACGCTCATTTGATATAATTAAGGAATCATATTACAACATTTATTATATTTAAATATGATATAATTATCATTTTATATAATGATCATTTGATCTAATAATATTTTATGTAACACACTTTAAGTATAATGCATATTTACTATAATTAACTTGTGATATAAAGTTAATTTCATCTGAAGTGCAGTTGGTATAACCATATTTGATATAATGTAAGAGATATAATTATAAATTTACTACCCCACAAAATTTACTTAGGCAAAAGGGCAAGGGGGGACGGGGGCACGAAGCCACCTACTAGGGGACTGTCCCCTGCTTTAAAAATACTGTCTATACTAACTCGCACAACCACTTGGTTAGGTTCGCCCTTGAACACCTTAGGGCCCATGCTCAAAACTAAGTGCCACCAGAAATGTATGTTAGGTTAGGTTAGATTTGGGACCCCTGCACAAAACAAAGTGCTACAAGAAAAGTAGTTTAGGTTAGGTAAATAATACAATATGATTTTTACATCAAATGATGATTATACCAAATGATGTTTATAATAAATAAGTGATATGCGAAATGATAATTATAGTAAATAAAAATAGATATGTTGATATTATACCAATCGCTAATCATATAAAATGACTGATTATTCCTTTGAAATTATATCAAAATGTTATTATATCAAATGAAATTACATTAATTATTTTTATACCAATCATTATATCCCCTTTACTCATGTGGACCACTAATGCGCAACAGAAGTATCTACTCGTACCTAGGATGACATATCATGGCTCCACAAGAGATAAACTCACTGTCCAAAGCATCTGGAAATTGTTTATGTCATGTCATATCATATGCAGATATCCAGGTTTCTTAGCCATTTGGCAAACAAATATATGTACATAAACATAAATACAAAAATATAAATATACATAATATATATATATATATATATATATATATAAACAAAAATATTTTCTGTGTAATCGCCATACGAATAAATAAATAAATAATCTGCAAATTTCTGGACGCAACGGGCCTTTGCGGTGAGCTAACAGAGAACTGCCACTACAGATCAGCAATCATCGAAGCGGCTGACAAGGCTCAACCCCCCAAATAATAATAACCTTTTTCCGACTTAAGTCGTGGAATTGGTGTTTTTTGGCATATAGAAAGCAAACGAGCATGCAGGTAACACAAAACGGTTATGCTTGCAAGTATGTAATACTTTTGCATACTAGAGACTACGTTAGCAATTTAGGCAAATAGCGAGTATTTTACTAACGAAATATGACTGAACAGCGAAAATCTAGTCGACATAATTACTACTAAAATATCTCCTCACTTCTCGACTAAATTATTAATGTAGTCTGAACACGCCTTTAATAATATAAAAAATATTGAATTGTATAACCACTTTATTTGTAAATAAGGAAAACCTGTAAGAATGTAGGAACAGTCAAGAACAGCGTTAAACCTTATACCTACCTTGATAGGAGGGGATCCGAATAGGAGACGACCTTCACCGGGCTGTTCAATCGATACAAAGTATTTTATATCAAATTTAATATGTTAAGTAATAAATATATGGCGAATAGGTAGGCTGAAAAAAATCAGCCCAGTATATAATTAATAAAAACATTAAAAATCAACTTTAAAACAAAAAATTGCAATTGCTTGTTTAATACACAAATTACACACCAATCGAAAGTGTGCCGGTAGGCACGTTTCGTAATTGTGATCAATTCACGTATTGATGAATTGCAATTAGAGTAGATATTATCTGAACGTGTATCTAGTGCGCATTCATTAGTACTCAAGTAAGTTAACATTGTATATACAGGCTGTTTGGTAGCGGGTTCGACAGCTTTAAGGGGGTGATAGAGCAGCTCATAAGCTATCGATTTAACCCCCATGTATGTTCAGCAATTGTTATTAGTTTCTGAGATATTGATCATTTTAATCGGATTTTTTGTCATTTTTCCTTATGTCCATGTTACGAAAAACCCCTAAATTCATGTATTAATTCTTTTTTTTTCAGTGTTTTCTTGCATGATTAGAATCACTATAAACTAAGGAAGTTTTTAAAGCTACGGTTATTATAGATATCGGTTGTAAACATTCAACAAAACAAAACAGATGTATTTGCAAACTGCTTGGCTAGCGTCGCATCGCAACTCGCAAGAATGCAATTTGATTATCGCCAGCACAGCGGTACGAGTATGCGGAATGTGACTACTAGGCGTTCTTCGTAAAATCAAGGTCAAGTTCGAGAGGGAACTAGCAAACATATTATGGTATTTATTATTTTGTTTTTGTCAATATTAGTTTGGTTGACTCTGTAATAGTTTCGATATCAGAAGTTATTTGTTTTACCTACATGCAACGCCGTGAAGATGTTTAATATCTCAAATGCGAATTAATTCTTGGGTTATCGGTCAATGAGCCAAGAATGTCGCCAACTGAGAAAAGTTTTTGCCTTCATGCAGGGGCCACGAAGATGTTTAATAATATCTCCAATACGAATTAATTCTTAGGTTATCGTTCAATGAGCCAAGAACTTCGTAGAAATTGAAAAGAAATTTTGTGCCTTCATGCAACGGCCAAGAAGATGTTTAAACAATATCTCCAATATGAATATCGAGGATTGCGTGGTTAAATCCGATAAATCGAAATAATTGTTATCCAAATTTGAATTGTCTTGATGTATTCATTAATGTTCTTTTTGACACGTCACGTTATATCGACTTATCGGGTTTGACCACGCAACCCTCGATATTTCTTAGGTTATCGTTCAAGGAGCCAAGAATTTCGTAGAAATTGAAAAGAAGTATTGAGCCTTCATGCAACGGTCATGAAGAAGTATGTTTACCTCTAACTAATGCGAATTGATTTCTTAGGTTATCAGACAATGAGCCACGAAATCCGCTAACAAAGGCAATACTTGCTACCCCACGCCAATTACCGACAAAGAGTCGATGAATTTTTGGGGTACCTAAATTATTATTTTAATGAAACATATTGCCCATAGCGGCACACTTTACACAGTCATACCATCGTAAATATTTAAGTAGGAACTTACTGTACTGGAGAATTTGAATTTTTTATTTATTTTCAGTTGGGGGAGTACTGTGCCGGTAGGCACGTTTCGTAATTGTTATCAATTCACGTACAGATGAATTGCATTAAGATTAGATATTATCTGTACGTGTATCTACGAGTAGTGCGCATTAGTTAGTACTGTAGTAAGTTAACATTGTATATATACGCATGTGTAATTGTAATTAAATTAGATTTTAACTGACTGACAAAGTAGTTACTCTCTCACCCGATCAACATGGACATCTCCGGTAAAGAAAGTATGAAGCCTATAGAATATACAAACGTTAAGTTGACTATTTTTTTCCATCATAACTATTGGGTAGGTAGGTAGGTATAAACAGGTAAGTCGGTACTAATAATTTGCACTAAACCTAACGTTTGCATATTCTATAAGGCTTCACACTTTCGATTAGTATGTAATTTGTCTATTAAACAAGCAATTGCAATTTTTTTTTAAAGTTCTTTTTTTTAATTTAATAAGTACTGGACTGAATTTTTTTAACTTACCTATTCGCCATAATTATATTACTTAGCATATTATATTTGATATAAAAAAAATATTTTTTGTCGAATAAACAGCTGGGTGAAGGTCGTCTCCTATTCGGATCTTAGACCATGAGTATCAAGCTAGTTATAGGTAGTACTAGGCAGATAAGAAGTCAATCCTGACACCTCATCAATATTCAGAAAGTTAATGGTTGAGTAATGTTAACAGCGGTAAAACAATGTTAAACATATTTGGTAGCACTGTGTGTGTTTTTGAGCGTACGTATCTACTGTTTACGGCTGATTCACTGCATATATTACCCGACCGAAGCCAGGTTTTTTACTAGTTGACAAAGTGTTAGCTCGTGTTAGGTAACACAAGCGCTTAACGTGACGTGGACTTGTGTTAGGTTGGAACGTTTAGCAGTCGTGTCGCCGTTTTAAATATCGTAAGATGTTGTATGTGTGTGTGTGTGTGTGAGTGCGGTTAGACTAAGATAGTGTAAAAGCCGTAACAAAGTTTTCACGAATAAACACTGTACTTTTAAAAATTAATTTACAAATGTAGCAAATCTTGTTACAATTTTTGTTAAACAAAGTACTGTGTGTGTAATGTACTTATCTACAAGATTAACGCCAATTTTTCTCAAGTTTTCTACTAATGGATTAGTTGCGATTATCTAGTTGGAACGGACGCGTACTCGTAAATAAGAAGCCAACGATCCTATTTCGATGGAAATTAATCCGAGTATTGGAGGCGCGAGAAATGGCCGGGCTGCCGCGCGGCCATCATTACTTTTCACGAGGTGCTCTGTTTCGGTACTTCAATATAGGTGCTAGAATTGGGCTAGGATTAAAAATACAATAATATGAAAAACAATAGGTACTTAAAATACAAAACAACCACTTCAGTGAACACCAAACATGAATATAAGTAACAGAAAAATATTACTTATAATAAAAAAATATGTTTGATGTTTAGTCCATTTTTAGTCAACACAGTTTTATTTACATATTGTTCCTATACAAAAACATAACTGTTTTTTTTTCTGTTGAAGTTTTAAGGGTCCAATGAAAAGTGTCCAAATGATACTTTCACTCAAGTTAAGAGGCTTGTGAAGCTAAAAATTTCCATACAAAATGCAAAAACGTTTCTCTCCCCTTAAACCTAGTCCGATTTTTACAATGTTTGAATATGTTGCAGATATCATGAAAAACTATGTCTGTACGTTTTCCTTTCCTTTCTATTCTTCTTTGTATTCCTTTTTTAAGAAAATATTTCTTAGAATGAAACAAATTTAAAAAACAAAAAACAGAAACGTACAGAAGACCTAGTTCTTTATAATATTTAACTACAACATATTCAAAAATCGGGTGAGAAACGTTATCACCCGAAGCTAAATTTGTATGGAATTTTTTGGCAGCTGCGCGATTGTAGCGGCGGTTCACAATCCCTTTAAGCACTACATTTTTTCAACCAGAGTAATGTGTTTTATTTAAAATAAAAACGATTAAGTGCGACCACCGAGGGTTCCGTATTTAAGAGAATCTTTTTAAGATTTTTCCAAAACTGTAAAATTTGACAACATCATTTTATTTTTCTTTTAACTTTGGATAAGGGGAGGCGGCAACGGTATTTTTTTTGTAAATTTTTGGCTATTTATAAATCAAATGGGACGTTATGAAAAATTATAAAAAAAGGTATTTTCTTTGTAAATTTTTGGCTATTTATAAATCTTTTTTTTTTTGCAGATTGGGCCTTTTCATTGACACCCTATGAAAAGGCTCAAGCCTTTTCATAGGGTGTCAATGAAAAGGCCCAATCTGCAAAAAAAAAAAGATTTATAAATAGCCAAAAATTTACAAAGAAAATACCGTTCCCGCACCCCTTATGCGTAGTCAAATCAAATAACTATCATTTTTCAACCTATTTTTTTTTTACTTATTTGAAACGGGTCCTAGAACTCCCCGTTTCAAATATGTAGAAAAAATATCATATCGTTTTTACTAAAAACAGGTGCGAGCAAGCAAGTAATACAACTATTTATGCACAATTTCAAGTTGATAGCTTCTAAGTATAGTTTAATAGAAAAACTGCTGTGACATACAAACAGACACCGAAGTCTCACCATAAGGGTTCCTTTTTTACCATTTTGGTACGGAACCCTAAAAAATGAACGGATTGAATTGATACGATGAATTTACTTTGTCTTAATTAATGTCATCCAAAAATGAGGAGTGCTATTTTATCCTTGACACTATTAAAAAACACTAGTAAAAAGTAAGAGTTATTTCGCTAGTCTAGAAACGAATCAAAAGGCCGAGTGTATAACCAATTTTGTTTCCATTTTAGCAATTAAAATGCAATTTTTATCCAGCTGTCAAAATGGAATGGTTATCAAAAAAGTGTACATATTCATGTACTCATGTCTCATGTACCAGTGCGACCATATTACTAAGGGGTAAGGATTAAATCTGCTTCGTATGTTGAAATCGAGATACCGCCTATTGGAGTATGAGGGCAGTTATGTATAAATGTCTAGTTGTCGTGACTCAACTGACTAAAGTTTAAAAAGACCAAAATGCTTGGTTTTTGACGGGTTACTTGGTATTAGTAATATGGTTCTAATAATTAAAAGTTTATGCTTGAAAGTTTCTTGCGCGTGTATATTAAAACATTTTAAAATGTTTTTACTAGGGTAAGGCATGCATTCCGGAATTCCGAAATATTGAAAATCCAGAATCTCGGTCCGATTTTTCTCACATTACAATCCCGGAATTGAAAAGGTGTCAATGTCGAAGTTTCAGAATCGTATTGATTTTAATTGCATTACTTTTAAAACGATAAAAATTATCTCCGAAATGATCGGGAAATGAGTTATAGGGACTGAATTAAAAAAAACTGGTTAAGGAAACATTTGTGTCCGTTTGAAGTTGACGGCAAAAATTACTATTGTACACTTTACAAATCGTTTTAGGAAATGGAATTCACTCGCAAAACAAATCGTTCCATAATTTATCTTTTTTTGCCGTGGATTATGTAATGCCTCGCTGACCTTGTTTTTGTTTATAATGTTGAAGCACCTAGCCTAGCCATATGACTGTAGATATATCGCTGGTTTGCGAATTTCCGACGAGGTAGTGGCTATGTCAGAACCGTGCTTTCGACAAGTCGGCTAAAACAGCAGTAACACCAGAAACTGCTTTGCAAAAAATCAATACAGTATGACCGCTTTAAACTATTTTGCATAGAAAATTGGGAGTCCGTTAACTAGTTTTCCGTCAGCTAGATAATCCATAATTTTTCCTAAGAAGAAAAAGCCGCTCGTGTTAGTTGGTGCAGGTCTACAACGATTTAATGGAGACTAGTCAAATGCTCTGTATAACATCGATTCAAGCATCAAATCTTGGATTTATTCCTAAGAGCTGGAAAAAACACCAGTCGGCTTTTGGGTTTGGGTCTTCAAAGACGAGGTGAAGCCAACGATAGTTGTAAGTTCCTGCAGCGTGGCGAAGAAAATGGTCAATGCCCAATGTGTCCTTTGCCAGTTGCCACGATTCCATGACGGTTACCGCTGATTGGTATACCATGATTTGTTTGCCTGGAATGATCGCCGAACTCCGTAGACGCAACCCGAAACACCGCATCATGATTATGCGAGCTCATACACAGCTCGGAAGACATTCGTGTTTTTGAAGCAGGAAAACGTTGAGTTGATGAGTCTTCCTGCATACAGCCCAGCACGAGTAGCACAATTGTATTTTATCGCTTGTCGCTCAGTGCGTCTCTATGGTATCTGACTAGATAGAAAGGGAGATCTAAGCGACAAACAATTCGCGGGCAACTTGTGCTAGCCGTGCTGATGACCTAAGCCTTATCAGTTTCTTTACATTCCCCATAACAAATGAAATATGGTTTGAAGACCTAGAAGTTACAGCAGAAACCTACAAGTCGGCCATTTTAGCAACATAAACTTCCAGCTGGAATTATTAGTTGACATGTAAAAATGCATAAATTTTATCAGAGAATACTTCAAAAAACAATGAAATACATTTTATTTGTATATTTCATGGCGTTTTTTATTTTCGTTCATTTCGGAGTGCCCTTCGTATCCTTAACAATACTACTTCAAAAAAAAAAGCAGCAACAACAAAAATAAAATGAATGGTAGTTACTTGCTTACATTATTTTTAACATATTGTAACTACATATTATATAATTCCAGGGGTGGCTTTGTCTGTCCAATGACTGGTGAGAGTCACTACGGGTACGCGAACCCGGACTGCTCTAGCTACTACTTTCATTTCTTCTCCGTGATCGTAGTATCCTCTACATCCCCACTGCCATCTCTTTTCCCTACAACCCCACCCCCGGCTGATAGAAGTATAACGCAGCTCAAACGGGTACAACTCCAAATATTATGGTCTTTGACAGGCAGCAGTGTCAACGACGAGACAAGTTGAGTCCCTGCGATCACCAACACGTTTGCCGAGCGTGGCGATTATGGGAATTTCCCCGGAATGAGCAGTTGGAAGTGGAGCTGAAGAACATTAGGTGGCATGTCTTGGGGTTATGTGAAGTCCAACAAGAGGGCGAGGACACCATAACTCTAAACTCGGGCCACCTTTTGTACTTCAGCAAGGATGATAAAATATCGCATGGTGGCGTAGCGTTTCTCGTTCATTCGCCTCTAAAAATGTTGAAGAAATCTCCAGTACTTCGCCCAGGGTGCCGTACCTGATAATCCGAATATTAAAACGATATTCTGTTAAGATTATTCAGGTACATGCACCGACCTCGGCACAGTCGGATGATAAAGTCGAGGATATGTGTAAGAGGACATGTCCAAAGCCTTGCACAACACCCCGAAGGCTTACTTGAATATTGTTATGGGGACCTGAACGCAGGACCAACACTGTGACCAAAAACGAGATCTACTTCACCATGACGGACCTACGGCACATATTCAGAGATTTTTCAGTGATCAACAGGTTCAACACCGGATCTGATCACCGACTTGTTCGAGGCTCTCTGAATATCAACTTGAAGCTGGAAAGAAGCCGTCTGATGAAGTCCACACTCCGACCAAATCCGCTCTATGTGTGCGGGCAGAGGGAGGTCTCAAAAACTTCTCGCTGTTTGATTCGTTGCAGTGGAACCCACTGACGAGGCTCAGCAAAACGTAGTTGAAGCGCTTGTGGAGGAGCATGAATCTTTGCAAAATGCGGCCCAAAGGCAAGAAGTCTAAACTCTCGGACGAAACTCTGCGGCTTATGACAACAAGACGGTAAACCACCCAATCGACTTCGTCAGAAAGGTCAGACCTAAACAAGTGTATCGCGAAGATGGTAGGTACAGCGTGACTGACCTTCGAAGCGCCAACGCCGGCGATAGAGCGAAACCAAGGGTTCAAAGTATTCACTCACCAGCTTATAGCCACCGGACGAAGCTCATAACACATTAGGGCAGGACCGTGGTGTCAAAGCCGGAGATTTTTGCTGAGATCGAGGACTTCTATGGCAGACTTTACTCCGCACATGTCCCTCAACCGCAGCGTGATAGCTGCGATTTCAGAGTCACTATACCAACAAAGTACCAGAAATCATCGAGGATGAGATCGATTTGGCTAGTAAGGCAGCTTAAAAATTGAAAAGCCCCCGGTGAAGATGGAAATTCTTCAGAGCTTTTGAAGGCAGCCCCTGTTGTCAAGGAGCTCCGGAACCTGTTTAATTCATTCACTGTTGGGAGAACTTCAAAGGCGTCTCAAAGGGGAATAGTGGTTCTGTTCTTGAAGAAGGGAGACAAAATCCTTCTTAAAACACAGACTACCCATTTCTCTCTTACATACCCATTTCTCTCCTAAGCCATTTCTATGTTTAAGCTGTTCACGAAGGTAATCGTCTTGCCAGGAGACTTGACAGGTTCGAGCCTCCGGAGCAGGCCGGGTTTGTCAGATTATACAGCAGCTCGCAAGAGTATAATCGGCCACTGTGCTTGGCGTTTGTGGACTATGAGAAGGCCTTCGATTCCGTGGAAACCTGACCTGTTTTGGAATCCTTTCAGTAATTTGTACGAACCTGCCCCTGTGTGTGTCCAAGTACGACGTTACATCTCCGAAACTGTTCACAAGAACATTGGAAGATATGTTTAAGACGTTGGAGTGGAAATTTAAGGGTATCAACATAAACGGTGATTTCATCTCGCACTTGCGATTCGCAGACAACATAGTCTTGCTTAATGGCGGAGTCACTGGAGGAGCTGCAACAATGCTGGACAGCCTAGCATCTGCCTCACAAAGTGTAGCTCTCAGCATGAATTAGGATAAAACCAAAGTCATATTCAATGACCACAGAGACCTATTGCTGTGAATGGTTATCTCCTTGAAGTTGTTCTTGAGTACATTTACCTCGGGCAGATTCTGTAACTGGGTAAAAACAACTTTGAGAAGGAGGTCAAGAGGAGGATCCAGCTTGTCTAGGCGGCATGTGGAAAACTACGTCCGGTCTTCTCATCACCCATCCCAAAATGTTTAAAAACGAAAGTTTACAATCAGTGCGTCCTACCCGCGAGACGTGGACACTAACAGTGCGTCTTGTCCACCAGTTTAAATTTGCTTTGCGGGTGAGCGGGCTATGGAGCGTGCTTGGAGTCCTCCTCTTAAGGACAAAATCCGTAACAATGTCAACCGATAGAGAACCAAATTATCCGACATATCTAGCGCAGAGAATTAGCAAGCTGAAGTGGCAGTGGGCTGGCCACTCTGTAGAAGAACCAATAACCGATGGGGTAGACGTGTTCTTGAATGAACATCGCGACTCGACAAGCGTAGTCTAGGACCCCCCGGCGAGATGAAGTGATGATTTGCGAAACGCTGTTGAGAGATGTTGGATGCGACAGGCCGAGGACAGAGTGAAATGGCGCACATTTAGCCTAGCCTACATCCAGCAGTGGGCTGATATAGGACGATGATGATGATGATGAACAATTATCTGTTGTCCATGTTCTTTAACAACTTTCTTATGTATTTATTTATTTAATTTATGATAACATGTTTTTACGTTATTTATACTCGTATTGAAAGATTAAGTAGTGAATTGTCTTTTTTCTGAACACTTTATATAATATTTATAAAATCTCGTGGCACGTGTTTTAAATAACGTTATATGCAAGTATTTTACCAATTGCAAAACTGTTTTGGAATGCCACTGTGATTTTATACCAATGTTGAGATTGTTGACTCAACATTGATATAAAACATACTGACATTGCTGAGTAAAGATTTAAGGCTGTTTTTTCCATAGATAATCGATTTTTATAGATAAATAAAAACTGTTAAAATCTGAAATAGTTTTTGTCAATGAAATCTATTAGATATCTCAAAAACTATCAATTACGAGACCAGTTCCAGAATTGATGCTCAATATCGTAAACAGTTCTGGAAATTTGAATAGTCCTATATTACATGCCCTAGTTCTGCCTGCTATATTTATCACTTCGTTCTACCTCTCAAAAAATATTGTATATAATCGACTAACTCAGTAGGTACCTATAGTTATTCTCTTATTTTATCTTTCTTTAATCATATTAATATTATCAGTCCACTTTGTGGGACTGCCCTCCCAACGTTGCACCTTCCTAAATTATACACATGTCTTAAATTTTCTGTATTTACTACATCTATTGATTTGCTCCTTTTCAATTCGCTGTGTTAGGTCACTAAACATTCTGTTTCGACGACGTTACAAACTTTTGATATCGATGTCTTACAATGATAACAAGAACGTTTTAAATATCGAGATCGAGGTTAACGGAAGTATAAAATTGGATTTAGATGCACATTTCTCGTTGTGTACGTCCGAGATCTGAATATTTAAAGTTATTAGTTTTACAACAACAAGTATAGGTCATTATAAATTTATAGGGATCATATCATTTTCGTTATTTATCGTTTGGTATTCATACTGTTTTTTATTTGGAAATTTGCTTCTAAAATTAACAAACTTAGCAATTTCTTTGCTTTTTATACCCGTGACGGTCCGATTATTATCCACAAGCAATATTGGATCATGTTTCTCCTTCTTTTTAAGATCAACCCGCTCATGTTTATTTACAAAATAAACAGTAGGAAGATTCGTGGTATTGTAATAATCCTCTGTATCATCTTCAGAAAAAACCACATATATAAATAACGGTTCTGAATCTTTTCCATGTAACTTAACTTGTGGTGGTGCCGTGGCAACGATGACTTTGTAGTTGTTGAAGGGTTGCTTAAGTATGGGCAAATTTATGTTTGACGAGTCCTCCGGCAAGTATGAGCTAGTTTCCCTATAAACCGTCCTGTACGGGAAGATTAATTTAGCTATTTGATTAGTGCTGCCTGGTTGAGGCAGCAGGGGCTCCCGATAGAGAATCTTTGGCCCAAACGTGCCGTCTGCCACCGGATCCTGGGGTACCTTGGCGAACAGGGCGCCGAACAACTTCGGTAGACTTTCATCTTTGGAAATGGGATTAAACCTCATACTAAATCCGTTATTAATTGGTATACTCCGGATCATAGCTTTCATATAACCCAATACAAAAATGTAGATTACAATCTGCAAAATAAATTTTATTAATTGATGACCTTAAAATGTTTTCCTGCAAACTTTTCTAGTAGGTACAAAACTACTTACGTTATCCATTTTGACAGACTTAGAAAATACCAACTCAGGCAACACGTGAGCGCAAACTGGTGGCTTTAAACAATCACTTCAACGACGATTTTGCATCAAAACATCAGGGAAGGATGTTTACAAATAACATAGATCACATGCCGATTACACGAGCACTTCATGAAATCAGAACTGTAATGCTCTTTGTTCTACTAACCCGGATGACTGCACTGTTCCTCATTGCTATTGGTCTTTTTAAGGAGAACTACCGGAGACCACAGAGCTGGCAGCTTGCTCGAGGAACGCATAAGCATTGCTATGAACCGAAGAGACGCTGCAAACATCTGTGGTACGCCAAGGGGCCCTCCTTTTTTTAGGTTTTATTTAGTATTAGTTTGGTCCCGAGGTTCGATCTTACTTAATTTTTAGTGTACCGTACCTGAAGGGAGCCCAATGGGACCCTATTCATATGCCTATGTTGTCCGTCCGTCCGCCCGGCCACCCTAACTTTAAAGAGCTGTATCTTTGGAACCGTAATAGATAGCATTTCTTTTTAAATCAAAATATCTATATATATATAAAAGGAAAGCCTGACTCACTGACTTATATATCCACGCACAGCCCAAACCGCTGGTTCTAGAGATTCCAACTTTGGCACGTAGGTTCCTTATGAGGTCTAGGGGTGCACTAAGAAAGGATTTTCCGAAAATCGACCCCCAACAGGAAGAAATAGGGGGAGTAGCGGAAAACTAATTCTACGCGTAAGAACTACGCGCGGGCGTCCTCTAGTTTGTTATATGGCGGATTTACTAACAAATAAAAATAATAAAGGGGGTCCCCATCCTAGAAAACCTTTTTTTAACGTATTTTTAATATTGATGTATTGTAAAAACAGTAAAACATACAAGCGTCAAATTTTATATGATTATAGGTATAGGTACTGTGCGGCGGTACAGAACCCTCGGTGCTCGAGTCCGGCTCGCACTTGACCGGTTTTTTAAGATTTGTTTTAACTAAGTCCCTTTCTGTTTTTATTTTATTATTTGGTAGCTTTCTTTTAGGTTATTCTCGAAAAGAAACGACATATTTGAGGTAAATGAAACACTACAGAATTAAATGTTATTGAAAAATTGAAATGAAGAACTTATACTTCATTTGCAAGATTCAGTCGTCTACACATGCCTATTTTGTATAGCGATGAAATCTGCATCAGTGTTAGAATTCGTAATCGAAGTGGCCGTTGGCCCGGCCGCTCACGGCGGTTGTGCGGTGGTACCTACATCCGCAAAATTTGGAAATGATTGCGTCATAAAATTTTGTGACTCTTTATTCACGAATCAGAATATCACGTGGTACGATAAGACTCCACAGTCCAATTTGTATGACCCATGTTGAACAGTAGCCCAGTCTATAACGACACCATAGTTCGCAAACGCGCATGTAACTACGATTTTTTTATATGTTGTTAGGTCGCTTGAGAGTAGTTAATACCCAAGTTTGCAACCTTGAAAACCCTGTGCTACACGCATGGTGCTCGAAAAGCTGAGAAATTTTGGCACTTGTTTCAGTTTTTTCAAAAAAATCACCATAAGGAAGCGTTTTTCAAGAATCTTTGGTTCTAATTTAATAAAGATAACTAAATTTGCTATAATTTGAGCGTAACCTGAGCTCACTTATGTCCATTGGTTGCGGAGATACAGCAAATCGAAGATGGGCAATGTGCGCAGAGCCCGCTCCACAGACCCTGCTTAAAATGGTGACTTGCAAATGCAATAAGAGGTTGCTTGCTTAGGGTCGCGCACTTGTAGTCAGGCTGGGCTCAGGTGCTCTATCCTATGTTCCTTTTGCTACGGGTGAAATTGCAACAACGCCATCACTATCGTCCTGGACGAGGAGGACGAGGATATGGACGACCCAACACCATGAGCCGGCCCGCCTCCACTCCAGAAAACATTATCCCTCTTCCCCCACTCCTCCTCACTGATCTAGACTGGATGAGACCTGGTCCTTCCAAAAGGACGAAAGTCTAAACTGTTTTTGCTTGACCGTGCAAATAGTAATATTTTATAGTTTAAATATATGTTTGCTGTGTTTTTTCATGTTTACGTTTATTTGTTTTGAAACCATATGTTACATCTAAAATGTCAAATTTACACTATTTGCTTTTCTTTAAGAAATACATTCATACATTATTTAGAACAATGTTTTTATCATTAAACCAAAATCATATATTTTAATAGTTTATATAAGTTTGAGAAAACTATGAAAGCTAGAGGCACTACTTTGGTATTAAATTGAAGCCGAGTCGTCCCAAAATTATTCAGTACCTACAATGTTTTTATTATTTAGCCAAAATCCGACATTTTACGTTTTCTTTATTTTGGATGAAACTATGAGGCATAGAGGCACCATTTTGGTATTATATTGAGGCTCATTCAATTCTCTACAAATTCTTTTGACATAACTTTTACCTAGGAGCATTATTTCAGCCGGTACGTATCTTCGAAATAACCCTACCAACACATGTGCTCAAATTACGCTCAAATTGTAGAAAAGAATGATGGGCAAATTGGCCCATATAACCAATACAAATCTCATGTATACCACGTGAAAGCTAGTTACATAAGCTACATTTTCTAATACGGGGACAAACTACAAAAACCCCGGAGAAGAGAGTTATCAGCCTGCAAATATTCATACACACACAACGTTTATTATTACATTAGCTGTGCCCTGCATGCGTTGCAATGCTATTTCCCGTATATCCGACTCACGCTTGACCGATTTTTTTGACTAAACTATTCCTGATGAAATTGGCTATCATGCACAAAAAAAAAAAACAATCCGACGGGTAGTTCCAGAGATTACCCCGTTTGGATAAACACACACACACACACACTTACACGTCAAACGTATAATACCCCTCTTTTTTGCGTTGGGGGTTAAAAAAAATTATCTCGATTCTCCCAGCATTCACAGTCTAGTCGTCATAATAACAATTACAGCAAATAGTGGGATCAATAAGCCTACACACGTTATAATTCTATTGGTGATTGGGCTGGGTTCCATACATTTTTGCCCATCATTCTTTAGTTATCTTTAATAAAGTATACACAAAGATACTTGGAAAATACTTCCTTAGAGAAGTTATTTCGAAAAAACTGACACAAGTGCCAAAAATTCTAAGTTTTTCGAGCACCATGGGGGTAGCACAGGGTTTTCGAGGCTGCAAACTTGGATGTTAAATACTCACAACGGACCTAAAAAAATATAAGCAAATCGTAGTTGCATGCGGGTTTGCAATGTTTGCCTTTTTTGTGTTGTTATAGACTGGGCTACAGTACGGGTGAAGTTAAATTAAAGTTTAAGCCCCATATGTATTGCGAATAGATAACAAAAAGGTGTTCTGGCAGTTGGCACCCATTCTCTTCTATGAATAAACAAGCTTATTTGTGGCATTATCTATGTAAAGGGACCTTATGGCGGATGGCGCTTCCGCCATTATTAAAGATGCTCCGAAATAAATACAACGTCGCGTGACGCAGTGCGGCGTAAGCGCCATCCGCCATAAAGTCCCTTTACATAGATAACGTCACATTTGCATTGACAACTCTACGATTATTAACTACCAAATCATCCCGATTTCGAAGCGACTTAAATACGTCGTCCACACGGCTTAAAATAAAGTGATTTGCAAGTGATGGTTGTCAGTAATCGAGTGATGCTGGCTGTGGCGCACGGCGCTCGCTCCGAGTGTTACGTCACGCCTTATCGGCCATCTTTATTCATCGCCACGCTTATGCATCAGTAATCGTTACAGCATAGTGCTCACAATTAATGGCTTTACACCTATCGCTTTCGAAAAACAGTGTTACCCGACTCATCAGTAGGTATCATTATGATGACACAAGTTACAATCAGTTATAATTCTTATAATGGGTGATTCATTACGAGGTACTTTTATTAAAAACTAAAGCATTAAAAAATAACAAATTTATCGGGTTATCTTTATTATCATACAAAGAACCACTTTTATTGTTTTTTAAAGTTAATATCTTTGAAATGTTATCTGTAGGTAACTTAACGTAAAACGTACAAAATAAATGACACATACAATAATTGAGACCTGCGTACTCCTGCGCCTGAGTGCTGCTTTCGCGTAACACACAATCAAAATCGGTTTCACTTTTGAAAATCGAAGGTTTTTCTGCATACAAAATGAAACCAATTGTTTTGTTTTGAAGCCGATCGCGATTGCGAGTGAGTTACACGAAAGGCCTGCTGCCTTTTACGCAACTCACTCGCAATCGTGATCGGCTTCAAAGCGGAACAATTGTTTTCATTTTGTACGCAGACAAGCCTTCGATTTTCAAAATGAAAACGATTGCGATTGTGAGTGCGTTAGGCAATAGCCCCTCTGTAAGTAGTAAATAAACACTTGGTAATAAATCACAATACTCTATGTCAACAAATCCATCGCCATTAGCACAATCACGAATTTGGACACGGAACCCTGAAAATACACTTAAAGGTTATTAATTCCTAAACGGTTATAACATTAAAAGTAATCCACGATACCTCATCCAATCAATGTTCAACGTCACTCAATGTTGCCAAATAAAAAATGAAATCACCCTTGCTTTACATGTATCGGAGCTTGAACTTGTTTAATTATTGGTCTTGGAGCGCGGTTTAAATACAGGTAGGTATCGGTAAAAAATTCAGCATTGTGACTATGATGGTTTCAGAAACAAGGGACTGTGTCTGACATATGGACGGGTATGGTGAATCTATGACAGCGGTTACACGCTAATTCTGGCGTCAGTTCAGTCCATCATTCTGCTCAGAATGACGAGAGAATTATCGTGTAACACTCGGACTGATGGACTGATGGACTGATGGTCTGGGCTGACGAAAATTAAACATTTTAGATAATATTCATCAGTCCATTTTGAATGAAAGAAAACTGATAGTAGTCATAGTTGTTATGGCGAATTTTTGGCCTAAAGCAAAGATCTTATATTGAAATCGATGCAGCCGTTTAGAATGTAGATTTTTTTGAAAAATTAAAAGTTGAATTGGCGCCATCTGTGTTCCTAAGGGGTGAAAGTTTTACTGCTGCGGGTAAAACCACTTATTTTGATCCCTACTAACACTGTGCAAAGTGGCTTGCTTCCATCACAAAATGCAGCTTTCAAACCGTAACAACTAGGACTATTGGAGAAAGATCGTGTAACCTGTTTCTGTCATTCTCGCGTCAGTCACCGTCCACGCCACAATGGAGCGAGACGCGTTGCAAGATTCGCCGCCCGCACTTCCTCCTCCCCCGGCCCCGCCGCCAATCGAAATAGAAACAGAGTCTATCACGTACTTTAGAATCACTGCCGCATTTGTGGGACAAGACGCACACTTTAAACTGTAATAAGTATAAAAGAAATGACGGCCCCGCAAAACTTTGCGCCATACTGGAAAAAACCTGGGGCTACTGTAGAAGATATGAAATTTCTGTATTCGTATTTCATTCATTAAATTAAGATGCGTGTAATTATCTCTTCTTTGTAGCCAGCTTCTCATCCACCGTTTTCTTTTTATACGTTTTTTTTAACAGTAAAACGATCATTATCATCGCACAGGCCTTTTTTTTATAATGTGTTGCGTTCTGTGTCCTAAAGGCGACTGTGTCGTAATTTCATCAGTCTGCTGTCAGTCTGGACTGATCGTGTAACCGTGTCCATTTTCCGTCATTCTGGCATCAGTCAAAACTTGAATAAGACTTATGACTGAACTGACGCCAGAATTAGCGTGTAACCGCTGTCTATAAGTCCAACTATGGAAAGACAAAAACAAAAACAAAAATGTTAAAAAAACTCGTATTCGAATATATAATATGTTATCACCTGTTATATAACTGTACGCGTACTTAAACTCGTTGATAAATCTAGTGCTGTTGTTCATATTAAATTATAATATAACGTTATATAACTTGATAAAAACTGTGGAAAAAATATCAGGTGCCTATATTCTCGGAAGGTGCATTTAATATTCTAGATCTAAAAGGCGGCTCACAAATAGATAGAATAGAATATGTTAGCGGTGTTTCATGATCGAGGTAGGGTGCATATTGCGTGTCTATAATGGCCCGGGCTTCCATGTCGTCGCATATTCCGTTCGATAAAACCTCGAGAAAATAAACATGTGATGTTATGCAATCATCAGACAACAGTTGCAAGTTTGATAATGTTTTGAAATGAACTACAATACAATCGCCAGTTTCACCAGCACGAGTATGTTACTAGCAGCTGCCATCGGTACAGAAAAGCGGCTAGTTAACTAACATTTACGTGACTTAGATCAGCATCCATCAACTGGTATGGTCTTGTAATATTTGGTTTTTAATTAACCGACTTCAAAAAAGGAGGAGGTTATACGTTCCACTGTATGTATTTTTTTTTTTATGTATGTTCACCGATTACTCCGTCAATTGTCGACCGATTTCAATTATTTTTTTTGGTTTGATAGAGTATACTTTCGAGGTGGTCCCATTGTCACCAAATCTGCAGAATCTGATGAGAGGATCCGTGAGGAATTCAGGGAACTCCTCAAATATTGTAGGCAAACATATAGCGATTTTAGTATTTTTAGTAACAAGTCCAGCATTTGCATTCAGAAAGTACCATTTGGTGAAGTGGAACTGATCATGACGACCACAGACCACCGGAACTCCTTAACGGTACGGATTTCAAGGGTGGCGATAAGATATCTCGATTAAGATAGTTGAGCGACTACAAAGAAGAATATTTACTTGTTAACCGACTTCAAAAAAGGAGGTTATTGAAATATGACTATGACTTTCCCGCGGCGTTGCTTGCGGCGCGCTTGAAATAACTTAAAGTTTCATTTCAACTAAGAGATGGGACTACGTAACAGCGTATTATGATCACTAAAAAGTATAAAATAAAATAAATGTTTTAAAAAACAAAAAACCGCCTTCAAAAACGCAAAACACGGCGACCACAACATTTTCAACAAAAAACCGACATCAGTTGGACTAACCTATTAGGTGCCTACAATTTTAAAGAAGTTATTTTATTGCGTTTTTGAAGGCGGTTTTTTGTTTTTTAAAACATTTATTTTTTCCGGATGCTTTCTAGTCGCGTAAATATTGGGAATACTTCCTGCTTGTAATGACATAATATTTATAGCTGCACTAGCTCCACTTAGATCTAATATGCATAGTTTGCTGTTTGCGAACAAGAAAACCAGTAGGCGTGTGCTTTGCAATGCTACTCACGAATTTGTATGTTTCTCGGGATTACTAATGTATGGGCATTAAACTTTTCCCAAAGTATTACATCCCGAACTATTTTACTCAATTATCATTTGGCAAAAAAACATAAGTCAAAACCACTTATCGCAATTTAATAGTTAAAATAACTACTTGATCATGTTCCATTTTACCAAATTTCATGTAGTCAAATGATTCAATTGGCATAACACATTTAACGCAAAATAAAATAAGGCTAATGATTTGTATCGTCACTAAACTAACAACCCTAATAAACTAACTCGGTATTTGTTTTTACTGAAAGTGGATACGATGAAGTTATTTCCGTGACTCAGCCGACGAAGCCCTGCTGCGCGGGGCTTCTGTTCTGCGTAGATTGGCCCTTCGGGCCTGGTGAACTCTAACCTAACCTAAACCTACTTAGGTACCTAATTTTAACCTAAACTAGCCTAACTGGACATGCTATAAATTGAGTGTGCAATGCAAAGTGACATTTCGAACTAAAATTTCAAAGGAAACCGTTTGCTTAATAAACGTTTGTCTTCATACAACTTTACAAAGTAAATTGATGCCAAATATTATTTGACCAAATGAATAAAATGTGAAATGTAAATGGCTAAAGATTCTTTTGGCAAATGAAACTTCTGCGATATTTTTTTTGCGAAGTGAAATTTGGCGAAAAATATTTTGCCCAAAGGCCAGTACACCATGTTTCTCATATTCACTTATCACTTAACGATACAATGCTAAACATTTCTATAGAATATCAACAAATGCATCATTTGTTTGTCAAT
This sequence comes from Acleris literana, assembly GCA_946894065.1. Lineage (NCBI taxonomy): Eukaryota > Metazoa > Arthropoda > Insecta > Lepidoptera > Tortricidae > Acleris > Acleris literana. Next base: position 79,245,188 of record OX335668.1, read on the forward strand.
CTATGCAATGAAATAAATAGTGAGGTAAGTAGCAGCGATTGTTAATGACATAACAGCCTGTAGAACCTACACGTCGGTGGCTCCTTGAGCCACCTCCTGACGGGGCGGTGTGTTCTAAATAAACCAACATTTAGCAATCTACAGACACGATTTAACAAAAAAGCCAATAACAATTTAATTATCTGTTTTGAAAAAGCCATGTGGGATGTAAAAACCGGGCAACCAAGAGCATGTCTGACCTTGCTCAGTGTAAGGTTTCGAAGCTGTTACTTCACAAAAAGTCATCTCAAAAAAGTGCACCAGTAAAAGAGCGTAACTTCATGGCGCAACGTCCTTTTGTGTAGAAGCGCAGTTTTTTGGACATACCTAACTCAAAAATGCTATAAGTATCCGTTCATATTGAAACTATTTTTCTTTGAAAGTGTTTATTAGGCGTTGCCTTTATGATTTTTACCATTATTTTGAGACAGGTACGGTTTAAAAGATAAGGGGGGAGGGGGGGTACACAATGTATGCAACTTTCGGAGTGATTCTTCCCAGAAATATTCATCTTATCAAAAAAACTTAGTGTTTCAAAAGAACTGTCGACATTATGTGCCAGACGATGACTTTCGGTGTTTATTTTAATAATCATCTTTTACATTACTGCCCCCTAGAAATATTTATTTTTGTTATTTAACTACCAAACTAAGTAGCAGTTTCTACAAGACAGGTTTACTCCACATTCATTTACCTCTTGGAGTTTTCGAATAAAATGCCTGTGATATGCTGACGGATGGACATGAGGAAACTACAGGGTGTTTGGTAGCGGGTTCGACAGCTTTAAGGGTGTGATAGAGCAGCTACTTTATGCGTTTACTCAAAAAGTTGTAATGAAAAAAAATTATGTTAATACATGAATTTAGGAGTTTTTCGTAACACGGACATAAGGAAAAATGACGAAAATTCCGATTAAAATGATCAATATATCGGAAACTAATAACAATTGCTGAACATACATGGGGGTTAAATTGATAGCTTATGAGCTGCTCTATCACCCCTTAAAGCTGTCGAACCCGCAACCAAACACCCTGTATAAGGGTTTCATTTTTGCCGTCTTGGCTACGGAATTTGGAATGAAGATAGCTTATTATTCTGTATTATCACATAGGCTACTTTTATTCCCGGAAAATTAAAAAATCCCGAAGGAATAACGATTATCGAAATCTACGCAGACGAAATCGCGGGCAGAAGCTAGTATATATATATAATTAGGCACGTAATGAATGGGGACACGAAATGGCGATGCTGCAATGCAAATAACCTGGCTGCGCGGAGGGCGACCCTCAATCGCTGCAACAACCACTTTCTCCACATTTTAGAAAATGCAGCAGTGGCTTTTCTTACACAGAAATTGACGATCTTTCAGATGAGCTTATGTTTTTGGAGTTGATCGATCATACTAGATAATTAAGTACGAGGCATCGCTTATCATGCTGCTGCCACTGATTAGCCCCATCAGGCTGCAGCACGGCATTGTCGTATAGTCCTACCCCTCCTCTGTTCCGGGGAACAAACGAAACTTAGGAGTCTTATCATACTAGACATCAGAATTATAATGAAAAAAAAATTGGCTTTGTCAGTTTTTCCTGAGCTGCCCAGTAAGCCAGCCCTGTAAGATAGTCCGCTATACCCCGGACACACTGTATATGTTTGTCATCTGGTAATCTTATCGATCTAGGTTTAGTGCCGTGGGCTCCCCTATTATTACCAAGAGTTTATTTAACGCATTTACTCCACTGTAACTGCTTGTCTATAGTAACCTCAAATCAAACTGACAAATGGGGCCATAAAAGGTTTACTATTGTGCTATCTCTTTCGCATTTGCACGCTCTTGCGGAGCGGGCCTGTTATCTGCGGGGTCGCATAGTGCAGGCAGTAACGACACGGCGCAAGGAATATCGATAAAATAAACTAGGGAAACCAAAGACATGAGATAACATTATTTTATTTTATGAAATCAATACGTTTTATGTACAAATTATTCATAAATTAGAAAATGACATGAATTATATAAAAAGCATAAAAAAAAAATATATATAGGTCGTCACGGTAGTAGGAGTTCCGTAAGCGAATGTTTGTTAGCTAACTTCAATCCTGGTGCTAACAATCCACGCGGCCGCACCTCGTGACTTTAAGAACAATGCCGGCCATATTTAATAAAACTTACAATTTACAATTTGTAATTACAGTTCACATTTTACATTTCTACATATTTCTGTTCAATAAAATTTACAAATTACAATGTTGTTATTGTAAAAAACCTACAAAATTGTGGAATTGTTGCTTTTACATAATTCTGTTTAATAAAGGTTTTTACTTGATAGGCGTTAACTTACAAAATTGTCATAAAAAGTGGTTTATTAAACGCAGTATTGTAGTAACAAGTTTACAATGTTGTAGAATTATAATATAATTCTGACAGGTGAGCGCACCCTGTGTAGAAGCCGTTGGTGACTCTTACTTATTGTTAAAAAAATACTGTCTTAACAATGGTGTTAACGTGTCATCAATAGTCGTCAATGTCATCATGTAGTGAGAGCAGTGACGAAGACTATTTGTCAATAATCGTGCAACGGAGGCAAATATAAAAAAAATATAAATTTCACGTTCAATATGACCGATGTCACATTTAATGGTAATTTTCTCAAACATGCAATGGAATGTTGGCGTCGTGTTAGTTATTTTAGGCCTCAAAGTATCACGTTGCGGGCGGAACACCTCGAGAGAACTGTAAAGGAATTTCATACAAAATTGAAGGCCTAAGCCGGGAAGTAGTTTTTTTTAAATTTAAATGTAAACATTTCGGCTGCGTTTATGAACAGGCTAAATAGCTGTTTTAATTTAAATATACTAAGCCGTGCATCCAACCAAAGCGTTTGCATAAAGGCACCAGGTACCACGAGGGCAGAAGTTATTAGGGGTGCGTAGCGCAACTTAGATCGCAGGCGATGTAGCACGAGGCGGCGCGCCGCGGGGCGCACCCGGCACAGCGCGGATGACTGAGCATTGTAGGTTACTTTTAATATTTATGCAGTCCTAGTACGTATTTGACGTTGTAATTTTTGTTTTAACTTTTTTAATGAATTATATGTTTGAGAAAAGCACTAAACATACCTCGCCGTGAAAAGGTTGCCAGCCTCGTAACTATCCATCTATATAAACTCGGCCGGCAACCCCCTACTTCCCGGCCTCTGTAGTAATGTATTATTATATAATAATATATTACCCTTCTGAACAAATTTTATGCGCTTTTCATTGAATGGGCTGTGGGTCACAATACCATAGGTATAGAGGTATTTAATAGCAGATGTGCACGGTATATGTAAACGGACAGTACAAAACTGCCTGAAATACGTGTCTTTCTCAATTTTTAGTAAATTATTTGGTGAAGAAGTCGGTTGGCCTGAAAATAGTAACTATCGATCTTAATTTGTTTCCACTTATTTATTTTAAATTCATGACCAAATCTCTACTTACCTAGCTACCTACCTATCTATCTATCTTCTTATCTTTACTTTCGTATGTGAGCATTAGAATAGTTATATTTTCTTGTTGTTGTCGATTTCGTAAAGAAACGTTAACTTAAAGTAATAAATAAAATAGAATAGACAGTGACTAAATGATTTTCTACCCTCAACAAAAAAAATACAATTACTTGTGATTTGTATCTTACCATGACTTATTAGTAAAACAAAATTGTAGACGAAAACTACAGACGTTTCTTACAATTTTAAAGTGGTATTAAACAGAGTTAATCAGAGTTTAAAAGTCTTACAATTTACGAATATTTAGCAGTGTTACTTTTACAATTTTGTATCTTTATTAAACGGGTTTTTAGCGTACAATTCTACAAATATGTCACTTTTTTACAATTTTGTCAGATTATAACGTTTAATAAGATTGTAACGGTTTGTTTAAATAGGACCCAGTCTCCATAGAAGCTTTGGCCTAAGAAAAAATTGTGACGGATAATTATAGAATTGGGTTTATGTCATGTAGAAAAATATTTAAAACAATGCTGTGGGGTTAGTTTTTCTGAAGAACTTGTCTAAAAAAATATATTTAGAAATAATCGTAACAACACGTTATCCGCGGGCTTTTTTTATAAAGTGTTTTAAGCCAAGGGCCAGGCTGGCATTGTCCTTTACGTTGCGCGGTCGCGTGAAATATGTTTTTATATACATGTCCTTTTGGTATTAATTATCAATACGATCGGTAAAACACATCGACTACAAGAATCCTGTGAGGCTAGACATGTTTATTTAAACCCACATATCATACCACTCGTAGTAGGTGAAGTCAGTTACAGATTATAAAAACAATGATTCAGGCAATAACTACATACAATAGATTTCATATTCGGAAGTAGATTTTATTTACAAAATACTTTTTCACGAAAATAATTTAGTCACTTATTTAAATATTTACTTATTTTCTGTTTCTACTGTAGCCTTTACTCTAGAAAATTGTATATTATATAGGTATTTCATTATAATTTGGTACTACTTCACAGCAGTTAACATATTGCTTAAATAACAATTCAATGAGGTAATTGCAGTTTGCGAATGAACTGGGTCCAAGGGTTTACCCCCACTAGACCGAATATCATAAAAGCTAAATTCATGACAGCTAAACTTGTATGTCCTAATAGACCTAAAGTTATATACACTAATGTTTACTTGAACTAAACATGAAATGCTCTAATGAACTGGGTCCATGGGTTTACTTACCTCCACTAGACCAAATATCATACAAGCTAATTTCATTAGGCACACCAACGTTTGATATAATTTTCATTGGCCCTAATGTCATGGCAGCTAAACTTGTATGTCCTAATAGGTTACTAGGCCTAAAGTTATATACCCTAATGTTTACTTGAACTAAACATGAAATGCTCTAATATTACTAAAAGTAATAATGATTAATAATAATGATTATGTTACATTATTAATGATTATTCCCAATGATTAAATAGGCCTTATATTCCATAAAGTAAGTCCTAATGACTATTTGAACTAATCATTATTTGAACCAAATAAAAATAAAAACGAATACGCAATTCGGTAAATTTTACCCACATAGGTTAGGTAAGGTTAGAGTTGCGATAAGATGCAGAGGAGCTCCGTCGACCTTAATAACGGTCGATTAGGTCCCTATCAGACTCAAATAGCATTTTTTTAAACCAATTAGTTAAGTTGTATTTGGTCATTGGAATGGGGTAAATATTATTGATTATTTTAATAAAGAGGGCATTAGGAACAATTAGGTTTAATAAACGTTAGATTTTAAACCATAAGGTAGGTAATATTCGGTCTTCAGAGGAATCGGATAAGTAAAAATTGGGATATTAAGAATCGGACACAAAAAATAGGTGAAACCTTAATTCGGGATGCTAAAATTAGGGCTAATTACTAGTTAGGAAAAATAAAAAATCGGGTTTTTCATTTTAAAGCTAATGAAGTTAGTGGTAGTGACAATAGGGTTAACATGGTATACAAAGTGGTTCTATTGATAAAAAAATCACGTCGTTTTATCTCACGAAAGCGGGTTTGCCATACTTGTGTGTGTAGAATGAGTGGATGCACTTGCACGTTGTCTTTGAGTGCGTAAGCCCGGGAGCGCTCAGTGTTGGCCGAGTCGCGGGCCGAGTAAAAAGTGTCGCTTAGTTCGCGCAGAAATATTTAATGGTCGAGTACAATTAGCATGTAAAAGGAGAAAAGTTGTTCGCAGTGTGGTAAAGACATTTCATTGTGTAGTTATTTTTGTATATAATTAAATAATGTAGGTATTGAGTTTCAGTTCAATAATAAGAATGTTAAACGTAATGCTATTACTCTATTGTTTAATTTTAGGAACGTCAATTCACGGATCGTTATTGAACTAAATTTGCGCAAAATAACAAAGTTCACCGAGCAGCGACGGGAATAAGTGAAAGAACAGTGCAAAAAATAATAAAGGGAGAAAGAGAAATAAATAGAAACAGCTGTCGCTGGCATATCTACAAAATTTAAATCGCGCATAAAACCCGAAGAAGGACAGGAAATAAAGTAAACAGTCATGGACTTACAGCTGATGTCTTCCGGAGCACAATACAAGATTAATATTACTTATATCGCACAAAATCAAATTCCGACATTGGCAAAATTACAAATGGTCTTTAATGAAAAAATAGTTGTAATAAAATCGAAAATGTAACTTATATTAAGTAATTTATTTATTTACGATAAACTTTGGTAACGCTACCAGCAGTTAAGCACACAAAAGCACGTGTCTATACGCATTACTACTACAAGTAAGGCAAACCCGCTTTGTAAAACAACAACACTTAATTTACTTTACGTCAAGCCTCATTAGTCATTACATGCTGTTGAAAACGCAACAGGCGTATACGCGTAACATTAGCTCCCGTGTCCGTTGACCAGCCCGGGCAGCAGCCCCGACCCGCGGCGCAGCGCAGGCGCCCGCGGCGCTCCTTCGTCGCTCGTAACCGGCGCAACATTTCTCGGTTCTTTGTACTTAACAAAGAACACTTCTGGCTTTGATGTAACGGGTTTCAGTGGTTGCGCCTCGGGTTTCTTGACGAGCACGTATATGAGGGTCTTATTCTCGACTGCCGCCTGTTGATCTATTAGTTGTTGTAACCGAGCTGCATTTGCTGATTTATAAGCCGGAAGCTTAATGAATATGATGTTGTATATCTTTTTGGGAGGCGCAGCAGGTGGCTGCGACGTCACCTCGTCAGGCGGTGGCATGTGGAAGTAAATGTGCTTCGTGATCACCGGCCGCTGGGCTTGTGTTTTCGCATAACTAGGGCTATACGCTGCATTCGCTTGGACAGCTTGGTGGGCGTTATTAACACTTATCGAATGGATATTAGCAAAATTCTGATTATATCTATAGTAGTTTTGAACGCTAGATTGCGCATTATTGTATATTTGGTAATTGTATTGTGTCTGCTGTGGAGTTGGTCGATTCGCCTCCGCCTGGTTTGGCGTGAGGCTGTACTGCCACTGCGCCGCGCCGACGTGGGCCGACCCCGCACCGGGCGCTGTGGGTGCGCGGTATTCGTACCCGGCTTGCGCAGTCTGACCCAACGCCGCCAATACAACCTGGAACAACGTGTTCTTTATTTTTATGTTCTCTATCTTACCACACTATCACTTATGTATTTTTTCTACGAATACCGTTTTCTAAATTGAGTGGGGGAGACCGAGGTCTTTCGGAACAGAGGCGAGTTGAAAGAGCACTGATTTCGCGGAACAACCGCTTCCTGCTCCAGGCTCCTAGATTCATTTGATTTAGGTTATTTTGATTACTTAGTTAAATGAAAATTTGGAAAGCTTTCATACCGAGGCATTGGAACCAGACTGTATTTAACTGACATTGAGCAGTTTTTGCGGTTCAACATCTCAACCAATCGTCGTAAAATTTGGTACTGAGATAGTTTATAACTTGGAGATGCACATAGGTAGATACTTTTTATCGCAAAAAAATAACATTTTACGCGGACAATTTTGCGGGCGACAGCTACCTAGTTGATATTATTATCGTTACAAATTATCTTTTAACATATATATTTGAATTCGAACCGCTAGAATTTTTGAAGAAGAAATAATTATTTGTTTAATATTCACATATCTGTTAAGATTTCCTTTGCTTTTGCTTTTGTATAAAATATTATTAGTTAATTTCGGTCAAAATTTTCTTTTCCGAAACAGCCTTTTGCTTGCACTGGCATTATCTGCCAGAATTATGCGCATATTTTGACTGTTTCTTCCGAGACATTATATACCTAACTTGTAGTACCTAGTGTCCTCGTCCGGCCGTATTCACAGGCTTCAGAGAATCTGCGACAATTGAAATGCATTTTTTTCCTACTGCAACACCCGATATCCCATCTTTCATCATAATATCTCGGGAAAACCAACTTACTAAGTCATATGTCATATTTGAACTTCTCTTATGTAAGTTTCTTTAGTTAAATGTAGTTAGGTAGGCACTAAAATTTTTTCAAAGCCAAACGCAGCGATTGGATCATTACTAAGACTGCACTATGAAAAGTTACATTATATTTATGTCACTAAAGCAATTAAACTCGAATTAATTACCCGGTGCGCCCGCCGCATGCAACTGGTAACTGCACAATTTATAGGCGCAATTTTTTTTTTGTTCTCTCTTTTAAGGAGAAAAACACCCCGTGCATTCTCAATTAGGCAGCCTTTTTACGTTCGATCGTTCGGAAGAAGCCCTGCTGCCAAATTGAAAATGCATGCGCTAAAATATGTTTTGTACGCTCTGATGGGACTATTTAAACTTGCCGGTTCGCCGTGTTCACTCGTTCACTCGTTCGACCGACAGAACGCCGTTTTTAAGAGAATAACGCCCCTGAACAGACGCGCGCGGTCGCCTGCCAGCTGTTCGACCACCACACACCAAATTATAACTCCTAACACAGCACATTAAATAAAACCACAAAATATCAAAAGAACATAACTAACCGAAAAAATAAATAAAACAGATATCTTGACCATTTTAGCGTCAGCAACAAAATGAGCTGAGATCATCGGTCACGAGTCGATATATACCTACAAAGACTTTCTCCGTGGGATATGGTAAAATACAGTCAGGTGTTCGTGGATTTTGCATAAACCATTAGTTTAGACGTTGACTTTACTTCCGCCGCCAATAAGGCTGCGAGCGCCGAAATATAAAATAGCTATAAATGTCTCTTACTCATTATCATTATTGCTTTATTGAATAATTTGTTTATAAATTCCAAAATTTAATTATCAGAATACAACTCAAAGTTGTACGGCAGAATACAACTTTGATTTTGATGATCATCCAGTTGAAAGTAGAGGCTAGGTAGTTACAGTCTCTAAATGTTACTAATGACATTTTCTTGTCTCTTATTGCAACTCTTCTGTTATATTTTGAACATAAATTGGAACTGGACCCCCTAAGAGCCGAGGCGCCCTCAATGGAGCGCCCCCTCACACCCAGGGCGAAGTTGTAACGGCGTGCAAAACCAACAACATATATCAAATCCAAAAAAATACTGGACCCCGATAATTCGCGCAGCTAATCCCCCGTATGAAGCTGCTTGTCCGCATGTCCACAACAACAATGGGGATATGAGTCAAATAGTATTATTTCGCAAGGATTTAACTTGACTATGTATGAAAATTCTGCAAAACCTGCTTGAATATTACCCGTTTAAGCACATTAGCTGGTAGCAGTTTCATAATAAGTTTACAATGGTCAACGTAATCGTGATTAATTGTATGTTTTTTTTTTGATTACGTACTTATTGTGTAAAATGTAATCAGCAGTTTCACTGTGAATTTGGCATTTAATTTTAAAATACAGACCGACACTTCAATTTTATTAAAAAATGTGAAATTTGTGAGAATGATAAGATGATTGTCAGTAATAAACGGGTAATTAAATTTAACAAAAATAAGAAGAACATTATGGAATTCGACCGAGAACTAGCTATGTAGGTACCGAATTTAATTAAACCCAATTAGGTACTCCTACCTGATATTATAACACTTAGGCCAGCGATCTTTTCCTACTTGACACCTTTTGAATATAATTCTGGCCGAATTTTAAGTACTTATTGGAAACTTATTTCAACTCGTATTTTTAATATACTTAATTTAATTTACCCAATCGTTTTAGCTTACCTACTCTAAGAGTCTGTTACATAATATCTGATGATCTCCAGATAACACTATCTGACTAATAAAATTTGTCTTCCATAAGACCTTAACTGTCAGATAGTATTTAGCAGGAGATATTGAAACAGGCTCTAAGTTTACTGGATTCTCAAAGTTTTAGCAATAACTAATTTTGTATTTTATATATTGTTACAGTTACGGAGAAAGAGATTCGTCTCTGGTAAGTTTAAAAATCGTATGCTTTTCGCAAATATGGAGTCATTTTTATTTTGAGTTGAAACCGGCAGTTGTACGAGGGTGAATCAAATTTTTGATAGAATGCATAAAAATAGGACCTACATTTTTTTATATTTCTTTGTAATATAAGTCTAGGACCATTTTTGAAGAATTAGAATGCAAGCGGCAAATCATGTAACAGTTGAGGTGACAACGTTATTAGAGGGTTTTGACTCTAGAATACGGATCTGCCTGTCGCCATTCCGAAATTTGATTTCCATATTACTATTACTAGGCTAGGTATCGTAGAAACTTTCAATTTGTAGATAATTTTGTCTTCTAAAAGATTGCAGAACTTCGGTTTGCGCTAAAATGCATTAAAACGTAAATATAGGAAGAAAACTGGAAAAGGAAACAATTTTTGACGGTAACACTCCATAGATGGTTCCATATCTGCTTTCTTAGAGGTCGTGGAAAAAAAATTCAAGCCAAAAGTTACAGCAAATTTTGTGATCTACAATATTGCCGAAGTACAATTTGCGCTAAAATGCACCAAAACGTAAATATGGAAGGAAAACTAGAAAAAAGGAGCAATTTTTAGAGCTAGCTCCCCATAGACGATTACATATCTTCGTCCCTAGGGGTCGGGAAAAAAATATTGAACCCAAAAGTTTTAGGAAATTTTGTACTCTACATTATTGCCGAACCATGATTAGCTCTAGAATTAACTTCAACGACAGTATGGGCAAACAACAGAAAAAAGTAACAGTTTTTGCAATATGGCGGAAAAAGAAATAGAGCTGGGGGGACGAAAAATTTGGGTTACCATGGCTATATTGTCCTTTGCAACATATTAAAAAACCATAACAATCGGACCTTTTTTAGCGTACCGGAACAACGATTTACAAAATGTACAACGAATTTTTTTGTATGGGCTGCACCTTTTCCGGTATAGCATACTTCCGGTTCAAATTTCGGAATGGCGACAGGCAGATCCGTATTCTACAGGGTCAAAACCCTCTGATAACGTTGTTACTCCAACTGTTACATGATTTGCCGCTTGCAATGGTTTAGAGACGCGTTTTTCAGTTTTGGGCCTAGTCCATATACTTAGTCAGTAATGCAAAAACACGAGTAATGTGCTGATACTAGGGGAACAGGGTGGAATGATCAGAAGGTCGATCGACCGCCCGCCTGTTCCGGCCGACGACGCTCGTCCATCCATCATCATCAATGTGCTGATACATAACCTCGTAAGGCCCACCATACTACAAAGAGGGAGTTTTTTGTGAGTGGGACTTTGAATCTACCATCAAGGTAATAAAGTTCAATTACATTTGTTTGATAATGCCATTTTCAGTTCATGAAGATAGGAAAATAAACCTTATTCCCACGGCAACACAGTTCCAATTACATTGCCTTGATTATGTACTTCCTATTGCACACTGGGCCTTACGAGGTTAACATAACAATACATGTGCATCATCAATCATTTTGGATATCTAACAGGACATTTTAAGAACTGGTGCTACCTTACATACTTGGTAGCTGAATTCAAAAGTGCTGTGAAGATCGTGCTGTGAAGACCGTCATCGCACAGGCCGGCCTTCCACGTGGAATAATGGTTTTAGAAGATTTAAGAGAATCACCATCAATGTATAAAGCAGCGACCCTGCGCATTTCGTTTGGTAGTTAGCGATCAATTTTAACAAACGACTTGTATTTTACAAAGTGGCGGCGAGTTTGGTGCCTTAAATATAAACAGGTGCAAACAAAGAACGACTGGAAATTAAGGCGAATATTTACGTTTTTTGACCATGAATGACCGAACGTGGACCTATAACTCTGAACTGGAAACCGAAATGCCGAGTACATAATTATAACCTTGATACGCCCATATTTTCACAATAAAAAAATAGCTCCACCAATGGCGGGTGAGGTTATGGCCTCAATGTTCTGGGATACAGGAGGAATTCTGCACATTGACTGCAGTGCCTATTACTAGTTATTAATAACAAAACTCAGTAAAGCAATAGAAGAAAAAACGGTGAGGAAAATTGTTATTGGGCTTACTTTTCCACCACGACAGCGCTCACGCTAATCGATCTTAAGTAGCTCTTGCGGCAATCCAAAAAGTGGGCTATGAAATCTTCAACGACATAGCTCCAAATGATTTCCACCTGTCTCCGAAATTCTAGAAAACGACGCGTAGATTTAAAACATTATGACGCGGTCGGTTGTGGTTACTGTAGAGAAAATTTCGAAGCTTAAAGAAAAATATAGTTTTAATAACACTGCTCGAAAATTTTGTCAAGATTGTCTGATTTGAGGTCAAGAAACAGCACTTACTCGTAGATAGGTAAAGAATGTTTTCGCCAGCCTATTTGCTGATGGGTCGACCACATTGTTTTCCAAGCGCTATATAATGAACGCATGAATTCGAAAATGCGAACACACCATTTTGTGTGGTATTTTAAGAGTATTTTTGCTAAAGTCTGTGTCCCTTAACGAGACCTCTTTTCGGTATAGAAGCTTTACGTCAACATCTTGATAGCACTAAGTAGCAAATACGACCAGATGCGATGCGACTCAGATTGCGACTACACCTTGATCTGATCTGACTACATCGCTTTGTGCCTAGATCGCAATACGACCAGATCGCTCTGCGACTACATCTCAAAAAGTCCAAGTTGCAATAAGACTACTTCGTTTGCGTTACTACATAGGTTAGGTTCGTTAGGTAACTTCAAATGCCCGAAGGGGAAATTGCCGAGGAATAGGAGCCTTGCGGGGTGTTGTCGACATGGCTAAAACAGACATAAGATGAAAAAAACATGTGGTAATTTAGTGGCGCGGACTTTTTGAGATGTAGGTAGTCGTAAAGCGATCTGGTCGTATTACGATGTAGGCACAAAGCGATGTAGTCAGATCGAGATGTAGTCTCAAAGCGATCTGCAGGCCTATTATGGTCGTGTATATCGATAATTATTATAGTTCTATTCTATTGCTCTTGACATGTTATCGTATTACTTAAAACTCGGCCGCCATTATAATACTTAAATAAGAGCTATCGTAACATTAACTATCGAAAATATGTCAAAGGCTTCAATGGTTTTACCCAGTAGATCAAAAATAATGTCACTAGGTGCTTTTTAAGATTCCGTAGTCAATAAGGAACCCTTATAGTTTCGCCATGTTAAAAAAAAAGAATGATGAACGAACGAACATAATTTAAAAACGTGAAATATTAAGTTAAAGGATCAAAAATACACAATAGGGAATATTTATATTTTTTTTTCATAGCTTCAATAAAGGCTGATTCATGTGACAAACAGTTCAGAAAATAATTTTTTGAATACCTAGCTATAAAAATATACCAAGATTTGTTTCTATCTCTTTCTAGCAAAACAGAACTTAACATGGAGTTTATTTATATGCCCGACGTGTTACATGACGTCACAGTTCATATCGGATCTCTTTGTCTAGTAGCTGTCTAATTAGCAGTTTAAAATGCTTGTATCATCTGTATTCTAGGCCAATTTTAATGTTAATTTCACTTTTGATGATCTCTATCAAGATATTTTCATATTTTGTTGAGAAATGCGATTTAGTAAATCCATGCATATTCCCTATAAAAGTGGGCGCGGCAAAAGGTCGTGGCGTCAGCATATGCCGATGGTTCCGCCCGCGCAGGAGCGACACCATGCAGCGCTGTTTTGCAGCAGAAGGATATAAGAAAAAAAAATAGTACTAGAAACTATCAGCTTTAGGTACTACTGCTCTAAGATCCTAATAGGAGACGATTTGCACCGGGCTGTTTATTCGATGAAAAGTATTTTATACCAAATTTAATACGCTAAATAATATGTGGCAAATAGGTAGGCTGAAAAATTTCAGTCCAGTACTTATATCACTAATTTTTTTATTAAAATGAACATTTTTTTAAATTGCAAATGCTGTGTAATAGACAAATTACATACTAATCGAAAGTATGAAGTCTATAGAATATGCAAACGTTAGGTTTGGTGCAAATTATTAGTACCGACTTACCTGTTTATACCTGCCTACCCAATAGCTTGACGGGAAAAAAAAGTCAACCTAACTTTTGCATATTCTATAGGCTTCATACTTTCGATTGGTATGTAATTTGTCTATTAAACAAGCTATTGCATTTTTTTAAACAAAGTTAATTTTTAAATTTTTAATTAATTATGTACTATTCGCCATATATTACTTACATACATACACATACATAATCTCACGCCTTCGTTCCCAGAGTGGGGTAGGCAGAGCTACAGAATTACAAACATCTCTAAAAACTTGTTGATAATTCTATAACCACAATTTGCACAATTAGGCTAAGATGTTTACCAGCGTATTAGTGACAGGTTGCAAGCCCATCGCCTAACAGTACTACAAGCCTTTATTCCCTTAGTCGTCTCTTACGACATCCACGGGAAGACATGGAGTGGCACTATTCTAACTCGGCAACCACACGAGGCATATATTACTTAGCATATTAAATTAGGTATAAAATACTTTTATCGAACAAACAGCCCGGTCCCAATCGTCTCCTATTCGGATCTCCTACTATACACAAGAACTATCTGCCTACGAAGCTAGCGGTCCTGGGTTCAAATCCCGGTAAGGGCAGATATTTGTGTGATGAGCGCGAATATTTGTTCCCGAGTCATGGATGTTTTCTATGTCTTTAAGTTTATATTTCTCTATACAAGTATTTATATCGTTGCCTAGTACCCATAGTACAAGCCTAGAGCTTAGTTTGGGACTAGATCAATTGTTTATCTCAAAAAAACAACAAGTATGAGCTAATTCTCTATCAAAAGTTATTTGGTGCTGTCTTAGATGATTTTAGTAGGTATAAACACTTTAGTCGCCTGTATCTCAGGAATCAATCAAGTCTACTTAGTTGTGATACTTTTCTTTCAAAATTCGTTATATGTGCTCTCATTTAAGATATTTTTCAGATTGGCAGACTCTAACAAAATTTTGCACTTTATAGCCTAATATTTCCAAAACGGATCCCTGAATCGAAATTTGATTTTTCAAAACCCTTAATATTTTTGGAAGACCTATCCAACGACAACCCACACCATGGGGTGGACAAGTATAAAATAACTTCCCCACGTTACGAATACTAAGGCAGCTTAATAAAAAAATAACAGATTTTATTTTACCTCGTTGTCGGCGTGACTAATATGTATATTCATGCCAAATAACAGCTTTCTAGAACCAAGTGTATCTGATTTAAGCTGCGGGCGGAAGGACGGACATAGCAAAACTATATGTAAGGGTTCCTAGTTTGACTACGGAACCATAAACACGATTCCTACCTACTCCTCTTTCTAGTATTTTTACAAGACAAGTAGGAACGTTGAATTATTAAAAAAAATCAATAAAACTTTTAACAAGTTTAGACTTACCCTCATATAAAAAGAAACATTACGTTATTTCTCTTTATAATCATTTAATTCGGCTAGAAATAGTCTCAGAGCATTACGGTATATTTTAAACGTTATAAATAACGGCATCGCTGCGAGCTCTATTTAACTCGAATACTCTTGGCATTTACAGGCACAAAGGCTTCCTGAAGGACTGCCCGAACGGACTACTGACTGAACAGGTGAGTTGTTTCCATTACTTGCAATCCTTTCACGGAACATAATCGATGACAATATCCTATATCCAGAATACCCACAGAATTCTTTAATGAAATCATTCAAATATATTGGTATCTTAATAATTATTTACGCAACTGACATATAATGCAGTCTCTAAGGTCTGTTCATCCTAACTTGTCTTAGGGTGGATTTAGACCAAACGAGCAAATGCTCTAGAACGTGTTTTGTCTTTATTTTTACAAAGAAAACGCAAGAGATAATGCCATAGAATTCTTGTTCGTTCGCTTGGTCCAAACCCACCCTAATATAGTAATGGTCTAAGATCCGAATAGGTGAAGATTTGGACCGGGCTGTTTATTCGATGAAAAGTATTTTATATCAAATTGAATACGCTAAATAATATGTGGCGAATAGGTAGGCTGAAAAAATTCAGTCCAGTACTTATATCATTAAAAAAAAATGAACTTTTTTTTAAAATTGCAAATGTTTGTTTAATAGACAAATTACATTCTAATCGAAAGTATAAAGTCTATAGAATATGCAAACGTTACGTTTGGTGCAAATTACTAGTACCGACTTACCTGTTTATACCTGCCTACCCAATAGTTTGACGGAAAAAAAATTGTCAAACTAACGTTTGCATATTCTATAGGCTTCATACTTTCGATTGGTATGTAATTTGTCCATTAAACAAGCTATTGTATTTTTTTTAAAACAAAGTTAATTTTTAAATTTTTAATTAATTATATCGCACATGACAATCAATACCGTCTTAACTCGAAATGTGACGGTGTTGGAAAATTTATTCTAATTTCAAACTACTACAAATAGTTATGCGCTACAATTTACTTTTGAGTTAATACGGTATTGAATGTCATGTGCGATATACTGAACTGAAATTTTTCAGCCTACCTATTCGCCACATATTATTTAGCGTATTAAATTTGATATAAAATACTTTTCATCGAATAAACAGCCCTGTCCAAATCTTCTCCTATTCGGATCTCCTACTATAAACAACTTTCTGACCTCAAAATGAACCTTGTTTGGCTAAAACAGCACTTTCAACTAAAATAAACCGAGTTCACATTTTGGACATCACGTGGCCAATGTATTGTCCGTGATTGCTTTATTTTGTTTATAATAGCTGTTTTAGCCAAAAAAAGGTTCATTTTGAGGTTAGAAAGTTGTTTACTATGTAAGACAAGTAAGGATGAACAGACCTTAAAGTTATGAGGGCCGAGGTCAGGGCGAGACGATAGCGGAGCGAGCGCTTTAATGACAGGCTCGCAAGAGTATCTTTAGAGCTAATTATGTACCGTTACGGTGGGTTTAGACCAAACGAGCGAATGCTCTAGAACATGTTTAGTCTTTATTTTTACAAAGAAAAGTAAGAGATAATGCCATAGAATTCATGTTCGTTCGCTTGGTCTAAACCCACCGTTACGCAATATTTTTAAGATACGTCATCTGCGCGCAACAGCGTTCCTCAACATAAAGGAAGGTAAATTGCCTTGCTACCGTTCAGTTGCGCCGCGCGACCCAGTACAAAAAATTAGACATTAAAAAAAAACACACTAACTATCCTTTTTTACCTATTCAACTTAAGAAATAAAAAATAATGGGACACGACGCGTTTTGACGACGCGGTGGCCTAGTTGGTAGTGACCCTGCCTACGAAGCTAGCGGTCCCGGTTTCAAATCCCGGTAAGGGCAGATATTTGTGTGATGAGCACGAATATTTGTTTCTGAGTCATGAATGTTTTCTATGTATTTAAGTATATATTTCTCTATGTAAGTATTAATATCATTGTCTAGTACCCATAGTACAAGCCTAGAGCTTATTTTGGGACTAGGCCAATTGGTGTGACATTGTCCCCTGATATTATTATTATTATTATTACGTATAAAACTTTAGGCACTAACATCTAAATCATAAAATTTGTTCAGTGTGAAATTGTGCGACTTTACTTCATATGTACATGAAAGTATAATATACATAGGTACAGCGACAAAGTTTTTCGCGGCGTCGTCGCGGAGGACGGGAGTATACCTAAATAAGAGCAGCAAAATCCGCTCGCGCTCATTGATCGAAGAACTTCGTGCTTATCCTACATATTTTATCAATGCGATAAGTTATTCGTGTGTGAGTTTGTTACTTCTTCGCTAAAACGGATGGACGAATTTGGTTGGGTACATTTATACGCTACCTTGAATCCCGAAATAAATCACTGTTCCCGTGGGATGTCAAAATTACTAATTCTACGCGGACGAAGTCGCGGGGAGAAGCTAGTAACATATACATTGATACATCGCAAATAGGTTGCCGAGCTAAATTAGCTCAGGACGATGTCTGAACCGCTGCACGAATCGGACAAGGAACAAAAGTGTGCATCGACTTATAAGACCGACTTCACCGCCGGAGCAAGACCTCCGCCTAGATGTCTACTTTCCAAACCCAAAGGACTAAACTGATGCCTATTACTCTGTTGGCCCTTTTGGTACGATAGCGGGATTCATTTAGTTAAGAGCTCTGGATGCTCTATTTATCAGAGATTATAGACAGGTGATCGTCTTGCCTGGGTGGTAGTCGTACCTACCCACTAAAGGCGTCAGACTGAAGTATCGCTGAATTCTACTAATGAGTTAAAATTTTAGAAGTTAGAAATGTTATAAAACCACGAATAGTTTGATTGAGGCAATTTGGATCGTTTGTCAAATTAAAGTTATTTCTTAATTATATTTTTTTTTTATATATTTCGATCTAACTTCGGTGTAGATTCCAGAGTTCTATTCCCCAAATGGTTTTAAAATTTGTATACATTGTTGAAAACAGGCGTATCCGAATTAACCTTGCTATCTTTATTCTTTCAATCGACAGTCTGACTATTTTGATTTCGTTATTCAATTCAATTCAATATATTTATTTCAGACTCTGGGTCCATAAGAATGTTAGTAAAACATTAATCTTACAATCTAGATTTAGTATAATGAACCAACAATAAATTAAAATTAGAAAAAAAAAGTTATAACCAAAAACGAATCATTAGATATGTATATATAAGAAATTTAGAATGTCAAATGATTTTCAATTTTAATTATTCATTTAACATTAAATATGACGGGTCTGTCGGCCATATGCACGAAATTCCAGTGCTTCATTACAGGGCAATCGAACTTATCCAGTATAACACTCAGGACGCTGTTGGTACTGCCTCGCACTACTCATCAACGACGCAACTCGTTTCCGCACTATTGCCTTAAAGCCATCCGACACGTTAGCCTCTAGAAACATGCTTGACGCGCTGCACCAGCGAGGCAACCCCAGCAGCATCCTGAAAGCGTTATTATACTGAACGCGCAGGCTATTCATGGACTTTTGCGTGTAGTTGGTCCACAGGCTGCAGGTGTAGAATGTCTGGCAGTAAGCTTTAAAGAGAGTGACTTTAACATCACGTGAGCACTTAGCAAACCTGCAGACCAACATATTAGCTCTCACTGCCAGGGCCCTACGCTCATGCTCAATGTCCAAGTCATCAGAGAGGATCTGGGTAACCCATTGACCAAGGTATTTAAATTCGGTGACTCTCTTCAAACGAGCTCCAAAGAGCCTTACTGGTGGGACGGCTTTCGGTTTCTTTTTTCCAGCCTTGAAAACAAGAAACTCGCTCTCTTAGTGTTGTACCTTATTGTAGCTGCTGTCTTTTTTGTTTCAGGGGTTCATCAAGATCTACAAACAATTTTTCCCCCAAGGTGACCCGAGCAAGTTCGCGTCGCTGGTATTTCGAGTGTTCGACGAAAACAACGTAAGCGCCAACTCCATTCGTTCTCCTAACATCTAATTGGAACTGGTTTGCATTCAGGAGTTTACGATTGTCCCGTACAGATTTTTAAATTTAAAATCCGTTTCTCATAAAATAAGCTTTAAACCGCATCTGTTTCGAACCGCCACCATTTTCGAAAGAAACCTGCGTATAAAAAAATTACAATTTCATCCTCTATCTTAGGAAAAGCATTTTTAGAAAAGTGCTTCTATTGCCTTTGAATTATTCACTTCACTCGTCTGGTAAAAATACCAGTATTGGTGGCAAATCATTGTTAATAAGTACACACAGGCTGATATTTGTAGATCCTGTAGGCTTGGACTACCTAAAGTTAGACGCGTTAGTGTAGTTAGGATTGACCCTGCCTACGAAGATATTTACCAATCAAACCTGTAAATAGTTGAGTAATTCTATGTTTTTTGACAAACAAATTAATAAACTTTAAAAACTTGTGTGACATGATAGATTTAGGTGTGGTGTTTAAAGTTCACTACTCTCATCTCATCATTAAATAAGGTACAAAACGGTATATACATATAATAAATGTTTGTACATATCGTAGTTTTCACGGAGGAAGCATTTAAATAACCATTGCCGACGCTTTCATACTAATTTGTATGAACGCGTCAGTGATGGTTTTTTAAATGCTTCCATATAAACGGGTCAATAATAAATATTTCTAATACTGCAATAAATTTTTTTTTTTATATAATTTGATTACCTACAAGTCTTGACTATTGTCAACCTAGGTGCCGGCTGTAGCCACGTGGACATAAATCCCGATTAGGGCATGCAGTACCGGGCCCGGTCCGAAACTTCCATTTCCCGGTTCTAAGCAGGGACGGTACCGGGATTCCCGGTTCTCCCGGTTCTTTATTTTTTACCTCAAATCACCGCAATCATGGACATTTGAGATAAAAAACGATTGAAAAACATTAGGAAACTTTAAATATAATAAATATGCAATAAAATCATGCACGTTTTCTTCAACAAAAACATATCTTGATTAAGTAAAATATTTACTAGAAAGTTATTTGTTCTTCCTTTTTAAAAATCTAGAGAGTAATTATTGCAAATATGCCACAAAATATGATGGATGTTGATGCGATGTTGCCGCTTGTGCTGGCTTCGTCGCTCAGGTGTGAATTGGATATATGTGATACGCGCCACGATATTTGTTTGGTATTTATGGAAAGAACCGGGAGAACCGGGATGTAATCTTCAGTACCGGTTCTTTAGGACCTGTGAAATTCCCGGGATTTCCCGGGAATTACAGAACCGGGATTTCCCGGGAGCATGCCCTAATCCCGATAGAGAGATGTAAGTGATGAGCACGGATGTTTGTACACCAATTATGGGCAAAATATTAAAAACTGAGATATAGGTATTCATTTTATGTGTCGTACTTAGTACCTAGGCATAGACTCGTAATAAAATCATAGTTTGGAACTACATAGATAAGTGAGCAAAATATACTTGTGAACATGTTTGTGAATATGATATGAATGATAAGTAATTGCGAACGAATAGAAAAGTTGGAAACGCGGCACGTTAGCAATTTGCGGACCTCCGCTATGCGTTATCATAACACTTCCGCTCATTAAGATATGGTTACGCAACTGTTACCCTAAACTTGTTTGACAAAATTGGAAAGCCGTCGAGTCGGCCGTAGTAAAAGATCTACTTTAAATTCAAATAACTCAGTTCTTTGCTTTTCTGCGGGTATCTGTATTAGAGAAACCAAGCACCCTACCAGGTCGTCAGTAAATTTGCGCATTGAGTACTGATCCGAGCTTTGTCCTAACAACATTCCTAGCACTACGCTTTATCGGCCAAACGCGAGCGCCGTTGGACACAGACCTTCCTCAAACCATCCAGTCTTTGTACCAGGCCAGTCACCATGATAGAGATGTAACATGCAACTCGAAAACAGGCACACAAAAAAAAGAACATTGCTCGGAAATATCGGCAAAGACGGTATGAGTCAGGGTCATAAAAAGGAGAGGATGTGCAACCTGTACTTCAATTTACAGCTAGAATTGATTATGATATGATATATCCAGAGCGAAATGCCGACATTAAACTTTTTCGTATTTAAAGTAATTGTGCCAAATACCGGTTTTATTTAGGGTACAAAGACCTATCATGTTATACTTATGTAATTATTTAATCAGTTATGTTGACTCTACATTCAGTTTATGTTTAGAGCTGGGGTCTTTCCATTCATTTTCGTATTCATCTATTTACTGATTAATAAGCTAGAATGCGCTCTTACTTATAACTATATTTATATACCGTTATTGTCATTAGATAAATACATTACATTAAATGTACACGCACTCGATTGAAAAATCAAGGAAGCGCTTACCTACCTACTTGTAATAAGAGTTTGGGTTAGAAGTTTGAGCTGAAGTAATGGCATTATACTACTATCAATACGATCATCATCATTAACATAACTATCTGATGATCTTGACTTTTACGCCCAATTAACGTCCAGGGGGTTTAATTATAAAATAGATTGGCAGTTCAGTTTACGCTGAACTCTGCTCTAGCCTAGCTATAGCTGTCCTTTACGCTCGCCGTAAAATGAACTATTGAACTGGGCCTTTATTCTAGGCGGTAAAATTATCTATAATAAAGATAAGTATAAAGTTATCGTATTTGACCTGTTATGGAATTGTTTTTTACTTAGCCGCCATTACTGTCAAGTAAATAGGAGCTATTAAAACGTTGACAATACGATAACAGGTCAAAGACGATATGGTTTTTACCGCCTAGAATACCGGCCCTGCATAGCTGTTATAATAACTCCCAGAACACATTGGAAAATACATTATTGATTCTTACAAGATTCAATTATAAAAGAGCGGTAATCGGAACTCTCATAGAAAAAAAAAACGTCAAAGGGTTAGAACGTCGGATTTTATTGAATTCTTACATAGCGCTACATCTTTTATGTGAGTTATAGAATAAGACCTTCTATCTATTGTCCATGGAAATCGTACCATAAAAGGGGTGTTGCCTTGCATCAAATAAGGTACTAGGTAAAAACGGAGTAAACTAGCAAGTTATTAGTTTTATTATAGTTTTTCAAAATAATGTCCATTCACATCCAAAAAAGCAACAAAAGCTCTTTTCCCACTCGTCCTCAGGGGTCTCTTCGACGGCCTGTTGAAACGCAGCCACTGCTTTTTCGGGAATAAATAAAAATCGCAAGGTGCGCCAGGTTGGGGCTACACGGCTGGCGAACCAGTAATTCCACGTCTGACGTCGCCAAATAGGCGGTGTGCCACTAGGCGTTGTCGTGGTGAAGGAGGATCCTACTGCGAGGTCGTTTCTCCCGAACTTTTTCCAAGACAAGTGGCAAACAATTGTTAGTGTACCACTCTGCCTTACAGTGACTGTTTTTCGATCTTCTAAAACAATTGTCCTTCCGAAGAACGAGCCACCATTTTTTTCCCACGCTTCGACCTCTCTTCACTTTAGGTAGCAACTTTACGGAAGGAAACACCCGCTGAGCAGACTCTTTTGGTTTCGGGATCGTAACTGTAAATCCACCTTTCGTCACCCGTAAATATGTCGAACTCAGCATTTGAGTCACCTCCGTTTAATCTTTGAACCATTTCACGGCACCAATCAACACGACGGGGTTTTTGGGCCTCGGTCAAATTATGAGGTATCCACCGAGCACAAAGCTTCCTGACCGCTAAATGTTAATGGAGGATTTTATGAACTTGACTCATAACGATGCCTAAGCTTGTCTGAATCTGCTGATAGGTCACTCTTTTGACAGTCTCTATCATACACCGCACAACACTGATGTTATCTTCAGTCGTCGCCGTAGAAGGCCGTCCCTCACGCAGATCATTGGTGAGATTAGGGTGACGGAACCGGTAATGGAGAAGGACTGATGATGGACACTTCATTCTTATTTTACACAAGATAAGGGTTATTCATTTGTTTTGCAACAGTCAATGTAGGACCGTATGAAATTTGAATTAAGAGTAAAGTTGGACACTTTACTCTTAATTCAAATTTCATTGGTGCATTTTACTGGTGCCTGTCAGCTAAAAGTGTCCATCATTGGTGCCGTCACTCTAGTGCGAGCACGTTTAAACTCATTAAACTAGTTGTAAACAGTGACACGAGATGGGGCTTTATTGTGATAGGCCAAACGAAGTCTATCATAACTTTCTTGTTGACTTAAATGACATACAATCGTAAAAAAATCTTTGCGCGAACATATTCTCGCATTTATTCATTCTGGATGACACAGACGATATTCAATTTCCCGCCAAATCGTGAAACAAATGACAAATGAATGAAATACATACTCAATAATATTGGCAAAGAGTTCCATTTTCATAATTGAAACTTATTTTTTTACTATATTGTTTGATCCATGCCTTTATTCTAGGCTGTTAAAACGATATCGTATTTGACCTGTTATGGAATTGTTTTTAACTCGGCCGCCATTACTGTCAAGTCAATAGGAGCTATCAAAACGTTGACAATACGATAACAGATCAAAGACGATATGGTTTTCACGGCCTAGAATACCGGCTCAGTTCTAAAAACTTTCAGTTTCACCCTCGTAATTGTATGTTGTATGTTTTGGTGTATTTAATTGATGTTATTATGTATTATGTAAGGTCTGTTCATTCTTACTTGTCTTATATACTAGTATTATGACTAGTATTATAATTTTCACTTTACATGCTCTTAAAATGTTACTTTAGTCTCTGCTTATCGGGACTAAAGCTTCTTATTAGTCTCTAGGGACCAAAGTAATTTTTTAAATTTACTTTGGAAACCCTGTAAAAACCAATCACGGTGTTTGTGAATGGAGGATAATCGCCATTTTCAGTTATTGTGTATATAGACAATTTTCAGGGCGTGGAAATAACCTCAAAATGACAACTGTGCAAAACATAAAAAAAACGATATAATTTCGTGAAACACGATAAATGATTACGAATATGAATCTATTTAATTAGGTTTATTAAGGATGAATTCATTTTAGTATGCACGGTCCAATTAGTTTTAAAATAGTTTTCAGGTTTGAATCTGTTGTCTAAATAAGTAAGCATTTAAAGCGTCACTTTACAAAAAACTTTGTTATAATAGGTAAATATCGTAATTTTGGATAGAACGTCGTTTTTTTTCCTCGCATTCAAAGTGAAGACTCGCTCAGCTCACGTGGCAAAACATCTCGTGTTATTATGGCTCGTTTTAGTCCGTTATTGAATAATCTACTATGTATATTTTTATACGTTCTATTACTTACTCGTACCTAGTGCTTTTCTCAAGAGTTTTATGATAAATATAATATCAAGAAATATTTTTACGTTTTTATTGATTTATCTCTTGACTGACTACAGGATGGGTCGATCGAGTTCGAAGAGTTCATCCGAGCTCTATCAGTGACGTCACGCGGGAACCTTGATGAGAAGCTACATTGTAAGTAACTATTTACACAGATATTGTCTTCAATCCACGACGCGCCCTACTACTACGAGTAAATCTAACACACATTGAAGCAAACGTGTAACGCCATGAGGCGCGCCGTCACAGATTTAGGTAAGCGATTAGGTTAATTCCTACGTAGGGGCAAACATATTACAACTACTATAAGCTGCATGATATTAAATACTGTGTGTAATCTAATACAGGGAGACTGGTAACTCGACCTATTCCTTGAAAGAGGAATAAGGTCGATAGGATACTAGAGCTCATTTGCAACAATTTGGTCCCAGTTAACTGGGGGTCTAATGTCGCTGGTTTCCGAGTTATTTAACTTTTTAGATATTTCTAAATTTTGCCGTCTTTTGATCTAATACTGTCGATTGTGTAAAAAATATGTAACTCTGAATTAGCGCGGTTAAATTATCAAAAAATATCCATAAGCGGAAGCTAATTCAACTAAAACAAAATGTTATCCAACTTTAACAACCGTGTGTATGTCGTTATAAAGGTCTATGTTAAACTTCTCACCATCAGCAATATGTTGTGCATTTCTTTCAAGAGAGTTAATACTAATTATTCTTAACAGGCAATGAATTGTCGACTGAACAGAGCACACGATATCCAGCCATAACACCACTGAAATAGGCAGAAGGATTTACTCTTGTGGTGTCCTCTGTACATGGGTCCCCGAAAAGCTGATATTTCATTGTTTCATCATAGGTAAAGATGCCTTTTTGAGCCTTCAAATCGATTTCAAGACCACCGTAAGCATTAACCCACATGGGCGCAAGCATAGCATGTTGTGGGTCCCTGTTGCAATGTATATATAGGAAAGAAACATAAGATATGTTCTATGTGTCATGCGTACAAATCAAGGAAAAAACTTCCGCAATTCATAAGCTTCCCAAAAAGGTGTAAATGTTGTCAACTTTTTTTTACAGATTTTACAAATTAGGCTGATTAAACGAGCAAAAGGCGCGATGTGAATTTAATTGGGATAGACCAAAAAAAATATCTCCCATTTTTTACATTCTAATTCGAAAGAATTGGTAATTATAAGAGACCAATTTCATTAATTTTGTATTTGACCCAATAGTTTTGTTTTAATATCTTTATTTAGATATTTAGCAGACATTTTATGGATGACATGATTATTTTAAATTTGGGTTAGTATTTTCTAATAAATTACTACAGTTAAATGATAATGTACAACAAGTGCCGCTGCTGAAGTTGCTGCAAGGCTCTAACACTCCAAATAGTCAGAGCTCTAGGGTGTATGAGTTGGTTCTGGTAGCGGTAGAAATTAGTGTTCCTTGGTGCGTATGAATTGAGGAAGTTTTTACGTTGATTTGTACGCCAAGTGTCTTGAATTTTTTTGGAGTAATCCCGTTCGACAGAAACGAAATTTTCAAGAAAAGAACTGACTTGCGATTTAAGAACCTTTTATTTCTGAGGTTTAAGGAATTTTCGCGAAGTGTTTTTAGTTTCCAGAGTTACATATTTTTTACACAATCGACAGTATTAGATCAAAAGACGGCAAAATTTAGAAATATCTAAAAAGTTAAATAACTCGGAAACCAGCGACATTAAGGACCCCAGTTAAATGGGACAAAATTATTGCAAATTAGCTCTAGTATAACCCCTTTCAAGGAATATTATAAAAGACATCAGAAACAAAGGACATTTTCTTTATTGGTCTAAGATCCGAATAGGATACGATCTTCACCGGGCCGTTTAATCAATAAAAAATATTTATATCAAATTTTATATGTACTATAGAATACATAGATACAGGTGTGTTCCCACTCAGCCTTGATGGAGTTTACAACATAACTGTGAACAGCAATCCTCAGCCCTTGCAAGCTAATGTCACAGATACAGAAATACAACCTTTTGGTGATTACACTAAGTGTTCAGACCCATTGATGGTAAATCACTTCTCACTTAAAAACACCATAATCCACCTGTTCAATTCCTATAAATCTAAACCAGACTTACTCAAACAAAACATCCTAAATGGTGAGTTCAAATGGAAGAACGATAAAATGATCAAATTTGCAGGATCAACACAACGTTCGCTATCTCAACTTTGTAGGTTCCTTTGCCTTAAACTAGTGCTGCAATACACATGGAACATATCTTATGTTTCTTTCCTATATATACTCGTAAACAAGCTGGACTGAATTTTTTCAGTCAACCTATTCACCACGTTACTTACCATATTAAATTTGATATAATATAGTTTTTATCGAATAAACAGCCCGGTGCAAATCGTCGCTATTCGGATCTTAGACCATTACATATTGTGTAGATAAGTTGTTGGTGCATATTTAGAAAAAAAAGTGTTAGTACGACGAGCGTAAATTGTTATACAAGGTGTTTTATTTTTTTCGAGGAAAAAGAGTAGGAACAGGTCTGGTATTTTTTTAATAGTTTCTATTAGTTACAGCAATATTTATGCAAAATTTGATATTTGTCCGCTTCATACTTTAAAAAAAAACGTTTTAGGGTTAAATGGATGCCGTGAGGTTCCAGGGGGCAGTAGAGGGTTAAAAATGGGTATGAAGTATTTTGGCATCATCTGATAATAGTTCCAAAATCAAAAGCTTTGGGGACAATTTTTGAAGGGCTATCCTGCTACACCCTTTCACGTGGAGGTTTGATTTTTAGGCAGCATGATCAAAAAGGTGTGCGGCATAGTCATATTGCCTGGTGGTGGGCATTTTGCTTCTTAGTCAATATAAGCTTTAGGCTAAATTACCTACATGTAGACGTGTTGATTTTTAGGCAGCATGATGAAAAAGGAACCGTACTACGGTTAAGAAGGAACCCAAAAGTATTACGAATATGAAGGAACGGCCTTCCCGAATCCGACCCAAATTAATCGAATCCATTTAGTTATACTGAGCAGTATGACTAATATTTATTTACGAAATAACTAAATGGCCGAATCCGACCCAAATTAATCGAATCCATTTATACAGTAGGTATAACTAATTGTTTTTTTTACCATTTTGTTATATAATATAACTAATATTATCTTATCTTATCTTGTTGGTGGGGTCCTTACGGATACACTTCGACCCTATGGGATCTTTTGTGTAATTACCCCTCTTTTAGCGCTTAGTCCAATGCAGCCTCCACCCCTTCAAGAAACCGGATAGTGGAGTGCATTGGCAGTGCCTTGAAATCGTTTCATTCTGGGTAGTGTAGAATAGGGTTGCAGAACTAGTAGAACTGGTAGGTTGGTCGTATAACTAATAGTATAACTAGGTGGATAGACCCGCTGTGAGGTTGATGCGAATGGCGGATACCTATACTCGTTTTTAATTAAGTATTGTTTAATTGAATAAATTTTATCATACCTAATGTAGCGCTCCATAAAAATAAAAGGTACGGAACACTACACGGGATGGTTGCGATAAAACCATCAGCACGTAAATTTGGACCTGTATAAGAAAAATAAAACCGAACGAAATTCAACAAGGTCATATAATAAAGGGAACACACAATGATTAAATTAAAACAAACTACTTACAATGTAACTATAAAAACAAGATCACTAGGCTGACACGGAACTTAGCTTAGGTATCAAAACAATTTAACACGAAACGGTCTGCGGATTGTCACATTAATAAAGCCTTTCTAATTTAAAACACATTGCCTAATAAAGGGTAAAAGACCACCTTAGAACACGGTCAGGCCAAAACTTGTATTCAATTTATAGGTAAATCTGATACGAACTAAAATAACATGAATCTGTTAAAATGCAAGAAGCGCTTCATGATTAAAACTGGGGAGTTCGGAGTATTATGAAACAGGGGTAACAAATTGTGGTGTTGATCGGTAAAAAAGGTCTAGAAATCTAATAACATTTATAGCCAAAATAATTCCGAATAAATAACCATAGGTAGGTTAGGGGTGAGTTCGCGGACTCTATTTTGGAATTAAAAAAAAAAAAAAAAATCAACGAAATGGTGACTATTCTGTGAACTTCCGTCGTCGCTTGCCGCCGTGTGAAGATGTAGTCGTAACGCTGCGTTCGTCACAACTGTCGCAGCGGAAAAAAACTGCGAGCACTGCCGCGCACGACGACCCGTTGCCAGCGAACTCGATGGCGAACCACACGCTGAATGTCCGAACCAGTCGTCCAAATCTTCAGTCCGGGCGATGAGTCGCGAGATATGGGGTAAGCGGAGGTGCTGCAAAGGACACCTTTACTCACAAAATTGAACGAAAAGGACGGAAGAAAGGCTTCCTAAAGATGGGGGGCTGTGAAGACTGATCGGCAACAAAAACCAACTCACCCGCTATCCGGACACACAGAAGACAACAGCACTAACACGATCGGCCCACTATTGAGACCACGGCGTAATAGATAAGGCCTTCACGTAACATTACAACCGGACGCGGCACTCGAAGCTGGCTTCAGTTAAAGAGAAACTTGGGTTGAGTAGAGACTATCCAATTTTTCTGGTGTATCAAGGCAAGAGTACGAGATCGAATGACAGTCCCATAACAAGGAACGGATCTAACAAAAACGAATTCAAAATTCAAAACTGTCAGTAGAAATTACAAACTCTAACCGGTCAATGAACAAGTCCGCAATACCAAAAAGGCTGAGAAACGAAAAAGGCGAAACAAATAAGCAATAAATAACGCGAACCAACGCGATTTGTAGCGGTAATGCTACAATTATCCCC
Source organism: Acleris literana (assembly GCA_946894065.1). Classification (NCBI taxonomy): domain Eukaryota; kingdom Metazoa; phylum Arthropoda; class Insecta; order Lepidoptera; family Tortricidae; genus Acleris; species Acleris literana. The sequence goes on from OX335668.1 coordinate 79,274,767, forward strand.
TCACTAGAAAAAAAACAAAAAATTGGCAACCCTAAAATAATATTGAAGTAACATCCCTAAAATTTCCAAAAGTGACAACCCTAAAATAATATCGAAGTGACATCCCTAAAATTTCCAAAAGTGACAACCCTAAAATAATATCGAAGTGACAACCCTAAAATTTCTAAAAGTAACAACCCTAAACATCGAACACGAAACACCAAAAACACACTTTAAAATATGAAGGTTAAACACGAACAGTATTTGTCAAAGTCGACCTTGATAAGGTTAACCTAAAACGAAAAACAAAACTACAGACGCGACGAAAATCACACCTGAACACCAAAGATCGCTCTCTTAGTATAGTTAAACCGAAACGATCTTGATACTAGACTGACTAAACTAGGACTAATTCTGACTAACTGCAGTCACCTACCCTAAAACATCTAGCCTAACACATTAAAACTATTTTATTAATAATACAGCCTGCAGGAAAAAAGCACCTCTATAACTAACTTACACCTAGTACAGTCAGCCAAAAAAACTGCAGAAAATGTGTTTAACAGACCATTATTACAAACCTACGCAAAGACAAGAAATAACCTACCACAAATACCATCTAGAAACCCTAACAAATATCCGCGACGAAAATTGAATCAAACTATCCTAACACTAAAAACTAAGGATTATACAAATCAACCACCACAAAGTACATAAAGAAGCCTATCAGAACTATCAATCAAAAAATAAAGGCAAAACGAATAGTCATACCGGGTACACCAAATGACCGAAAAAATATCACGATCGGGATAAGTACTCTAACCGAAAATTCCAAGACACTAGCTCTTAAACTAAGGCATACCAGTGCACGAAGTTTACTGACCAACTAAACCGCTATGATACCCAAAATCACTGATTAAACAGTTACCGAAAACTATCTAACCGTTGACCCAGTAATATAGCCCAACAAAACAATTCCGTCTTGGAAATTAGCGCGAGAAAAACCACAAGTATCAAGACCTGTTATTACACTATAGTCGATACGATGGCAAACAAATGCCGAACGTGAACAAAGTGATAGGTGATTAACAAACTTCGAACTTTGAATAACAATATGTATAGTCAGACCGAAAAAAGTGAACACGGAAAGGAAAATTCCGACTCCGACTGGATTCCGCGGAGGGGAATCAGGGGAAAATTCGGGAAAGATGAACGATCATCGTACGTAAATTATTATAAAAATAAATGTGGAATAGAACACCGAAACAGAAAAACCAAAAGGGGGAAGACGTTGAACACAATGGAACCTTTAGAATTTTGGGAAATTTTGAGAGAAGAGGGAGAAAAAGGAGGAGGAAAGAGGAAAAAATAAAATAAACGAAAATGACAAAAACAATTACTTAAGGATATCCTTGACGTGATAGTTACCACTGTGAGGAGAATTCACATCCTTAAGTACCAACACCTGAGGGGAAACAATGCGTTCGACAGTACACTTAATAAATCGCGGTGCGAATTTTCCTCCGAGGAATTCGTCCTGACCGGCCCGGGCAAAATTTCGTCTCCAGACGACATCGCCGACGTTATATCGAACCGTAACTCTGTTGCGATTGTACCTAACAGCGTTACGTTGAAAGGCCAGAGACATTGCGTCCGAAACCTTGGCATAGACCTCCTGAAGTGTTTCTAGCGATGTAGCGCGTTCGTTCCGACTGTGTTCCACACCTGGGTCCACAGTCTGAACATTATAACGCTCATGCGAAGATAGTACTTCACGGCCATACATGAGGAAGTTGGGCGTATAAGAAGTAGCAAGATTCATACACGAGTTTAAGTATAGCGCAACCTTAGGTAGTAACTTCGCCCAGTTACGATCGTCATCGACCAACAGGATACTCAGAGTAGTAATTACACTTTGGTTGTATCTCTCTACCACATTAGCCTGGGGTGAATAATACGGGGTAAAGATTGGACCAGGAATTCGATAACCAGACAGGAAACGCGAAAATTCCGTGCTGCGGAAAACAGTTGCGTTATCGCAAAGGATATTTTGGGGTGTACCATACCGAAGAAAAACTTCCGACTCCAGAGCTTTCGATACATTCAGAGCACTGACGGTTTTGAGGGGAACTAGCCAAACAAACTTTGTGAAAACATCGACCATAGTTAGAATATAACGGAAACCATAATATGCAGGGGGTAAGGGACCAATAAGATCGATAGAGAGCAAGTCCAGTGGTGCGTTAACTGACCTAGGATATAACCTGAGACCATGTGGTGTGCCATTAGCAATTTTATACGCCTTACAAACTTGACAATCAGAAAGTACAGTCGCAACCGTACGATACATCGACGGCCAATAATAAACCTCCCTGAGTTTACTATAGGTTTTCATCACCCCTGGATGTACATTAGGGAAGTTGTTATGAATCTCGAGGATAGCTTCCCTAGTCTTCTCTGCTGGAAGAACAATACGCCAAGCGTTATCTCTTAACGGAACGTCTAATGCCATTTTCCGAAGAAGCATACCATCACGTATACAATACGCGGGAAAGATCTGGGGGGACGTTTGAACACCATTATAGATACGTTCATACCAAGGATCAGTGGTCGGATTACAACCACGGCTAAAAGAAATAACGCCAACCTGCGCACTGGAAAGTGCGTCGGGAACAACATTAAGAACACCACGTCTATGAACAATTTTGAAATTGAATTGGGAAATGATTGTCGCCCATCGAGCTAACCTCCCACTTGGATTATCTAACGTCATTAACCACTTTAAGGCGATATGATCTGTGACAATGGTAAAATCGACCCCGTCAAGATAACCACGAAAGTGTTTAATAGAATCGAGCACAGCGAGAAGTTCTCGCTCAGTGGTGCTATATAGTTCCTTTCAGCCTTGGAAAACAGACGTGAATAATATGCTATAGGATGCTCTACACCATCGATCTCCTGGACAAGCACAGACCCTAAAGCCGTCGAACTTGCGTCACACTGAAGAATAAAAGGACGCGTGAAATCAGGACATGACATGACAGGTGACTTCATCAGAGCCGACTTCAGCTGAAGAAATGCCGAGTTGGCGGCATCATTCCACTCGATAGGAGCTTTACCCTTCCTTTTACCAATGAGGGCGGATCGGATGAGGGATCAATGGAGCGATGATAGCTGAAAAATTATCCACAAATCGACGGTAATAAGACGCCATACCGATAAAGCCTCGGAGAGTTTTTGCTGTTGTCGGTACAGGAAATTCGTTAATAGCATCGAGTTTTTTCGGATCGGTTTGCAGACCGCGTTCGTTTACGATATAACCCAGATATTTTAGTTCAGGTTTACAGAACTCGCATTTTTTCAAGCTGACTGTCAAACCGGCATCTTTAAGACGATCGCGGACCTTAATAATGAGACGTAGGTGACTCTAGAAGACAAAGTCATCAGAATCTGACGTATATTCAAAATTAACGATTAGATCGGTAAGACGTTGCATCTCAGAAGCAGCATTGGTAAGTCCGAACGGCATCCGAGTAAATTCAAAAAGTCCGCGTTGAGGAACAATAAATGCTGTCTTCTGACAACTAGCGTTATCGGCTAAGGGTATCTGCCAAAAGGCACTCCGGAAGTCGAGAGTTGTGATAAATCTCGCTCCGCGAAGGTTGTCAAGGATATCCTGTATACGAGGTAAAGGATACGAATCGCGAATGGTAACGCTATTAAGTTTGCGACTATCAACGCAGAACCGAACGGAGCCATCTTTCTTGGTAACCATAACAACTGGGCTCGCCCATGGTGACTTGGAAGGACGAATAACACCCATCTCTAGCATCTTGTCAATCTCCTCATTAAGTATCTTTAACTTCACGGGTGATAGCGGATAATATCTCTGCCTTATTGGTGAGCCTTCAGTTACGATCTTATGGGACAACCATGAGGTACAACCTAGACCTTTTTGATCCGACGAGATATCGCTGAACTGTTCGATGACCGACTGCAACCTAGTTTCCTGATCAGGTGACAATGTCCAACGAGGATGAACGTAACGTGTCTCATTAGAAGCAACCTCGGGTATAACGTTATTCTGAACTGAAGGTACAAAAAGATTGTCAGAATATTTGCCATGAAAAGCGTCCGTAATTAAAGCAGTAAGGCCGTATTGGTTCCAAAATTGAATACCTAAAATCAATTGAGTAGGCAAATTCCTACTAACTAAACAAGGATGTTGAACCCAGCCGCCTCTAAAAAAAATAGGCAGGTCAACACCACCAAGTATCTCAATAGGAGAACTATCTGCAGAAATAACTGTCGGGCGTAAGTCGGTACTAAAAGGGATTTCCAACTTATTTAACAAAAAAACATCTACCAAAGAAACTTGAGCACCGCTATCTAAAAGGGCCTTTATACGGGACTTTGCCAAAGTAATCTCTAAGAATAATCGACTGTCTGGCGAATTAGTAACAATAACTGGTGACACATTGGGTGTGCGTGCGTCACCATTTACGCGTTTTTTGGAGGATTACAATTCGCACAATCGCGTGTGATGACACCTGGACGCTTGCAACTAAAACATAAAGGACCAGGCACAACAGGACAAGCGCGATATTGATGACCTGACGTGTTGCACTTCAAACATAATGGGGGTGAACTTTGGGCGATATCGACATTGGTAGAGGAACAGACTGCACAAACCCTATGCTGGGGCTGGAAAGCCTCGAAATTAGCTGTAATATGTAATAGCGCGTCAAGATCAGTCAACAAATTCGTTGCTAAGCAAGGGTGATAGCGTGAATGTAAGCCGTACTTCACGATGGTGAACAAATCCGCTTCGGGAACCGGAACACGTAGTTTGGAGTTCAGGTCGCGGGCAGAGATTATAAAATCCCTCGCCGTCTGGGTTGGTTTCTGACGCAATTCACGCAATTCACGTTCGATTTTGAAGTCATAATCAATGACATCAAAAGTGCGAAGGAACGCGCCCTTGACCTGATGATACGTCAAGCCGGGACACCTTATTGATCTAAAATATTTAAGTGCACTGTCCGAAAGAAGTTCATGAAACCGTCGAACAACGTAGTCTAGCGGAACGTCTCGAGCCTCTTGTTCCTCTTCAACGCGTTGGAAAAACTCCCTAACGCAGGCTTCACCATCAAACTTAATGTTCCACTTGAGGAGGGACTCCTGTTTGGAACAACGTCGACTCATCGGACATGTCAAAGGCGTGGGCTCAATGGCATCCTGTGAATCATAAAACTCATCAGGATTCTTAACAGGAAGAGCTGGTGGGGTCAAACGCTGCGGCGTCACCATAGCTGGATCAGACAACTCCATCCTAAAGATTACACGGAAGGAGAAAAACCACAAACACAAAACGATGAAAAGATTAGAACTCTAACACGATTGGAAGCCCCTGTGAACAAACAAAGTAAGGTATGGCAGAAGAAAATCAAAGCGACTTACCTTGTTCGTGCCCTACGTCTTATAAGCTAACATCAGAAAAGAAAGGGAAAAAAAAAACACCAAGTATCTTTATTAGCAATCAATAAAACACAGTTTTTAAAATGGGATGGTTTAACACTATTTTTTTTTTTTTTTAAATTCAATATAAATTACAGATCAAAACAAGAAACAGACTCCCAGGAATTAAGTTCGAATCCTCGGTGAAAAGATGCAAGGCGCAACCAAAGCCTCACAACTGCGAAAAGGTCGACGGGTGTGTAGATCTAAAACACAACATAACGGATTAGTAGTTAAGGAAAAAATTATTGGACAGAATGACCAATTCTTCCACTGACGACACAAAAAAAAAATTAATGTTATCAACAAAACAAGAAAATATAGAAAAAATCACTTACCTTCGGGCGCCATTTTGTAGCGCTCCATAAAAATAAAAGGTACGGAACACTACACGGGATGGTTGCGATAAAACCATCAGCACGTAAATTTGGACCTGTATAAGAAAAATAAAACCGAACGAAATTCAACAAGGTCATATAATAAAGGGAACACACAATGATTAAATTAAAACAAACTACTTACAATGTAACTATAAAAACAAGATCACTAGGCTGACACGGAACTTAGCTTAGGTATCAAAACACATATAAAACACATTGCCTAATAAAGGGTAAAAGACCACCTTAGAACACGGTCAGGCCAAAACTTGTATTCAATTTATAGGTAAATCTGATACGAACTAAAATAACATGAATCTGTTAAAATGCAAGAAGCGCTTCATGATTAAAACTGGGGAGTTCGGAGTATTATGAAACAGGGGTAACAAATTGTGGTGTTGATCGGTAAAAAAGGTCTAGAAATCTAATAACATTTATAGCCAAAATAATTCCGAATAAATAACCATAGGTAGGTTAGGGGTGAGTTCGCGGACTCTATTTTGGAATTTAAAAAAAAAAAAAAATCAACGAAATGGTGACCATCCTGTGAACTTCCGTCGTCGCTTGCCGCCGTGTGAAGATGTAGTCGTAACGCTGCGTTCGTCACAACTGTCGCAGCGGAAAAAAACTGCGAGCACTGCCGCGCACGACGACCCGTTGCCAGCGAACTCGATGGCGAACCACACGCTGAATGTCCGAACCAGTCGTCCAAATCTTCAGTCCGGGCGATGAGTCGCGAGATATGGGGTAAGCGGAGGTGCTGCAAAGGACACCTTTACTCACAAAATTGAACGAAAAGGACGGAAGAAAGGCTTCCTAAAGATGGGGGGCTGTGAAGACTGATCGGCAACAAAAACCAACTCACCCGCTATCCGGACACACAGAAGACAACAGCACTAACACGATCGGCCCACTATTGAGACCACGGCGTAATAGATAAGGCCTTCACGTAACATTACAACCGGACGCGGCACTCGAAGCTGGCTTCAGTTAAAGAGAAACTTGGGTTGAGTAGAGACTATCCAATTTTTCTGGTGTATCATGGCAAGAGTACGAGATCGAATGACAGTCCCATAACAAGGAACGGATCTAACAAAAACGAATTCAAAATTCAAAACTGTCAGTAGAAATTACAAACTCTAACCGGTCAATGAACAAGTCCGCAATACCAAAAAGGCTGAGAAACGAAAAAGGCGAATCAAATAAGCAATAAATAACGCGAACCAACGCGATTTGTAGCGGTAATGCTACACTAATTACTATTTATTTTTACTATTTTATTTACTACTAGCTGTTCTAGTGCCCACTTCGTTAGGCTATAATTTTTTTGGTTTAATAGCCTATGACACTCACAAATAACATGGCTTTCTATTGGGAAAAGAATTTTCAAAATCGGTTCAGTGGATCCAGAGATTACCCCTTACAACGTCACAAACTACCTATTTATAATATTACTAGCGACCCGCCCTGGCTTCGCTTCGGTAAATATAAGTAGAAATAACCCAAGTTCATCTGGAATAATATACTTTTCAAATGGTGATATATTTTTTAGATAGGTGTATTTGCATAGAGGTTTGCAGAGGGATGCAGAAATCAATTTATTTGGCCATAAATTAGAAGTACCTGTGGACCCACGTTCATGTTCAGTAGCAGATTCTCTGGCTCTCTGAGATCTATATCCATCCCTGTCGCCTATAAGCCGAACGTCACGTTCAGTAGAAGATTCCCTGGCTTGCTAAGATCTATGTCTATCCCTAACAACTATAAGACGAACGTCACGTTCAATAGACGATTCCCTATTTCTTTGCAAATAATTACTTTCTCTTCTATTACACAGCCTGATTTCCCTTTCTTCTTTGATTTCATCTTTAAGACGTAAATTGTTCCTATTATTATCCCTAATTCTACGATCTATATTAAAACGACTTCTTCGCGTCATAGGCAGTCATAGGTATTTTATCCGTAAAAAAAAACAATACCTATTAACCCGGATTCACAAAATTAACTACCTGCTTCATAGACGGGACAAATACTAAACTAACGCCAGGCTAACTTGTAATCTAATGTGCTAAAAGCATAAAAGTTAACATTTATTTTTTTATTTACGACAGGAAATACGCAAGTACTATATTCGAAATATTTACAACACAAACAACCTTAAAATAAGAAAAAAATTACATGAACAAATCAACACACTTTCTCATTGATAACCAAATTGGAAGGAAATGTGTAGGTAATTAAATATTCTGAATATTTACAACACAATCTTAAAATAAGAAAAATTGAGTTTTAGCCCTTAAGCGCAATTCACACATTGTGCGGGAGCGGGTCGGGCGCCGAGCATGTCGTTTTCATCGCGGGCCCCGCGCAGGTCGTCGTATTCACACAGAGCGCCGAACTGCGGCGGGCCCGCGCGGGCACCGCCGGGCTGGCGCGTCGCCGAAACGCGGCGGGCCCCGCGCGGGTGTGCGCGGGTGATCGCAGGCGGGCATTCGGGATCGGATGTTAGTAGAATTTACAACGTGCTCTGTGAGAATGACTATCGGAGAATGCGTGTCATTACGAGCAAGGGCGCCCGCGACGGAACCGCCTCACCCGCGCGCTGATAGTGGCGGGTGCGGCGGTCCCGGCCCGCGCCCGACCTGTCCCGCCGCGTGTGTGAATGTATCCATATAACTCCATGTTAAAGCACCCGCCGAACTCCCGACCCGCCCGGCGCACGACCCGCTCCCGCCCGCTGTGTGAATTGCGCTTTAAGTCCACAAAATTTAATAATAAGCACTACCTCTCGTTGATAAAAACACTTAAGGAAAAAACTTATTTTATTTACCAATGTTAATTTATTTACATATTACCTTTATGAATTTACTTTGTATTCAAAAATATGAAAAACAACATAAAAATAACTTTGAATCAAAACCTAAACTCAATCTAACTACCTACCCATTTCCGTACTTAAAAAAATTTAAAAGCTTTTATTTCTTTATCAATATACATATAAGTAAGTAACAGGAGAGCTGCGGAGCACGTCTGATAATTTCAAAAATATCGTTCTATGGCTGCTGTGCTGTAGGCTGTAGGTACTAAAGGGCGATAATGCCAATAATACAGATTTAGGCAGCGCGTAATTTTGAATCTGCCATATCTTCTAAAGTATTTGTTTAAATAATATAGTGTAAAGGACAATTTTAATCTACATTAAATGCCCAAGGTGACTAAGGTATTTAACTAGATAAGAATAAATACTGAATTGGAGAAAATAGCTTCGCAAATAACCTAATATTTTTCCTCTCTACTCCGACTCCTATAGTACAGGCGGTAATGACCAAAGGTCAAAATTTTTTCATCGGATGAATTCACTTGGCAAAGATGTATCCTAGGATAAACTGAACTGATTTAGCCCGGTAGCCATCAGCCACCCCCTGGGGGTAGGGAAGGGGGGGGGGGGGGTAATTCAAAGTTACACGCCGCCGCCGCGCTTCAGATAAAAAAATATATCGACTTATTTTTAACTATCATCTTAAGTGTGGTGTCACTTTCTGATAAACCATAGATGTGGCTCTCATTTTTTAATATAATAATTACACTCCTTCATATACATTTATTAAGATACATAAAGAAGTTTCACAACATCAGCTAATCTTTTTTGTTTCAACACACTATATTTTATAATATATGTACAACATCATATTTACAAAAAATATGGTTGAAAAGCCCAATTTATGCAGATTTAAAAAACATAGTTTTAATTTATACCATTTATTTGAGACGTGTAGAATAAATAAATACACCCGCGAATTAAAACAGCGGACGGAACTTGAAGAGGTTTTAATTATAAGTTGGTTTGTAAACTAGGTAACGTTTTCTGTTGATTGTCTAGTCTTGGGAGTTTATGTTTTGAGTGAAAATAAAGTTTTGGTGCAACAATAAAATTTTACTTCTTATAACTAGGAATATGGAGTCTTCTGCGAGTAAGTAATGAAGATAGATATTCAAGAGGTTATGGACCGCCCCATATTCCTAATTTTCAGTAATTCGGATAGAAATTGATCAAATTACGGTAATGTATTTTTTTGTCAATTTTATAAGTCATATAAAATTGTAATAAAGCACGTTAAGTAGAGTTTCCTATTGGAGTAAAAGGTAGGTATACAAGAGCAAAATATGGCTCAGTCGAAAATACAAAATGCGGTTTGTCGGTTAGAAGATGGAAACAATTTTCATAATTGGAAATTTAGATTGGAATTGTTAATGGAGGAGAAAGACCTTGGTGATATAGTGGTCTGTGCTAAAGTAAAGGAGGAAGATAAAAAGAAGGATGCGGAAGCGAGATCGCTAATAGTACAGTGCATAGGGGAAATTTTTCTGGAAATTGTTAAGGGGTGCAAAAGTGCAAAAGATAAAATTACATCTTTAAAAAAATTTTTTACACGAAAAGTATAATGAACTAGCTTTTGCCCCGGCTTCGCTCGCGTCCAATTCGGGGTAATTTTGAATTAAAATAAAACAGGACGTTCTCTGCGCAAAACAATGAAGACAATTCAAGAACCAGCCGAATTTTAAAGATAAACATATCCAGACGTTGTTCAAGATTAGTATGTTTCAGAGCAGTACAAACAAACTTTGCAGAAGTATTACGTAAAACCTTAAATTATCGTCTGTGATGGAAGCACTATGGCCGGTAAAAAGATTACCTACTAAATTATGTGATAGCTTTAGAGAGGTTGGTCAGAAGGTTTACATTTTTTCGAACCAGCAAAACTGTTGAATTTCATTTGATTTTGCAAAAATTAGGATCGATGACTTTTATCGTTCTTTCCTGATAGGCCCAAGGGATGATATAAAAGCGTGACTTAAATTGCCCTTAGTAAAAGTACCTGCGCACTACAGTAACAACAGTAGGTGTCAAAGTGACGTTATGATTAAAGTCGTAAGAAATGTCAAACAAATTGATTTATAATGTCACTGTGACACCATTCTATGGTGGGTCAGGGTTCCATTGGGCTGATAGTACATTATTACGCCTTAAAACACTCTTGTGATCCTAAGCCCTCTCATTATGCATCAGTTGCATAAACTACTATTTTGAAATGAAGTGATGAAATAGAAGTACAAGTTTTTATGTAATAAAAAATGTATTTTATAAAGCATATTATCTTACATGTCGGTCTATATCAGATTCGTCAGATTCCTTTTTCGACAGAATAAATTATAGTCTGTTTTTTTCGGACGAAAACGGAATTCCTCTTTGGACAGAAAATTATATTTTTTGGGTGACTTGACCCCCTTAATCTGTTAGCTGAGCCCACGTAAATACGTAGGTAGGTGTAGGTTATGTTAGTTTCACGCAGAAATAGGAGCTCCGCGGGAGCGGAGCTCTGTCGACGCATTTAATTTCAATGTGGGTCGAGTCAAAAATGAAAAAATGTCAAAGGTGAAAAAATCAACCTACATTTTTATTCTGACGAAAACGGAATGTAACCAAAAGTCCATTTTCATTCCCGTTTTTGAGCAAGAACAGAGTCCTGTGATTCTTCAACATGTTGGAAATCACTCAGCATGCGAAACAGTAATTGCTGCACATCACTTTTAAAAATTTCACCATTTCTTTCACTTTTGTCACAATAAATAGGGAGTAACGGAAGCCACCTGACATAACACCTACTTGTAAAAACCGGCTTCTAGGCAGCTAAGAAATATTGCCATATAAAGTTTTACACGCGGTTGCCAGGGTATTCTATTGCAGAGTTAGCTTGGACAGACTATATAAGGCGGAATTCGCTCTTTAATACAGATTGTTGATTATAATGTTAAAAATAAAACTAAGTATAGTTGTAATTTCTAGCAACTAACTTATAACTAAAAACCGTTTATATAAAACTTTTATCCCCTATCCCCTTTTAGGGGTTGAATTCATACGTAACTATTCTGGAATAGGTTCCAGGACCTAAACTATATTGCCATCTTGAATTCCGTATCATTTTCGAAATTGCCATCCCCGAATGACGACTTATTCGAAAACCACCATGGCCGCCATCTTGAATTCCGAATCTGACATCATTTTCGAATTCGCCATCCACGAAAACATAAAACACGACACCCATGACGACTTTTTCGAAAAACTTCATGGCCGCCATCTTGAATTCCGAATCTGACGTCATTTTCGAATTCACCATCCTCGAAAATATGAAACACGACAACCATGACAACTTTTTCGAAAAACATCATGGCCCCCATCTTGAATTCCGAAGCTGACATCATTTTCGAAATTGCCATCCCCGAAAACACGAAACACGATACCCGCCATGTTAAGTGCCAAAATTTCATATCATTTTCGCGATACCCATGACGACTTTTACGAAAAATATCATGGCCGCCATCTTGAATCCAAATCGTTTCAGTTCATCCAAATCGGACTTTACGTTACTTTACATTGAACATTTGGCAACTCTAGTCTAAGTACTCTACAAATTTAAAAGAAGCTATTGTTTGCGTTTTTGAAGGCCGTTTTTTGTTTTTTAAAACATTTATTTTATTTTATACTTTTTAGTGATCATAATACGCTGTTGCGTAGTCCCACTTCTTGGTTAATATGAAACTTTAAGTTATTTCAAGCGCGCTGCAAGCAACGCCGCGGGAAAGTCATAGTGATATTTCAACAAGTAAATATTCTTCGTTGTAGTCGCTCAACTATCTGAATCGAGATATCTTAGCGCCACCCTTGAAATCAGTACCGTTGAGGAGTTCCGGTGGCCATCCGTGGTCTTCATCATCAGTTCCACTTCACCAAATGATACTTTCTGAATGCAAATGCTGGATTTGTTACTAAAAATACTAAAATCGCTATATGTTTGGCTACAATATTTGAGGAGTTCCCTCAATTCCTCACTGATCCCCTCATCAGATTCAGATTCGGTGACAATGGTACCAACTCGGAAGTATACTCTATCAAACCAAAAAAAATTTTTTAAAATCGGTCCACAATTGACGAAGTAATCGGTGAACATACATAAAAAAAAACATACTGTGAAACGTATAACCTCCTCCTTTTTTGAAGTCGGTTAAAAAGCATGAGGGTCGTTAAGAGGAGTTAGGTGATTGGTGACATACCGACAGCAGCGCCACCTACCCGGGCCAATTATATTTTCAAACCATCCAGGAACCCATTGAAATATACACACAAAATTCCATCTAAATCGGTCCAGCCATTTAGGAGGAGTTGGTGACATACCGATACAGCAGCGCCACCTACTGGTTCCAATTGTGTTTTCAAACTATCCAGGAACCCATTGAAATATACACACAAAATTCCATCTAAATCGGTCCAGCCATTTAGGAGGAGTTGGTGACATACCGATACAGCAGCGCCACCTACTGGTTCCAATTGTGTTTTCAAACTATCCAGGAACCCATTGAAATATACACACAAAATTCCATCTAAATCGGTCCAGCCATTTAGGAGGAGTTGGTGACATACCGATACAGCAGCGCCACCTACTGGTTCCAATTGTGTTTTCAAACCATCCAGGAACCCATTGAAATATACACACAAAATTCCATCTAAATCGGTCCAGCCATTTAGGAGGAGTTGGTGACATACCGATACAGCAGCGCCACCTACTGGTTCCAATTGTGTTTTCAAACCATCCAGGAACCCATTGAAATATACACACAAAATTCCATCTAAATCGGTCCAGCCATTTAGGAGGAGTATGTGACATACCGATACAGCAGCGCCACCTACTGGTTCCAATTGTATTTTCAAACCATCCAGGAACCCATTGAAATATACACACAAAATTCCATCTAAATCGGTCCAGCCATTTAGGAGGACTTGGTGACATACCGATACAGCAGCGCCACCTACTGGTTCCAATTGTGTTTTCAAACCATCCAGGAACCCATTGAAATATACACACAAAATTCCATCTAAATCGGTCCAGCCATTTAGGAGGAGTTGGTGACATACCGATACAGCAGCGCCACCTACTGGTTCCAATTGTGTTTTCAAACTATCCAGGAACCCATTGAAATATTCACACAAAATTTCATTCAATTTTCGAAATTACCATCCCCGATAACATGAAACACGACACCGACACATGTTGCTCCCTCGGGAAATTTTAGATTTTCCGGGATAAAAAGTAGCATATGTCAGGGATAATGTAGCATTCTAATGGTGAAAGAATTTTTAAAATCGGTTCAGTAGTTTCCATACAAACTTTACCCCCCCCCCTCCCATTTTACCCCTTTAGGGAGGAACTTTGTCCATTTCACCTACACGGATCATTTTTAATTGTAATTCAGAACCTATATACCTATTTTCATACTTCTAAGTCCACAAATGAGAACATTTCCATACAAACTTTACCCCTTATTTTACCCCTTTAGGGGGAAATTTCGTCCATTTCACTAACACAGATCTTTTTTCATTGTAATCGAGAACTTATATACCTATTTTCATACTTCTAAGTCCAGAAATGAGAAAATTCCATATAAACTTCACCCCCCTATTTTACCCCTTTAGGGGTGGATTTTTTAAAAATCCTTCCTTAAGTTTATCTTTACACTGTATAAGCTATCTATGTGCAAAATTTCAAGTCTCTAGGTCAAGCAGTTTGGGCTGTGCGTTGATAGATCAGTCAGTCAGCTTTTGCTTTTATATATATAGATAAATACATTTTGAAAAAGAGGTTAATCGAGTTGAAATTGACAAACTGGTAAAAAGTGAAGTCCAAAGCTGTACCTTTCAGATCACAAAATTGTCGTAATTGATTACAGGTGTATTCACCTCCATTATCTTATCACATCTAATCCTTTTAACTGGATTCTCAAATTCGTTTTCGTATCGTCGGATATAATTAATAATGTTCTCAAAGGCTTCTGATTTTCTCTTTAACAAGAAAACTACACAAAAGTGGGAAAATCATCTATAATTGTTTGAAAAAATAAAACACCCTGTATAGTTCTGGACATCAGAGCCAACTGGTCGGATGTCTAATTTTGACCAAAATCACTTTTTTTTAGAATCATACTCAATTTTTTGTCCTCTTTCAGGCCATCTAACCGTTATATCGCTATCTCTTTTATTAACGAAGTTAGATTTACTAAAAAAGGTCGGATGTCCACAATACCTTAGAAGAAAAATAACGGATGTTTAAATATGACTTTTTGCTTCTAGTAATCTTAATGTACGGCTTTAAAAGTAGGTCACATAAGACATATTGGTTTTTTTTTTTTTATTAGAACGGAGCGTCTGATGTTTATATCAGACCTTTTGGTTCGGGGAATCTCCACAATATCCACAACCAAAAGAGTAAGCGATAAATTTTAATGGGCGATGGAAAGAGACAGATAGCACACATACGCCCGAAGTTTGCCTAAACCTTACGTATGGCCGAGCGCGGCCGGCCGGCGATTGACATGTATAATCCAGTTTGTGTCTAGACCGCGCATATGAAAATTCAGTGCAAATTAATGAATTAGTTAACAATTGCAAGTGGTTTTATTGTTAAAGTGGTATTGTACGACATAATTCCACATGTCAACAGGATATTCCACGAGTTACGAAAGGCAGAAAATAAAAGAAATCAAGGTGTCTAAACTCAAATATTTCATTACCTACCTACAAGTTTTGTTTTGTGCATTCGTTTTTAAACAGGATTTTTAGAGTGAAGTATCAGTACCTGTATTGTTGTTTCAGATGATATTTTTCAACCAAATAAAAGACGACCTTCACTGTCAATGCATGTTGATGATATTATAATTTCGAAAAGAAACACACTGCAAAAAGTTGCAAAATTTCATAAGTTGTGTCGTTGAACTCGTTAGCTTTAGTTTCTATTTCAACTACTTAATTACACAGTATTTACAAGCTTTAATGCAACTTGGCCTGTTAGTTAGGTAGTTTGGGATAAATCTTGCAAGTTAAATTTGAACCCTTTCCCGGTTTCCGATTGAGCTGAAATTTACTATACTTGCGTATCTTCGGGAACAATGCAATAATTGGTATGGTAACACGGAGGTGGTCTGATGATGCAGTCAGAAGGTGGCTATAGGAACTAACTCTTGCAATATCCTGTACGCACTTGCACTTGTTAACAAATGAATTAATTCGCACCGAATTTTCACATACGCGGTCTATACACAAATTGGTTTATACTTTTCAATCGCCGGCCGGCCGCGCTCGGTCAATCGTAAGGTTTAGGCAATCGTCGAGCGTGGTATCCCTTCATTTTTCATAATTTCATTTGCACTATTTTCATTTGCCATAATGATCACTGGCTATAATCTTCATAATGCCATAATACTCTAGTGTCATAATGTTCAACCTCCCTAATATCAGATACCATAGTAACACTTTCCATAATATTTACTTTCTATAATGTTCATAATCCCTAATATTATATGCCATAACACTTCATTTGCCATAATTTCGGAAAAAGCCGACCCAGACTGTATCAGTGTATTTCAGTGGGTATAATGAAGTACTGGTACAATCTGGATTACGTACTACTATTATAATAACTTACCTATTCTAACCTACCTACTGTAAGGAAGGCCAGACTTTTTTATAGTACTACGCATAATACGCATTCTGAATGTTTTATGGCAAATAATTATTATGGCGTTTAAAATTTATAGCATACAATTTTATAACACATGATAATAGGGAAAATGAAAAGTATGGCATACGTATCGGTTTGGCACCTAAGAATTATGTCAAGTGAAAATATACCAAATGATCATTATGGCACATGATTCGTTATGACTTATGGCATATAAATTTATGTCATATGAAATTCGGGCAAATGAAATTATTGCATATGAAATTCGGTCAAACGATAGAGAACCGTCGGGCGTATGTTTGCTTTCTGTCTCTTTCCATCGCCCATTAAAATTTATCGCTATCTCTGTTTGTTGTGGATATTGTGGAGATTCCCCGAACCAAAAGGTCTGATATAAACATCAGACGCTCCGTTCTACGAAAAAATAAAACCAATAAGTCTTATAGTGTAGATTCCCCGGACCAAAATGTCTGATGTTCACATAAGATTGAATATATTTCCATTTCATTTCGAGCCATATAGTCGGATTTAAACATACGTCCTATACTTATTGCGTGTTCACAAATTTTCTTAGAACCAAAATATCGGATGTTAATATCCGACCACAGCATAGCATATGCCTTGTTAATTTTAGGTCGGATGTCACACCCTTTTGATAATCAAATTTAAATTGCAATGTTATTGATAGCGTAAGAAAGAACTTGTATGTCAGAAAATACTTGCAGTTATATGCTCCTTCAATATTAATTACTAGTTTTCTTTATTTTAATACTGTTAGTCGGTATCAAACGTTTTTAAGTTACTTTTGCTTGTCCTGAAAAGTATCAAAAATGCACATCCGACCAGTTGGCTCTGATGTCCAGAGTTGGAGTCGTGGATGGAACCGCTATATCACTGTGTAATAGTTCTAACCCTGTATAGTTGGAGTTGTGGATGGAACCGCTATATCACTGTGTAATAGTTCTAACCCTGTATAGTTGGAGTCGTGGATGGAACCGCTATATCACTGTGTAATAGTTCTAACCCTGTATAGTTGGAGTCGTGGATGGAACCGCTATATCACTGTGTAATAGTTCTAACCCTGTATAGTTGGAGTCGTGGATGGAACCGCTATATCACTGTGTAATAGTTCTAACCCTGTATAGTTGGAGTTGTGGATGGAACCGCTATATCACTGTGTAATAGTTCTAACCCTGTATAGTTGGAGTCGTGGATGGAACCGCTATATCACTGTGTAATAGTTCTAACCCTGTATAGTTGGAGTCGTGGATGGAACCGCTATATCACTGTGTAATAGTTCTAACCCTGTATAGTTGGAGTCGTGGATGGAACCGCTATATCACTGTGTAATAGTTCTAACCCTGTATAGTTGGAGTCGTGGATGGAACCGCTATATCACTGTGTAATAGTTCTAACCCTGTATAGTTGGAGTTGTGGATGGAACCGCTATATCACTGTGTAATAGTTCTAACCCTGTATAGTTGGAGTCGTGGATGGAACCGCTATATCACTGTGTAATAGTTCTAACCCTGTATAGTTGGAGTTGTGGATGGAACCGCTATATCACTTTGTAATAGTTCTAAGATCTGATGTGACCTAAGTCGCTCTAACGTGTCCTCGGCACGATGCCGCAAGTGGGTGCATTGGAGGGTTTTATTTTATAAGTTAGCTGTAGTACAAATTTAATATTTTAGTTTTATTCACTTTGTTTTTAATAATGTAATTAATTAATTATGATTAATACTAATTAAATTAGTACCACGAATCACTAAATTCGTTGCCCCATCCCTCTCGCTCATCAAGTAGGGCCCAACATGCAACGAATAGCAACAATAACCACAGATTACATAACAGCTAACTTTTAATTGTCATAATATAGTTGTATATAATATACACTTTGTATTATTAAAGGTAATAAGCATACATCAGAGTTTTCGGTGCGGGAATGTTTGTCATTTGCCAAAGAGTAGGTATTGACTTAAGAAACAGAATATACTCTAGCAGGTTTCTACCTAATTAATAACTATAATAAAAATAAAACTTGAAAAAATAATAAGTATTTCATAAATGAAATGGTCAGTCATTATCAACCTCTTCAGTTAAGCCCCAACTCATTTATAAGCAAATAGGTCACAGATATCGGACGCGTAAAGATTGATAATATGACATTAAATTAAAAATATTAATATAGTTTATTCTGAAAATCGTGTCAACTACTAAATTTACTGCAGGTAATTAATTAAAGTTATTTTTATTATAATCTCATAGCCTTGGTAGTAAAGCTAAAGTACTAAATGAGTTAAAATAAAATTGTATCATAGTGTGTATACAATTCGCAGAGAGGTAGTTATTCATTAGGCATAATATTTATTTTCTCAGATTAACCTATCTGTTTATCTCTACTCTTTCTTAAATCATTCCCGCACCGAAAACCCCGATGTATGGTAATAAGACTAATAAGTAATATTACTTACTTGTCATAGCCATTACAACGTCTTAAGTTGTTATACAAAAGACTTGGATACCTAATGTTTGCAAGGAATAGCATTAATACTTCTGTGGCCATATAAAGAAATGCTCTAAAATATTTCTGAATAATTATCGATATACTGTTGAACATCACTACATATTATAAAACAAAGTCGCTTGCCGCTGTCTGTCTGTACTTATGTATGTTTAGATCTTCAAAAGTACGCAACGGATTTTGATGCGGGTTTTTTTAATAGATAGAGTAATTCAAGGGGAAGGTTTATATGTATAATACGTGCATAGTATAGTAGAGAAACATTGATAATTTTAGAGGTTTCTAAAGTGATGTCGAAAATAAACACATTTTTTTGCGCTTACATTGCAAACGCTGGCTAAACCTTAAGAGATATATCAAAATAATGTACTGAAGAATTGTAGTTCTTCAAAAAACCTAAAGAAAAGTCCGCGATGGCATATGTCTATCTCCTAAGGTTGACTCACAGTAACCATTTTTATCTTTAAAATTTTATTAAAAAATATTTGGTTATTTGCGAAGCTATTTTCTCCTATTCAGTATTTATTCTTATCCATATAAATACGTTAGTTACCGTGGGAATTTAATGTAGATTAAAATTGTCCTTTACACTATATTATTTAAATAAATACTTTAGAAGATATGGCAGATTCAAAATTACGCGCAACCTAAATCTGTATCATCGAAACGCTTGGCCGCCGGCCCTATAGCCACGTATAGCCACGCTTCGCCCTTTAGTACCTACAGCCTGCAGCATCACATAATATTAAACTCCGGAGCTTTCCTGTTAGTTACGTAGGTACTTATATTTATATTAAGCTTTTCAAATTGTTAAATTAGGGAAATGGGTAGGTAGTTCGATTTGGTTTAGGTTTTGATTAAAAGATATTTTTATGTTGTCTACACTTCTACACTTAATATTATAAAGAGGAAAGATTAGATTTTTTGTTTATTTGTTTGAATTGAATAGGCTCCGAAACTACTGGACCGATTTGGAAAATTCTTTCACCATTAGAATCCTGCACTATCCCTGATGAACATAGGTTATATAATATTTAAAAAAAAGTTAGGGATCCGTATGAAAGCTTCGATAATGTAACCCAAGGTGTGAAAAATATACCAAAAAAAATCCTTATATCGCGTACGCTGCGGAAACTATTGACAATAGAGCAATGTGATATACTAAAGTTTTATAGAAGACATCAATTTCTACAAAATAGTTCACAATACCATATGTCTAACTATTACAGTTATGTCACAATAACTACTTTTTCATGTTAAAATATGCAATAGTAACGCCGTTTCTAACTAGGCCCCATTATTCGTACCTTGGTATTAATCCGTATCCAAATAAATAATTTCGTTTTCAAGGCTATATCAGTACCTGTAAATTACTTTTTGAATTATTCAAATCGGACATACCATTCAAAGTTATCATGAGTGTAATAATTATCAAAATTTAAATTTAATTGGTTTTATCTACAACAGAGAATAGATAGACACGTAAAATTTGGCTAATGTTTCCTGTATATTGTGTAAATGAGTCAGCAGAGCATCAAAGAGTGTATGACATACCTACATAGGTACATTAAATCACGCCTGTTTCACAGATGGGTAGGTAGAGACCACTTCTTTCTTTTCACTTTCGAGGGTGTATGTGATGATGAGAAATCTATTACTTAAGTATCTAATAATTTAACCGAAACCATGCATCTCTTCTCTAATCTCTTCTCTAAATAGTATAAATTAAAGTCGCTTCGCGTTGTCTGCCTGTTCCTCCGCTAACTCCTTCTGAACCACGCAACGGATTATTATATGGTTTTTACTGTCATTTAGGGAATTTATTATTGATGGTTTATATGTACATTTCATTCTAATTTAGTTTTAATATAGTTGAGAAAACTCAATGTTTTCCTACCATGTCGTCAAAAATCGTTTTTCGGGCCCTTACATAGCTTACGCTGGCTAAACCTTAAGAGATATGTCAAAATAATGTACGGAAGAATCGTAGTTCTCTAAAAAAACTAGAGAAACGTCCTCGATGGCATATGTCTATCTCCTAAGATTGAATCACAGTAACCATTTTTATGTTTATGATTTTATTTTAAAATATTAGGTTATTACCGAAGCTATTCTGTCCGATTCAGTATTTAACCTTATCCAGATAAATACGTTGGTTGCCTTGGGCATTTAATGTAGATTAATATTGCCCCGTACAATATATTATTCAAATAAATACTTTAGAATGTATGGCAGATTCAAAATTACGCGCAACATAGATTAGAACTCAAAACAAATATGAGTTTCGTTGTCTGCACGTATGAAAACGGCTCTTTGCAGAGTCGTTGCTCAAAATAGGAAATGGACAGAAGCCCCAAGATAATAGGAGCATTAATCTTCAAAATGAGAACCTTTGTGTTTTAGTCAAATAATTAGTCGACAATGTTTATTCCGAAATTAATAATATTAATTCTAAGAGGAGAGAGCTATTTTATCACCAACTAATAGTCAAGTAGGTATAGAAAATCAATGCACCGACACAAACATACTACTCTGTAGACACTGTGCTCGACCTCGAAGAGGCTATCCATTTCCCAACGGAATTTATCAATTCCTTACAACCTTCTGGATTGTCCCGCATAAATTGGTTTTGAAAGAAGGGTGTCCTTTTATTTCACAACGGAACCTTAATCCACCCAAATAACATCTTTAAAAACGTTAATAATAGAGTGCACAATACTGACCGGATGTGCGGCTGGAAAAGTCGTTTTAAGTCCGGATTCCATACTTTCCAGTTTAGACGACTGCAATGAAAATTTACAAGTCACAAGGTCAAACATTCAAAGTTGCGGGCTTAGACCTGCGGGCCTAATATGGCTGCGTTTATCGCGTGTCAAAGTATGGATAAGGCATCCGTCACCTTCTGACACGTAAATAAGTACGAGAGTGACGACGGATGCTTTATCCACATTGGATGAGCGATATTGACGCAGCCATGCTACTAGGCCTGAGCGTTGAGTGTTTTTCCCATAGAGGCATGTAGCCCTTTCGCGCGTCACTTCCAGGCAAAATTTGATTGTATTGTGCAATGAGAAGTCCGCTGTAAACATTGTATGTAGAGAGATTCTGTGAAAGCTGGCAGTCATGATTTGAATTGAATTTAAAATCTAACGGCATCAAAAACTTAATTTCGCAAAATTGGACGTGTTTCTAAAATCGTCAAGAAATAAAACCTCTATGCATAATGCACCTATCTATAATTTGAAAAGTATATTATTCCAGATGAACTTGGTTTATTTTAACTTATTTTAACCGAAGCGAAGCGAGGGCGGGTCGCTAGTTATATATAATATCAAATTTATAACTTTGGAAGATTATGATGTTTAATATTATGTAGGTACCATTAACTTCAGAACAAATTTAAGTGCAATTAAGTAAATGGAGTCTAATGAAAAAAGTAAGAGGTCAAAGCACATTGATCCAAATATTTATAAGATTGATTGATTGATTAAATACCATTTCATCAAGGATTTGGTTAGTAAAGGAGATGTAAGTGTAAAATATGTAAGCACGAATGAAAATGCAGCAGATGATTTGCCAAAGGCTTTAGAAAAACTGAAGCACTACTTTGTATAAAAACTGGGCTTTAATTGAATGGTTATTTTGTATGATTGTGTGTGGCTATATAGAGTTCCTATAATGAATGAGTTATAATAATTACTTGTTACTGTAAGAGCGGTTCCGCACTACGTCCGATCCGAACCCGGGAAAATACGAATCTATAGAGAAATCGGATGACGGATGGCTTCCGTCATACAATTTCTCTATAGATCCGTGTTTTCACGAGTTCGGATCGGACGTAGCGCGGAACCGCTCTTATTGTATTAAAGTAATCGGTGATGAGTAACGTTTTTGAAATTTAGGGAGGGAAGGATAGGATTTGTTAAATCAAAACATACTTTACGTATCTCTTCTTTATTTAATATTTAATGTTTAACCTTTGTTTTACATATAATTATTTAGTTGATTCCTATGTTATGAAAATTCTTATTCTGTCGTGAATAAAATTAGAGATGTCTTAATTCGCGGGTATTTTTGTTTATTCTACACGTCTTAAATAAATGGTATAAATTAAAACTATATGATTTTTAGATCTGCATAAGTTGGGCTTTTTAACCGTATTTTTTGTAAATATGATGTTCTATATATATTATAAAATATTGTGTGTTGAAATAAAAAACATAAGCTGATGTTGTGAAACTTCTTTATGAATCTTAACAAATTTATATGAAGGAGTGTAATGATTCGAGATGATAGGTAAACTGAAGCTGATATATTTTTTATCTGAAGCGCGGCGGCGTGTAACTTTGAATAACGCAGGGGGTGGCTGAAGGCTACCGGGCTAAATCAGCTCAGTTTGTCCTAGGATACATCTGTACCGAGTGAATTCATCCGATACCAAACTTTGTCCTCTCCACACATTGGGTGACACTTCCTCCCTTCTACTATGCATCCACGAGATGGCACGATTGAACACGAACTCAAACCGCATAACACAATTGTTATCGTTATCTCTTTTATAAGAGACAGGCAATGTCCAATGTCCTAATCTCCGGTGTTACACGAGCATTCACGAACGACTATGAAACGCTGATGCCGGAGCACGTGTAGCAGCAGCGCCCACGCCCGCCGCCGCCGCAGCCACGCCACTTCGCATCGATCGCGTCTCCCTCTAATTAGTCTTAATTACCGTAAAACTCCCTAATCTCGCCCGTTAGGCCTAACCTGGC
The DNA here is from genome assembly GCA_946894065.1 of Acleris literana. Classification (NCBI taxonomy): domain Eukaryota; kingdom Metazoa; phylum Arthropoda; class Insecta; order Lepidoptera; family Tortricidae; genus Acleris; species Acleris literana. The sequence continues at coordinate 79,298,501 of OX335668.1, forward strand.
TTAAAATTAAAATTGTCAAATTTCTACTAAGATTTGTACAAAACGTGGCATATTAAACCACCATATCTGGTAAGAAAGGACAATGGGCATTTTGGTACCCGCTCCAATAGCAATAATGGTAGTGTCATTGAATAGGTCATACCAATAGGGACAACGTTTACTATGGCGGTTTGTCTCAAATCCCTGTCCATTCGGAGATATTCATATACGAACATGACACCTTATGCGAAATAAAATCTGCTCCCGGCATCTTTATTTCCTTAAAAATACAACTTAAGCAAAAGTGAATAGGCTGCTACTGCACCAGAGAGCTCCATCTTCAGCCTCATGGACAGTTAGGTATTTGTAAAAAAAACTAATGTAACAAAAATCACCTCATGTTGTCACTTTTCAAATGAGAAAAAAATCCATTTTATTTATGAAGCGGAAACACTGAAGTGTACCCTTGACTAGTAATGTAGGCACCTAATAGTAAGTAGTATAAATATAGTGCCCGGCCATCAAGAAGTTAGATATTTCTCGTTATGTAGTACAGTTTTCTTTTCTTTCATAATGGTATCCCTAAAGGAAATTGATTGATAATAACGTATATTCAAAATAAAATAACTCAGTTCCGACAGGAAATAGAGATAAGCGATATGGTTATCTTTGCCCAATATAAAAATACCTTTCCAATGATATATACATTATATCCATTGGCGCGGGTACCACGTTCCATACATTTTTGCCCATTGTCCTTTATCTGTGACAACACTTTAGTGACAGTTTCATGACTAACTTCAGCGTTTTACTTTTAAAGCGTCTTGAAGTGTGCTGGGGGTAACCACTTTTTTTTTGGTCTTGAAAACTTCTTTCCGAACTTCGCCTGACCCTCACTTTTTGTCACTTCCGTGATAAAAAATAATATTAATCGTTGCGTTAACATTAAAGGTACCTATTTAAAAAAATATGTTATTCTATCTTCTCATGATAGTTTCTAAACTCCCCCCTTCTAAAAATAAACCTCATAGCGTGAAAATGTCGCCCGGTTGACAGATTCTTATTCCTTGAATGTGGGTGCGTGTGCGTGTGATACTGCTTAACTATAAAAACTAATTATTTAGTAATGGTCTTGCATAATGTTATAATCATGTTGTTTATCGTAGCGTTACAAAACTATAACAGCCTAAATACCTAGAGTACCTGTTAATTATTAAAGGTTTTATTTTTTAACACAATAGTTGATTTTCTAATTATTACTTTGTTACATGCAAGTATTTTTTTACATACGAAAACCAGAATCCCTCCTTATTTGTAAAATTCGGTTAAAAACAATATTTTTGACAACTCTAAATCACTGTAGTCAATTGTATGAATACATGCTAGATGTCTTCGTATTTTAGGCCTTAATATCAGTACGATTCGAATGTTGTTAAATTAAATATAGGCAAAATCATAAATATCATAATGCATACCGTTTAAACACTAGTGTTGCAACAATAGACATGTAGTTTAAGAGAAAACTTCAAAAATATGTCAAAAAGCAGGCGAAGATAGGATGTTTTACGGTAATAAGTACCTCAAAGTAAATTTCGTTTTTACTTAAGTCCTCGGGCTGAATACGTTTGTTACTCAAAAGGTCTAATACAAATAGAATTTGAGATTTTAAATTCATTAATTTAGTCACTTTACGTTTTCACGATTCTACTTTTTTTGGATTTTGTTATTATTCAATGATGTATTTATTTATTTTCAGGGGCATTTCGCCTGTATGACGTGGACAACGACGGATACATCACGCGCGACGAAATGTATAATATAGTCGACGCGATCTACCAAATGGTGGTATGTATCTGTGAGCCAATAATATAACATAATTATATTTGCTATATTCAAAACTAGCTTTTGCGCGCGACTCTGTCCGCGAAGAAGTCGTTTATCACTAATCCCTCGGCAACTGTCAAATTTTCCGGGTAGCCTATGTGCTTTTTCAAACTATAATCTATAATCTCTATGCCAAATTAAATTCAGATCCCTTCAGCTGTTCTGGCAACAAACATCCAAACATTTGCATTTATAATATTAGTAGGATTGGGAAGATATACTAGCTTCTGCCCGCGACTTCGTCCGCCTAGATTTCGAGTATCGTTATTCCCTCGGAAATATTAAAATTCTTCACGGTGAAAAGTAGTCTGTTATTAATCCAGGAAATAGCCAATCTCCATTTTAAATTTCACAAAGTAACACTTTCACAAACTTTCGCATTTACAATATTAGTAGGGTTATATAAGTTAGATTAGTAAGATAATATTGCTTGGCAGAGTTAATTTGCAAGTAGTGGTAGGTTCGTCATCCATTTAAATTGTAAAGCGTCTGACCGCTGTCGAATTTTTAACTTTAAAGAAACCTGAACCAAAACCTTGGACAATTTACCCTTATTAAATTATCCACAACAACGTTGCTAAATCCATTTTGAATATTGGCAACACAGACGTATGTCATGTACTTTGTGTGGCTTGTCGAATTTCATGTAAACGCGTCCTCCTAAATCAACCCTGCAGCATTTTACTTGTCTTCTAACTCTTATTCAATATCTGCAGTTTTTTTCGTAGACTGCTTATCGATAAGCATGGAGTAAACAAACCGTGGAAATTGTTTGTTTTAAACTTTTTAAACTTTCGCTTAATCGCATAAAAACATCATATACACCTCGACTTTTCGACTTTAATGTTTATAGCGATTAAGTCCCGTTTTAGATTTATAACAATAAAGCATGGTTATATCCTCAGGGCCAGACTCCGCAGCCGGAGGACGAGAACACCCCGCAGAAGCGTGTCGACAAAATCTTCGACCAGATGGACAAGAACCACGACGACAAGCTCACGCTTGAGGAGTTCCGCGAGGGCAGCAAGGCCGACCCGCGAATTGTGCAGGCACTGTCGCTCGGTGGCGATTAATCGACGGTCATCCTCTCGCCGGACTTCACATTTACTTAGAGCCGCACGCGCACCTCCGCTGTGTGTCTTACAACCCCTCTCCACCCTCCACGTTATTGGCCCTTCACATTTCCCTTAATGCTAATGGCAGTCACTCATCACTATCAAACTTTGTCAAAACTACGTTAAAATTAACTATTTATCCAAACTAATCCGTCATTCACTTCTGGTTATTTTCACATTTATTGATAAGCCTTCCTCATATTCAGCGGTGATAAGCAATCGCGGCGCGTCCTCATGAACCTTTAGTTGCGTTATTCATGTTCGACGAACGTGAAAGAGCTTGATAGCATTAATAGGTACTTAATCATAAGAACATACAACCTAAATTGTCCTAAATGGACATGGGCACACGGCGGATGTTCGGTTAAAGGGTCTAGCAGGCTAAGCTAACAAGATTGGTCCCTACGAGGGATTTGGTTACACTTTTAGCTGGAATAGTGGCAGGACCTAAGAACATTGTATGCCCAATATCAGCCTTCGATCTTCCTATGTTTCAGATTTATTCATGAAAATGTTAAAAGGTCACTGTAAATTTTAAACTGTTATTTTAGCTAAACCGTGCAAGAGAGAGTAACCAAATAAAATCACTATTGATGAGACTAAAATGGGATTAATAATGGATATTTTTACAGACATTCCTGACTTTAAACTTAGTTGAATAAAAAAACACTAAAATTACCTTGACCTTGTAACATTTTCGTGAATAAATCTGAAACAAAGGAAGACCGAAGGCTAATGTTAGGCATACAGTGTTCTTAGGTCCTGCCACTATTCCTCCTAAAAGTATAACCTAATCCCTCGAGCGGGCCACTCTTGTAAGCTTAGTCCGTTAGACCCTTTACTATTTGCCAATATGAACATCGTGCAAAGAGCGAGGCGATATTTAAAAGTTAATTTTGGTTCATGTGTCATTTAGAGGCGTTCAATATTGACTTACAACGTATTCTGCTCAAACATAAATAAATTGATTAGATAATATAATTCAAATTAAATAAATGATAGATTGAGCAGGATAAAAACCTAACAGTACCTAACCTATGATAATATTTGTTATAATAGATAATTAGCAAAATGACTATTTTGATATTTTTATTTATTTGTAAAGATGGTTGTAGTTTTGGAGCTAGAGAGCCGTACGCATCCGCAGCTACAGTCGAGATAAGTGACCTTTTCGTCGCGCGCATTTCTGAAAGATTCATATGTAACAAACACAGTTCGTGTCAACATTATTATTTTCTTACTAATACATATAAAATATCTTAAATGTTTGCTATACTAGAGAAGTTGAATGAATAATAAAAATTGTCTAAAGTAATACAAAATATTCTCAACATTCAACTTGTGTCTGCAAAATAATATTCTCAACATTCAACTTGTGTCTGCAAAATAATATTCTCGACATTCAACTTGTGTCTGCAAAATAAGAGTATTTTTATAAAAGTAAAAAAAAAAACAGTTAAGTGTGTCTGCAAAGTGCAAGCGCAGTGTGATTTAAAATTATTTCAATATTCTTCAGCTCAGACGCGGCAAATTCTTATTTTTCACTGCTTGATCCGTGCGAGAGCGATGATGAAGGCTTTTAAGCCGATGTTTCTATTAGTATATGCCAATGATTCATTTATAGTTTACATATGTACTTAACATACTGAATACTAAATTTATATTATTTACTTAAGAGTTATAGATATAATTAGAGAATCATTATAAAAGTTGATCGCGATGTAAATAAACGTCGATTGTTTGTGCTCGATCGACTGTCACCTAGTTACGCTTACATTTTTAACCATCAGTTTCATTTTAACTATTTCGACTTGAAAACGTTATCAATTTACTGTTATTGTTGAACAATAATTATTAGGTTTTTAAGAGTTGCGCCCCATTTAAAGTTAAATTTGCATTATGGGACAATGTAAAATTTTTGGCACATATATTACGCGTTTTTGGGTTTTTACAGCCCCATATAGATATTAAAAATCAAAATTTAAGTAAATAATACGTGGCGAGGCCACTGATAGAGATCACTTTTAACATGGTTTTTTGCACGTGTACTATTTTAAGAACGTAAAATGTCGAATGACGTGTAATTTTTTTAAAGTTAAACTTAAAAGTAAAACTTAAGACGTACCTAAATGTTAATTAACATCAATAACATAAAGCTGAATTGAAATCGAAAAGCAATTTGTTAGTGATAAAGGAGTACCACCCGATGAAAATGCGTAGAGTAAGATAGGGTAAGATATATACAAACATAATTAGTGATCAAGAGGACGGATAACGCGGGCTTCGCGCCCAGCGGGCGAGCTAACATGGATATCCGCCCTCTTACCCACTCGCAGTGGAATTAATAGAAACCGACAAAATCAGTGCATGTTAATTACGTACCTTCTTTATTAATACTTATTCATGAAGTAGAGAATTAGTGATATGGATTAGAATGAGAATTTATTACCTTTCAACTAGCACGTTTTGCGCCCGCGCTGACCGCGCCCGGTCGCACTGAGCACCACTGTTCTATCATCTTTGCCAAATTTAGTGTATGTACCAAGTCTTTGGATAGTTATTTGATTCATGACATTTTTTCATCCTTTTTGGCAAATCCTGAATACATATTTTTTGGAGGACTTTTGGATATTTCCGTTAGCGACTCTCACTGTAACCTAAACCCTATCGATAAGTATAATATAATATAATATTGTAAGGTAATTTACTTACTCACCTACGGCTTTACACGATAACAGTGTTATCCTTCGCTTATAAACTCTCTTATGATATTGTATTAATATATAATAAAATAAATTATAATTACAAACGTTATGGGTAATGTCTGAGCAGTTGGCCAGCAGCCGCACGCGGCGCGCTCGGTTGGTGTTCGGGCGAGTGACAAGGCTGAGCACAATCTGGCTTCGAGTATTTAGGAGCACTTATTTAAAGCTTGGCTACATTTATGTTGTTAAAAGTACGACTTGATACATCACGCAATAAAACAGCTTGTGATAGAGTGCTAAAATAACCCGAGAGTCCGAACGTACCGATAAACTTGTTCCAATGCTCCCAGCAAGGTTCTGCTAATAAGATGGCTCCCTGCGCGCCACGAACGTTTTCCTTCCTTCTTACTCGGAAAAAGCCTGTAATGCCCACTGCAACGACAAACCCGCATAGATTTTCATATAGTAATTGCTTTCTCCGCATGAATGGAGTTCTTTAAAATTCTCATTTCTACTAACTAGCTTCGGACTGTGAGTCAATTTATGTCATTCGACAATTTTTGTAGGCGTAAAGAAGTTAACGAACTAGAGTAGGAAAATTGTTGCGGGCTGTGCATTTCGAATAGGGTTAAAGTAGATGTTACGCCTATGGCAAGACTTTGTTATACAATAGTAGGTACCTAATGTAAATGGATGCTGGCTGACCCCGCCCACGATATAGTCACATTGACGCTTTAGATGTACTAACACAAGTTCTAATTTACGCACGTTTTATTCTAGTTTTTTCTCAACTATAAACTTAACTAGCAACTACTTAGGCTGATGATGTGTAGAATCTGGAAACACTACGACCCACGACTTGTGTTATATGGAATGGTATTCTTAGCATCTGTCGTCTTTAGTACCGACTCACATTATTTAACATAAGGCTAGATCTGTATTCATATAGTAAAGCAGGCCAATTAGGCCGATGGAAACATAATAGGTATACTTGAATTGAAGTATTTTTCGTGTTCGTGTCTTCTTTTGTTGTTTATGTATCAGTGCATATGTAGCATACTAACTTTTACATGTATAAGTTAGAATAATAAAGCTTGTAATTAGTTAAAAACGTTTACATAATTATTCATGGAACACCCTTAACATATTGTTCATCATTAAGTTAACCAAGTATAGACATAGCAATCATAGCAAATACCTAATTAGGTAGCAGAATAAAACCATGAAAAACTAAACCGTTGCACGTTTCTACTAAGTTTGGAATACGATTATGTGTTAACCGATTTCAATTCTATGTAAAGTAGCTATCAGCAGATAAATAGGTATGGTCTGAGTCAATGTAAATTGTCAAAGATTAAACTTAAACAAACGAACCAATATCACTTGATAATCGCGTACTTTTAAAGATCAAGTGAGGTTTGCAATGATTTGTACACCTTGTTCATTACTTTCATATTAGGTTTAATATTAAGTATAGGTTTATGTCTACGTCTTGTTCACATCATAATGTTGTTTATATCTTTGCCAGTCTCAATCGATCGAGGTAAGTACGTACGAGCCTGATTTTGTGACTCCATTACTTAGCTGCAGCTTGTTAGTTGAGTAAAAGAGTTGTATTTATCTTAATAAAGTGTTTTGTTTATTTAAAAAGACAATTGATTTTAGAATGATTCACAGATCACAGAAACAAGGGAGATATGTTATGGGGGCGTGGTTCGTGACGACTCGGTATGGTCAAAATGGACATATCGGTACAAGGCGCGTCAAGCGTTGCCTTAGTCACCCGCTGATCCGAAAATGACTGTTTGTAGCGTGAAAGTGTGCAAAAATCGAAGTCCTAACCTTTATTTTAAGTCAAGGGGCATAGCATAACACCGGTACATTTGGTTTTTAAGCATTATTTATATTTTTCTATGAATATTTAAGGTTTGTATGGATTTCTGAGCGTAAGGATGCATGGACGTGATTTCTATAGACTATCGATAAATGGCTTGTTCTATAGCGATCAATAGAATTAAATGTGGTAATAGTTATTTATCATCACTATCACACGCTTAAAACACAAGGAAAATAATTTACTATTTTTCACGATACACTACCGGTCAAAAGTTTAAGTTCACTGTGTTAAATTAGGTTTTTATATTAAATTATATTTAAATAAAGAATATATTTTGAATTTTACACGTTTAATTGTTGCCATGACTACCCAATAACAAAATAAATACCTCTTCGATGAATTGTTGTATTGTTATTCGTAAATTTGATCCGTTTAAAGAATATTTACTGTATTTCCTATGAGATTTTAATACAGTTGGAAATCATTAAAAATGGGTCGCAAAGCCGATTTAAGTGTCGAAACTCGTGCTGTTATTGTAGCTCTGTCTAATGAAGGCTACACGACACGGAAAATCGCTGAAAAAATGAAGGTTTCTCAAACTGCAGTCGTAAGTGCTTTGAAACGGAAGCAAGAAACCGGACTTAATTCCAGTCGTTTTCGTTCAGGTAGGCCAAAAGTCACGTCTAAAAGCGAAGACCAATTTATTTGCGTGCAAAGCAAACGCCAACGTACTCGAACTGCTCCAGAAATTCGCGAAGAACTCAACGCCACCCGAGATCAGCCAGTATCGGTTTCGACAGTGCAGCGGCGTCTGCGAAACTACGGTTTAAAAGGTCGTATTGCTGCCAAAAAACCTTTGTTACGTAAACAAAATAAGGGTAAAAGGTTGCAATGGGCTCGAAAACATAAAGATTGGACGCCTGAGCAGTGGTCTAAAGTTTTATTTTACGACGAATCAAAATTTGAAATTTTTGGGGGGAAACGTCGTCAATATGTCCGGCGACAAGTAGGCGAACGAATGACGAAACAATGCGTAATGCCAACAGTGAAGCACGGTGGAGGATCAGTTATGGTCTGGGGATGCTTTGCGGGCGATAAAGTCGGTGATCTCGTGAGAGTCAATGGTATAATGGATAAGAAAATGTACCATAACATTTTGCAACGTCACGCTTTTCCGTCTGGAAAACGAATATTAGGCACAGGTTTTGTTTTTCAACAAGACAACGATCCCAAACATACTTCAAAATTGTGCAAGAACTACATTTCATCGAAAGAAAAACAAAAGGAATTAAAATATATGGATTGGGCCCCTCAATCGCCCGACCTCAATCCTATTGAGCTATTATGGGATGAGTTGGACAGGAGTGTGCGAAAAATGCGGCCAACTAATCAAGAACAGCTGTGGGAATACCTGCAGATTTGTTGGAATCAAATTTCGGCACCAACACTGCAAAAATTAATTACACGAATGCCGAAAGTGTGTGCGTCAGTGTTGAAAGCAAAAGGCGGATATTTTGAAGAGTCTAAAGTTGGCAAAAGCTGATATTTTTTTGAATATACTTTGTTTTAAAGTTAGAAGGTTAGCTTTGTTGTAACTTATAATTAAAGACTATTAAATAATTTTATTAATGAATTGTGCTATAACTTAATTCAAAAGAAATCACAGTGTGAACTTAAACTTTTGATCGGTAGTGTATATAAAATTAAATTTCCGTTATAATATTACACCGTAAGAACATATTCTGGATGACGTAATAATCGCATAATCGTAATGTTCCCTCGGTAATTCTTTTAACGGTTTTTGGCTGCCACGACACAGGCCTAGCCTAGTGTGGGATCAAAGGAAATATTGATTTTTGTACTGAATATTTTTTAGATAATAAATAGTACCTGAGAGACCGAGCGTCGCTCGGGTTGAAAACGAAATTTCCCGAAGATGACAAACAGACAGATCGATTTTTCGCCCCGTAAACCCCTATATTTCAAATTTCATCGAAATCGTCGGAACCGTTTCTGACATTCAGATTATATATATTTTTAGAAGAAAGGAAACTTTAATCAAAATATCACATTAACAACTAAAAAGAACAGAAATTGGGAGAGGGAGTTGGGATATAAAACAAAACGAGGCCGCCCCCGAAACAAGACTCCTGTCCAAATCGACAGCTGTCTGTCATCGCCTCCCTGATTCAGGCGGCACCACACCTAACGCTACTAAGGCGCGTCCAGACGCTAGTTTTATCCAACAATATGTATACAAGAATTGCTCGTTTAAAGGTATAAATATAGATTTTACTTTACAATTACTTTACGTACGTAAATACCTACAAAAATCTGGATTCGGTTCAACTGTATTGCGGATTTAATCCATTGATTGGAATTTAGATAAAAATACAAATAATATGAAATAAATTGACCAACGACAAAGGCAAAGGGCTCGTTATTGAGCTGTGCTTGCACACAGCGCTGATCATCAGCCCGCGCCGGTGATAATAACTAAGAAATCAAGGTTGACTGGTTGAAAATGCCCCAAAGTATTAAGTCTATCTTTCTGTTTTAAATTATTTGGACCATTTATAAAATAAAATTTACGGAAACAAATAGGACAAACTACTGGTTCGTCCTAAACCGAGATCTCGTGACGTGATACTCAACCAAACCCATAATTGCAATTTAGACTGTTATGTACTAAGTCAATGACATAATATAAAAAGAGGTAGGTATGTTACCTATACGGTATTCCGCGTGAAAAAATGGCCCGGCTTACGCACACATAATCAATAAATATTGCAATTACACACTAATTCATAAATTTATGACAAGTAAAAGCAGGATGGTATGCTTATTTCCGGGAGCGAAACAAAGACGAGTGTATGTTGCTCTGCAGACTAGTTCACGGTTCCGTTGACGGCGCAAGACTAACAATAAGTAAAGGTGTACCAATTGGCTTAGTCCAGCAAATTTACCACAGAAATGCAGCCATTTTTTTGTTACGTTTTAATATAGGTATGATTCCCAATTCTAAAAACTTATGATCCAGTCAACTTAATGCAAACCGTAGAAAGAAGCTAATAAAATATTATTCTATTCTAAAGAAGGATGTATTATGTTTAAATAATGTAATTGTATAAAGCTAGTAGTAAAAATAAAATTAATAGTACTTATTGCCTGTAAATTGAATAATACATTGCAGACAAGTGTTATATGGTTATTGATATGGTTATTTGAAAAATTCCTGGTGGCATCCCTAAGTGGAATGCAGGAAAGAGACGCACACCTCTTGAAAAAAGGATCACTAGATGTCGCTGGAAGAGTAGTCGATTTCATTTTAAAAATCGAAGGCTTGTCTGCATACAAAATGAAAACAATTGTTCCACTTTGAAGCCGATTGTGATTGCGAGTGCGTAGCGTGCGTGCGTGCGCGTAGCGACGCTGGTCTTGTCCGAATTTACGCTCATGACATATCTCTCTTCTTTCTGTGATCTGTGGAATGATCCAATTGGTCAATTTGAGAAATAAGTATTTTACTATGTACCTACCTACCTTTTTACAGACGTGTAACTTATTACACGAAAACAACCGTCCGGCCGACAGATTCGATCGCGTATTTCGATCAATCGAACCACGAGGTATTTTAGGTCCTTAGGGTTCGATCAATGGAACTACGAAGATTTGTAATTCCTTATCCCTTTAGCGGTTATCGGTCATACATTTGACCACCATAATAAAATTGAAATGCTTCTTATGAATTAATGTTGTAGTCCTATTTTCGAAAACTGTGACAGGTGTCAACAGCCGTTAAAGGGTTAAAGTTCGATCAATTTGGATTAATCGAACCACGAGGAATTTTAGAACCTTATAGTTCGAAGTCGAACTGAACGGAGTTTGCTAATTTATTTATAGAACCTAGGTAGGTTTAGGTTATGTTAATTTTGCAGCAGGCCCGGAGGACTCTGCAATTAATGACCCAGAAATGGGAGCTCCGCGTAAGCGGAGCTCCGTCGACACTTTTCAAATCAATTAGACAGTGTCGATGGAGCATTACATAACCTAAACCTACCTAGTTTCTATACATAAATTATCAAACACCGTACAGTTCGACTTTTCAATCGAACTATAAGATTCTAAAATTTCTCGTGGTTCGGTTAATCGAACGGGTTTTTCGTGCGGGTGTTACGCCGCAAGTGAATTTGGCAGTTCACATCGAATTATATTCGTATTTTATTACAATAACCACAAATACGTGCGAGTGTAACGACACTATCTAAGCGAATGAACTATACTTAAACTAGCAAACTCCGCACAGTTCGACTTTCCAATCGAACCATCGAACCAAGGACCTAAAATACCTCGCAGTTCGATTGATCGAACTACGCGATCGAACCTGGCGGCCGGAAGGGAAAACAAGATGAGTTCTGTAAAAAGTTGTACCTAGTAAACTTTCGTAAAAAGAACACGGCAAATTTATTTTAAAACTGCATTGTATTCTTCCTCAACGCTACTTTAATCAAATGGGTATAAACAGGGTGCAACAAAACCCCGTGCAATTAAAAACCCTTTGTAGGGTCACTAACCCCTAGCACGATGACGGAGGAAAAATTTCTAAATTCGAAATATAAGTATATAGTTTTGTATGGAGTCAAGTTTACAAGAACGCTTTTTCTCGATACTAAAACAAACAAATATGTTTATTTTATTAGCAAAAAAATCCACTTGCATAGTGCTAGCCAACCCGACCCTACAATCGGTTTTCCTTCCTTCGCTACAGGTTCCACCCGTATATTTGGGCTTGTCCAAATGAAGCGCCTTACGTCCCAACAACTAGGTATGGTATCCGCAGCGCGCTAAGGACAAGTCGTAGTGAATTTTTATACACTACGACTTTTCCTTAGAGCGCAGCGGATAAGTACTATACGAGTACGTGTCGCTAAAGTACAAAATTAAAGGCGCGACTAGTGGTGGTCGTTGAGAGTTTTCACGTCAACGAATTGGATAACTAGGTATAGTACTTGATTAGTTTTTTACAAGCTTAGTCAATTTTGAACCAGTTAATGACAATGCGATATTATTTTATCTAAGAGCTGTTATGATGATGAAGTCGAAAGATGGCGACAGGATTTCCGCTATAGATAGGTACCTAACGTAGACCCACCGTGTTGGGTATCGGCAACAAAAACTAGTTCCATAAATGTTGGGTTTTCCGTTAAAAGTTTAAGGATTTCCGTTGAAGGGTCAAGTTTCCGCAAAAACCGCAATTCGCTGAGAATAAGTTTAAATTCAACTCAAGTCAGAAGTACTTAGTTAGTTCCACGCACGAACCTATTGATTGGATACTTAAATACTGTTTCGTTGAAGACGAATCAACGCCCGCCACTACGCACGACTGTTGCGTTGCATTCATCCGGACAAGCTCTTGGTACAAAATAAGTAATAATGCCAACCAAAACACTTGAGTCATTAGATTATCAGAATATTAAATCACTAGTACTAGATGTTGACGACGCAAATTTTAATATGTTTTATTTTAAGCCTAGGTTACTTGCTTTACTTTCGTAGTTAAATGTTTCATCGGAAAAACGATTCATGTCAATTTGAAAAAATAAAAGTCACAGAAAGGCAGTGGCTATAATTTTAATGCTTTTTAACGTATAACTATAACTAGGTATCAACATAACCCATAATCAGCGAACCAGTCGCGCGTATAAATAAGTGCCGCTATTTTCCATTTAGCAACATAAGTGCTGTTTGCTGTTTTGTCATTCAAGAGAGAAATTGTAATCATGATAAGAATAAAACACTGGCAATAAGTCTAGGTACCTACTTATTCCTAACTAAGAATGTAAAATAAAAAAATATTTTCAATCCTTATCTTATTCTACTTATCATTTTGTTCAAGAAATTGTTTGAGAATCATTTGTCTAGTTCAATAAATGTGGATATAATCTAGATGCTTTTTATTTGATGAAATGCTAACATTGCAACAAAACGATCATTTGATCCGTTGGCCGATCGCGGTTACTCGGTGGGTGGATGGATGCCATCCGCAAAACGGCAAGGAGACAATAGATAGGCGAGGCCGCGGACTCTGCAATTAATGACGCAAACCTACTGACGCAATTTTTTACGCAACCGTGGCGTAAAAAAAGCGCAATTAATTGCACCACGGTGCAGCGGTGATGCATAAGCGACGTAAAATAGCAGTACATTTTTTTTTATGACGAATCATACCTTATTTTCTTTAATAATTATTATGCAAAAAATCGGACTTGGCGGTTTAAAATAATATGGTAATATTTATTACTCTATACACCTCCTACTTCCGGACGTTTCCTACCATTTTCGATTGAGGAGATTATTTAATGTTTTATAAAAGATCTTACAAAGCTTTGCGAAATTCTTTAACACGAGCAAAACAAATTCCTCAACATGTATAGGTCTACCAGAATGTCACAGAAAGGTTATTTGAAACGGGATCGGAACCGGTTTCAAATAACCTTTTTACTATCGCTCGTAAACGGTTATAATTCTGTTCTTTTTTTATGTAATATTTAAAAATTCACCAAGCAGCAATGTAACGCAAACATGCCGTTCAAGTTAGCTGCCCAAAAAGGATCCTTAGTGCACAGCCAAGATATAGAACACCCTGCCGGCATCCGTATTTCCGTGTGCTTTTGACCCGGTGTCCGCATATGCAAGGTATCTACAATCGTTCCTACCGCTTTAACCTAGCTGCTTTGTTTTCGAAAACTGGTACTTGAGTATGATCTGCACAAAAACATGACATGTTAATATCACACAGTATTCGTAAACTTTTGTGGTTATTTTAGAAGACTTAACTACTTAGGTATGTTACAGTTATTTATTGTTATTAATTCAATATTTTTTTTGTAGGTTGTGGCTATTTATTATTATTATTTATTTATTTTAATGGTGTCTACAAGTATATATAAGCAATTGTACGGTGAATCGTCGTTGTCGTCGGCGTCTTCCAGTCCCAGTCGGCACACCACACCATTGAAGATGGCGGGCATCCACTACAGCGTCTTGGAGTGTTCTTGACCGTTTGCTCATTCAGAATCAACTTTTCACTGATATTTTATTTGATGCATATTCTTCGTCAGTGTTGGAGGTTACTTCAGAAAGTTGCCCTAGGTTTGCGAACTAAAATCAACGATAGGGTAATTTACAAAAAATTAAATAAATAGACGGATATTTTCAAAATGACAGCTAGACAAGAACCTTATGGCGATTTATCACAGAAGAAAGACTAAAGGCATAGAAACCGTACTAAATAAGCAGAAAATGCACTATGGTTCACTTCTTTTTACTTATGGTTTTCATAGTGAGTCGGAAAGAGATGAATCTATAGTTATTTGGTATATCGTCACAAGTAAGGCGTGATTTGGACCTATAAGCACCTATAGTATTTGCACCTATAGACAAGGAAAGACAAATCCTTCCTATAGGAAGGACAAAGAAGTTCCTATGTAATTTTCGGTATGTTTCATAGTAACTCGTACATTTTCTCTTGGAAAGCACTCTTGTGAAGTGGAACTAATGATGAAGATCAAATATGGCTAACGGATCTCCTTAACGGTACCTATTTCAATGGTGGCGATATGATATCTCGATTAAGATAGTGACTATGACGGAACCCATTTAGGTTTAAATATATGCCCATAACTTTCCCGAGGCGTTGCTTGCAGCGTACTTGAAATGTTATATAGTTTTTTATTAATTGAAAAGTGGTACTTCAAAATAGCATCATTAAACAGTATATAAAAAACAGAAACCGTCTTCTAAATTACAAAACATAACTTCTTTTAAAATGGCAGGTAATTTAGGTAAATCCAACTGAAGTCTGCTTTTGATTAAAAGAAGTTATTTTTCGCGTTTTAGAAGTCGGTTTTTTGTTTTTTAAAACATAATTTTTTGTGTAACTTATACTTTTTAGTAATCATAATAAGCTCTTATGTAATCACACTTCTTAGTCGATATGAAATCTTAAGACGCGATTAAGTCCCGTTTTAGATTTATTACAGTATTCGTAATCTATCAAACCAAAAAAGATTTTTTTTAATCTGTCCATAATTGGGAATAATTTTTCCAATTATGGACAGTTTTTCCAATTCCTAAGCCCAAGAATTGAATTGAATCTACTGCCTCGATTGTCTCATTTTTATATTTAATTGTAAGAGGTATAGAATTAGAATTATATGAATTATATTGTATTAATTTAGTCTTATCGATATTAATACGCAAATTGTTATTATTCATCCAATGAATAGTCTCAAACAGTCCTTTATTAATATTAAACTCAAATGTATCCATTCTTTCATACTTTACCACAATTGTTGTGTCATCAGCGAACATAATGGCTTTTTGTGAGATGGCTCTCGGCAGATCGTTGATATACAGAAGAAAGAGTAAAGGCCCTAGAATACTCCCCTGCAGAACTCCTGTATTGTTAGCTCTGTATTGAGATCTATAAACCCGTTTTGATATCTCCTTACTTGGACCACATCCAATTATTATCCAGTTATTTGACAAAAAGATTGCAAATTCTACACATTGCAATCTTTTTGTCAAATAACTCTGTATCCAATCAAGCACTTTCCCTCTTATTCCATATACCGCAAGTTTATGTAGAAGTTTTGAATGGTCAACAAAGTCAAAAGCCTTAGACATATCTAAAAATATTGACACAACCGGGGTTCCATCATTAATACTCTCTGTTATGGCACGTACAAGGTCAAAACACGCGAGCGTGGTCGAACGGCCGCTGCGAAAACCGTACTGCTCTGAACAAAGTATACTATGTTTAGTTATAAACCCATTTATCCTCTTAACTACGGCCTTTTCTAAAAATTTTGACAATATGGGGACTAGGGTGATGGGTCTATAATTGTCTGTATTTAATTTATCCCCTTTCTTAAACAAAGGTTTAACTATGCAATATTTTAATTCTTGCGGGAAGACTCCATCAGAGAAAGATAAGTTAATGATGTGAGTAAGAGGCACCGTTTTAAACTGGGCACATAGTTTTAAATTTTTTGTGGTAATGTCTTCGTATCCGCTGGATTTACTATTTTTGAGATTCATAATAATATTATATGTTTCGTTTTCGTCAATTGGTAATAAAAACATTGTATGGGGACTATAGTCACGCAAATTATATTTATAAGATAAGTTATCCGGCGTTAAGTTTTGCCTGCATGTTAGATCTATAAAATAATTATTAAAAATATTACAAATGTCAGTAGGATTAGAGTGAATTTCATCATTATATTTAATTTTATTTATGTCATTTTCATGCAGTTTGCTCATTATAGTGGACGATATCGTATCCCAAGTAGCTTTACATTTATTTTTACTATTTTTTATGAATTTACTATTAATATTTTGTTGGTCATTTTTTAAACATTTTTGTAAAATCTTAGTATAATTTTTAAATTTTATTTTATTTTGGAGTTTGTTAAGTTTGAAGGATCTATATTTAAAGTAAAGCGTACGTTTAACTTTACACGACTGTTTTAATTAAACCTTTTGTGAGCCACTTGTTTTTCTTCAGTTTGTTGTTTATTTTAACCTTGATTAAAGTGAAGCATAATTCACAAAATAGACGCATTGTATCGTAAAAGCAAGTAAACGCATCTGTAACATTCGTTGACTGTATTACATCCGAAAACGAAAGAGCCGATAAGCATTCACAAAACTTTCGTACGTTATCAGAACCGTAATGTCGCCTGTACTCAAACCAAGTTGTGATGGCGTTTAGTTTCCTTACTTGCAGGGTTATTGTTTGGGCAGTTTCATGATCCGAAAGCCCTAGGTGGTGTATACCTGATTGAGCAGATTTAACATTGCTCGCAATTTGGTCAATGCAGGAATTTAACCTAGTTGGGACCAATATATGTGCGACAAAGTCATAATTCTGAAGCGTACTAGAGAGCTCTGCAGCAAAAGGGTTATGTTTTAATAAGTCGATATTCCAATCACCACATATTATAATTTTGTTATGTTTGTACTTAGATGTCAAACAATGTAATAAATTATTAAACTTGTGCAGAAAAATGCCAACATGAGACTTAGTTTGTTCTGGAATTCTGTAAATATTGACAATTATTATTCCCATGCCAACGACCTCAATACCACAGCATTCAAAGTAAAACTTAGTAGCCAGTTGTGAAATGCAGGGTAAAATCTTAGTCTCATACATATTTTTAATCAAAATGCAAGTTTCACCCCTTCCCTTGTCACGACAGTAGGACGAAGCTAGCTTAAAGTTTTTCAAAACCACATTACATTCAGAGCCCTTACGAACGAACGTTTCACTAAGACACACCACATCAATTTCTTTACCATTATCATAAAATTCCTGCAAAGCCATCTCCAAAGAGTCCAGTTTGCCGCACAGCCCTCCTATGTTTTGGTTTAGAACCGTCATAGTTTTTGAGTTGCAAACAGAGGTACAGACCGAAATCTTATCACTTGGCCCAGGGACATTTCTAGTTTGAGAGACGAAAAAAATTATTCGATCTATTTGCTGCATTTGTGTTTTTTTGAGGCCATTTCGTTTTGGCGTTTTACGACTGAACAACGTGTTTTAATTATTAAATCACTCTACTCAACTCAGTCATGCATTGCGGATACTAAGAAAATTGCGGCCAATTTTTGGTAGAAATCACTTACTTTCGCGGCTAACAATAACTCATTGTATTATTGGGATTTATTCATTGCAGATGCTACGGGTGTTACTGTTACAGTGAGTGGAGATCAGTATCGTGAGATGATAAACATTTGTTTCTTACATCAAGTGAATCACTTGGGCTTAGGAAACATGTGGTTCCAAAAAGACGGGGCCACATGTGGCCGCCACATGTCATACGGCACGAGCCACAATCGAGACATTGAAAAGAACGTTTCCGGGTCGATAAATTTCGAGAAACGGTGACATTGATTGGCCCCCAAGATCTCCGGATTTAACAGCTCCTGACTTTTTTCTGCGGGGAGGATATCAAGGGACGTGTCTATGCTAACAGGCCAATGAACGTTCAACAATTAATACAAAATATCCTAGGCACAGTCATAAGATAACGCAGGAAATGTGTGAAAATGTAATGAAAAGCGTTTACATCTGCCATGCTGCTAGAGGTGGACATTTGTCCGACATTATTTTCCAAATATAAATGCCGGTCCAAAATACCCTATTTAAAAAAAGAACTTTGTAAATATATTCAATAAAAATAAAAAGGATGTATACCTGTTATTTGCCCACTCCGTAGTACGTACCTATGTAGTTAAAATTCCGGGAAATTTATCTCGTTTCCAATTACTGCATCTCCATTTCACAGTTCCATTTTTATTATAGGGTATGTTTATAATATTGAAAGTCTTAAAAAGAAGAACTTGGCCGCCCTTTCATCTAATGAATACAATTTGAGACATCACAAGAGATTAGGTACAATTAATTTTTATCGCAATCGCTTTTTGGGTGAATGAAATCAATAAGCAATGACTAAAATGATAATATATTTACATCCTAAAATAAAATCACAAGTGCTCTGTGATTATCATGATGTGATAATCAAATAAATAGACCGTATATAGAAATATAGTAGGGTACGTAATATGTAGAAAGACACATTACTGTTACCTGTAGTAGATACAAATGTTACGAGTTCTTTGATGTTTTTTATATGTAGGTACCTAATTCTTTATTAAAGTTAAATAAATAGTACATGTTGCCTAGGCGCGGGAAGAAAGGGATTTCCTGACTAGGTGGTTGGTTAGCAGGCCGAGCAACAGCGAGACCTGCTAAAATACGAGTCAGGAAATCCTCGTTTCCGCCGAGGCATACATAATGCTTTTCTCAAACAATGCGAGGAAATTATAAAAATACATATTATAAGTATTTTTAAAAACCTTTGACTAATTCGGAGATAATTTTTGTTTGCGCACAACGAGCCCCGCGCTCCGCAGAGCCCCGGGGACGCGCGCCGCTCCTCACTGTGGGTGGGGACCCACAAGTTGGGTGTACGGGATTTTTTTCCTGGTCCTTTCGATTTTATACGCAATAGAGAGCACTTTTAAAAAACAATATGGACATGGACAGAATGTGTTTACATATGGTTTTTTTACTCCTAGGTGTAAAAAGAGGCATTTTTTGTCCTTGTGTTTCAATCGGAAAACCGTTCTTTACGAGCATGTTTGAAAATAGTTATTTGTGCAACAAGAGAGCAAAGTTGGTTTTTGCTGCGAGTGTTGATTTTGAATCCCGAGTAAGCGAAGGATTCTATAATTGAATCACGAGCGTAGCGTTTTTTTATCAGTTTTTTTTAAAGTAATCACCTAGTTGTTTTTTCCTTACAAAGTGAAAAGCAAACACTGGGACACCTAGTTTGGAGAAACAAACTTTGTGATTACTTGTAGATAATTGAATTAGCCACAATTTAATACCAAAATGGTGCCTCTAGGCCTCATAGTTTCATCCAAAATAAAAAAAATGAAAAATGTCGGATTATGGCTAAATAATAAAAACATTGCACTGAATAATTTTGGGACGATTTTCTTTAAAAAAAATGTGAATTTACCATTTAAGATGTATAATTATGGCTTCAAATAAACATACATTAAAGATATGAAAATACTTCCACGTTGTTTCATTAACTGCGAAAATTTAAGGCACTTGTTTCAGTTTATTCGAAATAATTATATAAAGGAAGCGTTTTTCGAGTATCTTTGTTCATACTTTAATTAAACGTACTAAATTGGCTACAAATTTAAGCCTAATTTGAGTACTGTAAGACTATTAGTTGCGGAGATACAGCTAGTCAAAGACTGACATTTCTTATCAACAAAATGAAAATTTTGCTTTATGGTCATTTTTTAAGTTACGTACCTACTGAATAATGTATGAATGTATTTCGCAAAGAAAACCAAAAAGTTTAAATTTGACATTTTAGATGTAACATAATATGGTTTCAAAACAAATAAACGTAAACATGAAAAAACACAGCAAACATATATTTAAACTATAAAATATTACTATTTGCACGGTCAAGCAAAAACAGTTTAGACTTTCGTCCTTTTGGAAGGACCAGGTCTCATCCAGTCTAGATCAGTGGGGAGGAGTAGGGGAAGAGGGATAATATTTTCTGGAGTGGAGGCGGGCCGGCTCATGGTGTTGGGTCGTCCACATCCTCGTCCTACTCGTCCAGGACGATAGGGACGGCGTTGTTGCAATTTCACCCGTGGCAAAAAAAAACATAGGATAGAGCACCTGAGCCCAGCCTGTCTGCAAGTACACGACCCTAAGCAACCTCTTTTTGCATTTGCTAGTCACCATTTTAAGTAAGGTTGGCCATTTTAAGGTCTGAGGAGCGGGCTCTGCGTACATTGCCCATCTTCGACTTGCTGTATCCTCGCAACCAATGGACATAGTGAGCTCAGCTTTCGCTCAAATTGTAAAAATTTAGTTATCTTTATTAAAGTCCACCAAAGATTTTTGAAAAACGCTTCCTGAGGGTAATTTTTCCGAAAAAACTGAAACAAGTGCCAAAATTTCGCAGCTTTTCGAGCACCATGGGGGAAGCACAGGGTTATCAAGGCTGCAAACTTGGTGTATAAACTACTCTCAAGGGACCTAACAACTTATAAAAAAAACGTAGTTACACGCGCGTTTGCGATCTATGACGTCGTTATAGACTGGGCTACTACGCCGAAAGCTTTACAAGTGTTTAGTGTGCACATACATATATTTTTATACTATAATTAATAAAGGACTTACTTTTGCCACGAGAAAATTGCAGTACAGAGTTTCATAAAGTAACTTTGGATTTTTGGATTTGTGCCCTACTGACATTCTTTCCAAAAATGCAATAAGTTTGGGATAGGTTTCAATGTGCACGTCATCTTTTGTTTTTATTGTGGTTTTCGACATTGAGCACATTGTAGATGGTTGCTTCGTTTGTGATAATTCTATGAAGTACGCTAACAGTACGGTCTCCGAAAAAGTGATTGCACCCTTTGCAAGTCTCCATTGCTTAAAAATATTGTAAGCTTTTAGATATTTTTCGCGAGACTTTTCAGGCAGGAAACCTTATTTTCCATTTATTAGTTACACGCTGCTTCAATAGTTCAGGTGTTAAATAGTATATTTCGTTCCTGGACTTACTCATATTTATTTATTATTACTTTTATAATATTGAACGTGTGCCTATCGAAAGGAGATAGCGTAACAGAAGAATAAACAAAAACAATAAAAATAAACCCGCTATTTTTTTAAGATGAAACTGCACCCGCGGTTTATGTCACAAAATTAAACATGGTTAAAACGATAAATAATTATGTAGATACATGATAAAATAATATAATGCGATTATGTGTATAATAGTAGATTATTCAACAAGGGACTAAAACAAGCCATAATGTAATGTATCATTATGGTTGTTTAGTCTCGCGTTAAACACTCTGCTTTTCACTTTGAATGCGAGGAAAAAAAACAACGCTCGGTGCCATATTAGCCACGTAGCAAGAGTAGCAAATGCTACGGGCCCTGCGCATTGGGTGGCCCCGCGCACCCACGTCTAACCTCTAAAATGCTAGTCTGGTAGTCATTCTCCTGTTTTGGTACTTACATCAGTATGCGTGTACTCATATTCATCAGGGCTGACCCCGCCCGACTCACCTCCACACTGCTCTGTCACACTAGTGTTACGGTTAGGAAATAATTTTACTAACCACCACACTGTTAGTCGAGCAGTGTGACAGACAAGAAACCTGTTTCCTCATCTTCACATTAGTCAAACACCTATAATAGAATACGAAGGTAGGTTTAGGTTATGTTAGTTTTGCAGCAGGACCGGAGGGCCAAACCACCCAGATAAGATAAGATAAAGATAAAGATATTTATTCAGTAAGTAGGCCGCACGGGCACTTTTACACGTCAAGAATCTACCAGCGCTTCCCAAGAGGAGACCACTGCTGAGAAGAAACGCCGCAAGAAACTCAGCAGTCAGTCATTTTTTAAACATATTACAATGGTTACTACTTAGTCTAGCATTATATAAAGCAATAAATATTAAATTACTTATTATACTTATAAAAATAACAGTTCAGCAGGAAAACATACCAAAAATCTTACGAGAGAGACAGAGGGAGAAAAGGAAAAAAAAACACCTATTTATGTTTATATAAGACGCTACAAGACGACCACATAAAAGTTTCGATGTGTTTTCCTACATCAACGGTGTCCCCTAGACAAGATAAAGCTTTTGCATTTGAATAAATTATTATTGACTAAGTTTCGGGTTTAGGCCATGTATTTTTGTCTGTTAGATAATCCTCGACCCTATAATACGCTTGAGACATTAACGACTTTTTCAAGTAATTTTTAAGTGCTGGAAAGGATAACTTTAAAACTACGTCAGGTAATTTATTATAGAAATGAATGCATTGACCAACAAATAATTTATATACTTTACGGACGCGGAATTTTTGAATAGCGATTTTATTTTTATTTCTAGTATTTAAATTATGTATATCAGAATTTTGGTCAAAGAATCTAAATTCTTAATAACATAAATAATATTCTCATACATAAATTGAGACGCTACAGTTAAGATATTAATTTCTTTAAAAAGGGCTCTTAATGAGTCACGGGAATTTAAATTGTAAATAGAACGAATGGCCCTTTTTTGTAACACAAATATAGTTTGTATGTCAGCTGCCTTACCCCAAACCAGAATACCGTAGGACATAACACTATGGAAATAACTATAATAAACTAAGCGAGCTGTATCAACATTGGTTAGTTGTCTGATTTTTCTAACGGCGTAAGCTGCCGAACTTAGTTTACCTGCCAGTACAGCTATATGGGGACTCCATTGTAAATTTTTATCTATTGTTATACCTAGGAAAACTGCCTTATCTACCATTTGCAAACACTCGTCATTTAGAAAAATACTAGAATCTACTGGTTTAACATTAGGCAAAGCGAACCTAACACATTTAGTTTTCTTAGCATTTAGCAGCAAATTGTTGCTAGTAAACCAATGAAGTACTTTAACTATTATGGTGTTTATCCTACTGTAGTCTACGGATTTTCTATCTGCCTTGAAAATTAGTGAAGTATCATCAGCAAAAAGTACAATATCACAAAGTTTATCTACTGTTGGTGGCAAGTCATTTATGTAAACTAAAAATAAAAAAGGACCTAAAATAGAACCTTGAGGCACACCTATTTTCACTGTAGCTCCAACAGATTGCGTTTTGTTTACAACAACTGTTTGAGTTCTATCACTTAAATAAGAAGACATAAGACTTAAAGCTTTATTGGACAATCCATAATGTTCTAATTTTAAAATAAGGGTCGTGTGATCTACGCAATCAAAAGCTTTAGAAAGATCACAAAAGATTCCTACTGCATCGCAAGATTTCTCCCATAAGTGATATATATGTTTAATAAGTACAGATGCCGCATCAATTGTTGATCGACCTCTGGTAAAGCCGAACTGGTTATTGCTATTTATTTATTAGTTTCTCAAAGACTTTACTTAAAACTGGTAGTATGGAAATGGGACGGAAGTTTGTTAAATCACTCATCTCGCCCGATTTAAAAAGAGGTATGACTTTACTATATTTCATGAGATCTGGAAAGATCCCCTCTGATATGCAATTATTATAAATTAATGCTGGATGGGGTGCAATTACATCTATGATATGAAAGAGTACTCTAACTGATGTGCCCCACAAATCCTCAGTCTTTTTTAAACTAAGTGATTTAAATACCTGGACTATTAAATCTGAATTTACGGGGCTAAATTCAAAGTTTATATTACATTTACTGACATTAGTGGAAAGTAATAATTGAGCTTCCACCGCGGATGACTTAAGACATTTCGTAGTATTAATGGCTATGTTGGAGAAATAATCTTCGAATGCTAAGGCGACGTCTTTATTTGACGTGATTTGTTTGTCACCTGTGTTTATGGTGACTTGATTATCACGAGTTTTTGATTTTCCCGTTTCTCTATTTATAATATTCCATACAGTTTTTACCTTATTGTCAGATGATTTGAGTTTAAGACTAAGAAAATTTGCCTTAGCAGTTAAACAAACTTGTTTAAAGGTCCTCGAATAATTCTTAACATAATTTAGGAAGTCAGCGTTTTTATTGTCCTCCCTCTCTCTATATAGGACATAAAGCCTATTTCTACTTTTATGAATGCCTGCAGTAGCCCATTCACTAAATTTGGTTTGGTTTGGTTTTAAAATTGTTATTAAATTTATGTAGAATTACGCCAAACAAGTCTTTATAAATACTATTACACTCATTACATCATACAAAGATTACTCTGAACTTTACTTTTGAATAATTCCGAACGATTACTAGTTATAGGTCGGTATGTTATTGTCTGAGGTTTTTGAAAAAGATCATTGACAAAAGATGCCTCCTTCCTATGGTCAGAATTAAAACAATTAAATATTTATTTATCCAAACATTCGCAATTACAAACAATATTATCTAAGCAGGTTGCACTACTAACGCCTATCCGTGTGGGTTCAAAGAACAGATTACCTAAATTAAAAGATTTAAATAAACTTAGTAACCTAGTGGTATTATTGGACGTTTCGAGTAAGTTAATATTAAAATCTCCACAAACTATAACATGCTTCAGGCTATTACATGCTAATTTTAACACATGTTCCATAGTAGATTCAAAAATCAGCCAACGGTGGTCTGTAAACACATATTATTATATAACTTACTAGTTCAGCGCAAGAAATTTCTACAATACTTTCTATCGATAGCTTTACTATTTCCTTTCTTTCTTTCGATTTAAGAGTACTTTTAACTATTATAAAAGAGCCACCATGAATGGCACATTTTCTGGCAAAATAACTAACTAATTTAAAATTTACAAAATCAAATATTTATTGGTCTTGTCTAAGCCAATGTTCAGTAACGCACATAATTTGTACATTTTGTATTCGACGTATGGCGTTTAAAAGGTTAATATGGAGCTTTAGTCCCGATGTGCAGAGATTAAAGTAAAATTTTAAGAGCATGAGAAGTGAAAAAATATAATAAACACATTTAAAACTTTAAAAGATAATTTTCAATTTTATGGTGATATGTGTATCCGTAAGTTTTATTGTTTGTTTCTTTTTGGGCCTACTAGGTATGGAATGTGAAAATCGAACTTCGAATCAACTTGTTTCTATCTCTCGCTTTTTTCGTATCGAAGTGAAAGTGACAGTACAATAAGTACAAAGTTAAGTTCAATTCTTTCGAATGTTGTGAGTAGCCCCAGCACTGCTCTCGACATTTAAAAAAATAATAATTAAAAAGTTATTTTGCGAAACCGAATTTTGCTCACTTTTTTTAAGCAGCAGCAAAACATGCTTGTTTGAGCTGCTGAGGTGAAACATGTATTTCTTTTTCTTCTTCACTAGACGGATTGCGATAAATTATTAAAGAATACTATAATACCTATATATTAAGTTTTAAAATACTATCTAGTTACTTTGCAAAATTTTATTTTTTCTCCAACCTCGTGATTCGGCAGCATAATCAGCTCGAAGGGACCACGGGGATTTTTATTCTCCGTGGTCTCTTCAATGGACTAGGAGAGGGATCATGGGTAACAAGGATTTTTTTCGCTTCAAATATTACAAGTTGGAGCATGTGGCAAGGATCTAAAATAAGGACCACAGGTTTTCCAATCGAAGGATGGTCAAAATGAGTCTTTAGATTACTGGTATCTTCAAAATTACATCCCAAAAGTTTGGCGGTAGTAAAATTGGAGGAACCCCCGTCAAACGTCAGGCTAACTACTTCCGCACCTGCGTCATAACATCTTTCTCAACACATTTTGATGATATTTGATCTTTCATCTGCCATTGAAAAAGAAATATCCCACTAATTTGAACGAATCGTTCAGCGATACTAACATCCAAACGTAGGCTTGGGTTGCTATACTCGTATCTTCATCACCACCGAAAATGATATGGCCGTCAAATCATTACCGTTAAAAATCCTTTGTTGTCTTACGGCCATTTCGTCTACCATCAAACAAGCGAGTCTTCTATCACTCCGAGCGTACTTTAACTTAAGTGCTCTAAAAGTTTCCTCAGTGTAACCCGGTCCACCTTCGATAGATTGGTAGGTACCATTTTGTTAGTGTAGATAGATGCGGTAGGCAAAAGTTTAACTGTCTTCTTACGTATTTGTACCCAGCTGGAGAGTAATATTATAAGCGTAAGATCAATTATTTTTATAGCAGCCGTGAATTTGAAGGTACTTCTTCCTTTTTGTGATTGCTTTTTTTTAAGCTTGAAACTAAATCGCCTGCAAAGCCATCTAATGCGGTGTGGTGTGGACCTTTGACTGCCCATATCCCTTTTTCTCTAACTCTGAGACAACATCCTTTATTGATATGTTTTCATTAGCATTTGATTTCTGCGTTGCAAGGTTTTTATTTTCCACAGTCGTTTTTCTGCTAGATTTGTTTTACGCCGTTGTTTTGCTACTTGTGTTTTTGGAGAATTGAAAGCCGATTCTATATCAGAAGCCGACATTTTTGTAGGAGAACTACAAGTTGGCATCAGGTTATCGAAGTTTACTGCTTGTATTTTCGGGAGCCCTTCGACTCCCATAATTTTATTGTTTCGATTTTCGAAAGTCAGAAATTGGTATCCATATTATTTTTAGTCATAATAATCAATAGTCATAATCGTTGTTAGGTATAACGCGAAATAGATATAATGATAAAGTACTATAATGTTACATATCATACAAGACAAAAGTCATAAAATTGATCAGCATACTATCAAAAGGCAAACCGTTTATTTTTCCTAAATATCGTAGGTCATATTTTTATATTTACTATTTATTATTTTTATTCATATGATTTTTTAAAGGACTATTTTTAAAATTCTGAAAGAATACATGTCGTACATAAACATAAAACACCGGCTTACAAAAAACCCCCGGCTGTCAGAAAAGTAGGATAGGTTAGGTTAAGTTAGAACTGTGACCCCTGCTTAGTACTGCCGTGGGGAAGGAGGGCAATATAGCTTATCTTATAGGTGGAAAGACGACTGCCCCACGGCACTACTAAATCGCACTACTGACCAAAACTAGTATCATAAATATGAGGTAGGTTTAGGTTATGTTAGTTATTCAGCAGGCCCGAAGGGCCAAACCACCCAGAAAAAGGAGCTCCGCGATAGTGGAGCTCCGTCGACTCCGTTAAATTTTAATTAGAAATAGAAATACTAATTGGTCAATAGTCCGCCTTAGTAGTGCACTAAAATTTTCGGATAAATAATTTTCAATCTTGTAAGCGTTATTTAAAATAATAATATTCCTTTTGAAATTCTACCATTCAATACAAACAGCACATTGAATGTTATGACCAATAACGGTATGGCATTCGATAGTTATGACTTATGAAAAAGGGGTTAAGGAAATTATGACTATTGAAATTATGACCAAAGACAAAATGACGAGCAACGATTATGAAAAACAACGGTATGGATAAAACAAATCGAAAGATTAATGTTATGGGAGTCAATATAGACCCTGTATTTTCATTACTTTAGTTTAGGCGGACTTTCATCGTCGTCTTCCACATTACCTTATACACTAAACTGACAATGGGTGCCCTTCGACTGACATAAAATTTTATGTG
The DNA here is from genome assembly GCA_946894065.1 of Acleris literana. NCBI lineage: Eukaryota > Metazoa > Arthropoda > Insecta > Lepidoptera > Tortricidae > Acleris > Acleris literana. The sequence continues at coordinate 79,326,720 of OX335668.1, forward strand.
GTAAAATTTTTTGATTGAAAATGTTTCCTATAGTATTAAATGTACTTCTTTTTTAGCATAAAGAGTTTTTTGCACACATATATTTTGTTCTAAAGCACTGTTGGTCTAAAATTGTTTTGTCTAAATTTTTTATTACTTAAAGACTAAATCCATAATATTGTTTGGTCGAAGCCCCTCCCAGTATAAAACATCTAGGTCTCAACTAATCTATAGGTTAGGTTAGGTTAGGTCAATAAGGGTGAAAAAAATATTGATGAACAATTGATCCTATAAGGGTTCCGTTAATAATAATAATTTATATATGCATATGTATATAGTATATATGTATACCTATACATGCATATTTAAATTTCAGGGTGAACAAAACTATGAGCCCTGGAGGGGAACTGCCTGAAATCCTTAAGTTAGATAATTTTACTTAAAGGAAACATTCTTTTATTTTAAAAAATAATCCTTTTCTATTTTCATAGGTTTTCTAAAATTTTCTTGTCTCATCCAGAATAGAACCAGCTAAAAATTCAAAAATTATACAATCCCTATAATTTTATGTTAGACTTCACGATCTTTTTTATTTCTAAAACCAAATGTTTATTAGAGAGATTTTATCCTGAACAATAATTGTATCGATTAGCAGAATAAAATAGTGAGTGAATTTTTTGAATTTTTAGCTGGTTTGATTCCCGGGTGAGATAGAGCGAATTTTAGAAAATCTTAGTAGGGAATCCGAATAGGAGACGACCTTCACGGGCTGTTTATTCGATAAAAAGTATTATATATCAAATTAAATATGCTAAGTAATGTATGGCGAATAGGTTGACTAAAAATTTCAGTCCAGATCTTACATGATTAAAAAAAAACTGAAAATGAACTTTTTTTCTAAATTGCTATTACTTGTTAAATTAGACCAATTACGTACTATTCGAGAGCATGAAGCCTGTAGAATATGCAAATGTTAGGTTGACTTTTTTTTCCCGTCATAACTATTGGGTAGGAAGGTAAATCGGTACGATACGAACGGTAATCTACAAGTATACGGAAAAATCTGAAAATTATACATTCTTAATGAAATCACAAAAACAGGGTCTTTATGCAAAGAACGGCGGCCCAAATAAATGGATGTAAGGTTTGGTCCCGCGGTACTAAGGAGAGCTCCTCCTCATAGACATGCCCATTTGTTATAAATTATAATGGGAGGTAAATCTCTACGGAAATGCGAAGTAGGGGAAAGGAAGGTAATACGGACCACTTAAGAAAAAACCAAGATAGAAAAAAAATTAACAGCTTTATTCTTATTTGCTTAACATATTATAATTGAGCATTTATTAATGTAACTTATGTTTATTGAACACTTCAATCAAATCACAGATTAAGAGGATATTGGATGATTTCCAAAATCCTTGAATTGGTCCATTTTGCCTACATGTTAAGGTAAAATGAACCACACGTAAAGGTAAAATGGACCTATGGCACCCTAAAGAAGAAAATCAAAATTTTGTGCACTTACTCAATAGCACACCTTTCGCAAACCAACCTAACATCTTCGTCATCGTCTTCAACGCCGGCACAGCTACAGTGTGCCCATAAAGAACATGCTGGACATTGAACCCATCCCTCTGTTGATTCAGAAAATAAATGTGAACAGTAAAAACATCTAACATCTTCTTCGTCTTCGCTGGATGATGTCCTCGATTTTTTTTTCTTTTTAGTAGCTTTTTTAGTACATTTTCCTTTTCCTTTTTGAGTCTTTGCCGTATTTTTTTTTTTAATGTGGCAGCAGCTTTGTTAAGCCCCATTTTGCGAGTTGATACGTTTTCAATCGCATTTTTCATATCTTCCTCACGCCATGATTGTCGGTTTGTCCTTCTTTTATAGTTGTTAACCATCTAAAACAAGAACAACATTTAAATTATCAAATTTCGTAAGACAAATCGCAGATATAAACACTTGAAGGCATAACGGACCACGTGGTCCATTTTGCCCGTTCCGTTTTGCCTTTTTGGTAGGCACGTAAACAGAAAATATTTTAAGGTTAAATTGGCGAAGCACCATGCTTATTTTATCGTTTAAACAAAGTGAAATAAAGAATATATAAAGCAAAAATAGTTTGAAATCGATATTAGTAATGCAATAAAAGAGAAGGCTGATCAAAATTTGCGGTTTTTACATCAAAATACACAAAAATTAACTAACCTTGATATAACCGCGTGCTGCTGCATGACCGCTCCAAGGACACTGACCCAAACTGAGCGAAAGGCGACTACTAGGTGGACATAAGTTGCCAATAGATGGCGTTACTAGTAATCCAAGGTTTAAGTGTAGTCCGTTTTACCCACAGGGTCCGTTATACCTTCCTTTCCCCTATGTGGAGTTAGACGTGTAAGAAAATTAACGTCCGGCGTATTTTTGGCTAGATTTCCACTTGACCCAGAAAGGTCGGTAAACGGATGTTTTCATGTGATATGTTCAATCATTCTCGACTTTTAGTCTTTAACAGTTACTAATTCAATTAGTTCGAAGTAGATTGAATCATGGATTGTACAAAAATGGAGTGAATGAAACGGGTAGGTAAACAAAGCACGACTAGTGTGTGAACAACTTATCGATAAAATATTATTTCAGATGTCGGCTCTGGGTAAAGCTAACGGGAAATGAGGATTTGGCATATTTACCCTTGCAAAGACTAAATGAAAATAAATTCATATGTGGGGCTCATTTTGCACTTAGTGCTTTTAATAAAAAGGGAAACCGGTTGAAGAGACATGCAATACCTTCGCTAAATCTTCATACGCCACTCTCAGACGAAATTCTTTCGTCATTTCCTATTATACCAGAATTCGAAAAGGCAGAAACAGGTATTTTGATTTATCACTTTGTAACAAATAAGTTTCTGTCAACAAATTCATCTTTGGGACAAGTTTTTGTTGCCGACTGCACTTTTTTACAGTCGTCATCTACTTTTTAAGACGATTCTAACGTGCCTTAACACGATGGGTTTATCATGTGTAATTTAGGAGTTCAGTTTCAGTTTTTCTTTCATACATTTTTCTTTGGGACCAATATGAATATGATTTTTTGCAAAAAAAAATTTTCTCCAAAACTAGTTATATGATTTTATTGCCCACCAAGTATTTTTATATATTGACCAAGACACGTAACATATTTATACTTTTTCTACCAAAATTCACCGAAGTCTTTTTTCCATACTTTCCGTGCGGTGTCCTTTATAATAAATCAATTAGAAATTTACAAAAATAAACAAACAAGACACTAGAGACGCAATGACACGCAAAGCAATATGGCTGACGATTTTTTTTAAGGTATGGCTACTGCTTAGATTATAAGAACTGTACTGATTGAGTATGTTGGCCAACATTGTTTGCCATGTAAAGTCCATATAAAAGTTTTTTTTCCTAGTTGCGTCAGACTGTTTGTGGGCTCTGGTCTGTTCACGTTTGCAAGGACTTGATGTTCAATTAATTATTCTAGTTATGGCTTTTGACGTAGAGATCTCGTCATGTTGTTCTCATAGTCATTATTTTTACCTTATTATTACTTAATGTAACTTACTTTTAAGTATTATTTTGATTTTATGATTGAAAAAATTACCTTCTAGGGCGTGTTTCATAAAGCTACAAATTACAATTTACAGGTTACAAGTTTCCATTTGACACAACCTCGACCAATGACGACCAGCCATTTGAGCAGTGTTGCCAGTTTAGACCTGTAAAATTGTTACTTGTAGCTTTATAAAACGTGCCCCTGCTGGAGTTTCTTGCGGCGCTTCTTCTCCGCAATGATGGTCTTGTCCGAAGAGCTGAAAGATTCACTCAATATTACCGACATGTAAAAGAGCCCTCGTGTGAGGAATTTACTGAATAAATATTTTGAATTTTGAATTTTATTATACGATAATTGTTTGTAATGGTTTAGGTGAGTGCGTTTATAAAGTCAAGCATTTCTATAAGTTAGCTTATTTTTATTTTATCAAGGGTCTGTTGTTTGATAAGCAGTTAACTCAACTAATCGTTAAAATTCAAAAAAGTAATCGAAAATTTGACACATTTCCTTGAGATTTAAACATTAGTCACGATTTTTAACAATTAGTTAATTTAACTAGTGATCAAACAACAGGCCATAATACTCAAAATTTACTGGTATAGTAAACCCCTGCAGCACGTATTGCACTTTTATCGATATCAAAAAACAGTAGGTAATGGAAGTGTCCAGCCCTAACGTTCCTTTTTGACATACACTTTATAATCTGTGGTTGTTTGTATTTGTGGGTTGGCACAAAGTACGCCTTTGTAATCTATGGTTGTTAGTATTTGTGGGTTGGTACGAAGTACGTTCATAGTTCGGTTCGAGGCTTCTTCGAGAGTGCCGACTCTTTAAAACGTAGTGATTAAGTACTCTGTGGTTTTGATAGCTCTTATTTGCTTGACAGTAATGGCGGCTGACGTCATAATAATACCATAACAGGTCAAATACGATATCGTTTTTACCGCCTAGAATATAGGCGCTGGTCCTGATACTATACCCCCACTCTTTCTCAGAACTTGTGCGTCACAATTGACTGAACCTCTACACATCATTTTTTTTAACAAGTCTCTTAGCTGCGGCGTATTTCCCACTAAATGAAAAACTGCACATATACCATACCTCTATTCACAAAAAAGATGACGACAGAGACAAAGCCAATTACAGACCTATTCCTATCCTTTCTTCCGTAGGGTAAATAGTTCGAGTCAGTAGTACAAAAATGTTTAAAAAAACAAAAACCCGCCTTCAAAAATGCAAAAAATAACTTCTTTTAAAATGGTAGGTCAGTCCAACTGCATTCGGCTTTTGGTTTAAAATATTGTGGGAAACCGATTTCAGTTGGACTGACCTAACATTTTAAAAGAAGTTATTTTTTGCATTTTTGAAGGCGGGATTTTGTTTTTTTAATCATTTATTTTATTTTATACTTTTTAGTGATCCTATTTATGCTGTTACGTAGCTCCACTTCTAAATATGAATGAGAAACTATAGAACATTTCAAGCTCGCCGCAGACAACGCCGCGGGAATGTCATGGTCATATTTAAACCTAAATGTGCTTCGTCATAGTCGCTCAACTACCTTTATCGAAATATCTTATCGCCACTCTTGAAATAGGTACCGTTAAGGAGTTCCGGTGGCCATCTGTGGTCTTCATCATCAGTTCCACTTCACCATATAGTACTTTTCAAAAGCAAATGCATGAGTTACAGTGAAAAATACCAAAATCCCCAACTAGCAAATTTTCGTCATATAATGGTCGCGGCAACGTAACATTTTCAGACTTTTAGCCTATGATATTAGTCATATAAACTTAATGATAACGTTTATAGAACGCGATTTGGGCCCATTTTACTCAGCGTGTCAGTCATATAAAAGTCATTTAACTGCAACCGCCAGCCACTTATTGATCATTACCAACGTGACTATCTTATAACTAATTAGCTGTATAATAGCGACTTATATGGCTTTTATATGAACTTTAATCATATAAGAGACATATAATCGTTGAGTTAGTTGCTTATTAGTTATATAATTATCATCAATGGAACTACGTTATAACTAATTTGATATATTGTTGCTACTTATACGACGTATTTGTGGAATAAAAGTAACGTGTCATGACATTTAATGAAAAATAAATTGAATGTCGGAGAGTATTATTTTGACAGAGTTATCTAAGAAATATATATGGCCATGTTACATTATAACTCGAACGGTATTATGAATGCTGTTAAATTCGACTTAATGGTGGAAATATGTTGCGGAGGCCACTTTATTGATAAAGTATACTATATTTAATTGTAAATATTTAACGCTTCTCGTTAATTATTAGTTATTTAAATTAAATTTAAATAAATATTTTGAATTATCACGAAAGATGCTGTTATATGTCATTTATACCATTAATATGTCATATAACTGCTTCTTATATAGCAAGGTTAGCGGTTAAAGCGCCATGACACCTATGTCGAATGTATTAAGTCATATAAAAGTCATATAAACGTAACATGTACATCAAAAAAGTAGTGTAATAGCAACCATTATTCATTTACTCGAGCAAAGGGTATATAAGATGTTATTACTCGACCGAATAGTCACATGAGCGTCGTATAGAGGTAGATTATTCAGCATTATCTTATATGACTCTTTAGTAATAAAAATACGTCGAGTAAACGTTTACTCAGCATCATAGTATGACTTAATACCAAAGTGCTGAATAAGATACTTTTATATAACATGATCGATAATTCGCGTTTATATGACTTCATGCAACATTATACAGTACAATAGCCATATAATAGCAAACACATTGCTTTTACTCGACTCTGTCTGGCATGTCATAAGTCAACTATATAAGTTACGGTTACTCGAGTAAAAAGTCATATAAGCGCCAATTAAACGTGTCTTATCCAGCAATTTCTTATATGAGTCTTAAGTCATAAAAGGAAGTGGAATAAACGTGTATTCGATATCATAATATGACTATTATGCTGAGTAACTAAAATGCTGCATAAGCTGGCTTTATACGACAGGTTCTGTATAATTCGCCTTTACATGACTTTTATACGATTTATTAGCTGAATAAGCTCAATCTTATATGACTACTATTTTGCTAGTTGGGTCGCTATAGGTGTGCCTATAATATTTGAGGAGTTCTCTTGATTTCTCCAAGATCCCATCATCAGATCCTGACGTGTTGACAATGGGACCAACTTTTTCAAATCGGTCCAGTGGTCTTCGAGCAATCGGGGAACATACAAAAAAAACCCGAAGAATTGAGAACCTCCTCCTTTTTTTGAAGTCGGTTAAAAACGGTTATACTCACACCTAAAACCAAATATTAGCTGCCACCAGCATGGCTTTCTTCCAGGGATATCAACCACGTCGATCCTCCTTGGTTATGTCAAGGACATAATCGAGGCGTACGAAAACCAAAAAAGAAGTCCACGCAATTTATACCGATTTTTCCAAAGCATTATTCGACATTGTTGACCATGGTATTCTTGTCCAAAAGCTCGGACACGCTGGAATTTGCGGCTCTCTGTTGAGGCGGTGCGAATCATAGTAATCTTCAGAATAGAAGTCAACTGTGCCCTCAGGCGTGCCCCAGGGATCGCATCTTGGCAATCTGTTTTTCTTAATTTTCATCAATGACATTTGTTCTAATCTAACTTCTAAGTACAAAGAATTTGAAGACGATCTTAAGATTTACAGAATAATAAACTCGGACGTCGATCTTGAATCCCTACAAAGTGACCTGAACTCTGTCAATCTCTGGTGCCGCAAAAATAATATGGTTTTAAACTCGTCAAAATGCTTTCACATTAAATTCTCACGAAAGAAAAATATCACAAACTACAACTATTTTGTAAATGACGAACTAATTAAAGAAGTCGCAAGTATACGCGATCTGGGTGTTGTTGTGGATCAGAAATTACATTTTCGTGAACACATGCAAAGAAGGGTTCACGTTTAGCAGTATTTGTTATACCTACGGCAAACAAAAACATTCAAGGAACCAGAAATACCAATGATTTTGGTTGACTGCTATGTCCGTAGCCTGTTGGAATACTGCAGCCCTGTTTGCAGTCCTTCCTACGCAGTTCACATCAATAGGCTAGAAAATCTCCAAAAAAAGTTCTTATACTGTTTGTGTTACGCCAATAATACTCGTAGCTGCCGAAACTTAACATCTTACGATTCTAGACTAAAACACTACAAAACGATCCCGCTTGTAACACGGCGCAAAGCTGCTGACATAATTTGCCTCCACAAAATAATAAGCGGGGCAGTGGACAGCCCTGACATTCTCAAACATTTTAAATTTTCTATACCACGAATTAGTATTCGCCTGCATAACCGTAAAACCTTTAGTCTCCCGCCATGTCGCACCAACTACGGCTAAAATCGGTCACTATGGCTAAAATCCACGAGCTGCGTTACGAATTGCTCCCGCATCCGCCTTATTCTCCTGATTTAGCCCCCTGCGACTATTTTCTTTTCCCAAACTTGAAGAAATGGCTTGGTGGAAAAAGATTTGGTTCCAACGAAGAAATCATCGCAGAAACCAATGCGTATTTTGAAGGGTTGGAGAAATCGTACTATACGGAGGGAATCGAAAAGCTAGAAAAGCGATGGACCAAGTGTATTGAGTTAAATGGGGACTACGTTGAAAAATAAATATTTACTTTTACCAAAAAAAAAATGTTTACTTTTTTCCAGACTTTTCACTCTGCCCTCGTAGTTATGGATAACGCGAAATACCATTGCCACGAGGTGGATAAACCACCCACGATGTGTTCCTTGAAAAGCAAATGCAGGATTGGTTAAAACGCCATAATGCTAAATACACTGAAGCGTTGAAAAAGAGGGATTTGCTAGAATTAATAAAACGAAATAAATCAGAAAAACAATTCAAAATTGATGTCATATTGGAAGAAAATAAAGTACTTTATTTGCCACCGTATCATCCGGATTTAAACCCTATAGAATTAGTATGGGGAGATATCAAGGGTGAATTAGCCCGAAATTATATTAATTTAAATTTAAATGAGAAGAAACGAGCTCTGGCAGAGCTATTTTCTAAGTATTCAGTGGAGAAATGGCAAATATGTGTCAGTCACGTAAAGAAAGTGGAGGAAGAGTATTATAAAAATGACCATCTTAGTGACGAGATCATGGAGCAACTTATTATAAATTTACGAGATGGGGAATCAGATAATGAAAGTGATTCGAGCCATACATACTGTTACGCCGATGGCATAAGGCGTCGCATTTTTAATCATTAATTTTGGTGCTTTAGAAGCGTTTTCAGCAGGCTGAAATATCGTTTCAGTCCGTTTCAGAGGTAGCTCTATCACATACCAGATTATGAAAATTTCGACCATTTTACCCTTGTTTTCAGGCGGCTGAAACATATTTTCAGTCCGTTTCAGGCCACCCTCTATCAGATTACGCCATAACCTGAAAACCCATTTTCAGGCATTTTCAGGACCCCTTATGGGCCTTTGAAGTACTTTTCAGTATATGGCATTTTTCCACTACGAGTGAAAGAGATAGCATGATTAGAAAGAGACAGCAATACTGAGAACCTTCGAGAAGTGTGTGAAAGAGATAACACGATTAGAAAGAGACGGCGATACTGAGAACCTTCCAGAATCGTGTGAAAGAGATAACACGACATGAGACAGCAACACGCGGAACATTAGAGACCTCGTCGTGTGTTTCTCCCAGTCATTATTTTTAGTTTAATGTAGTTGACATGTAATATTTTTAGTTTTTACATTTATTTGTAATATTTTTAATTTTTGAATTGGTATTTTTTTTATTTGTGGTAGTTCTAATAATTTATATTTGTTGCTTTATTACCTTGTAATGTAACTTACTTTTAAGTATTATTGTATTTTATGTTTGAAAAAATGACTTTCTGCTGGAGTTTCTTGCGGCGCTTCTTCTCCGCAATGATGGTCTTGTCCGAAGCGCTAGTAGATTCACTTTATATTACCGACGTGTAAAAGAGCACGTATGTGGCCAATTTACTGAATAAATATTTTGATTTTGATTCCAGACTCATCCAGACCCGTGAGTCAAGGTCATTGCGATCGTAAAAAGAACAAGGTAGCAAAGCGTAGAACATTCCAGTAACGAACAGTCTCGATCGAGCTTGACGGGTCGAAGTACATCGATCATTCCGGAAAGGCATTCTGGAATGATCGGACACGGGAGCTATAAAACGGCGGACACCGGTTGCGACGAGTCTGTCTTTACTTGGAAAGCGAACAGTGCGAATAAGGGCGACCCGAGCGATCATCTGAGTAGGTATTCGAAGTTTATTGTGCGATAATTGTTTTGTAACGGTTTAAGTGAGTGCGTAATTAAAGTCTACTTTTGATTATCGGTGTTTTCGTGCATTTCTGTCAGTTATCTACACCCACGTACGTAACAATACACTGATACGAGTACAGACAGCGATATGGATTCAGATTAATTTAATTTAGAATTTCAGTTGTAAATAATAATCAGTGATCGGAATAGGTAGAGCTAATTTGCCTAATGGGAATACATTATTGAATGAACATGCATCAAGTTTAAGCAAATTAGCTCACCTATTTCCGATCACTGATAATAATATTAAAAATTTATATTATATAACCACGTGTTATTTATTTATTTTCTATTTCTTTATTAATCAATAAGCTCGGAAAAAACTGCTTGACTCGATTCCGGAACTATTTATAATATGAACTGTAGCATTACCGCTACAAATCGCGTTGGTTCGCGTTAGTTATCGCTAAATTATTCCGCCTTTTCCGTTTCTCAGTCTTTTTGGTATTATGGGCTTGTTCATTGACCGGTTAGAGGTAGACATATCTACTGCCAGTTTTGAATTCGTTTTTGTTAAATCCGATCCCTGTGATAATTTTGACATTCGATCTCCAACCCTTGCGTTGAATCTTTTAATAATTTTAACGTGTCCTTTTTATTCAATGGAATCTTCTCTACATAGAAAATAAGTAAGAAAGGCTTATTCAAGTGCCGTGTCCGGTAGTTATCAACTAGTACCAGCATTATCGAATCGAATATAAACAGATCGATGGAATGCTGTTGTCCTCTTTGTTTGTCTGGATAGCGGGTGAGTTGGCTTTTGATTCCGTTCTGCTTTTACTGGTCCCCATCTTTAGGAGCCCATCTTTCATGTTGTCTGTTCCACTTTGTGAGTAAAGGTGTTCTTTTCAGCACCCCCGCTTTCCCCATACTTCCCATCACTTCTCAACTCCACGGATAACCTGGACGGGTGATGTAGAAATTCACCGCGTGACTCGCCAACGGGTTCGCTGGGCGACGACTCATCGACTGCTGTAGTACCGGCATATTTTACACGCAACGTCGGTTACGTTCTGGTTGCGGCAATCGCAGCTCTATGGATGGGGCGACGCACGGCGGCGAATCGGCGGCTACGGATTTTAACAGGATAGTCATATTTACCTATAGCAAACTTTTCATCTCTCAAAATTCAAAAATCGGAGTCCGCTAACTCCACCCTAACCAATGTAGGTTACCTTTGATTACTATTTCGGCCATAATTTAAACACTGCACAGTTCCTCTTTTTTACCAAGTAACGCCCAAATTATAACCTGTATTTTATCTCACTCTGAACATGTTACAAATTTTTGTCAGTAGATTTTTATGAAGCGCTTCTTGAAATATTACTGATAGAATACAACGAAGTTCTGTTTTACCTCAATTAAATTTTATATAAGTAAAGCCGACCGTGTCCTAAGGTGGATGTCCTCATTTATTATGTGCTAAACTTTAATTTAGATAGCTTTTTAATGAGTGACAATTTGCAAGTTTTGTTATATTTTCATTCCGGTTTCGTAATATGTTAAATTCAGTCTCAGCCTACCAATCTAGTTTTTTATAACAATGTAATTTATTGTCTTATTTTATTCTTTGCTTGAAGACTAATAATATAACCTTGTTAAAAATTCGTTCGGTTTTGTTTTTCCTTTACAGGACTAAATGTATCGTGCTGGTGGTTTTATCGTAACCATCCCGTGTAGTGTTCCTTTCCCTTCTTTCATTAAGGAGCGCTACAGAACCTACAAATTTGTGCGGAGCCCTCGGTGGACGAGTCCGACTCGCACTTGTCCGGTTTTTTATTTTTATTGTCACACGCCAAAATATTCATCAATTTAAGTTAGGTACACGCTCTTAAATATCATCATAAGCATATCGTAAGAGATATCTTCATTATAATTTATTGTGTATAGCGAGATAGTTAGGACACGCCCAGTCACGTGACTTGTCACCCCTACCGTGCCGCTCCCATACCTAAGGAACAGACTCAGTTATGCGTTAGACCTGTAATAAAAATATACACACATCACAGTCTTTGGGTATTATGGACAGTCAGTGACGGGGCGCTTTATCTGCCGCTTGACTTAAGTTCTTAACAGTCTTTAGTCAAGTGCTGATAAATGGTCGAGGTGGCCAGATCCCTTGCCTCTACGCACCAAGAAAAACCGATCTCTACCGATACCGGAACAAACTCATACATCGGTTTGAGCTCTGAGTATTTAGAGCGCTTGAGCCCTGCAGCTCCTTCAGCAGCGGCACCTACGCTCCGTATCGTGTGGCTTAGGTGCGAGAAAGCTAGAGTTCTGAAGCACGTTGCATCCCACAGGAGACAACTGCCTCTAGCCCACGGAACCAGCGTTAAGCCGTCTGGCCGCTTACCATCCGAGCAATTAAGACCCCATGTGTTAAACACAAGACACATTAGCTTCAACCAAAGCCCGACGAATTTAATGTTTGTAATGTCAATAAACCAAAACCAAGAGCTTTCTGCATTAAATTCACATCGAGCCTTCAGCTCGTTTAATAAGCTTAATTTTTCAAACCTGTAATAAAGTGGACAACATTTGCACCGTTTTGGAAATTTTATTAATTGAGGAAGTTATTTCCGTGATTTGTACGCCAAGTTTCATACATTTTTTAGGAGTAAACTCCGTCGCAAAAATGAAATTTTAAAACAAATAACTGATTTTTGATTTTAGAACCTTTCATTTCTGTTGTTTTTGGAATTTATGAAAAGTGTTATGGTTTTGCATTTGCTTGTTCATCAGCTATTAGAAAAATGCATTTGCAGTGCCCAGAGTGAAGTATTTTTTCCACAATCGACAGTTTTACATAAAAAGAGGGAAACATAAATATTTAAAAAGTTAATTAACTCGAAAACCAGTGACATTAGACACCCAGTTAACTGAGACAACCAATTGACCTAGTCTCAAACTAAGCTCTAGGCTAGTAATATGGGTCAACGATATAAAAACTTATATAGGGAAATTTATACTTAAATACATAGAAAACATCCATGACTCAGGAACAAATATTCGCGCTCATCACACAAATATCTGCCCTTACCGGGATTTGAAGCCAGGACCGCTAGCTTCGTAGGTAGGGTCCGTACCAACTAGGCGAGCTCGTCGTCAAATAATAATAATAATTAACATAACACGTCAAAAACAATATTGTTTTACCCAGTAGAATAGAGGCCCTGGGCTCGTCACCGGTAGCAAAATAGCAGACATTAATTAGGTCAAGTTCCGGTAATAAACTTTTGTTCAAACCAATTGATTTCCAAACACGTGAAAAAATGAAAAAAATAAAGTACGCACGCCCGCACCATTTATCAGAGGGCTCAGACTAACGTAACTAACGTTTCTATTTGATTCGTTTTTAAACCAATCGCGTCACTGGAAGATGACGTGATACGAAAAGTCACGTGGTCTACCAGTGACGCGATTGGTAAACGAATCGAATAGAAACGTTAGTTAGCGTAGTGCATCTTGTCTGAGCCCTCTGGTTATAATGGATTTCTTTGTACGATAACGTTGTTAAGCAGGTATTATCCGGTCATACTCTTCTCAATTGTTTTTGGAAAGATCTCTATATTAAACTATTGTTGTTGACTTTCTAGTGTAATTTAATAATAGGAGTACCTACCTACTTTGAAAACCACTGGAAGGTACAAAAAACGCAGAAAGTTGAACCAGCCATGTGGTAAGTAAAAATGTTCTTACAGCGTTGGCCAGATTGTTAGAGACGCTTGCGTTTTTCCCATACAACTGCGTACAAATAAGACGTCATCAATTTTACCGTTTTGACACCTAAACCAATCAAAAACTAAATTCTTGACGAGTTTCATTGTTAGTTACAATGAGTTCCGTAGAGACTCGTAACTTCGCCTAATTTTACATGATTAAAAAAAAAAACAGAATATTTAACGGACGAGCTGTGCATAAAACTACTAAATACCAAGTATTTTTCATTTATAGCAATATTTTGCGGATAATTTGTGGCTAACTCAAGTGACCAGTGCCTATTTTCCGCCGGCAAATTGACACATTTTTTCTGTTTGTGTTACATCTTCAGTGGTGGCGATGCTACAGAACATATAATCCTAAGGTTTTTATTTGATTATGTTATGACCTACAACTAATCCCCTATCATAAGACATAGTTATTTTATATGTAAGTTACGTTTAGACGTTATAAATAAATTAAATGTTGTTAAGAGAATAGTATCGGCCGTCATATTGCCAAACTTCGCCTACTCCTAAGGTTGTCAATTCGGCTGTGGGTAAATTTCAAAAATAGTGTACGTTGGTACCTACCTAGTTGAGACAACGTTAACTTTAATTAATTGTTTAACGAAAATTTGTCAACCATGGTTAATTTTATCGCCACACAAAGGATTAAATTACGGTCTTTTTAATTAAGTCCTTAACTACGTAGTGGGTTCGGTTCAGGACGACTGAGTTGTATTTGGTCCTGGTAAGCAAAATGTCTCAGTTGTAAAATGACTAAGTAAGCAAAATGACTTGTTTGCATAATTAATGGCATGCTTAGAAAATGGTCTTAGTTTTATAAAGACTGCAAAACGTCTAAGGGCCACTTGCACAGAAAATTTAACCCTGGGTTAAGAAACTAACTCGAGTTAAAATGACAGTTTTCGTATGAATCTGACGTTAACTAACTCTGGTTAGTGTCGTACCCAGGGTTAAATTTTCTGTGCAAGTGGCCCTTAGACGTTTTGCTAAGTAAGTCTTTATAAAACTAAGACCATTTTCTAAGCACGTCATTATACAAACAAGTAATTTTGCTTACTTAGTCATTTTACAACTGAGACATTATGCTTACCATTTCGCTTATTTTGCTTATTATTTTGCTTATTAAGTCGTAATGATATTAAGACTTTTTACAACCAAGCTCTTTCGCCTACTTTGGAATATTGCAATGCAGGCGTTTTGCACAAACAATATACCTACACCTGAGACGTTTTGGTTACCAAGGCAAAATGCAACTAAGACATTTCTGAGATCGAAGCTAGAGATTTCTGACAGGACTGTTACTTAACCATTACCCTCCTTTATTTCGAAGTACGGTAAGTTAACATGATTTTTTACAGCACTATCAACATTGTAGCAAATGCATGAAATAATAAACTCACACTCACAAATGTTGAACTTCAGGGTGAGAGGCTCAAGTACGACCCCTACCCAAAATACCCCAGCGTCACTCTCGACAGATACAATAACACACGCAATAACATCTTGCATAAACTTAGCGGCACGTCATGGGGTGCATCGTGTACTCTGCGGAATATTGCGCACCAGTATGGTGCAAAAGCGCTCACGCATCACGTGCAAAAAGTTGACACGAGATTAAATGACACAACAAGGTGTGTTTCCGGCACGATTAAATCCACACCGTCTCAAAGATTGCCTGTGCTGAGCCAAATTGCGCACTTTACCTACGAAGGAAGCACGCACTAGTAGTGGAATCGGAAGAATTAATGACCCGTTGCGATTTACCTTGCCACCGAGAGTTTGCTGAACCACCACCACAGCGACTTAAATCACGTCGCCCAACGAGCGATGCTGCCAGAAAGCTGAGACTTGGAAAAAATGAGGTTTTCGAGGCATCTGCCGAACAACGCATCAAATTCCCAGACCCGCAAAGAAGCCCGGGGGATTTTCACTTCAGAGGACATATTGGTGCCGTCTCAACAGAATTTACACGAGGCGAGGCAGGTGCAAATATATGAAGCGTAAGTGGAGATGTAGTGAGAACCCATTATATGACTGTGGTCTTTAGGATCAGTCAACCCAGCACATTGTGGAGCGCTGCCCCCAAAGACGTCACCAAGGCGACCCGAGTGACCTCTACCAGGAACTGACTGCTGAGGCTGTCGACTGGCTGCGTAACCTGAATATAGACTTATAAGAATTTCCTATAATTTACTCCGCCAAACGATTAAATAAATAAATGTATGAAACTAATTTCAGACTGTTACCTATATTCGCTTATTGCACGTTTTATTAAAATGTAACTGTTTTCCTCCATGTTGTATGAGTATGAGTATGACGTGAGTTTCAATTTTAATGTCGACTCCATTGCTCGCTAGTCTTACCGTGCTATGAAAACTTCGAACCCTGCTAATCATACTACGATATGCACGCGCGTAGGTTGCGAGCCTTCCGCAAATAATTGCATTCGCGGCACGTTCGCCAAATGTTGACGCATCCTTGGATTGAAAATTAGAGAAAACTACGAAAGTATGCTAAACATTGTAATACACATCTTATAACGCAACCAATCAGCAACAGTAATTCTTTAATATTTAATGTAAATTATCAAGGTTTAAGGTTGTTTTTTTTTTCAAAAACTGGAACAAGTGATTGTCTCAAAAACTGTAAGACTCGTCGTATTAAGGTTGATTTTGGGATCTCTATATACACGATGCGCTGTATACTATCTATGCATCTCACATTTTATCTCAGTTATTCTATGTATTGGTATGGGAAAATCAAACAAATCAATAAAGTTTTAAACCTTGTGTGACATGATACATTTGGGTATGTTGTTTAAAGTTCACTTTACGAGGGGGATCCAAGTTTTGATAATCGGTATAAAAAATGGGAGATATGTAAATCGTTTTTTTTTAATTGGAATGAGCACACTTTCTATATTTCCGAACACTTATTAACGTCATTCAATTGTTTTATTTTACCACTATAAAAATAATTTTACTTTTGGAGGCCGAATTTTGTACCTTCACTATGTCATCACCAGCTCGTGATTTTTATGTAGTTGTTTTTGAACATTAGTGAATGAGAAATAGTAGTCGAAAGTTAGGGCTAAATAACGGGGAGAGCGGTTATCAGTTCTGATCTTTGGTCGACGAGCGCACCCTTATCAATTAGAAGGCTCTGAAGCACAATTCCTGCCGAAAATTTGTAATTTTTTTTCTTTAGCTTATTTTTATTATTTTGCCATAATTAGGATACAATAATGTTATATAACTCTCCTAGATTATTTGAACTCAATTGCTAATAAAGAATGTCGCAGTATTTATTTGTAGGCCTCAATAATCCTGGAAAAGGCCGAAAAAACCACCCTAAATTTTGGTGACAGAGCTGGAGATAGAAAAATCCACTGCAATTATAACTTATTTATCCTTTAAATTATAATGATAAATCAAGGTTTCATTTTCAATAACAATATTTTTTATTAGTGTACCAAAACTTTTTCCACACAACTCCAAATTATTACAAAACTAACTCTTATTTTTGCCGTCTTGTAAAATTGTTAATACAGATGTTTTTTGTTTAGCTATCACAGGGAAACAAATGAATAATGTTTACATTTTTTTTCTCTAATTTAAGTTTCATTAGTGCCATGGTATAGTCCACATTAAAAGAATATCATTATGTAGATGGTTCTTACTGATTCTCAAAACTTTTGGATCACCCCTCGTACGTAAATACCCCAGTAATTCCATGTTTTTTTACAATCAAACTAATCAAGTTTTAAAAATTGTGTGAGTTGATACATTTGGTGTGGTGTTTATAGTTCACTACTCTGAAACCCCCCCCCCCCACCGTGAAATGTGTCCCCGTTAACGGTTTTTTAACTTTCTTGAGACAACTATAATAGATACGAAAAAAGTGTCAAGCACGAAAATGTTCCTTATTAAAAAACCGTTACGCACCTATAAACACCACACCAAATGTATCATCTCACACAATTTTTAAAACTTGATTAGTTTGATTGTCGAAAAACATAGAATTACTGGGATATTTACTTAGCTTTAGGAATAAAATAATCACCAAGTTTTACTTCAATAATTCGTTAACTAAACCGACAAGATGGCCACAGAGAACTTTAATGACACGTGTTATTTCTTTTCTTTAATTGCCGGTAGGCCAGATAGGTACTTGTTGATTGGTGGTTAAAGGACAATGCCAGATCTTGGTTTAAAATACTTTTAAAAAAAGCCCGCGTATACGAAGGATGTTGTTATGACCTGTTTTGTATGAGATTTAGTTTCAGTATTTTATTACTTACGCATTTAGGGAACTTATACGAAAACTTAATACTTTGTAAATAAGACATCTTGCGAGCAACGTGTTGTTACGAATAATTTTCTGAATATATTTTTTTAGACAAGTTCTTCAGAAAAACTAACATCACAGCATTGTTTTAAATATTTTTCTACATCAAATAAACCCAATTCTAATTATAGTTATAATTATATCCGTCACATTTGTTTCTTAGGCCAGAGCTTCTGTGGAGACTTGGCATTGTCCTTTGATAAGTCATATGTGTAAATAGGCAATGGTACGACCACCACTGCATGAACACCGGGGCTTATTCCCTATTCAACTGATTTACATTACAGATTCCCAGTTCTACAGACGCCCAGTCCCACAGAACCCCTAAAGATTCCCAGTTTTATAGATTCCTAGTCCCACAGATTCCCACCTCTACAGATTTTTAACTGTACGGATTCCCCACGTTACATATTCGTAACTGTACGTACATATACAGATAGATACACACGTAAAACAAATAATTAATTTCCCAGAGTCGTACGTAGGTTAGGTTAGGTTCGTTTTTATATTAGGCCCGGGAGGGCCAAAACAACCCAGAAAAAGGAGCTCCGGGAGGAGCTCCGTCGACTCTTATCAAATTAGATTTTCTAAAGTTGTCTAACTCTATGGAAACAGAATGAGCTACCGCTGAAACCGACCAATCAGGGACGGTTGACTAGGCCTAGGCCTTCTGTAGAAATGGGAATCTGGTAGACATGGGATTCTGTTGAATAAAAATCTGTAGAAATGGGAACCTGTAGAATCAGAAATTTGTAAACATGGGATTCTCATGAATCGAAAATCTGTAGAAACGGGAATCTGTAGACATGGGATTCTGTTGTATCAAAAATCTGTAGAAATGGGAATCTTTAGGCATGCTAATAAACGGCTCAAAGGAACCCATTAAAAAGCAAAAAAAATTAACAGGACACAAAAACACCTATATTTTATTCTAATTTTAACTATCGTGCCATAATGTAGATTGATTGTTAAAGTAAAATACTGAAATCAATATTGCTACATCGTCGTAGAGCGAAATCGTATCCGCCTCGGGCTATATAGGAACAGCAGATAAATAACAGTTAGGTGGGGCACTGGCGGAGGAACTCTGTGTCGAAGTAGACCACGGTGACGGTGATGTCGTCGCGGAACATGCGGCTCACGTCCGGCGCGAGGCTCAGCAGGTGCGCTAGCCGCGAGTGCTCCACGCCGTACTCAGTACCTCCAATAGCGTGCCTAATCAGATGAGTCGCCGCATTCCTATCCTTCGGCTTGCTCTTTAAACTCTTTTTTCTATGTTGCAGCAATTCATTTATGTCTCCTAATTGAATATTCTTTCGCGGCAATTTCAGCGGATTGAAGAATACCTTCCCCTTCATATGCTCACCTACCAACTTCACCGCCTGCAATGGAGTCAACATATCCCATAAACCATCAGACGCTATAATAAGAAACTTATCTTTAGGAGACAGCCTGTGGTAAAATATGTCTGGCTTTGCTGTCAAATATGGAGGTGTAAAATAGTTAGCTGGTATAGCTCTCTGACCGTATACAGGAACTGCCAGGTTTTTAAGGGTCTCCACAGGCCATTTGTAGCGATAGTCCCCCATGCTGCGTAGAGGAGCCAGCTCTCCCAGCAGTCGGTCTCTCCTGATCACGGTTTTTCTCTCACCTTCAGGGTGCTCATTCCATATCCTTTTCAACTCGTAAAAGTTCTCGGCATTGTGTTCTTTAGTGATCTTCTTAGCTATCCACTCGTCGTGTTCGTTCTTGACGCCGACTACTGCGTTGCAGTCGCCCACGTTGGCCACGTGCATATGCGGGCCCTCCACATGCGACACGCACGTCACAGCGCCGGACAGCGCCACTGACAAATTCTTTGAATTTATCTTTCCACTTTTTTCGTATGGTTCCACAACTTCCCGCGATAAATCGCTATCTAATTTCAAAATCGCCTTTTCAAATGCAGTTTTTACATCAACCGATTCTTGGGGAGATTTTGCTAAATCTTCTAAATATTGTTTAAAACTATTTTCATACATTAACTTAAGATCTTGGACGATTTCAACCTGAAATCAAACATAATATTTTGTTAATAATATTTATACCTATATGTGACTGGTGCATAATGAGAGGCAATAATACACGAGTGTGGTTTTATGAAACGAGCCGTAAGGCGCTAATTATGCGTACAGTCGCATCCATAAATTTATCTTCATGCATATCATCTAATCCCATGTAATACTTTAATGTTAACATTAAAGTACAACCACAGATACAGGTTACTTAACATAGGGCATTTGCTTATCACTTCTGAACATATTATATTGAAGTTATGATACGGATGCAGATTAAAGATTTTTTATATATTTTTTTGGGAAACAGGCGTGATTTTATGAATGTATGTATGTATGTATGTATATAACAACAGTTTAATAGGGTAAACCTTTCAACCGCAAGCCACTTTGCAGAGATGAGACTCTTGTTAAAAAATGCAAATGTGAGTGAACTTTGAAGCAAGACAAGGCGACAAATCAACAGATTTTTGGCATTTATAAAGCGAGGATCGGTCATACACTCAACTTTCCACATGTCCCTAATTAGTTGACCACGACCGTATGTATTTCATCATTATTATCACCATCACGACCTAATCCCAAACTAAGCTCTAGGCTTGTACTGTGGGGAACTGGACAACGATATAAATACTTATATAGATAAATATATACTTAAATACATAGAAAATATCCATGACTCGGGAACAAATATTCGCGCTCTTCACACAAATATCTGCCCTTACTAGGCCAACGCGTCGTCAAATGTTAAATTGATTTGTTTATACGAGTGACGAAACGAAAAGGTGAAGGTAAGAAAAAGGCATGGGTTTACTTACTCTATCATTAAACGTTTCCAGCAGGCTTTCTTGTGGGTAATTGGCTATAACTTTTCTTAATTGCTCAATGGGAAGCAGAGCAGCTGCCATATAGTTTAACAGTCTTTTTGAAACTACCTGTGCGCACGAAGGGCCACCATGGCCATCAAAAACACCCATAAGAACACCTAAAAAAGAGGAAACTAAGTTCATTGCGTGTATTTGTTATCATTACTATAGTAAACAATGCTTAAAGCATTTATGGTATGAGTTGCGTTCGTTCACAGGCCTCGGTAAAGCCTATGACACAGCAATTAGTACCTTTAGTCATTCTACATTGCGCCTCACTTCTGGTGTCCTCAATGGGATCATTAGATCCAAGCTGGTTTGAGTCATACGACTTGATGGATCCCGTGGTAAATTCTTTATTAAACTCATTCTTTCTTAATATAATAGTTACCTGAAATAAACAAAAAATAAATGAACTAAGCATAGGGCTCACAAGGGGACTATGGCCCTATTCTAATGAGTTGATACCTGTACCTAGGCAACAGAGTTGGGCAAAATTAATCTTTTTACGAATAACCGGGAAGATAACTAAATCATTCGTTATTTGAAATAACCAAATAATCAGTCATTTGTTATTTGGAATTTATCTTGATGACCTTTATTCTTATCTAGATAAATTATTTGGGCTTTTAAATAAAAGATGAATGTTAGTAGTACATTCATGTAGAGCTAAAACTTGTCGGGCACAATGAAAATAATCTACAACAAAAGTAATGAATGTTTTGATCATAAATAGTCGAAATATAAATATATGTGACCTTTTTAGGGTTCTGTAGTCTAACTAAGAACCCTTACAGATTCTCCATATCCGTCCCTGTCCAACCGCAGCTTAGCTCACAGACTTAGTACTAGAAAGCTGTTATTTGGCATGAATATAGTAATTAGCAACGCTGACAATGAGGTTTAAATAAAAAAAATGAAAAAATAAATTCAGTGTACCTCCCATACACTTAAGTGGGGATGGTTTTTTTACATTAAGATTTTACGATCAATGTCAGTGTGATGGATTGACCCAACGTTACATTCTATATTAATTTATTTATCTATGCTTACATCAATAACAAACGAGGTTGGCTATCTTCATCTAGATAATTTATTAAAATAAAAGAGTTGACAACACAATTATTTGACATTGACGTTATCTTCGAATTAACGTAATAATTATCTAGATAAGAAATTATTTAAATAACGCCCAACTCTGCCTAGCAATAGGATATCCATAAGATGATTATTGATTATGTACGAGTTAGAACAAGCTTGAAAACCTGAATCTCAACAATCAAGTCCTATCATTTTCCAATTAAGTAAAGTCGCTAGTGCTCAATTTTGACCACACATTTAGTTGGAAGTCGCATATGAGTCATTCAATACAACATGCCAAAATGGCTATGTGATCCACAATATATTTTTCGAATGGCAGGAGGACATGGGGCGTAAAACCGCAGTAGTGGAGCCTATAATTACATACGCCTCTGTTATCCGCAGTTACGAGAACAGCACAGAACGGCTATCATTCAACAACTCATAAGTGTACGAAATACATTAAAAACTTCTCTTAAGGAGTCACGGAAATTTAAGTTATAAATAGAACTAAATCTTGTTTTTCCAGTATTCGTTAAATGTCTAGGTAATGATAATTCACAATACAAGTAATTCTTAATTTTCACGGTCTATTTTTCAAAAATCCATAAATGCAGTATTTATTATTTTCTAAAATAAAAGTAAGTCTCCATTGCGTAAAATTTGCTATTTCCAATATTTAAGGTACATTTCCCGTGACGGGTGAAACAAAGTTAAATGGTAATTGCTAGTATTCATGGCCTTCCGTTATTTTGATTGTGTTTGTTATTTAGAGATAAATGAAGCATATCGATAACCCTTTCGATCTGCATCATGAAATACGGCATGTTATTTTACCGCATTTGACCGACCGGTTCGAGTCCCGGTTGAGACAGACGTTTTTTCAAAAATCCATAAATGCAGAGTTTATAGTTTTTTTTTAAATAAAGTCTCCTTTACACAGAATGTGCTATTTCCAATATTTAAGGTAGTTGCCTTCCATGTGGCATTCGAACTTTCCACCCTGTATAATATTTAAATAACAAAATCATTTCATCTTTTTTTTACCGAACAAAATTATTATTATCACACACAATAATAATTATCTCAAGCACATTACACAATAATTATCTCAAGAGCTTAAATAATCATCTTCATCATCGTCGGAGGTTAACTCATCACTGCCTTCGTCTTCACTATTAATAAATATATCATCGACATGTAAAAGAGTAGGCTCCCCGTCGAACCAAAAGGGTTGGTATTGCTCGTTATTTCGGCGGGTAGACGCTCGTAGTAGGTGGGACCGATGACGCGCGGGTTCTTTCCTGCAAGTGCCATGCGACGAGGAACAGTTCTCAAACGCCCTGTTTGGCGGATTTGTTTGGCGACGACGTTTACTGTTGCAAACGAAGAAATATTCGATCGGACAAACATAATAATTTCGAATATGTACAGTGAATAGAGCGTCATTATGCGGTGCGCTGTAAAAATGCCCCGACAAGTATGTCTTGGCTTCGCCCCAACCAACGTACGTACGGCCGTACGACATCAGCGAGTGAAAATGTGCATAATAGACCTGTCTTAGAGCATCGTCAGATATAAGCAATTTCAGCTTACGCAACGCAAAGACTGCACTACTCAATCTACCACACAAAAGGTCAACATGGCACTTCTAATTAATTCAATGACGAGAGTAAAAAACTACGTCGAGTCGGACGTAAGATCTGTCAAAGGGTCTAGCAGGCTAAAGAAAAAGTGGCCCCTGTGACGAATATCGGATTTTTATAATGTCATTTGTTGGCTATCTCATAATATAGAAACACCCTAACTTTCAGCCCCCTATCTTGAACCGTCACCGAGATACTGTCAAAAACATCATTTTATGGAACATTTTTCAAAGTCGTTTTTCTCCTGAACTATATAAGGTAGAGCCATCAAACCAAATCATAGCTACAAAGGATGGGTAGGAGTATAACTCTGATTTTTTTAAATATTTAATTCCATGAAAAAATTATGATTAAAATGTCAGAGAATTTTTTGACAGCACTTTTCAACAAGTATTTGTAAAGGTACAGCTACGGAAAAAATCACATAAACTGCTAATAGTATTAGCTAGTACCATGCGAAAAATCAATTCAATATAAATGGTGCAACATACTTAAAAAAAAGTCAAAGAAAGTGTTTCACTTTGCATTTTCAGTTTATTTGATAGCTCTAAACCTCTTCGATAAATACGTATACGAAAAAGTTTATATATTTTATTATCATCTACCAGTATAATAAACAAAAGCCACTCTGACAAGAAGTCAGTCGCAGTCATCATTGCAATAATGTCCGACAAATGCAAGATTTGCAATGTGTTTATTCGTAAAGTGCAAGGAAAAAAAAAAAACTTCTGCTGATGAATCCGCATTTTTACTGGTGCTACCAAAAATATAATTTCAGTGAACGATGTTATATGCGAAAAATGTCGGGCGAAAGCCTATAAACGTGCAACGGCATCTCGGGCATCCGAGGCTACAGCAGTGGTAGCTGGGCTTTTAGAGGTACCAGAAGAACAGTCTAGTGATTCCAGTACTTCATTGGGAAATGCAAATGATGACTTGGATGATTCAACCGCTTGCAGAACAAAACGTCGAACGTTTTGAAGTGAAATGCAGCGAGTCATTTCTACACACAGATACTGCTTTATTTGTAACGCAAGTACGAACCTTCAAAGAGTCTCCTTAGATACTCGTTGCCTAGTTTATAAAAGTACCAACATTTACATTCCAGAAGGAAACCGATGTTGTAGGTCTCATTTTATAGGCAATTATTTGTTCGAAGATGATTTATTGCGTTTACGTATTGTTTCATCGACAAGTAACATTACTGATAACGAACTCAGTTCATTTCTAAGGTATCTATCTGGTCAAGTAAACACATCTTTATTTGATAATATTAACCGGACAATAATGTGTGATACCCAATTGCGTTTATTTACCGGATTAACATCAGATAACATAGATGAACTTACGATTTTACTTACATCTATGAGAAATACCTCCGCTCGAAGTATTAAACAGGCGTTAATTATATCTCTTTTCTAATTAAGAACCGGCAATTCAAACAAACTGATTGCTAGTATGTTTGGAATCAAACATGAGCAGCAAGTAAGTAATATGTGGAAAGACGTTTTACGCAGCTTTGAAAACGACATCGAATTCGGTTATACCTCAACTACCCGTGAAGAACTTCTTGCTAACACAACGCATACCGCTCGCCGATTTCTGGGCCTCTTAGATGATCAATTAGCGTTGATTTTTGATGGGACGTACATTCGTCATCAAAAGAGCCAGAATAATGAATACCAGAGAAAATCTTATTCGGGCCAAAAGAAACTACCGTTGTGCAAACCCTTTACGATTTGCACAAAAAACGGATTTCTCGTTAACATCGCTGGACCATTTTATGGTACACAAAATGACGCTACTATTAGTGATGTGCCGTTCCCGGGAATATTCCCTAGGTGGGAAAATTCCCGGGAATATTCCCAGGAATATTCCCACACAAAGGGAACATTGGGGAATTTTGAAAGTGTATAGGTTCACATATTGTGTGATTGAGGATTATATCAAAACGTTATTCATTGAACTATTTACCGAGACTTTAAATAGTGTAACTCACTTACGAAAGTAAATTCCCAATGTTCCCGGGAACATTCCCAATATTCCCGGGGTATATTCCTAATGTTCCAAGGAATATTCCCATAATTGCTAGGAAATTTGAATAAATCTTTTTTTTTAAGTATTTTTTTATTATTAATAACTATACAAATCATCACAGTTTCATTAAAAATCACTATTAATCATGAACTTTGGTTTTTGTATCGGTGCAGTACTTATTACGATATAAATACTAGGACGAATCTGACAATTTTTTATGCATTCGTACTGCACCGTTAAAAAAAAGACATTGATAAAAAAAAACACTTAACGTCACATGGTGTTTTGGAACATTTGCCTAAACGATAGGCGAATTTTGTAATTTTTTTAAATAAATACACAGTATTGCAGTATTTGCAACAAAACGTGACGTTGTTAACTGTATGAGTAGTGAAATGTTCAAACACTTTACTTTTCGGTCTCATGACTCAAGCACATCTACGCACGTGTTGATAGCGCCAGATACGTTAGAAGACTGAACAAGTGCAACAAGTTTTATCTTTTTAGGGGAAGGGAGACAGCCATTGAAAGAAAGAGATAGAAAAATAATACTCAGAAACGGTACCTATCGCAAAAAGAGAAACGATTTTGTGATCGGAACAAAAGCTTAAATTTTATGATATAAAACATGAATTACGTGTATCTCTACACAAGGTATAACACGAGGTTTTTAGCAAAAGTCATTTAATTCTTAGAGTACTTCATTATTAACTAAGTTTAATAAAAAAAAAATTTGGCCAATCTGTATTGCAATATTCCCCTGTTTTGGGAATATTCCTGGGAATAAAGGAATATTCCCGGGAATATTCCCCATACGAAAATTCCCATTCCCGGGAATATTCCCACGGCACATCACTAGCTACTATAATGAAACTGGTAATGGAAGATACTGGTTTCCAATCTCTGCTGCGACCAAACGACGTTTTCATCGTGGTCGTGGTTTCCGTGATGTGATTTCATACCTAACTGAAAAAGGTTACATTGTACATATGCCAGGCCTGAAGGGTAATAGGACTCAACTTCCCACATTTGAAACAAATGAGTCCAGACGAGTCACTAAACTACGTTGGGTGGTAGAAGCCGTACATGGCGTTATAAGTCAAAAATATCGTTTATTGCATCACAATCTCGATAGCAAAATATTGCCAAAGGTAAAAGCTATTTGTAAAATAGTGGGAATATTGCATAACAAATATGGAAAGAGAATGGACTGTCGTAGCGATACTGATGACGAAATTATCGACCAAATGGAAAAAGGATGCATGAACCGAATACATTGATAACCGAAGTGGAAAGCAAACGGTGGAATAGACGAAAAACAACGTTAAAAATGTTGTCGTCTTCCGAAATATTAGATTTCCCCAGATTGACTGAATACCAGCTAAAGGTATTATTTACCGGATCATATCAGTTATCACAAGCTGTGTCGTACTTACAAGGAAAGGTACCCAACTGTCCGGCTCCGATTTGGTTTATTTTGATATATGTTAGAGAGTAGTCTAAAATAACAGACACGTATTTTTAAAAAAAATACCAAATAATATTAAGTGTAGGTATCTTTAATGAGAAGTATATAACTTTGAAGGCAATTTTTTTTTAAATATGAATTTTAGCCGATATAACAAAACACGTGTTCATTATTTTTTCATGTTCTTAAACATATAATCAAAAAAAGTAGGAAAATAGCATGTTGTTTTTTTTTATTCTCTATAGAAGTTAGAGGGTTTAGTCACTTTTCAGTACTTTGGAGGTCATTTTCTACCAACAGGTTGAGTTTGGGCCGCTAAAAAAAAATACGTGTCTGTTATTTTAGACTACTCTCTAACATATATCAAAATAAACCAAATCGGAGCCGGACAGTTGGGTACCTTTCCTTGTTAGCTGAATTACTTGATCAGCAAAATGAGTTATGCACTATGTCAAGGAAACTTCAAATATTATACAATGCAAAGTTAGATCTCGTCATAGAAACTCTAAAACGTATCGAGTTTATATCGATTACACACCCAATACCACCGAAATCGAGGGAGTACGACGCTATTGTTGTGACTGTCCCAATGGTATCAGAACAGTAGGATGTTGCTCACATGTAGCGAGTATTATCTATTACATGAGTCATGCCAGATTCCTTTCTAAAATATTGCGACCATCAAAAGCATTATCTAAAATCTTTTTAACACACAATACAGTGGTTGTCATTAATGAACACAGTGATGACGATGACTGAACTATTGTCTGTACTGTAAAATAAATTCTGACCTTTTTGGTAAGTATTAGGAACTTCGCTCATTCTAATGTAGCTATACAAACTATTTGTATTTTTTTATTTTGACATTTTGACATTTTTGTCATGTATGTATAATTAGTATACTTAACTATTATAATTAATCAGTTACTTGCTTAAAAGAATAATAATGAGTAATATTAATCGGACTCGTCAAGCGCTTAGTTTGTACGCTAGCACATTCAACAAGATAGTGGATAGTTTGAGGGAATATACAACATGTTATTTCAAGAAGAGTCCGATTTTTCAATAATGTTGAAAGTAAGTTTAAGTGTAAATTCAATCAGCACAAACTTCATGTACCTTTTGACATCATTGACTAAATCTTTACCAGATGTTGAGATATCGCTTTCTGATGAAGATATTCTGTTAAAAACATATTGCGAATACTGCAGGATAAGATTTTTCTCAAACATGCTCGGAAATAACGGTTTTCCGATTGTAACACATGGACGGAAAATGCCTCTTTTTACTCCTAGGAGTAAAAAAACCATATGAAAATACTTTCCGTCCATGTCCATATTGTTTTTTCAAAAGTGCTCTCTATTGCGTATAAAATCGAAAGGCCCATGAAAAAAATCCCGTACACCCAACTTGTGGGGGCGCAGTGAGGGGCGGCAGCGCGGCGGGGCTCCGCGGAGCGGCGGCGGCGGGCGGCGGCTCGTTGTGCGTCAAACTATCTTAACTAATACTCGTATGACGCAAACAAACATTCTCTCCGAATTTGTCAAAGGTTTTTAAAAATACTTATAATCATGTATTTGTTTAATTTCCTAGCATTGTTTGAGAAAAGCATTATATGTATGCCTCGGCGGAAACGAGGATTTCCTGACTCGTATTTTAGCAGGCCTCGCTGTTGCTCGGCCTGCTAACCACCTCGTCAGGAAATCCCTTACTTTCCGCGCCTAGGCAACAATGTACTATTCCTATACCTGGGACGACGAATATTATGATTGTGATTATCTCCGTGACTTGTATTGCGGTGTTTGCTCTAATGAGTTATTTTATACTCCATAAACGGTGATACTTAATAGGTACTAGAAACAATTGACCATTAAGTTTCTGTATTACATAATTATAACATAGTAAATCTGTCATTTCATTTATTTCCTAAACCTAAACTGAGTTACACATGTTATCTTAGATGCAGCAGTTTGACCTTTATTGACAGCCATGCGTGAAGTTCAAAATAAACATTCTGTTGCTAGGCAACGGAATTAAACCTCATTGGATCGAAAAATCTCCTTCAGAATGAAATTTAACGCTTTTTTGTCATTTTTTTTTTTTAAAGTATGTTTCACCGATTATATTGAATTGATTTTTCACATGGTACTAGCTAATACTATTAGCAGTATATGTGATTTTTTCCGTAGCTGTACCTTTACAAATACTTGTTGCAAAGTGCTGTCAAAAAATTCTGTGACATTTTAATCATTATTTTTTCATGGAATTAAATATTTAAAAAAATCCGAGTTACTACTCCTACCCATCCTTTGTAGTTATGATTTGGTTTGATTGCTCCACCTTATATAGTTCAGGAGAAAAACTACTTTGAAAAATGTGTCCATAAAATGACGTTTTTGACAGTATCTCGGTGACGGTTCAAGATAGGGGGCTGAAAGTTAGGGTGTTTCTATATTATGAGATAGCTAACAAATGACATTATAAAAATCCGATATTCGTCACAGGGGCCACTTCTCCTTCCTTAGCCTGCTAGACCCTTTCCCGCCGCACTTGACGTGTCGTCTCTACTTTACTTCAATACATTTATAGACTTACTTATAGTTGCTTACATTAAAAAATGATAATTACTCGTATATTTCCCATAGGCGGGAATATTCCCGGGAACGTTGCCGAGAATATTCTCTCTTGAGGAATATTACCAGAAACGAAATGAAATGAAATGAAATTATTTATTTGCTGTATACTTGGTATAGTAGTCTTAAAATAAAACATTTCTCGAAACATATCTAACCGTAATCAGCATGCAAAAACTTTTCTTAAAAACTAAATTAATTATATTCACATTAATTTGATCGACTCATTTACCACTACTACTATTTAAATACTATATAAATATTTTTTAACATTATCAATATTTTTAAACCAATTACATATTTGTTTTACTACATTTAGAAAGTTAAAATTCGTA
This sequence comes from Acleris literana, assembly GCA_946894065.1. Classification (NCBI taxonomy): domain Eukaryota; kingdom Metazoa; phylum Arthropoda; class Insecta; order Lepidoptera; family Tortricidae; genus Acleris; species Acleris literana. Next base: position 79,356,842 of record OX335668.1, read on the forward strand.
TGGTCAGTCCTTTAATTAAGTACATTTCAATGCTTATTTAGAAATTCTTTAATTGAACAATAAGTTTTTTGTTTCGACCATTGGAAAAGTTTCAATTTAAATCTATTTGTCGGTAGTTATTTTTGGCTATTTGGTAGTTTATTGTAGATTCGTATTGCCAATTTGGGTAACAGTTCCTGCGATACAAATCTGATTTACATTTGGGTAATACTGATCGGTTTAGGTATCTAGTTTTAAAGCTTGATTTTTCGCCTTAATTTTTTTTTGACAGAGCATGCAACTTCAAAGTTATTATAAACATGGAACTGTTAAAAGGTTCAATTTTTGAAAAAGAGGTTTAATAATAATAATAATAATAATAAAGCCTTTATTTCTCACAAGTGCATGCATTACAATTTCATTCCATTCTTAAAAATAAATACATTAAATTAAAATTATACTTTATATAATATAGAATTTGCAATTAATTTAATTCATTTAAATAGTTGTATGTATGCGTGAGGTACCCATCTTTGGGTGTAGGCCTCCTCCAACTCCTTCCAAGGTCCTCTCTCTTTAGCTTGACGGGTCCAGGTGGGTCCGGCTAGTTGAGCGATATCGTCGACCCACCTCCGCCGCGGCCGCCCTGGCGGCCGCGTCTCGTCACGCGGGTACCAGTGAACGATCCTCTCGCTCCACCGGTTATCCGGTATCCTTGCTAGGTGACCGGCCCATCTCCATTTCAATCTGCATGCAAGTTCAACGGCATCTGTCACGTTCGTTATTTTCCTTATATCCGTGGTTCTTTTTCTGTCTCTCCGTCTAATATTTAGCATACTTCTTTCTGCCGCTCTCTGAAACACATTTTTATCTTTTGAACGATTTCTTTCGTGAAGGTCCAGGTTTGACATCCGTATAATAATGTTGGAAGTATAATCGAGTCCATAGCTTTTCGCTTCAAATGGACTGGAAGTTTCGACTTAAAAATGTCTTTTAATAACCAGTATTTAGTCCACGCTATTTTTATTCTTCGCTCTACTTCGCCGGACGTTTGCTCTGTGAACGATATACTCTTTCCCAAATACACATACTTATCTACGTAGTCAATAGTGTGTGATTCGGTTTTAATTGGTATCTTTACATCATTCGTCATAGCAAACGTTTTGTCTCTGTTCATTTGCAGCCCGCACTTTCGGCTTTCTCTGTCTAGAGTTGTCAACATGAATGTGAGATCTTCGTGTGTTTCTGCTATTAAGACGATATCGTCCGCAAAACGTAGATTATTTAGGTATTCGCCATTGATATTGATCCCTCTGCCTTTCCAGCTTAGATTCCTAAAAATCGTTTCTAATAAGGCCGTGAATAGGTTTGGAGACATGGGGTCGCCCTGTTTTACTCCCCTCTGAATATCAAATGCTTCTCCTTTTTTTTCTAACTTGACTATGACTCTGCTATTTCTATAGATTTCCTGAATTATATTTATGTAGGTTACTTTTACACCTTGTTCCTTAAGTGACCGCCATAGAGGGCCGTGTTGTATGGAGTCAAACGCCTTCGAATAATCCACAAAGGCTATGTAGAGGCTTTTTCTGTACTCCATGTGTTTTTCAATGACTTGTGTTAGCGTGAAAATATGGTCAATAGTTGAATAGTTTCGGCGGAACCCGGCTTGTTCTCTAGGCTGATTGCACTCTAACACTTTTGAGACTCTTTTCAATAGAATTGTTGCAAACACTTTGTATATAGTCTGTTGTAGGCTTATAGGTCTATAGTTTTCTAGGCTCTTAGGGTCACCTTTTTTATATAGCAGAGTTATAACCGATATCCCCCATTCTTTTGGTTTTCTTTTGTTTTTTATTATTTCGTTAAATAGTTTGGTGAGCACTGGCGTTAGAGGCTCCATAATTACCTTTAGGATGTCGTTTGTTATACCGTCATCTCCCGGGCTTTTCAAAGATTTCAAATGTTGAATAGCATGTTTAATTTCGCTCTCCAGAAACGATGGGACGATATCGCATTCTTGGTAGTTCATATGTTCATGATTTAGCCCATCATTTTGGTAAAGATTTTTATAAAATTCAGTTGCAGTGTTAATTATATGTGCTCTATTTGTTACATTTTCATTTTTATTTTTTAATGTCATAATCCAGGGTTTTGTCGTATTAAGTATATTTTGTGATGTTTTCACTGATGATCTTTTTTCTAGCTCCTCTTCTATAATCTTATAACGGTAATGTTTCCAATTTCGTTTAATTTGTTTGTTGACTAATTTATAGAGTGCTTGAAGTTGGCTCCTTTCAGCGCGTGTTCTTTTTTCTTTATTTTTTAGCCTATTTCTCTCATTAATTAGTCTCTCTACGTAGGGTGTTATTATTGTTTTATCCGTTTTATTATTTTTGGGTAATTTTGTCATGGCTTCCTTTATGTTTCGAATTAATTTTTGATATGCTACTTGAATGTCGTCGAACTCGATGTCGTTTATGTGATCTGCAATTATCTTTTTTAGTGACTCTTGTTCCAGTGGGTTTAATTCTTTAACCTTGTTTCCATATAGTTTCCGAGATTTATTGTTATTAAATGGTTGTACAAGGCTCACCCTGAGTATTCTATGATCTGTGGGGAAGGGTGTATTTATTACTTGTACGTCTATGACTTCTTTCACATTTTTGAGTAGAATAAAATCGATTTCATTTCGGACTTTTCCATCGGGCGACATCCAAGTCCATTTTTGTTTAAGATTCTTTTTGAAGTACGAGTTAGTGATATGTAGTTGATTCTCAAAACAAAATTGTAGTAGTACTTTTCCTCTGTTGTGTCTCTCTCAATATCCCCATGGACCCATTACTTTTTTGTCATCGTCTGTAGGTTTTCCAATCTTCGCGTTGAAGTCTCCTATGATTACTATATTTTTACTTGCATTTTCTAGCGCAGATTGTAAGTATTCATAAAAGGTTACAAGGTCTTCTTCAGTTGATTTTTCTGTTGGGGCGTAGCATTGTATTAGGTGTAGCGTTTTGTTGTTAAGACATATATCTAGACGGATGACTCGATCTGAAAAAGTTTTTATGTCTAATATGTTAGATTTCATCTCCTTTTTTAATAGAAACCCGACACCATTTGATCCACTTTTTTCTCCGTGATATATCATAATGTAATCCGCACTTTCTATTATTTCATTTCCTTCTTTTTTGATCTCTGACATGCCAATTATATCCCATTTAAACTTTGTTAAGCTGTGTTTGAATTCAATAAGCCTTGCTTCATTTACTAGCGACCTAACATTCCAGGTACAAATGTAAAAAACTTGTTGCATTTTACGTTGTGTCGATTGGTTGGAAGGTTTTTTGGGGGGTTTTGGTCTAATCATCCCGCGGGGACCAGCCGTATTGGGAGATTTTGTAGGGCTTTTTGAGTTTATGTTTGTTATTGTTGGTATGGAGTGGGGGGCCTCTGTATTTCATTCAGGTATGGTGTGTTCCGTCGTTTCTTCCGTAGCTCTCTCAGTGGGCTTCAAGTATCCTGTGATTCGGTTGTTTACTTTCAGTTTTTTGGTTATTTTTCCTGAAGCCTGGGTCTCAAAAGAGGTTTACGTAAAGTTAAAGGAGAGACATCAGGACATCACATATGCCACGGATGCACTGTTTTTGCCCTATAAGGATTACCTATATCCCAGAAACGGCACATCACTAAACCGGACATAACTAGATAGTAGGTACATGCTGTAGTTTACATGATCCACGAGATTTGGATGTGGGATTTTTGATGGTGGATAGAAAAAGGAAAGGCCTTAATTTTCAAATAAATATCTTATCACAAAATTGGCGGATACTTGTGAAAAAAAAAGAAAACGAAGAATAAAAAAGACATTAATTTTTCTGGTGTTTTGAAGGTCGCTTGGACTCTGAGGTGATGCTTATAAGGTACTTTTGAAGTATTTTTATTGCGTGCATATCTGGTGGTCGATTTCTTTTTGACTCTTTTTTCGCATTTTTTTGGATACCATAATTTCGTCGAATGATTAAAATGTCGGAAATTGTTTGGCATAATATCGTTTGGTCGAAAAATTGTTTTATATAATATTTGTATGGAATAACGTTATTCTGTCGAATGTATTATTGGTATAAAGCTATTAGTCCGAATATTGTTACCACTAATTTGAAATTGAAGCCTGACCCTGAGGGGAAGTCGAAGGAGCTCCGTGTGGAGCTCCTATTCCGCCTAGTTGTGGCGCTTCGCGCCTTGACACAGTTCTAAGCTAATCTAACCTATACACAATGCTTTTAAGTCGGTGATCAGGAGTTTAAAAATGTTAATTACCAACCAAAATTTAATTCAATCGGTGAGGTCTCACGCAATTACCTCACTGTTTAATTAATTACAATAAATGATCATACGTCGTTATCACGGGGGCAAAAACAAATCTATTAAAGAACACATATAACAGAATGTCTGTTTAGTATAAACGGAATATTCTGCCTATACATTCTAAGCCTCTAAGAAGTTCTTCATATCTAGCACGAAGTTTTCGGTGGAAACGGTCTATCAAACGAATAAATTCTCTAAATATGGAGCCATACAAGACCCAAGACGCTACTTCACCTCAGCAGAACCTGACGTGCTCTTTTGGGGGATGTCCTTCTGGGCCCCGACCTGTTGGGGCACTAGGACGCCAGCCAACTCTTATGACAGAAAGTTTGAAAAGAGATGGACACAGAAAAAATATTGACTCGATAGGACGTATTCAATTTTTTTTCGAACAAAACAATAGAATCACCCTACAGAACAGAGTTGTCATAGTTTGTGAACATTTTTGTGATAATTATGATACCAGGGGTGTTCCGTAAGTTTCTAGCTGTGCTGAAGCTGAACCTATTTGCAAATTTATATTTTTTAAAGTATTTTTTTGAAGATAGGGAGAATCCGCTTCATCATAATAATATGCCACTGTAAAATGATGGTAGCAGATTTTAAACGGGGCAGAGCAGCTGAAGATGAACCTAAGTGTGGTAGACCATTGACGGCTTCTACAGACGAAATTGACAATAAAATACTAGATATGGTTATGAATGACAGGCGGTTGAAAGCGGAGAAAATTGGCATTTCCTATGAGCGAGTACAAAACTAAGGGCCGTATTTATAAACTCATCTTGACCGAGATGCCCGTCACAAGATACGTCAAAGCAAACGTCAAGCCGTAGAAAACTGTCATTTTTAGAGACTATGTAGAGATATACAATTGTTATAAAAACTCAAATCTTTATTTTAAAGGTTAGACTCAAAACTTTTCAATTCACCATCCCGTAGCACTATTGAGCCAGAAAAATATGAATTGGAAGAATTGGTTGTTTAGTTTTTATTATTGATGAAGAATCACATTAAATTAGCCTTTAACACTGCCAATACATTTTGCATGTGTAAAATAGTATGTTCCGGACTTGTATAAATGCGGATATGAAAATTACAACCCTAAGGAGAAACAAATAATTGACCACTACTTCAATAATCTACGAGATTTGGCAGAGGTTTTTTAAAGTGGATAGTAGAACGAAATGCCTTAATTTTCACATAAACGTTATAACCCAGAAAATAAAACCAAATTTAAAACCAAGAAACATTAATTTCTCTGGTTCTAAGCATGTTTCAAGATTCGATTGGACTCTGAAAAGTGACGCTTATAAGTAGACCCCGGATTTTTGTTGCAATGAAGTCACAATAGGGTAGTTTAGAGAGTAAATGGAGCGGTAGTTTTTCGTATTAATTAACACCGTTCCATTCAGTAAATGGAACAGTGGAACATAATGAAATAAAGGGTGTCCAGTAAATAATGGATAACCTTCTACCCATCCATGGGGCACCTCAGGCTGATCCCTAAAAAGGACTTACAGGTTTTGTAAAAGTTGCATGGTTTTCGAATTAATCGAACTTTTCTAATTTCTTAATAATTAGCACCTTGCTTCACTGTAATGACCGCCAGGCCACAAATAAAGAGATTTCGTTCTGTTTGCTGTTAAATATTCTCTAATAGTGACGCTAACGGATGTGTATTAGAGCATTATGGTAGCGACACTAATTTCTTGTTAATCATATCTTAATTTATGGGAGGAGGTCGAAATTGCTTTACGTCTGCAGGAAGCACCCTTAGAAACCCTACACGTGACCTCCGGGTGGTGCTAAAAGAGCAACAAAACTGGCAGCTGCACTGTTCCTTTCGAATCTCGCAGCGCACACTGGAAATATGTCGGCGAAACCCAATATGAATAATGCGATACCCAATATGAATAATGCGATACCCAATACGAATAATGCGAAAAGAGGCGCTCCAAAGAGCCCTCTGACAAAGGAATTTGGGCCTTCAGTCCGCATCTGCCAACTAAACATAAAGGCATAAGCCGATCTAAATCTGACTGCTTAGCTAAAATCATTAATGATTTGGACATTGACGTAGTGTTACTACAAGAGACACATGCTGCAGATCAAACACAACTCGCCCGCAGAGGAAACCTCGCTGGCTACATTCTGGTAGCAGCCACGTACCACGCTCAATATGGCACAGCAACGTATATCCACCACTTGATTTCACAATCCGCTGTTATCATCTCCAATAATGTCGACCCAGAGAACATTGCTGTGACGTCAATCGAGATAGGCGAAAGTAAAATATGCAATACGACTGACTGAAAATTCCCTGCTGCCGATCCACGAAGACCTGGATAAACTCAGTAATACCCGACTCATATCCCGAAACCCGCCAGCCAAAACCTTTCACACACACGACCCCGCATGGAAGGATAGCGAAGCGTGGATGAAAGAATGGGAAGCCCAGCACTACAATGTAGGCAACACCATCTTTGAGCTTAACACTCGGGAGCGGCCCAAAGGGTTAAATGAAAGCCGACAGACATGGTGCAGACTGAATCGCCTGAGGACTGAAGTCGGGAACTGCGCATACCTTTGGCATAAGTGGGGATGGTGTGAATCGGCGGCGTGCGAGTGTGGAGACCCGAAACAAACCGTACGCCACATGGTATTTGAGTGCCCCATCACCAGGTACAATGGACCAGCTGAGCACTTTAAACATCTGACGAAGGACGCTAGTTTATATCTGCAGAATTGTAAATTTTGATTCTAATTGTTATAAATTAACCAGTGTGTAATCGCCATACGCTAAATAAATAAATTTATAACATCACATTTTGCTTTAAAGTTTGCAACTACTTTTACTGCTTGTAGCTTAGTAATTCTATGTATTCAATGCATGGGAATATCTAACAAATTAATAAAGCTTTAAAACTTGTGTGACATGATACATTTGGGTGTGGTGTTTAAAGTTCACTACTAAAAAACCGTTAACGGGGACAAATTTCACGGTGGGGGGAGGGGGGGTGAAGCGGCCAGGGAGGGGGGGGGTGAAGCGGCCAGGGGAGGGGGGCGAGTAGTGAACTTTAAACAACACACCCAAATGTATCATGTCAAGCAAGTTTTAAAAACATAGAATTATTCAACTACTGTGGTGAAAAAAAAATGAGTTTACCTAATACTGATTCTAAAATGGTGGTGTTTCACATGGTGTTTACGTCTTTACAAATAAAGTTATTGCTATTAGTATTCACTAAGAGCGAATTTTACCAAAACACCAAGTTATCGATAATTAACTCTTCACTTGATAGGGTTAGGCATATCATAAAAACCGCTTCTCTTATGAAAACCAACGTCTAATTACTGCAAAATAATGAATCACAGACTACTTGAAATCTAAATCAACAATAATATTTGTAAAAAAAAACCAACAACAAGTGTCCAATCAAGAAAGAGTTGAGAGACTTGGTGTTTGGTAAATAAAACGTGTCTACGACATGTTTGTTAAGTGACAGCAAGTGAAAAACAGAGATAACGAATCACTGTGTTTAATCATATTAATCAATTCATATTTTTCTGGCTCAATAGTGCTACGGGATGGTGAATTGAAAAGTTTTGAGCCTAACCTTTAAAATAAAGATTTGAGTATTTATAACAGTTTTATATCTCTACATAGTCTCCAAAAATGACAGTTTTCTATGGCTTGACGTTTACTTTGACGTATCTTGTGACGGGCATCTCGGTCAGGGTACTGGATAGAGACGTTTCTAGTGTATCCTTTCACATGCCAACTTTACCTAAACTTCGTTCAATGGTATAGGTAAGAGAAGTGCTTTTGAAGCTTGGAAAGCCTTTCCTGACCTAACTATAGGTTTCGAGTCAGTGATCGAGGGGCGCATTGAGGATTTGAGGAGGCAATATCTTCCATCGAAAAATACGTCGTAAAATTATATAAAAGGTCAAATTTTCTGCCTTTTTAAACAGATATAATAGGATCTCAAAGCTTAAACCAGAATATTGCATATCATTACTATTATTTCAGATCATCTTCACGTACTTCAGTAAATGAGTGCCGTAACTAAGCCTAAGTCTCTTAGTAAGTCAGTCAGTTATTAAGGATAAGACCAGAGACTCCTAAGACTTGTCCAACTGGCAACTACAGACCAATCCCACTCGCCTCTGTAATCGCTAAGGTACTGGACTGGTAGTTTGACCGGTAAATGGAAAAGCACTTGACAAGTAACGATGCACAATTTGGCCTCAGGCCGATTTTTTCCACGGAAAGTGCTTTTCTTTGCATATAGTGCAGTAGGGAACCGACTAAAGCTGCTTTATATCAGCATTTTTAAGCGTCATATACAGGGTGTTAGGTAATGAGTGGATAATCCTTGAATTATGGATAGAGGGCACTTAGGACGTTATATAAATAGCTAAAATAGTTTAGGTAAAAGTCCACGCTTTTCGAGATATTTGGACTTTTAGGTTTTTTTCGAAAATGAACACTCTTGTTCAATGTTTTGATCATAGCACCATTCTAAGCAATTTTTTCCAAATTTTATTTTTTGTCAATATTTTCGAATACTTGTTTTATCAGATAGGCATCACCATTAATGTGAGACTACAATGGACTTTTAAGAAAAAAATAGCAAACTTAATTTTTGCCTTTTCAATCGTACATTGATCGAAGTTTCAGCTCCCATGGTGAAAGAAAAATACACTACCATCTAGTTGCCCATAAGTTTAAAAACATGCCAATTTATTGACAATTTAAAAATAGTAATTACCTTTTGACTTTAAAATCAAAATGCCAAAATAATAAAAAAATACACGCCCTCCCACACTTTTCCTGATTTACTTTTTGTATCCCGGGCGTAGAATTCAAATCTTTTGTTTCAAAAATGACATTACTGGCCACTAATTTAAATGCCATTTATACCAAATTTAAAAAATATGCCGACTTTTTGGAAAAAAAATACTTAGAATGGTGCTATGATCAAAACATTGAACAAGGGTGTTCATTTTCGAAAAAAACCTAAAAGTCCAAATATCTCAAAAACCGTGCGACTTTTACCGAACCTATTTTAGCTTTTTCATAACGTCCTAAGTGCCCTCTATCCATAATTCAAGGATTATCCACGCATTACCTAACACCCTGTATGAATGGGTGCATGTTTGGGCCTGTTAACAGTGTTAGCACCAGCTCAAAATCTGCTCTATCTGTCTACTTGGGGTTGGACGAAGGTCAAAAGCAACTGGGAGCCTACATGGACGGACTTGCCTGTTGCTTCAGAAGCATGTGTAGAAATTGTCAGGTGCAAATGCAAAAAACAGTGGCGTGGCAGGTGCAATTGTAAAAAAAGGCAGCTTAAATGTTTAGACCACTATTTGTGCAGAGCGTTACCTTTCATGTGTTAAAACAGTACCTAAATCCTACTTTCACGGATGATAATGCATTGAGATCACCCTGTCCCACGCTTAATATTATTTTTTCTCTCCCATATGTTAACAGATATATATGATAAAATATATATTTTTGAAAACTACATAAGTGTAGCTTTACGACTACATTTTTGTTCTGGGATTTCTGTTATTATGTTTAAGCACAATAGGTAATTATAAAAAAATTACAAATTATGTTTTTTAGTTTTTTCTACTTTATAATATTTTTTTGTTAGGAAGTGCATTTTTTTTGTTCGAAAAATAGATTCCTCGTCCTTAATTTATCTGAAAATGATATATCGCATGCCATAATATGTATAGTTTTAGAGAAATGTTGCTTCAATTAAAGCGCGGCAGCGTCGAACTTCCCCCCCTCCCCCTACTAAATGCGCCATGGCTCTCGATGGCGCCCGGTCTGAATCTACTCAAGACCAGCTAAGAATCAACTGTGCCAAGTTTCAGCGCATAGTCACAAAGTCTCTATGTCACCCTACATATTTTAACGATTTGTTGAATTAAAATAAAATAATGCCTCTTAATAAATATCTTGGTAAATATGACTTTTTGAAGGTAATCAAAAATAAATTATTTTGTAAATGGGTGTAACATGAAACTGGCCTCAAAAAAGTACATCATCCAAAAACATCTACGTTCAAAAAAACACCAATAACAAGCGAGCGGGAAAAAAACCAAAGCGAGTTTAACTTAAATCTAATAAAATTTATGATTTGTAGTAATATACCATGGACTGAACTAAATAATCTGCACTTTCATATTTTTATCGAAAGTGGTTGGAAACTACGCATCATCTGTAACACTACCATTGGAAAGTACACTGCGTAAGAATTACTTACCACAACTATACAAAACAAGATATGCATCAATTCAAGAAGAGCTTCGCGAAGCCTATACCTATTTATGTTTCTGTAGATGAAACTAGAGATGCGGAAAAACAAGTAGCAAATATTATAATCGGTGGCTTATACAATGGTAGACAAAGCAAGCCGCATATCATAGCCATCAAAGCTATTGACAAGTCAGACAGCACTTCCATTGTAAAACTCGTTACAGAAACTGAAGAGATTTTTTTCAGTGGTAAGATGAATTATCGAGAACGAGTTTTGATTTTTAATACTAATGAAGCTGCATACACAGGGGGTAAAAGGAGGAGTGGAGTGGAACAGCATGTCGATGGAGGACGTCTAGACCTATCAAATTCACCCCCATGCATGTTCAGCGATTTTTACTAATTTCGGATATATTGATCATTTGAATCTGAATTTTTGTAAATTTTCCTTATGTCCATGTCACGAAAAATCATGAAATTTCATGTTTTATGTCATAAGTTTTTCAGTGGTATCTTACATAAGTAGAATCATTACGACTCAGCGAAGTTTTTAAACCTACCTGCGCGTTTTTTTTTTACAGTAATTTTATTAAGTAATCACATGAAGTTTGTTTCTCCATACTAGGTGTCCCAGTGTTTGCTTTTCACTTTGTATGGAAAAAACAACTTTATGTGATTACTTAAAAAAAAGGAAATAAAAACGGGAAATAGTACATTGTTGCAGAGGATAAAAAGAACGAGATTTTTGGACTAGTCATATAGAGGGCCGAAACGTAGTACCATAGATAACATTTTTTTTAATCTGGACACCTATTCTCGTGACACTCGAGATTAATAAACTAACATTCGAGATGAAGATGTCAACTGCATATAAAATTGTATTTGTTACGCCATATCTCCCATGTAATTTCATCTCTAGTGGTTCGAGATTAGGGGCCAAATTTGAATTACATTTTAAAAAAAAGCAGTGACATAGTTTTTAGCCTGTGTATCTTTTAGCAAAAATACACCTAATATTTTACGACACAAAATGGTGTGTTGTGATTGGTCGATCTCAATTTCTCATTTTAACGAGCTATGACACAAAAATTGATTGATTGCTTTTCATTGGTTCTTAAAGTTGGACAACAATGTTCTCGACCAATCAGCAAACACTCCGACAAAAACATTCTTGGTCTGTCCTTATAAGTGACGTTTTGTGACCCCAAACAAGACCATCTATGGCCATATTTCCGAGCAGTGTTGTGAAAATAGGTTTAAAAACTTTGCTGATTCGTAATGATTCTAATTATGTAAGATACCACTGAAAAACTTATGAAATAAAACATGAAAATAATGATTTTTCAGATTAAAATGATCAATATCTCCGAAATTAGTAAAAATCGCTGAACATACATGGAGATGAATTCGATAGGTCTAGACGTCCTCAATCGACCTGCTTCGTTTGATCCACTCCTCCTTTTAATTTACATCCTGTATGCTAAAAGCAGGTCAAAAAAAATACAAGGAATTTAATATGATTCATAAAACATGCCTCGCCCACGGTCTGAATAGGGTAGCTGAGGTCGTGCGGCAGCAATTCGAAAATGTAAACGAGTTAAGGTAGGGACACACTTATCCCACGTACGCAACGTATGCAATGCAACGCAATGATAGTATACAGGGCGTCCCAAGACTATGGGACATGAAGGGAAAGTACCTTAAATATCGTAGATAGGATATTTTACTGAAAGAAGACTTTATGTTATTTTTAAAAGTGAGTAATACTGCATTCAAAGATATTCTAAAAATTATTTGCTTCGTCTGGGAATCGAACCGAGTTAAATGTGAAAAAAAATCACCCGTGTTTTTATGATGCCAATCGAAAGAATGAATAAAAAATAATAATTCTTCTTAAATAACATAGTATCTTAAAACAAAGGAATGCAAAAAATATTTAATTTACAAAAAATACTCAACTGACATCGGTAGTTTCATTTATGTTTTTAATTTGATTAAAATGATTAATTTCACGTTGTTCCTTTCTTTTAGGATACTATGTTACTTAAGAAGAATTATTATTTTTTGTTCATTCTTTCGATTGGCATCATAAAAACACGGGTGATTTTTTTTCACATTTAACTCGGTTCGATTCCCAGACGAAGCAAATAATTTTTAGAATATCTTTGAATACAGTATTACTCACTTTTAAAAATAACATAAAGTTGTCTTTCAGTAAAATATCCTATCTACGATATTTAAAGTACTTTCCCTTCATGGCCCATAGTCTTGGGACGCCCTGTATATTAAGATACGTCATCTGCGCGCAAAAGCGTTCCTCGAAAAGGAAGGTAATTGCCTTACTATCGTTCAGTCGCGCCGTGGCCGCTGAATGCATGCGTCAAAAACAGTAAAGTTTTATTACCGAAATGCAACAAATATAAGTCTTAAAAAATACCGTCTTACGTTTTTCGAGGCTGCCGAAATTATACTGTAACTATAAAAGGAAGAAAGGATGTCTCATTTCATTCGTAAGTACCGTAAATATTTTTTACATTTTGTTTTACATCGCCATACTTTGTTTAATTTGCACCGGTGGCTTCACTGTCACCTGTGAAACATGAGATACACAATTAGATATCGCATGAGTGCGATAAAAACGGGTAGCTATATGGCAGCCATGAGCGGGCACGCCGCGTCATTCGGGTACGCAATTTGAAACAACTATTTATCTCTTTCTAACAATAGCGTTCGCTACGAATTGCCTTCTTTGTCTGTAGAAATATGGCAACGTAGTAACTGTCAGTAATTGGCGACGGCTTTCAAATGCATTTAGTATAGAGCATAACGTATATAAATATAAAATATCATTGATGCAACGTGGGAGAGATTGTGTGCACACTTGTCCCACGTATACGACGTGTATTGACATCAGACGCTGTTAGTTCTCCAGGTGCACTAATGTACAATATTTTCCGATTCTGAGAGTGAATTTGAAGACGATTTATGGGCTTTGTTATTTTTAAATGAATATCTCCGCGCCACAAAGAAAAAAAAAAGAAAGAAGAGAAGATATTGGGTTCATGATATAAATAAAGAGAGAGAAAATGTTGGTGAATACCACACATTATTGCAGAGGTTGGCTTCATATCGCCTAACCAATTCGATGAGTTGTTCATCTCCTATGTTTGCAGAGCGAGCGTGGTTTGTTTTATGTCTGACGCGCTAGGAACGTATGATCTAGAAACAAACTGATCGTACGCGTGGGAAAGCGTGTGATTATCCCCTTCACGTCTCCACGCCGATCTGGCGCGACAGGTCGAACGTTGCATGGGACGCATCGGATAGCATTGCGTATGAAAAGTATGTTTCTAAGCATACAAATATAAGGGTCCTGATTTTATAATGCATTGCATACGTTGCGTACGTGGGATAAGTGTATCCCTTCCTTTAATCGTAGTAAAACAAGTTTTCGTCAAAGCACCAACTAAGATTGCTAAGTTAAAAGAAGTGTGTCCAAATATTGTTTTACCTCCAGAACCTGTGATTATTAGATGGAATACATGGTTAAAAGCTTGCTATTATTATAGCGAAAATTATAGTGATATTAAAAATGTTCTTGCCACCCAGCCAGATTCGAATCAAACTATTGTAAGAGAGGCAAAAATTACAAAATTGAAAGAAAACATTGAAAGAGACCTAAACTTCATAAAAAAGAATTTGAATGTGCTTTCGGAGAGATAACAAAATTAGAAACCCAATCACTAGAGCTTTCAGAATCTATTTTGATTGTGGATAACATACAGAGCGAGTTATCAAAATTACAATCCTAATGCAGGTCAAGAAATACAAATAAATCCAAGCAACCACCGTTACAAATCCTGCTTTTATAACCGCAAGCTTTTCAAATATGCACCAATAACATCTGTCGAAGTGCAAAGAAGCTTTTCCTTTTTGAAGTGGATATATTCTGCTAGAAGACGTAGCCTAACCGCAAGTCATTAAGAACAACCTTTGATCTGTTATGGAGTCAGTTAACGAAAGAACAACGTGAATAAATTAATAAATTGACAATTGACATATAGGTAATTTATATTGTGAATGACTGATTATAAAAAAATAATTCCGTTGAACACCAATAGACTAGGTTGCCGTATTAATTAACACGCACCGTTCCATTTACTGCCCAAACTACCCTACTTATTGTGACGTCATTGCGACAAAAATCCGGGGTCTACCACCCACCACCAACAAACCACCCACTTGACAGTTTGCCCTGCACACATACGCCTGCCAGCGTGTTATTAAAAAACCGGCCAAGTACGAGTTGAACTCGCGTGGAGAGGGTTCCGTACATACATTTTTTTTGATAGAATTATTATAGGTTTTCCTGTAATCTACAAGCATTGGAACTATATTTCGTATTTTTTTCAAAATTTTAGCCTCATTAGTTCCGGAGATTACGGGGGACTGGTCAATTTTGGTCTTCTGTCATGAATAAAATCAAAACTATTTATTTTAAAATAATAACAAAAATATATTCGAGATCCTCAGAACGAGCCCTTTCATTTGATATATGACACAGTAAGGTCTGCAAAACTTACATATATATACCAAAATTTCAACTCAATGGGTCCAGTACTTTCGGAGCAAATTGGCTGTGAAAGACGGGCGGACAAACAGACGCACGAGTGATCCTATAAGGGTTCCGGTATTTTTATTTTTATGTACAGAACCCTAAAAAGCTGAATTATAACCATATCAACACTGGATATGGTATATAATGCACAGCTATTCTGCACATATTACAAATTATTAAAACTGACAAGTACCTACTAGGCAACGAAAGGGACAGAGCTATATGACTGCTATCACTATGTGCCTTTTGCTAGGACTTTAAGGAGGCTACGCGCATAAAAACGATTGCTGAACATTCTGGGGCACAGCGCCATAGGAAAACAGGCCATGACGTGTCCTTTGGACCACATACAGAGGTGGTTACATAATTAGGGACGCTTGCCTTTCTCCCATACAATTATACAAATATTTGACCTTCAATTTTGATCACCAATCAAAAACTTCTTACCTAATCTTATTGATAAATACAATTTACTTTAAATCATTAACTAAGGTACAAACTGATGTACAGTAAATTACTATTAAAAACGGACCTTTCGTTTTACAGCGATATAAAAAATTTGTACAGACGCGTCCATACAAAGATTTAACGTCAAAAAATATTTTTTCAAATCCTTATAAAATGAAAGATTTACCCCGTTATCGGAGGTGCGATTTGGTAGCTGGACATTGTTAGGGATGGGTAAAAAATATTTTGAAATATTAGCTATATGTCGATAATTTTTCTTTACCTCCATAAGACTGTAAGACTTTAATTAAACTTATTTATTTAATAAAACAGAACTAATTACAAAATAAATTGGTACGTATTAAAAAAAAATGTTTTTAAATTAAAATCTTCATTCTTTAATTACTAAGCAATTATTGTTATCTTAATAGCACGAACCATTCAAAAATTAATTAAAAATTAAAAAATTAATAAATTTCTCTTTATTTCCACCAAAAGAAATGTATGTATGTAAGTATGTATGTAAATACTTTATTGTACAAACGGGAAAATAACAAACAACAAAATAGACAGAAACACAAACGGTATGTACAAATGCGAACTTATCCCTGTAAGGGATCTCTTCCAGTTAACCTTTGAGCGATTAGGAAATGTTTGAAATAATAAATAGCCAAACGTACAACATTGAAAGGGACTAGATGTTTTATAATTACGTTAAAATCAAATAACCAATTTAAAGTACTAAGAAAAAATAAATAAATATGAGCTAGATCTTAGTTAAATAATGTAATACAATGCCAAATAGAGAGATAGATAAAATAAATATATCATTATATATAAATATATATACATAAATATATACACATTATATATAAATATATATCATACATACACCGTGCCCGGGACGTACCCGAAGGATTTTAACCATCGATTCTAGACCCTATTTGGAGTATATAATGTGGTATAACATGTAGTCCAATAACGCATAACTTCCGAGATTTTTATTATTTAAAAAACAATTCCATAGTTAATTCAATTTGAACTCTATATGAATAGACAAAGATAAAAGGACATAAAAATTATAGTCTTCGTTAAAGGACAAGAGTCAGACCAGTACTGTTTTTTATTCTTGATTTAAGCGATGCAACAGATTGAGACTGCCTTATATCAACTGGGAGTAGATTCCACAATCACACAGAGTGCACCGAAACTGATTTAGAATAAATCTTAGATTTGTTTGAAGGAAAAGCAGGGGACAGGTTGGCACTCAACCATAATCGATTCTGGGAACCAGTTGCCATAAAACTGAACCGTTCCGAAAGGTAAAGAGGGGAATGAGGATAGAAAACAACATTAAAAAGCAATGACAGGATATGTTTCAACGAAATCTAATGGGCAACCAATTCAGCTGAGACCGGAATTCAGACACGTGATCAAATTTTCGCAAGCCAAATATAAACCGAATGCATACGTTCTGTAGCCGTTCCAGATTATCAAGCAGCTCCTCGGTTGCGTCGAGATATGCGATGTCGCCGAAGTCAAGAAGAGGAAGAAGAAGGGATTGTGCAAGAGTAATCTTGGTGCGAAGGGGAAGAAAGTTCTGCAGGCGCCGAAGGGAATGAAGGGATCCAAAGAGCTTCCGACTAACCTCCGAAACATGAGCCGACAAAGAAAAAGTCCGATCCATAAAGAGACCCAAGTTTTTGACCTTGCTAAAATAAGGAATTTGAGTACCGTCAAATAGCAACTTAGGTAACACTTGCTCATCAGGGGAAAATACTCGTGTATAAGCGAATTCTGGCATAGTTGTAGGGAATGGTGTTTTAAACCACATACTTAAAGTACTGATGGATAGGAGTGGAGCTAACGGATGGAGGGGGGTGTAAAGGTCCCTTTTTTAAGTTTTTCGTAAATAACTCGTAAATGGTGGCCCATAGCAAAAAATGTCCCATTACATGATTAATCTACATAAAATTCTCTACAAAAAAGATTCCATACACTTTTTGCTGGGATCAATATTTAATGAGATGAGGAGGTAAATATGATTCCTAAAAGGCCATAGTCGGGTTTGCATAGTAAGCCCTTACATTAAATGGGCTCGGGTTTTTTTTGTGAGTACCTCTTATAGTGGAAAATATTTATGCTGAGTATCAAGATCTTAATTGTGACAGTTCTCGACTTATGATTACTTTTTTTTTTGATGTACTGTTTTTCGGGATGTACCTATTCAAACGATATGCTTTGAAAATTTTGAAATTATGTTCTTTTCATAGATTTGCATCGCCTCCCAAAAAACAAATACTAGTTATCATATAAAACGAAGAAAATAATGACCAATTAAAAAATATAAATTATTTTTTATATGGTTGTGACACCTCTAGTTCTTTTTTTCAGAATAGTCCATAAAATGGCCTACTACTTGCCAAAATATCAAAATTGTCCAGATGGTACTTCCTATCAAAAATCAGCAATATGTGTATTCTGTTCTGTATTCAATCGGTTCTGTTTTCTTTTTTTAAGTACCTATTAAAAAATAATGTATATTTTTTAATTGGTCATTATTTTCTTCGTTTTATATGATAACCAGTATTTGTTTTTTGGGAGGCGATGCAAAACTATGAAAAGAACATAATTTCAAAATTTAAAGCAAATCGTTTGAATACATCCCGAAAAACACTACATAAAAAAAAAACAAAGTAATCATAAGTCGAGAACTGTCACAATTAAGATGTTGATACTCAGCATAAATATTCTTCACTATAAGAGGTACTCACCAAAAACACCCGAGCCCATTTGATATAAGGGCCGACTTACTATGCAAACCCCAATATGGCCTATTGGGAATCATTTTTCCCTCCATATCTCATTAAATATTGATCCCAGTAAAAAAGTGTATTGGATCTTTTGTAGAGAATTTTATGTAGATGAATTATGTAATGGATTTTTTTTTGCTATGGGCCACCGTTTATAGGTTATTTACGAAAAACTAAAAAAAGGACCTTTACACCCCCCTCCACCCCCACCCATCAGTACTTTTAGTATGTGGTTTAAAACAACATTCCCTACAACTATGCCAAAATTCGCTTATACTATACACGAGTTTATTCCTCTGATTTGTCTTCGTTGCTTATGCTACTCAGACAACTTTGAGATGAAGTGTGGACTACCAACAATAATTGCTTGCGATTTCTTCGCGTTGATTTTTAACCAGAAATTAGCCGCCCAATCACGAATAGCGGCAAGGTCGGAGTTAATTTAGCCAATTAGCGAGGGAAAATCATTAATACCGTATTCTTAAGGACCAGCAGTTTGCATCAGTGTCATTCATCATTTGTTTTCAGATGTACTTTTTAATATTCCACCATCTGGAGACAATGTGTGTACAATGCAAATTTTACAGTAAACTTGATCTTAAATTTTTTCGAGTTCGGGATGTTGCAAGATTGATGGGATGCAAGGAGTAGCTCCATTGTACATTTTATACAAGTCAAATTTTATAAGAATAAAATATACTCGTGAACACAGCTAAATAGTCGGAGTTATTATTGAGAGATGACATTGACAATCCATTGACGTAAATAATTTATTATCAGTATAAGTGGCCAGTATTAATGTACCTCTATGAAAACTCGAAACAATAGAAAAGTAATATTGAAACCTTAGAGAATATATTACCTGGAGCCGCCTTATAGGTCATATTCGAGTACAATCATGTCTGCCGAGATTTACGGGGGGTGAAGAAATAACACATGCAAAAGATTACTTACAAATGCAAAAACTATCTGTGTCGTTACACACGAATATTTTGACAAAAGTCTAACACATATAAATTTTAATGCACACAAACATATCACACATGTAAATACTTTGTATAAACGCAGTTTAAGAATACGTAAATGCGAATGTAAGCGGCATAACCTACGGTGCGAGAGTTAGGTCGATAGCTAATATCGATATGTTTACTGACATTTGCACAAGCATACAATTTTAGTACCTATAAACTAATACGAGCATCGTAATAGGATACTATTGGTTAATGAAATAGTTAATAAAAATAACGCAAAAGTTGGATGTTTTTTTATTTATCTTTGTTAACAATTTTATACATTTCAATTACTTAACTAAATACATATATAAAGTAGCGAGTATTATTATTATTTAAAGTAGAACCCGATTTATAGCATGTTCATATAGGTACCTTAAATTGTTAATTCCTTGTTCTTCTATTCGCGTTCACCTACTTATTCGCTTTTTACCGAAAAATTCTTAACGGGTTTTTTTGCGTTATCTGAATGAGTGTGATATATGTATATAACTTTGTTATATACGCAACACGCGAATAGGCTACAACAAAGTAAGGGACATAATTAACAAACTTTTAATACGATCTCTTTTTTTTCTTTCGCATAAGGCGTTTTCCCGCTTCTCTAAGTTTTTTTTTGCCTTGGACCCTTAAAAATCAGTCAAGCTGGATTATAGGAAATCAGAGGGACACGGCATAATAGGTACTGTGTAGTGTAACAAATCTACTATACCTATAGATTTGTTACACTACACAGAAGTTATATTTTAAAGAATAATTTCCTAAGAATAATTGACCAAGTATTTGTATATTTTTTCTATTGATTCTTAAAATGAATTAACTTATTATATATGTGGCGAATACAACTTTTTGGGTATAACACACAAGTTGCCCTGTCTCCGAAGGCAGATCTCTTAGCCGTACTTACATGTATAGTAAATACTAAATCAATAAGTAAAAATGCGTGAACCACTACGTAAAGTTTTTCTACCAATTACGGAAACACATTCGGGTCCTGTGATACGTAACTGAACCTGATATTCACCACAATTTATTTATTTAAACTTTATTGCACTAAGAAGACATTTCGTATAAGAGGAGGACCTAATATTATAAAGCATCTTCTACCAGTCAACAATACGACAAATCAGACAAATTATCACTATCGTTATAGCGAAGGAAAAATAGTGTACACATCCTCTAAGAAATTTAAAATTATATATTTTCCACAAAGTTTGCCCTCTTGACCACTCATGGAGATTATAGTACAATGTTTCTTATTATTGTTTTATGAGAAGAAACCTTATTTACTGTATTTGTATTAGATCATGTTTGACAAAGTTATGAAAGTTTAAAAATACTATTGGTCATTGGTCTTTATTTGTATAAGTAAATATTTAAGAGCGAAACTTTTTCATATAAACATAAAGTAGGTACAGCAAAATCTATTAACTTTCGCCTCTTGCTTGGTAGCGTTAGATACTGACTTGCATCAAAATGTTTCGAACATATGGAACTAGTACGCGTAGGCACCCAATTTGCTTGTCTGCTGCATGAGGCGGTCCATATTTTTTTCTATTCCGGGTCTTTTGGAAAACTGTGAAATATACACTTAGAATAAATTGTATTCAGTAGGTAATTTCCAGGTCCTTAGTAAATTTTCCTTACTGTCGATAATTATTTATTTAATCGAGACTATCCTCATCACTATAACCGAGTCTCGGGGGGAGTGCACCGACGTCATCATTTTGATGAAAACAATTATTTAGCTTGTTAGTATTATCGACTTTATTTCAAAAACTGTTAAGTCATTTCTTACAAAGCATTAAAACCGAGTCTCGTGAGGAGTACGGACTAATCCAAGTAACAATTGGAATCGGTTGCATATAATCGTTAAATTTGACGTGCGATGAAAATATTTTTATAAATATATTATTTTACGTATATAAAATTATAAAATTACTTACAAATGAAATGTTGTACCATCTTTTTCGAAGCTTGAAGTCGTTGATCGTTTTTTACACAAACTTACAGCACATGCAGGAATTTTTCCAATGAGTGTTCCCTGGCTAGCGGCGATTTTGTGAATGACCATAAATCGATTTTGAAATAAGTTTTGTATAACTTTTTGCACATTGTGCAGGTTTTTCGACAGAGGGGTAGTGTACTGAATGGCGGCTCCAGGTAATATATGCTCTAAGATTGAAACCATAGTGTTTTGTCATAGCCCAGTCTTAAACGTCATCATAGATCGCAAACGCGCATGTAACTACGATTTTTTTATATGTTGTTAGGTCCCTTGAGAGTAGTTTATACCCAAGTTTGCAAACTGGAAAACCCTGTGCTACCCCCATGGTGCTCGAAAAGCTGCGAAATTTGGGCACTTTTTTTGAAAAAATTACCCTAAGGAAGCATTTTTCACGAATCTTTGGTTCTACTTTAATAAAGATAACTAAAGGGGTTTGGGTAAAAGTGTTGTCATTTGTAAAATTCATACATTTTCAAGGTGTGCGGCCATTCGTAAAAGTGGCAAATTAAGATAGAATTATTAAAAATAAACATATTTTATTATGTAATGTAATACTCAGTGCATCGGAGCCGAGATATTTAAATATTCATACTTGGGCGTACTTTTGTACTAAAAACTGAACATTTAAATCTTTAAAATCTCCGCTCCGATATTATTTAACACCATAAATTATATATATCTATATGTATTTAGAGGTCCTCTAAATAACTATACAAGAATCATCCGTGGCCGCTGAAAAAAAAAATTACAATATTCTTCAAACAAATTTACCCAATTCCCTTTGCTACAGTTTGAGCGTAACCTGAGCTCACTATGTCCATTGGTTGCGAAGATAGAGCAAGTCGAAGATGGGCAATGTGCGCAGAGCCCGCTCCTCAGACCCTGCTTAAAATGGTGACTTGCAAATGCAAAAAGAGGTTGCTTAGGGTCGTGCACTTGCACAGTCTAGGCTCAGGTGCTCTATCCTATGTTCCTTTCGCCACGGGGGAAATTGCAACAACGCCATCCCTATCGTCCTGGACTGGATGAGACCTGGTCCTTCCAAAAGGACGAAAGTATAAACTGTTTTTGCTTGACCGTGTAAATAGTATTATTTTATAGTTTAAATATATGTTTGCTGTGTTTTTTTATGTTTACGTTTATTTGTTTTGAAACCATATGTTACATATAAAATGTCAAATTTACACTTTTTGGTTTTCTTTACGAAATACATTCATACATTATATGTTTTTGACTAGCTGTATCTCCGCAACTAATAGTCTTACAGTACTCAAATTAGGCTTAAATTGTAGCTAATTTAGTACGATTTATTAAAATATGAACAAAGATACTCGAAAAACGCTTCCTTTATATAATTATTTCGAAAAAACTGAAACATTGCCTTATATTTTCGCAGTTAACGAAACAACGTGGAAGTATGTTCATTTCTTTAGTGTATGTTTATTTGAAGGCATAATTATACATCTAAAATGGTAAATTTACATTTTTTGCACATTTTTGTTTAAAGAAAATCGTCCCAAAATTATTCAGTAAGTACCTACAATGTTTATATGATTTAGACAAAATCCGATATTTTTAAATTTTTTAATTTTGGAAAATTCTGTACAAAAAATTTTGACATGTCTTTTACTTAGGAGCATTATTTCAGCCGGTATGTATCTTCGAAAAAACCCTACCACCACCTTTTCACTTTTTGAAGAAAATTGCCCATCTTTGACTAGCTGTTTCTCCGCAACCTGTAAACATAATGTGCTCAAATTACGCTCAAATTGTAGCAAATTTAGTTATCTTTATTAATATATACACAAAGATACTTGGAAAATACTTCCATAGAGAAGTTTTTTCGAAAAAACTGAAACAAGTGCCAAAAATTCGCAGTTTTTCGAGCACCATGGGGGTAGCACAGGGTTTTTGGGATTGCAAACTTGGATGTTAAATACTCACAATGGACCTAAAAACATTATAAGCAAATCGTAATTACATGCGGGTTTGCGATGTTTGCCTTTTTTTTATGTTGTTATAGACTGGGCTATTATACTAATAAAGGTTTCAACGTCTGATTACAAGTTAAGTTTTAGTCTAAAAGATGGTACCTGTATAAAACTAATTATACAAAAAAGTAAGAGTATTGATATCAACATCATAAATATTTTTACCCATCCCTAAGAATGTCCAGCTACCAAATCGCATCTCTGATAGCAGGGTATAATTAAAATAACCATACAAAAAATTACCCTAGATGAAAGACTCTAAAAATACGTAACAGAGAGTACTAAAAAGTAACAAATTTGTTATAAATATAAAAGACATTATATTGGAATATTCTTCAGTTATATGTATACCATAAAACTGTTCTTAAACAAAATACATAAACACAAATAAAATACAAACACTGTATAATCTATAATTTTACTTTAAAAAAGTTACAAAGTGGATTCCTGATCTGCAGAGTGGTCACCAATAAATATATTTTTCTCATTTATATGTTGTTGCATAGTATTTAATTTATGATATTATGCAAATATAGTCTAAGTAAATTATTAAATTAATATTAATAGCTGATGAACAAAGAAATTCTTTCGACTCCACTTTGTAACTGTGACTCTTGAAAAAGCCCATGTGTGTCATGTAAAATATTCTCATGATAAAGTTTTTTCTGACGCTGGTGGTGCAATTCATAATAATTATTAATATTTCCTATTAAAATAGACAATGTGTTACTGTGTAAAAGTAATTAAAGGTAGAAAATCTTACAACTATGAAAAGAGGAACCCTTTGTTCCAGAAAAGAGAGACATTTTGATCAAAAGACCATTTAGGAACGAAAATCATATTAAGATATTCAGGGCATTCTAAATGTTTAGCGAAGATGATCAGTAATCTGAAATGGAAAGAAAAATCAGAAACAAGAGATAGAAAAAAAGCATCAACAAGAAAAAGGGATTCAAGAATTGTTCTGTCAAAACAGCACCCATTTTTGACTACGAGTCGCATTAAACACTATGACTAGGTACTTCAAAAGGAGGGTTATATTTTTCTCATGTGTAAGCTCACTCCAGCAACATGCTGAAACCCGGGACCATTCATGTCCTGATGCCTGGACATACATGGGTTAAATTTTAAAGCAACTTTATCTGAAGAGAACTAAAGTTTTTGTATCGTCTAGCATAAGAAGGGTTGAAAATCCAGAACGCTCCACAAAATCGAGAAGGTACATTGCCCTTGCCACCCCGCCAAAACACCTCGTACCACTAAGGTATATTTGAAGTAAGGTTTAGTGGACCCTCCTTAAGAAAATATATTTACATTCAAACAAAATACGGAATTATCTCTTACTAGATCAGCAATAATAGATACAACTCAACCCTGATGAATTTTAATTAAATTGCAGTGACCACTATTAAAAAGCAAAATTTCAAGTCAGAGTCAAAATTCAGAGCAAACATAGATACCTAGCTCTCCAGTTCTTCAGAAGGTGTCAATATTGGAACTTACTTCTTGAGGTGAAGGCAAAACGGTCATACAATCCTTATTACCCTGTGGTTCGCGTGTCGAGTGTAGACCTCTCGCGGGCAATGTAAAGCGACTGATCAAAAGCTGACATTCTAATTTGTAGCTCTTACTCTGGCTGCTAATAGATCTCTGTCTCAGTCGCCTATCTAATCTTAGACAAGTACGCAAGACTATATTTATGTGCGAGGTATTCATAATATTATTTTCAAATTTGGAGTTAGCCGGGCATGTTATGCAATCACAGCCATTGTAGTATTTACTAAACTTATTTAAATGTAACTGAATCTTTTTTAACAACACTTTCAGAATTTTAGTTCCGAGATTACGAAGGAGGTTCACATTCACTTATCAAACGTTAAAAGTATTTTTATTTTTTGTTATGCACAGGGACCACAGAGACAAAATAAAATGATAAAATGGTCAATCAACCGGTCAAGGAAGGAATGAGGCCCTACTTTGAAAACCGAAGTTCAGTATTACGTTACCTCCATCCCTTTCTTTAGATATAGCGAATGAATGACGAATGACAGGGATAAAGGAACGTAACTTCGAACTTCGATTTTCAAAGCAGGGCCTCAATTTAGTCTCGAATGAAACGACAAAAGGACGGAGGACGGTCTTTCCTTCAAACCTGGGTGAAACCTCAATTAATAAATTAACTATTAATTATAACAACAACTTAATAAGAATAACAGCTCAAAATCAGAATAAAAATATTTATTCAGTAAATTGGCCACTTATGGACTCTTTTACAAGTCGTTAGGTAATAATATAGAATGAATCTACTAGCGCTTCGGACAAGACCATAAATTGCGGAAAAGAATCGCCGCAAGAAACTCCAGAGGCCCGTTTCACGAAGCTACAAATTACAAGCGGAAGTCTCTTTCTAACTCCTTTTGCTAGAAAGAGAGTTCCGCTTGTAATTTGTAACTTGTAGCTTCGTGAAACGGGCCTCAGGGGCCAGAGGTCCTACTTTGAAAATCGAAGTTCGAAGTTATCCCTTTTCTTCGATTTAGTCTCGAATGACACGAATGACAGGGATGGAGCTAACGTACCTTCGAACTTCGATTTTCAAAGTAGGGCCTCTGTTTTATAAAGCTACAAATTACAATTTAGAGGTTACAAGTTTCCATTTGACACAACCTCGACCAATGACGACCAGCCATTTGAACAGTGTTGCCAGTTTAGACCTGTAAAATTGTAACTTATAGCTTTATAAAACGTGCCCCTGCAGAAGGTTTTTTCAAACATAAAATAAGCCCCCTACGCATTATCCTTCCGTGCCATCCCTCCGAGCACGATGCACGACGCAAAACGATAGTGCGTAGGCTTGCTGGACGTCAATTATTATTTTTAATAGGTACCGTGAAGGACTTGCACGACCGAATTTGCGTCCAACCAGCCCCCCACTACTTCTCGCACGACGTGCGGCTGGATGGTGCGTAGCCCTGACGTACTTCAGTTCAATCGTGCATCGTACTTGCATGGTAATGCGTAGACTTGACGTCCGTCATTTTGTTTTTTTTTTATATTTTATCTTGACCGTGGATGCTAAGCCCGTGGATGTTTTTTTTATTACACAAGCGAAGTTCTAAAATCCAGTAGATTTTTTTGGGAGAAACAGGCAGATACACCCCAAAACAAGTAGCTCCCTTGTAAAAAAAGGAGATCTGGCCACAATTGATGGATGTCGACTGAAGGACCTAGCATCCTCGGTCAAGATAAAATATTTAAAAAAACAGAATGACGGACGTCAAGTCTACGCATTACCATGCAAGCACGATGCACGATTGAACTGACGTACGTCAGGGCTACGCACCATCCAGCCGCACGTCGTGCGAGAAGTAGTAGGGGGCTGGTTGGATACAAATTCGGTCGTGCAAGTCCTTCACGCTAATAATAATAATAATTGACGTCCAGCAAGCCTACGCACTATCGTTTTCCGTCGTGAATCGTGCCCGGAGGGATGGCACGGAAGGATAATGCGTAGAGGGCATTATTGGTTATTAAGTGGTTATTAATGTGTGGTGGCAGCACTTAAGTCAGTGCTGCCTGTATGAAAAATGTGTGCATCATCATAGCTTACCCATTAAGTACGTATTATACACAAAAAATATTATTAAAGTTAATCCAAGCAACAAAACAGATTAAATCTTTTTTAACAGCATATTTTTAAGTGCGTTTGTTTCTTGGGCTGCTTGGAATATCTAGATACGGTTGTTTAAATTTCTTTTACTGAATTCGTTTTGTTAAGTGGACCTTTTATTTTTATCTTTATTCCAGCAGACTCAGCAAAGAAAACTTAACCAAAATGTAAAAATCCTGTATGGCATAATTTTAAAACATTAAAAATCTTAAATACATTTTGTAAATTTGCTTTTCGTGTCTAACCTTAGACAACCGCTTCAACGCACACTACGCATGCGCACGTCGGATTCGTCATTCATCGTTCGCTGTGGCCGACATCGCGAAACCGTCATTTTCCTATATCTTGCCAACGAATTACTGCAATACTAAAAATATAAAATGCCAAACCAGGTGTTAACTATAGAGCCGCAAAATGAGCTCAAGTTCAAAGGTAAGTGTTTTTCCTCTCCCTACGCGTAAGCAACAAACCGTCGCATTAAAACTTGGGCATCATACATAGGTCGGGAGCTAGCTGCTGACAAATGGAGTTTCTATTTCCAGATATCAGAGTATTGTCAGGGTGCGGTTTTTTATTTCCTTTGATTACCGCAAAAAAAATCAATATTTTCCTTCGTTAGTTGGCAAAACTAGTGGTTGTAAGTTAAATAAGCGCGAGGCTAATGAAATCCTTAATATGGTGAGGTAAGTGCTACATGTTCCGTGCTCGAACGTATTGTCTGCCATATGAATCGGCAGTACTAGAACGAAGTTTATTTGTGACTCGCTTAATTGCAATCAATTATTAAAACAGTGTCAATTCCAACTTATCATCATTTCATTAGTGCTGTGCCATGAAGTTAAAATGCACTAAGCAACAGTGCCATTGTCAAGTCACGTAAATAGGATACGGTAATCCATTCTCATGAGATGTTCAGTCACTTGGGTACTGAGAAACATGGATTAGTTAAAAACTAAATTTTGGCATGGGAGCATTTTAATTTAATTTCACCAAGTCTTACCACTATAAACTTTTCCTCATTCTAAGCACCAGGTAGGCAACGGTTTTTAAAAGAAAAGGTATTCAACAAACAACACACAAATGCATGTTAATCATAACATTTTGAAAGCTATTATGGCCCAAAAATTGATATATTATGAAACCAGACACTTATGCACTTATATCTAATAGGAAACATGATTTAAAGAAACAGGACTGAAATCATTTGATTTTATGTTTTAGTTATTAGTTAGCCTCATTTTCTTTCAAATATTGTACCTACTTAATTAATTTACAATTAAGAAAAAGTAAAAGAAATAGTTAATATTGCCGAATGATGAAAGTATTTGATGTGGGGTATCCATAAAATAAATGGTAAAATGAAAAATATTTTAAGGTTATCTGGGTCTATTGACATGGTTAAACAAAATTGTCTTGATGATGCCGTTAGGCTACTTGGTAGTGAGTAGTGACCCTACCTACGAAGCTTGATCCCAGGTTTGATACCAGAGGCCCTAGCCAAGATGCATTACGCTAACTAGCATTTAAATATGTTTCTTTTTTACCATGTCACTGGTAGATCATGTGACTTTTCATATCAAGTCATCTACCAATGATGCGTTTGGTTTTAAAACAGTTGCCAGTGCCTCAGAGTTTTGGGTGTTTTCTATGTATTTAACCTGTGGAATGTCATGTCATATACATGTGTATTACAATAATAATCGTAGTTTGCACCTAGTGATGTGCCGTTCCCGGGAATATTCCCTAGGTGGGAAAATTCCCGGGAATATTCCCAGGAATATTCCCACACAAAGGGAACATTGGGGAATTTTGAAAGTGTATAGGTTCACATATTGTGTGATTGAGGATTATATCAAAACGTTATTCATTGAACTATTTACCGAGACTTTAAATAGTGTAACTCACTTGCGAAAGTAAATTCCCATTGTTCCCGGGTACATTCCCAATATTCCCGGGGTATATTCCCAATGTTCCCAGGAATATTCCTATAATTGCTAGGAAAGTTGAATAAATCACTTTTTGAAAAGTATTTTCTTATTAGCAATAACTTTACAAATCATCACAGTTTCATTAAAAATCACAGTAAATCATGTACTTTGGTTTTTGTATCGGTCCAGTACTTATTACGATATAAATACTAGGACGAATGTGACAATTTTTTATGCATTCGTACTGCACCGTTAAAAAAAAAGACTGATAAAAAAAAACACTTAACGTCACATGGTGTTTTGGAACATTTGCCTAAATGATAGGCGAATTTTGTAGCATTTTCAAATAAATACACAGTATTGCAGTATTTGCAACAAAACGTGACTTTATTGTTAACTGTATGAGTAGTGAAATGTTCAAACACTTTACTTTTCGGTCTCATGACTCAAGCACATCTACGCACGTGTTGATAGCGCCAGATACGTTAGAAGACTGAAC
The DNA here is from genome assembly GCA_946894065.1 of Acleris literana. Taxonomy (NCBI): domain Eukaryota; kingdom Metazoa; phylum Arthropoda; class Insecta; order Lepidoptera; family Tortricidae; genus Acleris; species Acleris literana. The sequence continues at coordinate 79,386,444 of OX335668.1, forward strand.
AAGTGCAACAAATTTTATCTTTTTAGAGGAAGGGAGACAGCCATTGAAAGAAAGAGACAGAAACATGATACTCAGAAACGGTACCTATCGCAAAAAGAGAAACGATTTTGTGATCGAAACAAAAGCTTAAATTTTATGATATAAAACACCAATTACGTGTATCTAGTAGGTGTAACACGAGGTTTTTAGCTAAAGTCATTTAATTCTGCTGAGTACTTCATTATTAACTAAGTTAAATAAAATAAAAAATGCCCAATCTGTATTGCAATATTCCCCTGTTTTGGGAATATTCCTGGGAATAAAGGAATATTCCCGGGAATATTCTCCATAGGAAAATTCCCATTCCTGGGAATATTCCCACGGCACATCACTATTTGCACCACACTGAGTTCCAAATTCAGGTATTTTTATGGACCACTTTTATACCAAATATGGCTTTGGGGTCATTACAACTAAATTACATAATGCCTTATCACTAATTCGACTTTTGAAACTGCCATGGTCCCATAATACCTAAATATTAAATTGTCTCATTTTTAAAATGAACAAAAGTCAGAATCACTTTGATCTCAAACATCACATTCTCAAAATGCCTAAATATTGAAAAGTGTATATTTCTTTCAAATACCATATCACATATACATAAAAATTTCAAAATAACGTAGGCCATAAGATTAGAGAAATTAGTTTTCATATGCTTTTATTAAGTTTTACCAGTCTCAGTGACTGTTGGGCGTATAATCAAATCCTCCAAGTTGCTTAAGGTTAGACGCCAGGGACATGGACATTGAAAATGTTGTGACTAAAACATCTAAATTTTGTTCAAAAACTATAATGGGTACCTAGAAAATTTCAAAATAACTTAAGTAATAACATCGGAGGGCAAAATGTTAGGTTCGAAATTCCTAAATTAGTTTTCACATGCTTTTAGTAACTTTTACCAGTCTCAGTGACTATTGGGCGTATAATCAAATCCTCCAAGTTGCTTAAAGTTAGATCCCAGGGACATGGACATTGAACACGTCGTGATTGAACCATCTAAATTTTGTTCCAAAGCTATAATGGGAACCTACATGTTCGGTAGGTAATTGGTCTGAGGATGCCTGAAATGTTTAAATAGTCCTGCTATTTGAAATTGAAACATCCCGTGCTATACATTATTTTTATTGTGATGCTATAAGATACATGACTTCATCTGCGAGGCTTAACCTCTTTATGCGGGATGTCAAAAAAATACCAAGTTCTAGTATCTTCTGATTATGATATAGTCCATAAAAATAAGCTTAAATACAAATACAAAAAGATGTCGAAATTTTGAGCATGGATCCGTGTCTAATCATACAAGCAATTCCGTCTTTACCATAAGGGCACATGGGGCCCGTGCCCAGGGCCCCCATCCACAGGGGGCCCCGAAGGACCGACAATTTATTACCCATAGTAAATAGAAGATCATAGTAGATTTTTTTTAGTAATAATTCGCTTTCTTTACTTTCCAAAAGGAGCCTCAATTTCTTGTGTTCCCTAGGGCCCCCCGTAGTTTAAGACGGCCCTGCACACAAGGGGTTAAACATTTTCCTCCTATTTACTGTCACATAGTCGGATAAAATTGTATTTCATACCTTCCTTGAATTATACAGTGTGTCCCTGGATAAAGTGCACACATGAATAGTGATGAAACTGCATGCAATTTAACCAACAAAAAAGATATTTTTTATTATGTGCGAAAATTCGCCATAATAACTAGGACTAATATGTCAAGCGGACTAAATGTCAAAATACCTAAATCCCAAAATGCCATTATTTTTTCTCATAACATTGGATTTTTGATACGGCCAAAGTTCACAACACCTTTATCTTAAACAAAAAACCATATGTTAAAAACAACCCAATACCAGAATACCTACATTTTAAAAAGTCTAGTTAACCTTCATGTATGATTGTTTACTATCTTCTTTAATGCTAATTAGTGAAATAAAAGTACCTATTGAATTTACTGAGAGATTGTTAATATAGTGTGTCCATGGATAAAGTGCACAAACGAATAGTGATGAAACTAGATGCAATTTCACCAACAAAAAAAAAACATAATTTATTTATTGTCTTTATTTAAAGATTTAAAATAAATTGGTTGATTGCTGTGTGGGAATCTTATCAGAACAAAGTGAAATATTTCGCCTCATGAAGTCTATTGAGATGAAATAAACGGGTTTTTAATTCCAAAGCATTTCTTTCGATTCACACCCTAATTATTGAAATCGGCGCAGCCCTTTAACTTGTAGATTTTTTTGATAAATGAAAAATGGAAGTGCCGCCGTCTGTGTTCCTAAGGGTTGAAAGTTTTGCTGATGCGGGTAAAATCACTTATTTTGACCTCTACTAGCATTACTAGAACTGTGCAAAGCGGCTTGCTTCCACCACAAAATGCAGCTTCTTTTTCATAACAACTAAAGGGTAAGATCTATTAAATTGTCGCCATTGGAATTATAGTTTATAAAATGAAATAATATTCTAGTAACTCAGAATTCTTTATTGTAAGTAAGTTTATGATTAAATATATCAGCTAACACAATTTTTAGTTTCTCCAGAGTATGACGAGACAATTCTAGGACTTTACTCCTGACGCGACTTATAGAATTTTACACGGATTAATTTCCGACCAGTGTAGTACAATTCATCCACTTTCTTTTGAAATCTGGTAATGATGTTGAAGGTTGGCATGTTTTCCGCAGCGTTGTTTTAATATTAGCCCAGTATTTTTCTATTGGCGGTATTTCTGGGCAATTTGGCGGATTCGTATTCTTCGGCACTACTTCGACAGAATTCAGATTATACCAGTTCAAAGCACGCGACGAATAGTGACAACTTGCCAAGTCTGGCCATAACAATGTCGAAAAAGTGTGCTTTTCTGTTAGTGGTATAAGCCTTTTTTAAGCATTCAGATGTATAAATATCCGTGTTAATTGTTCCCGTGGTTACAAAAGCGAACTTCTCATGCCGCACTGGCATATCGCTTGCCACACGAAGAACTTCTTGGCAAATTTCTGCACTGGAATCACTTTTTCTGATTCATGCAGACCCGAGACGTTGTGAGAAGAAAAGTATTGTTACCCTGGTATTGATTTAAAATAAGCTCGCCCATAAGTTTCGTCATCAATAATTAAGCACCCTGTTTTTGAACCAACAAGGGGTACACTACGAGGTGTCGACCGTCAAACTGCTCGATTATACTGTCCTACCGTTCTCTTCAATAGTTTCAATAGTTGGTTTCGCTGGTCTCCGACTTGTATTGCACGATTTTGCAAGCTTAGAAGTAGACCAGGCAGACATTGGAATTTATAGAAAATTCTCGCTAAATTAATTCGCGAACGCTTTTTTTCTTTTGACTACATCTTGACTAATAAACAAGTGAATGTTTTTTTTAAAGACTAAAACATGCAAATACGTCCTAAAGGAGGGTGGGCAAATTGGCCTATATGACCAATAAGGACAAGCGATCTATCACCGGATAGGTAATTCTAAGTTGTAAAACTATTACTAAGGCAGGGGCATGTTTTATAAAGCTACAAGTTACAATTTTGCAGGTCTAAACTGGCAACACTGCTCAAATAGCTGGTCGTCATTGGTCGAGGTTGTGTCAAATGGAAACTTGTAACCTGTAAATTGTAATTTGTAGCTTTATAAAACAGGACCCAGGTAGTTCGAAATCTTTGTGTGAAATAAGTTATCGCCATGCAAAGACGGCAGTATTTCAAAGTAACTATGCTAAAGTCGTCTATGTAGGCGTCCCGATGTTCCAGATTTAAAAAAAAACCCGCAGTTATTTGAGGTTTCCCGCTACACAAAATCGTTGTAGAATTAAAAACCGGCCAAGTGCGAGTCGGACTCGCGCACGTAGGGTTCCGTACAACTATACATCTAAATAAATGTTTTTCTTTATTCTTTATTATATTGGAGTTGATTGAATGAAAGGTAAAATGCGGTTTACGATTTATAACGTATTAAAAAAAAACTAATTATTAGATCTCGTTCAAACCAATTTTCGGTGGAAGTTTGCATGGTAATGTACATCATATATTATTTTTACATTTATCATTCCCTTATTTTAGAAGTTACGGGGGGGGGGACACACATTTTTCCACTTTGGAAGCGTCTCTCGCGCAAACTATTCAGTTTAGAAAAAAATTATAATAGAAACCTCAATATCATTTTTGAATACCTATCCATAGATACCCCACACGTATGAGTTTGATGAAAAAAAAATTTTTGAGTTTCAGTTCTAAGTATGGGGAACCCCAAAAATTTATTGTTTTTTTTCTATTTTTGTATGAAAATCTTAATGCGGTTCACCGAATACATCTACTTACCAAGTTTCCACAGTATAGCTCTTATAGTTACGGAATAAAGTGGCTGTGACATACGGACGGACAGACGGACAGACATGACGAATCTATAAGGGTTCCGTTTTTTGCCATTTGGCTACGGAACCCTAAAAAGGATACCCGATGATATAGTGCTTATTGTTATTGGTTTCTAGGCCAGCGTTCATACATTTTTGCCCATTCTACTTTGAAACCGAATAAGTTTAACCAAAGAAGGTTGCGAGCCCGGGAAAAAAAACGGACAATGTTAGCGAAAATTGAATAGTACTCACCCTTTATGACTAGTCCTAGTTGTTTAGGCAAATTTTTGGGCAAAAGTTTTAACCCCTTAGGAACACAGATTTTTCATTTTCAAAAAAATGTACAGCCTAAACGGTTGCACCGATTTTAATAACTAAATTAGGGTGTCAATCAAAAAGAAAGCGTATCATAAAAAAATAATCATTTAAATAAAATACGTATTTGCTAGCGAAAATCGCGCGTTATATTTGTCAATTTTGATTGATTTGAAAAATCAAAAAATACGTGTTCAATATTTTTTGATAATCTTACTGACGGACTAATTAGAATTATTACTTTTTTACCCAGGACACACCCCGTATTGTATTTTCCTGGTACAAATGTAGGTATATGTTTTATAACGACCGAAGGTGTAACGACATCTTTGGATATCTTGGCTAGTAATAGCTATAATTTGTGATTCTAAAACTTCATCTAATCCTCTACAACGTAACAATATACTGAATTACACCATTATTCCAGAATATAAACGAATTCAAAAGAAGTCCATACTTTCTAAGCCACTAAGGCATTTCGCGTTTTACAACCAACAACATTGACTCTTCGTACTGAAAGAAAAATGCTCTAGACCGGGGGTGACATGTTGTCTTGAAAGTTGGTGCAGCTAATCAATATATCGAAATCGTGTAAGAAGTAAAAACAGTTAATATTAGCTAAAACCTAAGTTAGAGGCTGCTGTTATTCCAAGTGAGCTTTAATTTAGGTCAAATGGTCACAAAATCCTCAAAATTTGAATTAAGCAGTTCTCATCGATATTAATCGACACCGCTTGATGCAATACGAAAAAAGGCCCAAACCTAGATTCCCTGAGTGCCTCGGATATATACATATATTATAATTATTGGGTTAAGATAGACATACTCGAACGTACAGATACAAATAGTTTGCTTAAATAAGACAGGTAAAAGGAAATTAAAAACGTTTGTCGTAACTAGTTCTGTCACTTGTCAAATAAGGTTCAGAATTTTAGCCCATTCCCAATAACAGGAATTGGTCAAAACTGACATGCACGATTTTACCCAACACTCTACCACAATTTAACACAGGTAAATAAAAGCTGGTAAAAAGATATGAGAGAAGAAAACACCGTGGTAATAATAAAACAGATATTTTTGCTCCCTGTCACAATCTGGTCGACTCGGAGAAGGCAATGAAATGAGTATGGTAAAATTATCTTAACCTATTGAACGTTACAGTCAGCGGATTTATGTGCTTCGGACAACCAACCCGTTTTACGTTTTATTATAGTTAGTAAAAGTGCATTACTGTATGAAAATCATAATAATTCTCTATAGAAATGTGCATGGAAGAAGGATAGTGTAACGCGTAAAGATTTAAAGCTAACTTAACATGTTTTCGGAACTCGGACTCGGCCCGGTGAACTCGTGGTAAGCGAGTCAGAATCGGCCTGGTCTGACCTATACTGTTTTTCACCTTTTTATATCTCATCAAGACTAGGTCTATTTTACTTAAAGGATTATTTTTAATGTATGTATATATTTGACGATGTAATCGCTGCCCACCCACAATATTATAGTCAATATTATTGATTTTTTCAGTTGACTTTTCAGGGCTCTTTGAGCAGGGCTATACTACGTATATGCGGCTGATAAACCCGACCACTGATACAGTTCTCTTCAAGATAAAGACCACAGCCCCCAAGAAGTACTGTGTGCGCCCCAACTCCGGTGTGCTCGAGCCCAACTCTAAGGTGGACATTGCGAGTGAGTCACCATCACCTACCTTAAATATGGCTAGTCATAGTCATAGTCATATGAATTATGCATTTATGTGTTACAATGGTTGTTCCAATTACTAGAATAGTCAAACATAAACCCTGTAAGGGCACAGCAATTTACTAGTTTATTAATTTACGCAAACTTAAGCTATGTATAACTAATACTTAAAATCTAAAAATTAAAAGCTATTAGCTATTATAAAATTATTTATAAAATATTTTATCGTCCTCCATTAGTGTAATGGTCGGTAGTATTCTATTGTATATTTCTACCGCCATGTGATGAACAGTGATCGGAATAGGTAGAGTATATTTACCTAAAGTTCGCAAAAGGACATAATATAGAGTGGTTACAACCGGGTGAAATATTAATTTATTTTTATTGAATTCCTGATTTCCGATATTTTTAATGCTAAATATACGTAATATTTACTCACGGTATGGGATATTTTATGTTAGTTTGTGATAAAAGGGGCCTGCAACTCATTCCTTATATCTAATAATGTAGGTGGAGTATATTTACCTAAACTTCGTAGAACAGAGACATAAACTGGAGACTTCCTTGCGACTACACAATACCTAGTTCCAGAAAAATACCGGAAATCCGAAATTCAATAAAATAAATTAATATTTCTCTATACCTATTATGTCCTTTTACGAACTTTAGGTAAATATACTCTAACTATTCCGATCACTGGTGATGAGGCCCTGAACTAAGCATTTTCATGTTAGTAAATGTGCTTAGAAGGTTTTTCCTTTGAAGTTATGCGGATTAAGGTGTTTATCTCTGATCGGTCAGATAGGTTAGGGTTCTTTCTAATGACTTTACAAATTTCAAATATAGAAATAGATGTCAAAGTTAAAATTTTCAATCAAACAAAATGTGGTTTGTAACTTTCCGTTTCGTTTATATTCTTATACATCCTTTTTGTACGTTTCCAGTCACTCCACAACCGGTGTTTGTCGATCCTAATGACAAACACAAACATAAGTTCATGGTGCAAAGTGTCATCGCTCCTGAGGGAAAGACTAACATAGATCAAGTGGTATGTTGTTATGTCGTCACCTAAGTGCTGATATAATTTTTATTTATCTTAATAATATAATCTTATTAATTGCAGTGGAAGGAAACCAGTGCTGAGCAGCTAATGGACTACAAGCTGAAGTGCGTGTTTGAAACTCCGCGTGGTACGAACGTAAGTTGATAAAGGAATGTATAATATTAAGCTTGTTTTCTACGTACATGTGTAGGGCCTCAGACTGTCAAGTCGACATTTCCGGCAGGTTGTAGTCACCAGCAATACTATATTATCCAATTTTACCATTTAAACCTGACACACGTTTAGTGATGTACCGCGGGAACATTTCCGTTCCCCAGATTATTCTCGTTGGGTACATTCCCCGAAATTTCCTATGATTCCGAGGATATTCCCCAAATCGGAAATCGTTTAAAATAGTAAACGAAGAATATTATCCTCGTAAGGAAGGCCCACGTCAAATATCGATAGTTCAAAAACGAATCTTGTGTCAGTCAAGTTACGTTAGAAGTAATTTTGACATACGTCCTACATATAGGCCGCCGTTGGGCCTTACGAGGATAAATCAAATCTTAAAAGAAGATAATTGTAGCGGATTTCATATCGCCATAAAATAATGTGTAAATATTGTTTTCAGTGTAAAACCTTTTTAATTACCTACCTTACAAGTATTTCTATTAACAAAGTTGAAGTTGATATCTTTTTTTTATTACGATTAAACTGATTGATCTGTTATTGTAGGTAGTATATATTCATTTATAAACATTGACCAAAATATCGAATGAATGTTGCATGGTTAGTACATAAAATCAACTACCTATTAAATAGAATATAATTAAAATATAGCAAATTCCAGATATTAAAAAAACATTTTGTTGCATTAGCTACATATGGGTGAATTGCAGAAAAAATGCACCTTTTGAATTTCATAACTAAACTGAGAGTAAACGAAATTGATAATTGGTGCAACGAAACTGATAACATAAGGCGTCGGGCACATGGAATAATACCAGTGATATCTTGTGGTTTGATTCGCAGAATTATTTAATGAAACGTTTTTATTTAATCAGCAAGGATCGGAAAAACGACCGTCATTTTGAAAACATAACCCTGTTCCGTATAGCAGAGACTTCCTTAATATTAATTAAAAATATTATTAGGTATTTTATAGATTTATTATACAATAATTTATATGTACTTAGCGACAATTTTATTAATGAATGACACCGAAATGTTAATTAGAAAACACAAACACACATACAAACAGTAAACCAATGTCAACGATTGCCCCAATGTCCTCCGTAAACTGTGAACAAACTTTTTCGACTCATAAATAGGCGAAAATTTAAAAAAAAGACATTCTTTTTGATTGGCGAAAGTGTTTTTTTCCCATAACCATTATGGTTTTTATTCATTAATAATATTGTTGCTGAATACATATAAATAATGGTAAGTATAATAAATATAATACCTAATAATATTTTTAATTAACATCAGAAGGAAAACTCTCCTGTACGGAACAGGGTTATGTTTTCAAAATGACGGGCGTTTTTCCGATCCTTGTTAATCAGCAATATTTAATCATTATATTTGGTTCACATAAAAAAAGAAACAGTTATAAAACATTTTTTTTTTCCTTTTTGACTGTTGCTGGGTTCTGTGAGAGTTGATATCTGGTGCAAATATTTGCTCGAAATAAGCCCAGGCCAAAGTAAAGATTTAAAAGATGTAAATTAAAAAAAGCCCAACAAAGCATCGCCTTAAAAAAGCACCTAAAAGAGGTCAAGCACTTAAAGTTCTTTGAAAACTTCTCTGATTAATGCTCTTTCCAACGGTGTATCATATATCATATCCGTAGATTTCATTTTATTCACGAGTTATTAGCTAATTTAGCTGAATACTTGGGCAAAATTCTGCATTCAAGCATGTTAAGGCCAAGACCAAAGAATTTTGCCAAGTGTCCAGCAGCGTTTTTAGTAATTTTAGTGAATCATTATCATTAGCTACAACCAGCCATAACGTTACAAAAAAAATACACGAAAAACTCCAAAAAAATCATGGTACCATGGCAGGATTTTCAACTTAATAAAATGTTTCAAATTTACTCACCAATATTTTCCCTATAGTTTTATTGCATGAACTAGGCTTTACACTATCTCAGTTTCGTAACATAACGAAAAATAACGAAACTGTGAATGATAATATGAGAAATCTTAACCTAAAGATATACTTCCCTTCAAATGTGTAATGCATTGTTCTAGAACTGTGTAAATTTTTAAAAATCAGAGAAAAACTACACGATAATGTATAAAGTGATGTACGAAAATAAAACTTTTACCTGAGAAAATCGCCGTTAATCACCCTGAGATTTTTTAGATTTTAAACACTAGACTGTCGATCCGTGTGCCACTTCGTCGAAAATATAATGCCTGGCGCTGTGTTCAACAGTTTTACAGATGTCAAGGTGTTGACCGATTAAAAAAAGTAATTCTACTCAGACGTAAAAAAAAATGTTGGGATTAAATGTGTCGTAACTAACGCTGAGTAACGAAAGTCCAGTAAGTTGGGACAGGTAAATTAACATTAAAATTTCATAACATTTACAATAAAATTGAATATATTTGTACGGAACTTAAAGACTAACTTAAAAGGACTGAATAATTTACAGTTATACTTTATAAGAATTGATATAAATGATAACAAATTTCCGTGATAAAAACACACTGAATTGGGACATGAACATAATGTACGGATTACCCGCGTATCACAGTCTTATTATTTTTTAATTATAAAAATAAAAAGGAATTGAAATAAAAATATTTTTATCTGAAGTATTCTTATTCTTAAAGAAAAATAATTTCACTACCTTTTCTTCTCATAATATAACTTTAAATCCGTGTTTTCACGGTACACTAGATAAACTAAAAGGATTTTTTTTTCTGCAATTCACCCATATCTTTTTCTCAACAGATCTGCTATGTCTTTTCCTCTTATTCGCAAAACGGCACTGCAATAGCTCAGCTCAGTCGTGTTTCCTATTTGGTGCAAAGAGGACTTGCGTGTAAGTGCTGTGTCTTAAGCAATGATGCCAAAAAGTAAAGTGTTTCAACATTTTGCTACAAAGAGTTTACGTTTGGAGATGACTTAACACTACATAATATCTAACGATCGGGTGTGTTATCATTATCACATCGTTTTGTACGTAATGCCCGAAAATATGACGACGCGCTGGCCTAGTTGGAAGTGACCCTGCCTACAAAGCTAGCGGTCCTGGGTTGAAATCCCGGTAAGGGCAAATATTTGTGTGGTGAGCGCGAATATTTTTTCCCGAGTCATGGATGTTTTCTATGTATTTAAGTATATATTTCTCTATGTAAGTATTTATATCCTTGTCTAGTACCCATAGTACAAGCCTAGAGCTTAGTTAGGGACTAGGTCAATTGGTGCGACATTGTCCCCTGATATTTATATACTTTATTTATTTATCATCATCAATACATACCCCCTTACTAATAAACGTTGAGTAACGGTGGTATAGCTATACAATGTTTTGTCCTTATCTGTCATTGTGACATTTGAATTTGACAGAAAAGGACAAAACATTGTATAGCTATACTACCGTTACTCAACGTTTATTAGTAAGGGGGATAGTATAAAATGAAGTCGCCCTCCTCGTCTGTCTGTATTTCCACTAACTCCTAAGGCACTGGTCCCACCGCCGGCGAGTAAGCGATGAACTATCGGCGATTTTCTTGCCCAAGAAACGAACAAAAGATAATCGCTCCCGTGTAAATAAAAGAGAGGTTTAAGTTTATAGTTCATCGCTGGCTCACTCGCTCAGCGATGAACTATAAATGTATATCTCTCTCTTTTAATTACACGGGAGCGATTATCTTTTGTTCGTTTCTGGGGCAAGAAAATCGCCGATAGTTCATCGCTTACTCGCCGGCGGTGGGACCAGTGCCTAAACCACGCAACGGGTTTTGATACGGTTTTCACTGTCATTTAGAGAATATATTCCTAATATTTATTAGGTTATTTGCGAAGCTAGTTTCTCCAATTCAGTATTTATCCTTATCCAGATAAATACGTTAGTTGCCTTGGGCATTTAATGAAGATTACAATTGTCCTTTACACTATATTATTTAAATAAATACTTTAGAAGATATATGGCAGATTCAAAATTACGCGCAACCTAAATCTGTATTATTATCGAAACGGTTGGCCGGGCCTACAGCCGCGCTTCGCCCTACAGTACATTCAAGAACTTTATTGTTGAGCCACTATGGAACCCTGTCATAATGATGCCATAATGCGTAATGATGTCAAGCCACATGAAAGAAATTACGCTAAACTTAATGATTAACTTTAAGCGACAGGGTACCATAGTGGCTCAACAATTGGAGTCCTTGACTGTACTTATAATAACAAACATTTTGAAATTATCAGACGTGCATCGGAGCTGATCTCCTGTTGCCCACTTACTTTTATTTATACGAGCCCCAATATAAATGAGTTCGTCCGCCAGGAAAAAAAATATTAACCTAACTTCAACATAAAATTCAGGGAGACCTAGATGTTTAGTAGAAAATCTAACATAAAAACCATAAAGATTATAAATAATATTTTATTTTCCAACAAAAAAAATTATAACATTCCACGGTAATTAAAAAAAAAACATTATTTCGCAAAATGTAACACCCGCAAAAAAGTTCGTCTTCAGTTCAACCGACGACGCAGAATAGAACGTCTACCATTTGGTGGCGTCACCTTTTGCATCTAAAACGGCTTTGATCCTGAACGGCATTGAATCTACTAACTCTCGACACTCTTCAGGGGTTATTCCATTCCAGACACAGCTTAGTTTCTCCTTAAGATTAGCTTTTGACCTAGAAGGGTCTTTTCGCAACTTCTTCTTCATTTTCCACCACAAAGTTTCTATGGGAGACAAGTCTGGGCTGCTGGACGGCCATGACATGGTAGGGATTTTTTTGGACTTCAGCCACGCCATCGTTGACTTGGCGGTATGGCATGAGGCACCGTCTTGTTGAAAAGTAAATGTATTTCTAAGTTTCAACTTCGGTATAGACGGCAGCAAACTCTCTTCCAAGATGCTTTTGTATTTCTCGGCATTGACGGTTCCATCTATAAATTGCAGACGGCCTACACCCTGTGCCGACATACAGCCCCAAATCATCAAAGATGCCGGAAACATCACCTTTCGCTTAAGACAGTCATTATGAAATGCCTCTCCTTTTTCTCGAATGACTTTACTTCGTTCGTCGCCAACTGTGACGTCGAATTTCGATTCGTCGCTCCATATTATTCTTCGCCACTGATCGGCGGCAGTCCAGTTTCTGTGTTCTTTAGCGAATTTCAACCTGTTTTTTTTTCTGTTTTTGAGTAAGTAACGGTTTCTCTTTAGCTGTGTAAAAACCGTAGCCCATTTTCTTCAGTACTCTCTTGCAGGTGTCGACTGATATATTCTTTTTAATAGCGTCACGCCATAGTACGGTAAGTTCTCCTGCTCTTGCACGACGATTTTTCTTTATGATCTTCCTCAGAATCCTGTCTTCTGCTTTGCTAGTTTTTCGTTGACGGCCAGTTTTCTTTAAACAGGAGACTGTTCCGTGTTTTCGATGATGCTCGATGATCGTTTGAATTGTAGATCGTGGCAACGACAGGTCCTTGGATATTTGGTACGTCGATTTGCCCTTTTTGTTATGAGAAATGATAATTTTCCTCACTTCTTCGGGCACTGGTTTACCTCGTGCCATTTTTATAGAATAATGATTAAGAAGTAATGATAATTTGCTTGTAATTTGGCTTTTTATATAGCCCGTTGACATATTAGATGACAGAGAATATTCTTTATTCAATTTGAACTATTATTTTACATCATACCACTTAAAAAACTGTTTTTATTTTAAATAGACGACCTGTTTTGCGTCAAATATGAACTAGACGTAATTTTTTGCCTACAAGATGATAACTTTATGATAGAATTACATTAAGATCGTTAAAATTATCACACTTTGTACAACACAAGATTAAACTAGGTGTAATGACCTCGTGTGTAGCGTATTCCATTAATCATCAAAGTCAATCCGAGATTAAATATCTGCCTTACAATTAAATATTGTATTTTGAAGTGCAACTAGACGATCTATTATGCATTGGGGCTCGTATTAATAAAGAAATACAAGATTTTCCGTTTATTAAATTCGGGAAACGGGTCGGTTAGTTAGATTAAGGTTTTGATTAAAAGTTATTTTTATGTTGTATTTCATATTTTTTCAATACATAATATATATAGGTAATAGGTAGGTAATAAATTAAGTTTTATGCTTTTGGCATAACCTGTCTGGCGCAAGGTTTTGCCGTGTTTTAAAAAATAAATAAATATTAGGTTATCAACGAGAGGTAGGTATTGCTTATTATTGAATTTTGTGGATTTGAGGCATAAAACTATTTTTTTTCTTATTTTAAGGTTGTGTTGTAAATATTTCGAATATAGGTACTTACATATTTCCTGTTGTACGTAAATTTGAAAATAAATGTTAACTTATATGCTTTTAGCATGTTACCATAGCCTGGCGAGTGTTAGTTTAGTAGCAATTTGTTTTTGTTTGTGTAATTTTGTGGATTTGGGTTAATAGATTTTTTGAAGTGATAATGGGAGGGTAAATAGCTTCGTTACGTAACGCGTTACGGCCATGTTACGGCGCCAGTCTGTCTTAGAGGTGCGCGCCGCGTTGCGCCGTCGTCGACCCACGCCACGCCGCGCCGTAACATCCACACGGCGCGCCGTGAGCGACTGACCAACCATTCGATCAAACGATGCGGCATTGTTAGACTCGGTTCGTGGGCTTAAGACAGACTGAAAAAGTACCTGTGCTGCATACCTCGCAGAGAAAATAAATAAACAGGCCTATATTTCCGGTACATCTACAAATCCACATCCGCGGTAACTCCTGCTGTTATTGCTACTTCCTGAAATTAATCTGTTGTGTCAAAGTTATCAAGAAACACAGCAGCAGCATTTTCAGCTCTAGATTAACTGCTGAGTTTAATCTGTACTTGAGTTGCAGGAGCTGGTAACAATGATGAATCAGGGATTTAAGCAAAAGGAGATGAAAGTAAATGTTGCCAAGCCCAAGGTCATGGTGATAGAGAAGTACGAGGAGATTACTGAGTGCGTGATAAATATCAATGGTGAATTAGTAGAGCAAGTGAGTGAAATTGTGTACATGGGAAGTATGTTTACAAGAGATGGTAATTGTAAAAAGGATGTTGCGGGTGGTATAGTTCAACTTAGATTAGTTTAAGTTATCACTTCTGTCGGGCGTCCCGAGACGCACACGTTTTTTTTAAGGAGAAGAATCAAAATTAATTATGCCTCTAAGAAGTCGTTCTAATATAGGTCGTCGAACTAGGGATAATAATAGAAACAATTTACGTCTAAATGGTGAAATCGAAGAAGAAAGGAAAATCAGGCTGTGAAATAGAAGAGAAAGTAATTGTTTGCGAAGAAATAGAGAATCATCTATTGAACGTGACGTTCATCTTAAAGTTGATAGGGATAGACAAATCTCAGCGAGCCAGAGAAGCTTCTACTGAGCGTAACGTTCGGCTTATAGGCCACAGGGATAAACAGATCTCGGAGAGCCAGAGCATCTTCTACTGAACATGTAAGTAGGCCGAACGTAAGTCCACAAGAATTTCTAATTTGTGGCCAAATAAAGTGAATTCTGCATCCCTCTGCAAACCTCTATGCAAATGCACCTATCTAAAAATTCTTTCACCGTTTGAAAAGTTTATTATTCCAGATGAACTTGGGTTATTTTTACTTATATTAACCTAAGCGAAGCTAGGGCGGGTCGCTAGTTTTATATAAAATGTATACATACAGAAAGGTAAAATTCTCTTATATTTCCCATTAGCTGTTGCTCGCGACTCCGTCCGCACAGAAAAATAAAACATAACCTATGTTACTCAGGGATACTGTAGCATTCTAATGGCGAAATCGCATTTTAAAGGGGCCACGGATGATTTTCACATAGTTATTTAAAGGAACTCTAAATACACATAATATACAGTGGTGGTCACATAATTAGGGACACTTGTTTTTTTCCCATACAATTGCCTACAAATATGGCTTTTCAATTTTGACAACCAATCAAAAAGTTCTTAATCAATTATATTTTTAGTTACATTTATCGTTAACTAATAAGTTTAAATGTATGTAGAATTTAGCTCTGTTGAGATCGGATCTTTAATTTTATAAGGATTTGAAAAAATAAATATTCGGCGCTCATACAAAGTTGTAGAATTTTGTATGGACGCGTCAGCACTTAGTTTTTAAATCCTTATAAAATATAAGGTCCGTTTTTAATATTAGTTTACTGTACATCAGTTTAAACCTTAGTTAATTATGTAAAGTAAAATGTATTTAGCAATAAAATTGGTCGAGAACTTTTTGATTAATGGTCAAAATTGAAAAGTCATATTTGTAGGCAATTGTATGGGGAAAAAACAAGTGCCCTTAATTATGTGGCCACCACTGTATGTAATTTATGGCGTTAAATAATATCGGAGCGGAGATGTTAAAGATTTAAGTATTCAGTAAAAAAGTACGCCCAAGTATGAATATTTAAATATCTCGGCTCCGATGCACTTAAGAGTATTACGTTACATAACAAAATATGTTTATTTTTAATAATTCTATCATAATTTAACACTTTTACGAATGGCCGCTAATCTTGAAAATGTATGAATTCTACAAATGACAACAATTTTACCCAAACCCCTTTGGAGCAACTTTTTTTCCAAGACCTCTGTTTTATAGTATTCGGCATTGTTTTTTCCCCTTTGTCAATAAATACCAAAGGAAGTTTACCCCGCTTGCAAACTGCTCCCCAATGCATCCCTGATGGTGCACTTTGGAATCTTGGCACATTCCTCTGATTATCTGGAACTAGCTTCTGCCCGCGACTTCGTTCCCGTGGAATAGTTACTTTGGGCTAACGCTAACTTTGTTTACGTAGAAGGTTGAAACATTCTTCATTGGTGCTCCGCTCCTATTGGTCTTAGTGTGATGATATAGCCTATAGCCTTCCTCGATAAATGGGCTATCTAACACTAAAATAATTTTTCAAATCGGACCAGTAGTTCCTGAGATTAGCGCGTTCAAGAAAAAAACAAACTCTTCAGCTTTATAATATTAAGTATAGATATCTTGGATGTTTGCTGCCCACAAACGATCATTTTGAGCATTGTGAGATTGCTCTAATACGAAAAGTTTTTCGTCCGAAAAAACGAATTCATCCCCCGCGTGAGAGGAAAGAGTATAGTGTGTGATCGATTTAATCTTTTTTCCTTTTTAGCTTCGGAAATGCCGTGTATTTTGTCTTTCTTGTAAGCGTGACCTCGAGGTCTGCTCTCAAGATATTGTGTACTGACTGATCCTCTTGAAATCTTTAAAGTCTGCAGCTAATTTTCAGACCGAACGGTGTTATTTCCGGCGGAGACGCTCTCTCACGATTTTCACGGCCCTATCCGTTCTTCCTGAACGCGGGTGACCATATGTCTTGCGGTCTTCTAACGAGACGGTCTCACTGTATCTTCTAATTGTAGTATAAACTAGGTTACGCTTAATTCCAAAAGCATTCAATGCCGCAAAAATTGCACTGGGGCTATCGCCTTAAAGAAATTTTGAGATAATAGGTTGCCGGAACTGTTTCATCATGGATGGAGTGAACGACGTTACCTAAGTATATACATATTTTTGAAATATTGTTTTTTGTGCGGGACAATATACACTTCAAATCATCGAAAAGTAATAAGTATGGAAGAGTGAATACGGAACCTTAAATTATTCGCACATTATCATATTTATTATATTTATACTATGACAAGTGACGCGCTCCACTTTATCAGCTCGTTGCCGGCATATGCTTTTAAATAAAAACCTGGCAAGAGCATGTCGGACAATGCTCAGTGTAGGATTTCGAAGCCTTTACTGTAAACACAAAAACTACCTCATAAAAGGGTCATACACACTCGCAAACACAAAAGTTGTCTCCCCTGTGATCAATAGTTAAAGGCTTATCTTATCTTATCTTATCTTATTGACGGGGTCCTTACGAATACACTTCGACCCTATGGGATTCTGGGTAGCCACAACCTAGGATTTTCTTTCTTACTCCAGCGAGGGCATCACCTTCACACAATAAGTGTTTCATTGTTTCCACCTCTTCGCCGCACATTCTACAATCTGTGGTGTCATAAAGGCCCATCTTTTCTAGGAGATGTTTAACCCTGAAGTGCCCGGTAAGGGCCGGTGCAGACGGTGTGCAGTCGCCCTAAGCGGGCTGCGCAGGTAGTTTGCAGTTTTCAGGCAGTTACATCAAATGCATCAGAATTGCCCTCGAACTGCCATTTTGCAGCTGAGTTGCAGTTCAAATGCAGTCCGTCTGTACCGACCCTAAACGCTCTATATCGGAGTTGTCTTCTGCTGAGTTTCCAAAGGTTTTTGGTCCAACTCTGGTCAACTCCTTGTATGAAGAGCTTCGCATGCCCTAAGCCTACCGTAGTTTTCCACTCTTTTTGGTGATTTACTAGGGCGTTATTGTTCGGGGCTGCTTTTATGGTGCCCGGTGATGGTGCCACAAATGGTTCAGATCCGACGTAAGCGTCCTTGGATCCTTCCCTTGCCAGCTCGTCCGCGGCTTCATTTCCGGGAAAGCCTTCGTGTCCTCGAATCCACATCAGTTTCACTTTGTTGTGCCTACCAAGCTTGTTTAAGGCTTGGATTCCATTGTAGACTAGTTTCGAGTCTACTCTAGGCGCTGTCAGCAGCGCTGTGCATTTTATCGAAGCCCATCATCAGTATTCTGTCTGGAACAACATTGTTTGCCAACCTCTGCAGTAACTTGCACGCCTCAGACTGTATGGCGATATGCAGCGGTGGGAGGTTTAGTAGGACCTCCATTGCCACCATCGGCGTCGTTCTGAATGCCCCTGTTATAGCCATGCAGGCCACCCTCTGCACCTTAGTTAGAGAGTCCTTGCTTGTCCTTAGTGTTGTTCTTGGCCACCAGGCCAAGCAACCGTACATAATTACGGTCTTACCATCATGGTATAGATCCACTTCAGTACTTTAAGGTTAAGGCCACATGTCTTGCCATATGCTGATCTGCACATTCCAAACACTCTCAGCGCTTTTGTTATCGCGTTGTCTTCGTGTTTTTTCCAGATGAGTTCTTTATCTAGTATGATACCTAGGTATTTTACCTCACCTGACAGTTTTAGTACCTCGCCAAACAGCTTTAGCTGTTTCACGTGTTTGAGGTCCAGTTTCTTAGTAAATGGAATTACTACAGTTTTGCTGGCAGCCGATGTGCTTATGGCTTCGTACGTAGTTCTATCGAATGTTCCCTCCACATCGAGAAATGCCGCAAGACAGATCTCTTTGTTTTCGAGAGCATTTTCTGCTTTATTCACTACATAATGAATCGCAGTATCTGTTGATTTGCCCGGTAGATACGCGCATTTCATTTTATGCAGTGGATACCACCTTAGAGGTCCATCTCTTATGTGCCTGTCTATCAGCTTCTCTGGTGTTTTTAGTAAGAATGATGATAGACTTATAGGCCTGTATGATTTTGCATCACTGTGATCTGCCTTGCCTGGTTTTGGCAGGTAGATCACTTTTACCAGCCTCCAGACATGTGGAACGTGCCCGAAGGCCAAGCATGCTATGTACAGCCTGCTTAAATGCGGGACAATTACATTTGCGCCCTCTTGTAGTAGGATTAGATATATCTCATCCGGGCCCAGTGCTTTGTACGGTTGGAAAGTGGATAATGACCACCTTATTTTGCCGACGTCTACTACCTTTTTGGCAGTGTCCCAATTGTATCTTGTTGTCCGTGCTGTCTGCTCTGACACACAAATTGGTACACTGTCTATTTCGCTCTCACGTATGATGGAACCGGGAAAGTGTGTGCTACACATAACTTTCAGGGTATCTAAACCCGTTTCTGTCATCCTTCCCCTATCGTCCTTTATTGACGTTAATGGAGTTAACCTTGCTACTGCTAGTGCTTTTGTGAGCCTCATACCTTCTAGTATCGAGCTTATCTGGTTGCAGTGATTTTGCCCCGCACTACTTTTTGCTTTTCTTACAGCTTTATTATACTCCGTGAGCTTGTGAGCGTAATATTTTTAGAAGATTTACTTCAAATTTTGAAATGATGTTCTGTATCACGTTCGCGGACGGAAATGCTATTGCATTCGAATTTAGAAAACGTGTTATGCCGCGCATGCTATGGCAGTCTTTTTTAAGCAGGAATACTAAAGAATGCGCTTTGCCGTAGCTTATTATTGGACTGTCAGATTCATTTCAATCGTGAAAAGCTTACTGTCATATTACTAAGTTTTCTCACACTTACAAAGTATCTCGTGAAGCCATGTATCGGGGGTTCGAAAATGAAAATTACATTTTTGCGAAATGAAAGTTTGTAAAATTATATACTTTGTCAAATGATGTATTGGTAAAAAGTCAGGATACGGAGCCGAGTACATAACGTCTTTGACTGACATTATCATTCAGATGAACAATAAATTAACTTCGTAATTGTTCGGCTTCTGTTGTATCTTCACAATTAAATATATGTAGCTAGGATTTATTTCTACTAATGTTTAAAAAGACGCTATACTCTTAAAATGTCATCTTTACTAGAATATTGTTGCAATTTTCTGTTTTTGGAGGTACGTGACAAAAACGTATATCGCTCTTGCTGTGATCAAAATATAGCACCGAAAATAAGCAATATTAAAGTACATTTGGAGACAACCAAGCGAATTTTGAAAACAACTAATTATGAAGATATTTGCTTGAACTTGAAACCGAACCTTGAATATAGTGAATAAACTGATGATTTTATATTAGATGTTCAAACCTCAGATAAATAATAAAAATATTCCTATTTTACATGTCACACGGAAGTTTAGATACAAACATCATCCTGTGTGCAAAATTACTGATTTTTACGTCATCCGCATGATTTGTTCGAGCCCTGATCATGACTCATTATGCAGTGTCTAGATAGCACAAGGTCTTGGTTTTAAATCGTCTAGGTAGCAAAACGTCGTGATTGCATAACGACTAGATTATATTAGATGAATTTTATATAGGAACGAGTATTTATTGTCTAGGACTCCATACTAGTTGTTACTAATTTGCTATATTAATTTTACTATTATATATATATATATACATACAGGGTGTCTGGAAAACCTTTGGAGATATTTGGCGCACTTAGTTCGCACGATTCTGATCACGGGTGTATGGTTCATTTTTGTTTCTATTAATGTAAAAAAAAGAAGGTTTAATTATATTCATCTTGTTACTTGATGTATCGCAGCCGATATCTTGACCTTGACATTTTGATGTTGATACTACTCTAAACGTTCGCAGTAACTAACGTCAAAACTCCAAGTTCAAGGTGAACGACCTGAGACCATACCTACGTTATTTACATGGTATGTAAACAAACAGTTCGCCCCATGTAAACAAAAATCAAGTTAACATTTAAAAAAAAAAAGATAAATTTTAGTGAAACTTTGTATTTTCATTTTTGCTATTTGAACACTAGCTGGTTTTAAATGTAAATTCACTAGATCTCTTGTTCATGCTTTGCCAAGAGTGAGCATATCGTCCGTATTGTCAAGATCTAACCATATACCAATGTTTTCTGCTCTAAAGTGGCCCATATAACTGGTTTACATCAAAAATAATTAAGACTTGAATATTTGAAAATAACATAATTTAACAATGACATTTAATGACTTCTAAAAGTTCGGATAGACGATGGATATAAAGGTTGTCGCATAATTCATTACAATTTATGATGATGTCACACTTACCATAGAGAAATTTTTTTACCAACCTTTCGCAGGCCATGGAATCGATAAACTTACGTAGTACAGCACGATAGCTCTTAGTAGGTGCTTCGGGTTTGTACTTCTCTCTCACTGGCTCTTAATTGCGTAATAAGTGTTTTTACCCAGGATCTGGCATTGTTCTTTGGTAACATGATTCAATTTTTGCCCGAAACCTTCTGATTAATAAGCTATTACTTCCAATTAAATAACCACCATTAACTGCCGCACTCAGAGACGTCAATTAAGTTTAATGCTTGTTTAGTAACGTGTTGTTTTATTCTATTCCTATAGCAAACAAAATGACAGACGCAACTTTAATCAAGCATTAAATTAAATTGACGTCTCTGAGTAAATGATGGTTGATACTTAAGAATACTGTAGTGTCACCACAGAGTGTCACCACGTTGATCTCTTCTTACGAAGCTATCCTAAAAGACGTGATAGACGGGCGAGTAAGTACGCCATACTTTCACGACATTTGGAAATTTCACGAAAAATTTTACCCAACTAAGGACTGAAATTAAGGAACTTTAACTTTGTCAGTTTTGTGACGAAAATTAGCTACACATTGACAGCCGCCAAAACTGACAAAGTTAAACTTCCTTAATTTCAGTCCTTAATTGGGTACACTTTTTTGTGTAAATGCCCAAGTACGGCGTACGTACTCGCCCGTCTTCATCCCTGTATCTTTTTCTTTCTTCTAGGATACGAATATCTTTCAACAACTTCAACAACGCGTATGATTGATGCCAGCTTTAAATGCAATTCTGATAAAACGTAATTTGTACTTAGGAACGATTTTATTTTTACAAAAGAAACCTAAATCCTATATTTAAATATATAATGCCTGTAAACACATGTTATATTACCACTACATCAGCAATTCCACGCTCTCGGTAATTCATCTATAAGACTGAAACGATGGTTTTAGACCATATCGTGAACTGAAATGAATACAATAAACAATCGATCTGAAATGAATACAATAAATAAACGTTAACAATAAACAATCGATCTATCGTTCTAAAACATTAGACAACATTTCTGACACCACGCCATGAACCATGTTTAACGAAAACCTGAGAAGGTCAGCCATTGTCTCTGCATGGGTCGTGCCAAAATCCTGGCACTTGTTGGGCGACTCAAACACAGCAGTCTCTCTTGCGTGATATTAAAACGAAATATCTTGCAAAGGAAGTTTATTTTAATTATATTGGAAACTTGTCCGAAGTCTTTTCGGGGACACCCAGGAAATACGCAAATGCCTTCGACTTCTGGCGTCCGCATTAATCCGTAGTAATTGTTTCCAATGCAGTTATCCGAAATTTTGCTGATTTTTCGTATTCTCTTGTAGAAATCGAGCAATAAGTAACCTACCTAATTAATTTACTAGAACACATAAGTAAGTCCCGATGACAGTTAAACTCATTTTATTTTTTGAGTAGTTGACACAAAAAGTGGCTCGACAGGTTTTTATTTATTGCTTACTCGGAGAACATCCTTGGTTTTGTAGTAAGAACAGCCATTTCTTCGTACAAAAACCGGGTAATGTAGGAAGAATATTTACTTCTTTGTACATAACTGCCAACGGAACTAGTAATGTGTAAAGAACGAAAATTTCTTCCTACGTTACCCGGTTTAGTACGAAGATTTTTTTTTCTTTGTACATTACTAGTAATGTAACTCGGTAATTTACGAAGAACAATGGTTTTTTTATTAACCCATCGAACGATCGTCGTAGTTCGATTGATCGAAAAATAAGGACTTAAAATTCCTCGTGGTTCGATTAAACCAAATTGATCGCACTATAAGGAATTACAAATCTTCGTAGTTCGATTGATCGAACGATAAGGACCTAAAATACCTCGTGGTTCGATTGATCGAACTACGCGATCGAACCTGGCGGCCGGAAGGGATTTGCCACTTAAACGTCATCAACTTTTGATGATTTGCCTACCTAGTCGTTTTACTATCAATACGTTCTGCATATGTTGGCGTTTTGCAACTGGGACAATTTGTTATTTGGGCGTTATACAAAAAAAAAACGTTATAGAATTAAGTCGAATCTTAAACCAAGGCATTCTACTAAGACGATTTACACAATTAGACATTTTGCAACCAAGATCTTATGAAACTAAGTCGTTTTGTAATCTAGTCCTTACAAGCCTAACCCAGTGGTGGTCACGTAATTTGGGACGCTTTGGTTTTTCCCATACCATTGCCTACAAATATGACTTTTAAAGGTTCAAGATGGCGGCCATTCTGTCAATGGGTTCCTTGTTGGAAACCACAAAGATCCCCAGATTTCGATTTTGAAAGTAATCAGTCTAATAACTAAAGAAAGAAGGGAGAATATAAAATGCAAAGGAAACCATTTGTCTCGACGCAACAATCGCGAGTGACAGCACTGCCTTGTCCACTTAGCGTTGTCGTAGGGGCGTGCGTCGTTTAGAACGCTTTTTTTGTAGCTTTACTGCTTTAACTATATACAAGGTGTCCAGTAAGTAGTGCGACAAATTAAAAATAGGGCATCACCAGGGCTACCAAAAACACCCCCATGTATGTTCAGCGATTTTTAGTATTTACAGAGATATTGATCATTTTAGTCGGATTTTTTGTAATTTTTCCTTGTGTCTATGGTAAGAAAAACCCTTAAGCTTATGTATTATTTCAATGTTTTTTCAGTCTTTTCTTTCATTGTTAGAATCATTATGAACTTAGGATATGTTTAAAGCTACAACCTTTTATTTTTCATGACAACTTTTTGTGTAATATAAAACTGGGATGTACCTTTAAAAACATCCTAAGTACATAATGATTCTAGGAATGAAAGAAAAGACTGAAAAAACATTGAAATAATAGATGAGCTTAAGGGTTTTTCGTACCATGGATACGAAGAAAAATTACAAAAAATCCGATTAAAATGATCCATATCTTTGAAAGTACTAAAAATCGCTGAACATTCATGGTGGTGTCTTTGGTAGCCCTGGTGATGCCGTATTATTTATTTTAATTTGTGGTACTACTTACGGGCCCCCTATTTATACTGTGGTAATACTTACTAAGTTTAAACTCATCCTAAAATGCACATGAGAATACTTTACAAATTACCTTCACCATACCTATTACTCGTGGTGTAACATTTACACATCACGTAAACAATGAGAAAACAATAGTTGCTCAGTAATCCGTGATGATTATACAACTCCGGCATCATAACATTGGCCTTTACATTACTTGTGAATCCCATTAAGTGATATCAAAGGATGATACAGAAACATCTGATGTAGGAACTAATTGAGCCGATTGATTCGATCTTAAAAAGAACTAAGGTTAATATACCACGTGTCCCAAAACTCAACGATAAGCCGGTACCAGAGGATGGAGCTGCTTATGATTAGTCGAGAAAAAATAAGGAAAAAAATATATCTTTTCCTTATTGGTATTGGTATTGGTAGTATCTTGACGTGTAAAAGTGCCCGAGCGGCCTACTTACTAAATAAATTTCTTTTATCTTTTTTATCTTTTTTATTTTTTCTCGACTAATCATAAGCAGCTCCATCCTCTGGTGCCGGCTTATCGTTGAGTTTTGGGACACGTTGTATAAAGGGTGAACACTATAAAATTGTCGCTAACATTTTCCGTTTTTTTTCCGGGCTCGCAACCTTCCTCGGTTAAACTTATTAGGTTTCAAATTTAGGACGTATTTGCATGTTTTAGTCAGAAAGAAAACATTCACTTGTTTTGATAAGTCAAGATGTAGTCAAAAGAAAAAAGCGTTCGCGAATTAATTTTGCGAGAATTTCCTATAAATCCCAATGTATTTACTTCGGAGCTTGCAAAATCGTGCAAGACAAGTCGAAGACCAGTGCAAAGGCCCCTTAAAAAACTTAAACAAGGTGGAACTATTGAAAGAAAGCAGCGAAAGGGTCATCCAACAAGAAAACGGAACAAAAAATTGGAGTCAAATGTGTGTAAGCTGTTTGATCGGAATCCGGCAATATCTTCTCGAGATGTGTCCAAAACAGTGTGTACAAGTCAAACAAATGCACAATTTAAAAAAAAAATGTGCGTTACTTCTACTTACACAAAGCAAAAGCTCCGGAGAGAATGGTAGAACAGTAAAATCGAGCAATTGGACGGTCTAGATTACTGTACACCTTGTGGGTTCAAGTAACAGGTTGCCTAATTATTGATTACGAAACGTATGTGAAAGCTGATTTTAAATAAATACCAGGGAACCAATACTTTTCTTCTCGCAACGTCTCAGGTCTGCATGAATCAGAAAAAGTGATTCCAGTGGAGAAATTCGCCAAGAATTTCCTCGTGTGGCAAGCGATATGCCAGAGCGGCATGAGAAGTTCGTCTTTTGTAACCACTGGCACAATTAACACGAATATTTATACATTTGAATGCTTAAAAAAAAGGTTATTACCACTTACAAAAAAAAGCACACTTTTTCGACATTGTTCTGGCCAGATTAGGCAAGTTGTCACTATTCGTCGTGAGCTTTGAACTGGTATAATCTGAAGTCTGTCGTGTCTGAAGTGCCGAAGAATACGAATCCGCCAAATTGCCCAGAACTGCGGCGAATAGAAAAATAATATTAAAACAAAGCTGCGGAAAACATGCCGACCGGCCCCATCATTACCTTATTTTAAAAGAAAGTGGATGAAATGTACTAAACTGGTCAGAAATTCATCCTTGCAAAATTCTACGAGTCGCGTCAAGATTAAAGTCTGAGAATACTCTCTTGGTACTCTGGAGAAACCATAAAATTGTGTTAGCTGATCTATTTTATCATGAACTTTCTTATAATAAAGAATTTTGAGTTACTAGAATATTATTTCATTTTGTAAAATAAAATTCAAATGGCGACAATTTAATAGTGTTCACCCTTTATACATATACCTACACTGAAAAAGGCTCGTTGCTTAAAGTAGTGTGTTCCTTGGCCAATTAAATAAGTTATGTGGCATAAAATAGGTGTCTTGTCAGGACCTTTTATGACGGACGGTGCCGTTACCTAGATACGACCGCCTAAGAGTAATCGTTCACAAAAAAAGGCGCTTAAGAATCTACGAACGGATTCTATTTTAGTTGAACAAAGTTCTGGAAGCGTGATATAGTTAAATCACAATAAGAAAATTAATAGTTTCAGTACGTAAGAAAATTAATACAAAGTGAAAAGCAAACACTCTTACACCTAGTATGGATAAACAAACTTTATGTGATTACTTTAAAAAAATATTAATGATAAAACCGGCAAATAAGTTTAACAACTCCGCTGATTCGTAATTATGTAAGATACCACTGAAAAACTTATGAAACAACATGAAATTTATGATTTTTCGTGACATGGACATTTGACAGGACAGGGAAAATTACAAAAAAATATATTTAAATTATCAATATCTCCGACACTTGTAAAAATCGCTGAACACACATAGGCGTTAAATCTATAGCATTTTAGCTGCTCTATCAGCCCTAGGAGGGTTGACGCCGGTTTCTGAGATACCCTGTATAGGTATTATTATGATTTATCGTAAGTCAGAGGGGTAGTAAAGTTTAACATTATAGCTTACATTAGAATTTAGTCTTTAAATATAAATAAAAAGTAACTAAACCCGAGTATGAGGATTATATTACATGCGAATGTATGTGGAGTGAACAAAAGTGTTAGTGTTAGTGTATATTATAAGTGTTGTTAACTATGAAGAACTAACTAACTGCCATAGCCTTTTGCGTCATGACAAAATAACTTGAACTATTAAGACTTTTAATTCTATGTATCGCTGTAGAACAAGCAATTTATCAATATCTAGTCGATAGAAATCACGTCCACGTCCTTACGCTCACAAATCTATACAAACTTTAAAGTTTCATTTAAAAATAGAAATAATGCTAAAAACGAAATTTACCGGTGGTATGCTATGCCCCTTGATTTAAAATTAACGTTTAAACTTCGATTTTTGCACACTTCACAAATTTGTTACAAACAGTCATTTTGCCATTTAATTGGAGCTCGTATATTGACAGCGATCAGCGGGTGACTAAGGCAACGTTTTCACGCGCGTTGTGCCGATATATCCATTTTGACCATACCGAGGCGACACGAACCACGCCGCCATACCATATCTCCCTTGTTTCTGTGATCTGAGGCTGTGCCTCTTAACTGCCACTGCATCGACTCTTTCTTGCTTTTTGGGTCATAAATTCATAATGATGAATCCAGGTTTCATCTTCTGTCACTATTCTGTCTGTTGATTACGTCATCAGGATTTTCGCCACACAAATCCAAAAAGACGGTACAACATTCGATACGGGTTCGCCACTGAAGCGGCGTCAGCATTCGTAGTACCCACCTCGCACTTATTTTTGACGTAGCACTTATTTTAGGTCGTCACTTATTGCGTCTATAGTATCAATGGAATGGGTTGTTTCCTGAGCTATAGTTATGATTTTCCCTCGAGTGTCTTCCAATATCAGTTGTGTGTGGACAGGTCGGCTAGGGTGATGGTCTATGATCCGAATAGGAGACGACCTTCACCCTGCTGTTTATTCGATAAAAAGTATTTTATACCAAATTAAATATGTTAAGTAATATATGGGGAATAGGTAGGCTGAAAAAAATCATTCTAGTATATAAATACCTAATTAAAAATTAAAAAAAAAAAACTTTTTTTTAAATTCCATTAGCTTGTTTAATAGACAAATCACATACCAATCGAAAGTATGAAGCCTAAGTTCGGTGCAAATTATTAGTACCCACTTACCTGCTTTATACCTGCCTACCCAATAGTCATATGATGGGAACAAAATAGTCAACCTAACGTTTGGATATTCCATTATAGGCTTTATAAAGCCTATTTTGAGTGTTATGTACATACATACATAATCTCACGCCTTCGTTCCCAGAGTGGGGTAGGCAGAGCTACAGAATTACAAACATCTCTAAAAACTTGTTGATAATTCTATAACCACAATTTGCACAATTAGGCTAAGATGTTTACCAGCGTATTAGTGACAGGTTGCAAGCCCATCGCTTAACAGTACTACAAGCCTTTATTCCCTTAGTCGTCTCTTACGACATCCACGGGAAGACATGGAGTGGCACTATTCTAACTCGGCAACCACACGAGGCTTTTAATTTGTTATGTAATTTGTTTATTAAACAAGCAGTAGCATATTTTTTTCAGTTCCTTTTTTTTTAATTTTTGATTATGTAATTATATACTAGTCTGAACATTTTCAGCCTACCTATTCGTCATATGTTACTTAACATATTAAATTTGATATAAAATACTTTTTATCGAATAATCAGCCCGGTGAAGGTCGTCTCCTATTCGGATCCTTTACTATGAGGGTCGTCTTCAATGCTCTCCCTCTCTTGTTTGAATAAACTTGACCGCTTTTGGAATGAGGACAAGGAAGGAGCAGATTCGCCGTAAACATCGTCCATTTCTTGTTTACTGTACTTTTGACCCCTTCTTTGCTTAGTTAAGAATTGAATATCCGCTCCGTGTTTTAAATTTACCATCATTGTAAAATCCTTGAGAAGTTGTGTTTAAACGCTATTATTTTGCAAAAATACCCATACATATGTATATGTATTTCTTTTTTGGTTTTTTATTCCTTACAAATGACACTAAAACATAGTGCATATAGAATTGGCACGTATTTAACAATAAATAAATAAAAATGTAGTACAAATTCTAAAGTGACAATCATAATTTATAGACAATATTTTGATGTTTAGATAGAAGACATTTTGTAGACCTTGCTCAAATTATTTCAAAGATTTCTGTAATGGAACTCGAAATGAGAAAACGAATTGTGCACAAATTCACGGAAAATCCTTCGTGGTCTGGTTCAAAGATAGCTAAGGCACTAAATTTTCACAAAAGTACAGTTTGTAGGGTTATAAAACGTTACAAGGATACCTGGTCCTCCGATAGGGAGATGCAGGTCAACCGTTAATCTGGTACCAAGGATACAGAACTGAAGAAAATAGTGTTGAGAGCTGTTAACAGAATCCAGGGCTGTCTGATTACGACTTGTCCCATAAACTCAACAAAAGTCGCAGTACTGTAAGACGTATTCGCCTTTTAGCTGGCTACAAGAGTTATCGAGCTATTAAGAAGCCAAATCGTACCATGAAGCAGAACGTACAAGCTAAAAAGCGAGCTCGATTGTTATACGACAATGTTTTGACAAAATTCAAAGGATGCTTCTTGATGGACGATCAAGCGTATGTGAAACTCGATTTCAAACAACTACCTAGTTCAAAATTTTACTTAGTTTATGCCAGGGCGAATGTTGGCGAAAAATACAAGTTCGTAAAAGTGAAGTATTGGCCAGATTTAGCCAATTGCCATTACTTCAGGAAGGTATTAGAGTGGTACGAAAATAATCACGTGGATTACATTCCCCGCGATATGAATCCGCCAAATTGTCCCCAGTTTCGCCCAATCAAGAATTACTGGTCAATTATGAAAAGTAAGTTAAAGAAGAGTGGCAAAATGGTCAAATATCTTAAATCTTTGCGGTCCATGTGGAACCAATACGCCAAAAACGTTGATAAGGCCTCTGTTCAGAAGATGATGGGATCCATTAAGAGAAGAGTTTGCAGTTATATTCATAACGGAGAAAATTAATTTATGTTTAGTAACTAATGTAAAATAAAATACATAATCTTACGTACCAATTCTATATGAACTATGCTTTAAACGGCCAAAAATATAAAAGTTTACCAAAAGAGGATAGAACATTTCAATACTGAGAATATATTGAACACCCCTCATAATACTTTAACACGTTCGGCGCCGGTGACACAACGTCTGTGATCAAAAAATTCTGACACCTATGACACATATGTTGTGTTTTTATTTTCAAGCCTTTTTCTCGACAAATTTCCAATTTTTTTTTTTTTTAATTAATTGTACATTTATGTCATTGAAATATTAATCGAATTCCGCTTTGGTTTTAAAATCTGTAAGTTTTTTAGATTTCATAAAAGTTACCCTTATACAATGCCGATGACACAAATCTGTGTCATTTTTCGACACAAATCGGCGGTTTTCAAATATTTTGCAGTATTTTTTCCAGCACTAGCACCATTCGACTACACGTTAGAAAGACGACTGACGCCGCAAAATAAAAATAAATGCATTTTAATATTTTACCTATAAACTATGCCAGTTGACACGTATTTGTGTCCATGTAATTCGTACCCCTATGCCAGTGACACAAATACGTGACCACGATAATTTCACCCGGCATAGCTTAGGGCTCAGTGAATCACTGCCGGTGCCGGTTTTCAAATATTTTGCAGTATTTTTTCCAGCACTAGCACCGTTCGACTACACGTTAGAAAGACGACTGACGCCGCAAAATTCAAATAAACGCAATTTAATATTTTACCGATAAATTATGCCAGTTGACACGTATTTGTGTCCATGTAATTCGTACTCCTATGCCAGTGACACAAATACGTGACCACGATAATTTCACCCGGCATAGCTTAGGGCTCAGTGAATCACTGCCGGCGCCGAACGTGTTAATTTTACAGATGTACTGATAATTATGTCGACTGTTACGTGTTATTAGACCTCTACAACACCCGACTACAGCTTGTTTAAGTCATGTTATTTTAACCATTATAATACATTAAACGTACTTAATAGCTTGCAGAATGTTTAAATTTGCAGTGGGCAACGCGATGGTGGGCCGATGACTAGTAAAGGCACAAGCGCGGGATATAACAGTATGCAGGAGACAGGGATTAAATTAGCAGAGGCCTTCGCGTCACGGTAGACTGTTATAGGAAATGTATTGATTGAGTGGTGTGTCTGCAGGACGCCGGCGACACGGCCACGCAAAACGAAGTGACCAAGAAACGAGTAGCGGTCGCCGATGACGCTAAACCTCCGTCAAAGGTACCGTTCACTTTGTTACGTATTAACAGTATATTTAACACAATTTTGTGGACGTTCTCAGGAGTTCCTAACTACTACGACTGGATTTTTTAATAGTCAAGGCCTGATATCGTCCTGCTTAGTTTTATCGTGTTTTTAGTGATTGTGAGCTTTTTATGTTTTTATTTTGCCCTTTTACCATCACTTTGTAGCAAATCTTGGATCAAATGCACGTATTACCCGTTCTATTGGAGATCATTGTCTATACACATTGTTTTTCATACTGATCATGCCAATCGTCAATTCTTTCCGCCCATTATGTATTAGTGATATCATAGAGTACAGACATGTAAATCAAAAATCGGTCAAAAGTAGCTCAGGCTTGGCATGTTATTACAATTGTCTTACAGGACTCCGTAGAAGGCCTTAATCAAAACGACGCTAAGGGGAAGGACGATGACCACACATCTGGATCTTTAAGTGCAAACCCGATTCCTACGGTACCCTTGTTTTATATTTCTTTCCTATCGTTTAAGAAATATATACTAATGTTTGCATATATGGCGAATTTTCAAAGACTGCTTAGTATATTACGAGGACAGTAAAAAATATTAGCTGTAACTGTTTGATCCAGTTGTTGTTCTAACGTCGTTTCTTTCCAAAGCACTTTGTTAGGCAATATCTTTGCTGCCTACTTGTGTAGATATGCGAGGCATGATTTCAGCAGGTTGACTCGGCCACCAGGGCGACTTCGAACGGGACTCTATCGCAGAATGATAAAGTAATGGATATGTATTCGTCTAAATGGCAATTATAAATTCTTAACCAAACTAAGTTTCATATTTACGATTTTAATTATTGGAACCCTCATCATAATCGTGCTAAGCGACAATAAGATATTGAAGAAAACGAAACTTATGAGATTTTATAGAATATACATACAAAAAAAAACACGCCAACGGTTGTCATAGGAATAAAATTTATTACCAATCAATTAAAATCCAATCATAATTTCGCAGCACACAACATAACGTACTTATGACATATTTATTTCACGTTCCACTATTTCGCTTTTATTTGTATATTTCGCTTTTTATTGGTATTAAACACTTGAAAATTCAAAACCATTCTTGTTTTCAAACACTACTTTTTCTGCAATTTGCTAACCGCATGCATTTAAAATTTAATTTGCTTTTATGTTGTTCCTAAGTTCACGTTGATTTATTTTCGTTTGAGCTGGTATCATATTTTTTTTTTATATAATGTGAACCTTACTTTTTTAATCATTTTTTTGTATGTAATTCCAGATTTTGTCTTTTCCCAAATCGGAGAACGCGGAAAGCGACTTGCAAAAAGCGACATCAGAGGTCATTCTCTTGAGGGAGGAGGAAAGCAAGCTTAGACATGAAAATCTACAGTTACAAGTGAGTTTCGCGTGCTAGTATTTATTTTGATTTTTGTTACTTATCGAGTGTCGTGCTGTTTAGTGGTTGTAAATGATTAATTTACAATTTGCATAAGACTGCTATGCGAACAAATCCTGCTTTGCGTCGTTACTTGTCTTGCCCAGTGCAGTTTAAGGTCATATGATCGACGCATTATCGTATCTACATGCGGACGGAAGTGACAAAATTAAAAGAACGACTACTTGAAATACATTATTGAGATTTTTATTTTTACTTTTATCGACATTTCTAGTTTTTTGATATTTTATACTTTGATTGATGTGCTTGTGCATCTATTAGTAGTGTCAAACGGTGATTAGACGACTTAATCTGTTAGAACAGAACTATGTTTGGTGTTACGGATACGTTAAGAAAAAGTTGGTAATGGATTATGGATGCTTTTCTTAAATTTAACTTGCTTATTGTATTCCCACATACATGCTTAAGGAGATATTTATCGCAAAATAATTCCTTATTAGTACAGATTTACTAAATGAAAAAGGTTTCCACCCCTGATATCCTGTTTACATGAATTTTACTGCTGTAATTATTTATAGCCCTGAATTCACACCCTCCCTAAGAAACTATTGAGGTGATGAATTCTTACACTAAATATAATCAACCTGAGATAAGCAACTGTATTATTGATTGATATATGTTTTTACTTTGGATTGTAAAGCGTGGTTATATATATATATCGTTTAAGAACTTTATTCCCATAAAGAATTTACAACATTCATAATATACATGAGAATAACGATATACTGTATAATTTATTAGAAAAAGCGCACAGGCTTTGCTTATTAAGGAAAAGTCGCAATCACATTATTATCACATCACAACACAACACTATTTTCAAATTCCTATCAAAATGAATTACTTATTTACTTCTAGTATACTACATTTTAAACTTGGCAAATATTACTTGGTATCATTTACAATCTTTTATTTAACGTTATTTTAAAATTAAGCAAACTAAACTGTGAGAATTAGTAAAGGTGGGTAGGAAGTTACTTTCTAACAGTTAACAAAAGCACAGGCGATAACAAATGTGTAGTCCAAGATTCACTAAGACTGGAGGGTCATGGATGCGGTATAATTGCTTGTTATTGACAGGTATGTTAGTAATTTATGATATTTCAAGACTCATTGTATTGTATTGTGTGTGACGAAATTATTATTAATAATAGGTATATAATAATTTTGAAAATAGTAATACTGACATAACAATTTTCAAGACTGAAATTAGATAATAGAGAATGTCAGCCAGTTGAGATTTTTGGCTTACCGTATTATTCATTAAAAACTAAAAATAGCTGTACAAAAATCATTTCGATACGTCAAATAGTTTTCGAGATATTAAATTTTAAACTTAGTATGCGGCGCTCGAAACCCGGCGGCTAGCGCTCACGGATGATGACGTCATCGCTTAACAGCGGTACGCGCCCTTATATGAAAAAGTAAGTTTACAGGGCTATAACTTTTTAACCGTTATAAGTAGCCAGTTGATTTTTTTACAGAATACGTGTTATTATAAAATCTATCGTTTAAAATTGTACAATGAACAATAAAACAAATCCCAAGAGGGGTCCCCATACAGGAAATATGAAAATAAATCTTTTTTTTTAGCATTTTTATACGGATTGTATTTTTATAATGGCTTCTTATTTTGATGCTATTTTAAGCTTAAATTGTAGTCTAATTTACATAGTTTCCGACTAAATAGCAATCTCAAGTAAAACTGCTTCAAATACTCGTATGTGACAAAACTGATTTTATCAACACGATGTCACCCATCCTGTTAGACTACGCTTGTACTTGCTTAACTTGTGTTAGTCGTAATATTTTTACGAATTCGTTTTGATGTTACTATGGCAGCTATGTTTATCTATTATTTTGTATTACATAACTGTCTGTCACTGACCGGCTTTTCTATTTGTAATTTTTGTCGAATAAGTTGGTTAAATAAAATTAGAATAATAATCAAGCACTTTAAATTTTGGGATAGTGGCAATAATGCCTAGACCTAGCAAAGCGAGAGTATTGTAGGTATGTAGGTCGGTACGTCTATCGACTTGGTATAGCGCCCGCGCGCGAAATTTGAAATCGATGAAATCAATACACGAAGTATCAGAACTACTGCTAGGTCAATCAAAAATTCATGTTTTATAGTTCACTCTTGTATACAGTAGCGATATTAATTCTGAATTAATACGAAATTTGTAAAGAAAAGCCTACCACCAAAGTTACGCAACCACCGCTTACCTAAACATTGATTTAAACTAGGCACTTTTTAACATATTTGTAAGAGTTTTACTACAGTTTACTGTTTGGTCGTATACTATATATGTTTGTATGGAGTTTTGAATATTATCTAAAATTAATGTGACACCGAAATAAAAAGCTATTATATAAATACAACCCGTATTTCGCCTTCCAAAGTTAAGCAACTACACGCGTAGTCTAAAACAGGATGGGTGACCGCTTAAAATATCGTGTTGATAAAATCAATTTTGTCACATATTTGTAGCAGTTTTACTTGACATTGCTATTTAGTCGTAAACTACAAAAATTAGACTACAATTTAAGCTCAAAATAGCATCAAAATAAGAAGCCATTATAAAAATACAATCCGTATAAAAATGCTAAAAAAATTGATTTATATTCATGTTTCTTGTATGGGGACCCCTCTTGGGATTTGATTTATTGTTCATTGTACAATTTAAAACGATATATTTTATAATAAAAAATCAACTGGTTACTTATAACGGTTAAAAAGTTATAGCCCTGTAAACTTACTTTTTCATATAAGGGCGCGTACCGCTGTTAAGCGATGACGTCACCCCAGCAAGATGGCCCCCGCGCGTTTTAATATTATTGACTCAAATTTTAAACGTTCATAGAATCAAAACTACTGAGTCTTTTTGAATAAAATAAAAAGTAGTATGTTTATTTATTTATAAACTTTACTGCTACAAAGTTCAAGCGATTTGGCGTACCTACTGACATTCTTCATTATTAAATTATTATAATACATTTACATTATTTTGTTTTAATATTTTTATTTTATTTGTTATTGTTGTTTTTACTTATTTATATTTATTGATGATAATTTTAAACATAACATTCACTCTTTAATTAGATATAGACATGCTTTTTTAGGGCATTTCTTTAAAAGTTTGTACCTAGTTAAGGACAAAAATTAAGAAACGTTAACTTTTCCGCTGAGTTACGAAAATTAGTCGTACATTTATATACTACCTCTCAGCGCCAATTAGCAGTATCTCTAATTCAATCAATGAAGTAGATTCAATCCTCACCCGTTAGTAATATGCTTGCACTTGCTACAGGAGTTTTGTCTGAGATACCACCATTTATCATATAACAAGTATAACTAATTTTCGTAACACAGCGGAAAAGTTAACGTTTCTTAATTTTAGCCTTTAACTAGGTACAAACTTTTAAAGAAACGTCCTTTAACAACTAATCTTGGTACGATATTTTAAATATCTAAGTGGAGTTTGAGGAGTTTTTTGAATCTAATCTTAGACTTTGATGCTTTTATATCTTTAGGTAGCTTATTGTATAATTGAGCACCTTCATAGATAATACTACTTTTTCCATACCTCGTTCTAGGAGATCGTAGTACTAGATGGTCTGCGTTTCGAAGTTTTTTTTTTGTGTGGTTCATAAATAATTCACATCAAATCATCCAGACATTGTTTTCCTGTGTTATTAATTTAAAAGTGATAATCACTGTTTGTTGATAACATTTTGATGATTAAGGGATAGAAATTTGTAGACCTTGATCAATGCATTTAAAAGTTATTTACAATGAAACTTGAGGGCCAGAGCATGTCGGACCATGCTCATTTAGGGTTAGGGGTTTAAAATTGATAATAACATGTCCATAATGATTTTTAAGAGCTATCCAATGTTATAAAATAAAATAAACTGTATCTTGTCTACGACCAGTTTTCTGTTAGATTAAAAATGCAATTGGGTTGTTCATCTGCTGTTGTTTAATTTGTCCTTTTTATTGATAAACAACTCGCAAGCGAGATTATATTTCTACTATCACATTTTTATTGGTTGTTTACTCTACGGTATGCGATGCGAAAAAATAAATGATATTATTCTCTACTATTTAATTATGACGAATTTACGCCTACCCAACTCATTCGTATATGGGCATTTCTTTAAAAGTTTGTACCTAGTTAAGGACAAAAATTAAGAAACGTTTACTTTTCCGCTGAGTTACGAAAATTAGTCGTACATTTATATACTACCTCTCAGCGCCAATTAGCAGTATCTCTAATTCAATCAATGAAGTAGATTCAATTCTCACCCGTTAGTAATATGCTTGCACTTGCTACAGGAGTTTTGTCTGAGATACCACCATTTATCTTATCACAAGTATAACTAATTTTCGTAACTCAGCGGAAAAGTTAACGTTTCTTAATTTTAGCCTTTAACTAGGTACAAACTTTTAAAGAAACGCCCATATAAGCTTGGCTTCGCTTCGCCTTTAGAAAGCTCATTAAGAACAAAACATTCAAATATAATATTGGTTTAAAATAACGCATAAGCGACAGCGGGAGCGTACTGTGCGTACTGTGGTGTTGCGATAGACGTGCGCAAAATGTGTCCCTTATATTATAAGAAAAGATAAATATGCTTTGCTCATTGTAAAGTATATCGCTTCTTAGTTCACTACTTTAGTCTAATATAATGTCTCATAAGATGAGTTTGGATTTGGCGGCGTTCCCTTTTCATCAACCGATTCGTTGCGTCTTCCGTTTTCGAAAACTTTTGGCTGTGGCGGCGAACAATTATTTCATGACACGCCAGGCGTGCCATACGCCATAGGCATCGTCCTAATAGAACGCGATTGCGCGATCATCGCAAGTTCGCGCGACTGTTTGTATGTAAACAATCATATAAACAGTCGCGCGAATTTGCGATGATCGCGCAATCGCGTTCTATTAGGACGATGCCATAGAATATGATGACACGCCTAGCGTGTCATCCGCCACACGTTAAAAACATTTGATGACACGCCTGGCTTGTCATCCGCATTGAATCGGTTAACCAATTCCATCGAAATATAATAAGTATGGAAGGGTAACCTCAAACAAAAACGACGGTCAAATCCGCTCCAAAACACCCACTTTTTAAAATGATAAGATCTTTATGTATCGAGTGGTTTCGATAATCAACTAAATATTAATTGAGTTAAGATTTGAAGTCATTTATGTTACATATTGATATAACGTTTGAGTAGACATTAATTTCAGTAAGGTTTTATACCGTTTGATAGACAAAAATCTGCAATTGGTTACAAGTTCTCTGATCAAAGAATTTTATTTGTCAAAAAGTCTTTATTAGCATCCAAAGTGCCAAATATATCGCAACACATATTTACGTCCATGGTCTTAAAGGAATTGTCGACCTAATGCAACGTCCGAAACGTCGAAGAATTACTAACTAAAATAAATTAAATAAATCATACTTATACGCGATTAAACGCGGATGTTTTGTTGTGATAATGCTTAATTACAAAGATTATCATAGTTAATTAAGTTTTTGCGAGAATAAGATGCAAGTATGCATATGCATATCGATCATAAGTTAAGCAGACTCAGGTACCTAATAGATGTGTGATAAACCACTCGACGTCTGATATTAATTAAAAAAGTATTAATATTATTGTAAATAAAATGTTGAAAACATTTGGGACTGCTGTGACTTTAAAAAAATGTCTTCCTGTTTTTGAGATGACATAATCCACATGCTACAAATCCTGCAATGTTTGCTAAGCATCCAATATTCGCTACGCAATTCGCAACGAACTGCGACCACCCAAGGCCGACGAAGTTCTTTTTTGGAAAACTTAAAAATATTACCTATTTCTTTTATTATGTAAACCACAGAATAGAGAAAACAGTGGAAGTGCCATGAGCTTCGCTTAGTATCAGACCTGTTGTCGCTAATGACACCTTATCATAAAAACAACACGCCACAATGGAAAATGTTTTTGTTGCGGCTATCGTTTTTACATTCCAAAATTGCACAATAAGGCATGCTTCTGGATTTATTTCCTATTTTAGAAATATTATTCGCCAGACTTTCACGCAGAAGCGATCGCGGCAACTAAGGTACGAGGGTCAAACTGAAAGTTCTTAGAAAATCAAAAACTGATTAAACTAGCAAGTTATTAGCTTTATTACATCTTTTCAAAATAGTGTCCATTGACGTCAATACATCGCTGCATACGATGGAACCACTGACAAAAGCACTTTGCCCACTCGTCCTTAGGGGTCTCTTCGAGGGCCTTTTGAAACACAGCCACAGCTTCCTCGGCGTCCATAAAACGTTTTCCTCGAAGTTTTTCTTTTATTTTCCGGAGTAAATAAAAATCGCAAGGTGCGTGGTCCGGGCTATACGGCGGGTGACCCAGTAATTCCACGTCTGACGTCGCCAAATAGTCGATCGTTCGCCTGACGGTGTGTGACGAGGCGTTGTCGTGGTGAAGGAGGATCCTACTGCGAGGTCGTTTCTCCCGAACTTTTTCCAAGACAAGTGGCAAACAATTGTTAGTGTACCACTCTGCAGTAACTGTTTTTCGATCCTCTAAAACAATTGTCGCGTAATGACTTGTCCTTCCGAAGAACGAGGCTACCATCTCTTTTCCCACGCTTCGACCTCTCTTCACTTTAGTTGGCAACTCCTCGGAAGGAAACACCCACTGAGCAGACTGTCTTTTGGTTTCGGGATCATAACAGTAAATCCAGCTTTTGTCACCCGTAAGTATGTCGAACACAGCATTTGAGTCACCTCTGTTAAATCTTAAAACCATTTCACGGCACCAATCAACACGACGGAGTTTTTGGGCCTCGGTCAAATTATGAGGTATCCACCGGGCACAAAGCTTCCTGACCGCTAAATGTTCATGGAGTATTTTGTGCACTTGACTCATAACGATGCCCAAGCTTGTACGAATCTGCTGATAGGTCACTCTTTTATCAGTCTCTATCATACGCCGCACAACACTGATGTTATCTTCAGTCGTTGCCGTAGAAGGCCGGCCCTCACGCAGATCATCGGTGAGATTATTGCGACCACGTTTAAACTCATTAAACCAATTGTAAACAGTGGCACGAGATGGGGCTTCAACGTGAAAAGCCAATCGTAGTCTATCATAACTTTCTTGTTGGCTTAAATTACATCGAAAGTCATAAAAAACCATTGCACGTACATTTTCTCGCGTTAAATTCATGCTGACGTGACACAGACAACTTTCAATTTGCCTCCAAATCGTAAAACAAATGACAAATGAGTAAAATAGGTACATACTCAATAATATTGGCAAAGAGTTCCATTTATAAAATGTAAACTTATTTTTTTATTATATTGTTTATAAGTGGCCAGATCTAAAAACTTTCAGTGTGCCCTCGTAGGTTGCGCGGAACTCCGTAATACCATGCCAAACTTGACACGCCCACATCACACTTCTACTGTTTTTTCTGTTCTGTGTTGTAAACTAACGATAGTAAAATCGACGTAGAATTTAATTTCCTATTCATTCGAAGTAGTTCCTTGTAATTCATATTTATCTAAGGTTTATTGCTTAACATCGGCCATGACATTTTAGTATGGGAATATTTAAATTTCAATAACTTCATTAGTAATGTAAATTAATATCGCTTTGTTTTGCATCTGTGTTGGTCCTCCACCAATTCACAATGCAACTTGGCATTTTTGCAGCATTATTTAAATCTGGTAAGCATTAAAATCGAATTATTTTGGTTGTAATTACTAAAAGGTGTTGCCGTTAACGAAAAACATTGTCTGCATTCAAACTAATGTACTTTCCACACACAGGTCATCCCAATAGATACCGCATAATGCTAATTTTGTTAAACGTCTAAATCACCAAACATGGAGGTAGGCACGGGATGCGGGGAAAGAGCAAGCCGACCGGGTAGGGATGGGACATAGGTACTTATTGTGATGATATTTCTTATCGATAAAGATTCACCCTCTTATTAATATTAAGTACCTTATGCCAGTAATGGTATATTTTGGCATTGTGAAACATCTGAATCGGAATGTAAAAAAAAGATTATCACGACCAATATCGTTAGTTATAATACTTATAATTCCATGGATTCTAAAACATCAACATGCCACCAAAAGTCCTTATCCTAGTTATTATAGTCTATCCCATTGGGATTTAATAGTTAAATTGTGTAACTATTATA
This sequence comes from Acleris literana, assembly GCA_946894065.1. NCBI lineage: Eukaryota > Metazoa > Arthropoda > Insecta > Lepidoptera > Tortricidae > Acleris > Acleris literana. Next base: position 79,427,474 of record OX335668.1, read on the forward strand.
TCTGAATAGGCTTCATAAATTAAGATACAATTAAAAAACTAGTTACATGATATTTAGTGCAATTTATTTAAGTAATAACTAATAATCATATAATCAAATCGACAAGATTCAGTTAACAAAACATAAAACGCCTCGAACCCAGTGGGTGTACTCCATTTTACCATAAGTACTATCATTACAGGAGGTCATGACAAATCTGGTAACGATATCCGAAATGGATTATTCTGGGATGTCGGTCTACCTGCACACAGTGGTTGCTTTCTTTATATGGCGGCAGAAAAACGTGTTATCCTTCCAAAAAAAAAATGATACGGGAAATGGCTGAATTTTATCTTCTTATCTTATTGGTGAGGTCCGTACGGATACACTTCGACCCTATGGGATATTTTGTGTATTTACCTCTCTTTTTGTTTAGCGCTTAATCCAATAATGCAGCCTCCACCCCTTCCAGAAAGCGGATAGTGGAGTGCAATCGCAATGAAAGTGCCTTGAAATCGTTTGGGTCTGGGTAGCCACAACCGAGGATTTTGATTCTAACTCCGGCGAGGGCACCACATTCACACAATAAGTGTTTCATTGTTTCCACCTCTTCGTCGCACATTCTACATTCACCCCAAAGTGCCCAGTAAAAACTCCGATAATGTATCGGAATAGTTATTTTTTGGTTCAGCTCTGGTCAACTTTTTCTATGAAGACCTTTACATACCCTAAGCCTACCGTAGTTTTCTTTACTTCGCATTATTGCTTTAAATATCGATACCTGGAGATCTGTGTTATTGTTATTTCCAGTTTCTGTTTCTGTATTCTCCGTCGGAAACCCCTAAATACAACCAGTCTATTTTGAAAGAATTCAGCCCAATGGTGGCGGCTATTTTTCCTCATTCAGCAATCGCTCACAGAACTAAAAAGATTGATCGCGGCAAACAGTGAAACTTCTTACCTAAAATATCACTATGGCGACTGTTGTTTAAACTATAGTAACCAATAAAATATCCTTACTTCACAAAATATACTTCACAAATATCTTCGAAATCGGAAAAAATATCGACCAAATATTGTATTTAGAAACAACGCAGGTCATCACTACGAAATCAGAAAAGGACTATAATTATATTGGGATTGACCTAATGAATAAAAGAACCGTTACGAAAAAGGCCTTCTGTGGGAATAAAAATCCGAGCATAACTCAGTGGGGCTGATTTTGAGCCTTAGTTACGCTTTCATACTTATTATTCGAGTGAGTTTATTATATTCGGGAATAATGGAAAATGTGAACTAACAGACATCATGTCGCTCGGTCTTTTCTTAAGGACACTGCCGTGTGAACTGAAGTCTGAAGGACTGAAACGAACTTGGTTCGAGGACCGAAAAGTTGGACTATAGTCAAAGGTAGTTAACCATACAAATAACGAAGGCGAAAAACGTTCCGTTGTGCGACGAATACTATCCTTACAATTGTATGGCTATTTTTCATTTTTGGACCTTACCCATTTACGTTTTTTTTTCCAGCTAAACAATGTTGGTAATTGAAAATAAATAATATTTTTTATTTATCAACATTGCTCTGTTAAAATTGCAACGTGCCTCAATTACATTTTTGCTATTTTTAATAATACTATTGCAATAACCTTGGCTCAATTTTAGAGCCAACTAAATGACTTCGCTCTTTGATTTTTATTTCTTAGGCCCGGTTTTATAACAATCCGTTTGTTTATTTTCGTATCTTTTTGGCGTAAATTTGGCCTACCTGTCATAATTTGCGTTTTATAACGGTCCGTAAGTAATTTTTCGATAACGTTTTACTGCTGTTTGTTACAGAGACCGGTGGCATGGATTAAACATACGAACCGTTTGTTTTGACATGTCGATAACCAACAATTGCTTTAAGTAGTTTATTGTCATCAAAACTAGTTCATAATAACTGATCCTTCGCAAAGTAGTGGTTTAGAATTTTGGAAAACAATTTGGATACGTCTGATTTAAGTGATCGTAGCAGGTGGAAAGATTGACGTGACTTAATGTATGTACAGTCGCCATCAGATATATTGTAGCGGGCGAGGTACTCAAATATTTCGGAGCAGCATTACTTTTCAATACATTCGTTACACTAGTTATGGTCAATAACATCAGAACATGCAGTTTGTCATAAATATAAGAGCAGCGACCTTTCAATAAATTCGGAACATATAACGAGGTAAAAATATCAGAAAGCACAGAACGTCAAAGGTATCTACGTACTCAGGGTGATCATAAAGATCGGAACATTTATGGAAAATATACCTTAAGTCTGTATCACACAGTTTAAATTCGTTACTATAATTATTATGCATGTCGAATCGTGACGTGTAAACGTCACGAGTAGATTCGAATTCCAAACAAAACATAAATACGTCATGCCAATTTCGACATGCATAATAATTATAGTAACGAATTTAAACTTCCCTTACTTAGTAATATAGGAACCGGGCATAACGGTTCCTATATTCATGAAACGAATCGTTTTCCTTACGTCTCCTTAAAATTTGACACATTTTGTACGTAGCAAATGTCAAATTTTAACGAGACGTAAGGAAAACGATTTGTTTCTTGAATATAGGAACCGGGCCATAGCCAGTATAGAAAACTTTTATTTTGTTTAAAAATTACGAAAATTACAAAATAAATGCTTACACATGCAAGAAACAGTTTGATTTTATTACAAGTGTTTGCAATAATTGTTTATACATTTACACAAGACACGTTTACCTAAACATTTCAGTGCTGCTTTTTTTGCAGGTAGACGACTCTTTTCAAAAATTTGTTCGACATTTCCACGATTTTATTAAAGAGTCGGGTAGAGGTTTTTTCGTCATTTGCTTTGGGTAAAGGTTTCTTTCGCGTAGCTCGTAACCAAATTAAAGGAAATCAATGTGCTCAAATATCGGTTCAGAAGAGCATTTCCACAGATAAAGTTGAACTGATGCTCTTGTCAAATTTAAGACAAAGCCTATGTTTTCGCACATCAATTTATGTCGAAGATTATCTGAATCACTTACCATCCATTTCAAAGAAAACACATTTTATTTTATTTTATTTTTTATGACGCGAGCACTCAGGCCACCTGATGGTAAGTGGGATCTGAGACCCCTAGACATTTGAAATCTCACGACTACAATCTCAAAACTGCAATCCCAAGACTTCAAATGCGTTGCCAACTCTGAGGACTAAGATGGATTCCTCTATGCTAGTAATATACATATACATGGCTGATGCCACAATAGGCGCGTGCCATCATTTTCTATGTCGTGCATAGAGAGAGGCATGCCAATCGTGTCATGAAATAATTGTTCACCGCCACAGCAAGAAACGCGCGCTTAGCTAGACTAAAGCAGTGGTAAAGGGGCGGAGGGGGGGACTGAATGACAAAGGACCGTGCGCGCGCGTGCAGCAACATGGCTTTTTATGAAGTACCCTCTACTTCTCTCAGGTAGACAAATCACCAAACATTTCGCGGTACGTGATTTTTGCAAACGAACATCCCATTGGAGGCCTGCTCTACAATCGGTTTTAGAGCAAAGTGGAGTTTAAGGCCTTTCGGAACTTGTGTCCTAACTCCTCTGATTACCAATTCTCAAAATTCCCACTGGGTTTATTTTACGTACTTATCACATTGGACACTTACTTAAACTCACACTTCATGTAATATCTACTTCCTGAAATTCCCACTTTTTCAGAATTCTTACTCTTATGAAAATATAAACATGTAAATATGAAAATGAGGTAGGTTTAGGTTATGTTAGTTTTGCAGACCCAAAAATAGGAGCTCCACGTAAGTTACGCGGAGCTCCTATTTTTGGCTCCTACCTCATTTTCATATTTACATGTTTATATTTTCATAAGAGTAAGAATTCTGAAAAAGTGGGAATTTCAGAAAATTAGTAACAGATGAATAGGTATTTTGGTAAGTGTGAATTTTGGGAACTGTTAATCAGAGGAGTTAGGACACAAGTACCGAAAGGTTCTCAATTACTGAGATACGACACTTCAAACTATAGGCAGTTAGGACTAATTGCAAATAGAAAAGAAGAGAATTTTTGTTGGGGTTTTACTTTTGATTTATTTTATTTACTGTCATTCTCACTCACTTGGACATTGCCGTAATGGCTAGTGAACCGCCATACACGAAAGAAGAAAACTAGTTGCTAAAACCATCAATTTAGTTGCACTTTATGAAATGGAACTGAGCAGCATGTTGAGTTGGTAGCCATCTAGCAAACTTATTTTTTGACCAAATTTACAAATAATCGGCAACGTAGCCCGTAGGATTTTAACATCTGGTTAAATACTTTAATGGCCTGTTGTTTGATCGATAGTTAAACTAACTAATGGTCAAAAAACGTTACTAATGGTTAAAACCTCAAGGAAATGTGTCAAATTTTCCATTCCATTTTCGAATTTTAACAATTAGGGCTTTGTTCTACGTCTGCCTAAAACGCATTATGCCTTGTTGCTGCATAAATTTAAAACGCGTTTAGTATAAAACGCGAAGTTCCTAATTATCACTATGCTTAAATCTCTGTTGTACTAAAACGCATTATGACTAAATCTGCTTGGGCTAAAACGCATTAGGACTAAAACCCGTTTTAATTGAATCGAGTTTAAGACTAAAACGCGTTTTGACTAAATCACGTTAACGATTATAGAAATATTAGAATATTTATTTTCAATTTTCACCATATAAGCCTTCTCAAGCAAACTCAATCAAGCATTACCTGAAATTTAGGCAAAAATTAGTCAAATGGCGGAATAGGTACAGCACCACACAATAATGAAGTTTAGGCAAAACGCGACTTAGTCAAATGGCGGAGTAGGTACATTACCGGAATAGACTTTATACTCAATAGATCAACAGCGAAATAGACGAATTAACCATGTAGCCTAAATGTTACCAAAGAATGAAGTTTAGGCAAAACGCGACACAGGCATAATGCGTTGTCAAAAAGTAATTATTTATTGAAAACTGGAAAAAAGTCGAAGGTTTCGTAGTGTCATGGACGTAGCAGGAGTCCGAATCGGTTCATCTATTTGAGAGCTATGATGCCACAGGCACGCACAGTTACATAGACACGCACATACAAGATACACAGTCAGACACGATAAACTTATATTAGCATTATTTTTGCGGGGGTTAAATGTGTGTTACTCTAGTACATATGTCGGAACGAAGCGTTATGTCACAGTGTAACAATAACTATAATCTTCTGTACAGCAGGGCCTCGCCTTTGATATCGGCCGCCCTGCCGTCGCCTGTCTTCTAACGACATCGTATTTTGTCGTCTTATTTCGTGTTCGTCTTACTTTCTCAAATAGTTCATAAGTACCGTTGTTCAATTTTTAAATATATTTTTTTTGTTTATAGTTAAATACGTTTGTTTATTAACTACATACATATGTACGTGTTTTTTTTTATGAAGTATAGTTTTAACCCGACGTGTATTTAAATATTAGGTTGGGGTTTCACCTTGCCGTTGTTATTTAAACAATTAAACGTAAATATCGTATCGTAGTATGTTCGAAATATTTGAGGACATAAAAATAACGATATTTCGTTGTACGGTGATTAGAATCGTTACTTATCATTGTATGGCGCAGCCTCAGCCTTACAACCATGCCAGCCATGCGATTCTTATATTTCTGAATGTTAATAATTTCTATCGCACCTACAGTTTGCAATAATTATTTAACAAGTTAACTTACAATGCTTTCGTAAAAATAATATTATGTACAAACGTCGTTATCGCGGGAGCCAAAACGATTTGACTGTACTGAGAGATTATGACAAATAAGCAATAACAGAAGTGACACTCGTATCGGGAAACGTTTATAACTAAGAGTTCAAAATGTATCAATTTTCTTACTAATATCTGACCCCCGTACTTGACTTTATTAGCCATACATACAAAAAGATTAGCTAAGAAATCCTAACGTCGACCTCTTCAGTCACTTTTCCTGCTACTTTAGACGATCGATTTTATTTGTACGAAAAAAATACAAACATACGAGGGGCGGCTGAAAAGTTCTAAGCCTAAGATAGAAAAACAAACGTTACATTATTAAAGCTATATTAATTTTCAATATGACCCCCCTAACTCGATGCATTTCTTGCACTTTGTATATTATTATACCGCTAAAAAAATCTTTGTTTTGGTCTTCAAAATGGTCCTCTACCGCCTTTGCCTTTATTTCTTCATGACTTCCAAATAGCTTTCCCCGCAAGTCTTTCTTCAAATTACTCTACAAATTAGTCGCTAGGGGCTTAATCTGGACTATAAGGCGGGTGGTTAATTTCTTCGAAACCGATTTCCTTCACAGCTACCCTTGAAACACGCGCGGTATGAACGAGCGTGTTGTCTTGCAAAAATAAAACCTCTTTTACGGAGTTTACCCCTTCTTTTTTCAACTATGGCTTGACGGACTTTTCTCAATAGATCAGCATAGTATATTGCATTTACTGTAGAGCCTTTTGATAAATATTCTATCAAAAGAATTCCATCCGAGTCCCGAAAAACCGTGGCCATTAACTTAGAGGCCGATTTTTGCACTTTAAACTTTTTCAGTGGCCTTTCACCCTTCTCAATCCTTTGCATGGACTCCGACTTGGACTCAGGATCATGCTGTCTAACCCATGTTCCTCAACGGTCACTAATCTGGAGGAAATTTTGTCAACACCATCTTCACACAATTCTAAAAACGCCTGAGAAGTTGCGACACGCCGCTCTTTGTCAAACGCCGACAGCATTTTCGGTACCCAACGTGCACTGACCTTATTCATACGTAAATGCGTGTGAAAGATTTCTCAAACCCATTCCTTGGTAATGCCCAAGGTTTCAGCTATTTGGCACATTTTAATCCTTCGGTCCTCGTATTGTTCGGTGACCACCGATACTGGCCGCTCTGAGCGAGGGTCGTCCGCAATCGACCCTCGCCCTTGTTTAAATAACTTACTCTACTTTTTGATGATGGCATAAGAAGGCCCAGAGATACCGTAAATAGTAGCCATTTCTTCAAAAATGAATTGTGGTTCTTTAAATTTTTTGTGAGGGACTTTTATGTGAGAGAGTCGAAAGATCTTTAAGTCTCGATTAAAATGGTGTCAAGATCACTAAAGACAGATAAAATTGGACATCATCACCTCTCACCACTCCAGGAAGGACTTTCGTGCCTTTTGGAAGACTACAAACAAAATGAAACCCTTGGTTAGCCGCCCGGTTGGAGTCAATGGCGTGAGTGATCCCAAAAGCGTTGCCAACCTCTTTAAATACCACTTCCTTATCAAATCTCCGCTAGGGCCGCCGCAGGTGGAGGGGTTCGATGGTGAGACCTGTAGTGAAACTGTCGGTCCTAGATTTACTGCCAAGGAGGTGGATAAAGTAATTAGGGCTATGTCTAGGGGTAAATCTCCAGGTCACGACGGTCTCAGCATCGAGCACCTGCAGCATGCGGGTCCGCATATATCTAGAGTGTTGGCAATGTTTTATACCGTATGCGTGACACATTCGTACCTGCCGGATGACTTGATGCGCACGATCGTGGTCCCTGTGGCCAAAAATAGAACTGGGGCCTTAACAGACAAACATAACTACAGACCTATATCTTTGGCGACGATCATAGCTAAATTATTTGACAGTATGCTAAATTCACAGTTGAACAGGTATGTAAAATTACATGATAACCAGTTCGGATTCAGACCACAACTATCTACAGAGTCTGCAATACTGTGTTTGAAGCATACTGTCAGATATTATATAAACAGGAAAACTCCAGTGATCGCGTGTTTTTAGACCTATCTAAGGCTGACCTGGTGTCCTACGATAAACTGTGGGAAAAATTAGAGGGTACTAACCTTCCTCCGGAGACCCTACGTATTTTCAAGTACTGGTATGGACACCAGGTCAATAGCGTTAGGTGGGCGCACGAGCTTTCTGACTCATACAGGTTGGAGTGTGGGGTCAGGCAGGGTGGGCTGACCTCACCAACACTTTTTAACCTGTACGTGAACGGACTGATCGAGGCGCTCAGCAACACCCATGTAGGATGTCATATTGATAGCACGTGTATAATATAAGTTACGCGGACGACATGGTGCTGCTGAGCGCGTCAGTTTGTGGGTTGCGTAAGTTGCTTCACATTTGTGAAGCCTATGCGGCTAGCCATGGCCTAATTTATAATACGGAGAAGAGCCAATATGTGGTGTTTGAAAACGGTCGTAATAAGACAGTTGAGGTTCCCCGAGTCTGCCTTAATGGTACGCCAATGGAGAGAGTGGACCATTTTAAATATTTGGGTCATGTGGTTGCGTTGCGGCTGATCTCAAAGATAATATGGACATTGAGAGGGAGCGAAGGGCCTTATCGGTCCGAGCAAACATGATTGCGCGCAGGTTTGTCGGATGCTCTATAGGGGCAAAAATATTGCTATTCAGAGCCTATTGTGCCTCTCTTTATACCGGCAGCCTGTGGGAGCGGTACACGAAACGGTCCTATGGGGCCCTCCGGGTCCAGTATAATAATGCGTTCCGAGTGCTGATGGGGCTGCCTCGCTTCTGTAGCGCTTCAGGGATGTTCGCGGAGACGCGCGTGGACTGTTTCTATACGGCCATGCGCAAGCGCGGCGCGTCCCTGGTGCGCCGGGTGCGCGACAGCCCCAACACCATCCTGCGCATGATAGCGGGCAGAGTAGACTAACACCTTAGATTAAGTATTCTTAATAACAAAATAATGTGTCATTGTAGGTTACACGAAATAAACAAATTTTTTTTTTAAATTACAGCCCGGTACTCGATTTTCGTAGTATGCGTTAATAATTCACACATGGTGCTGTTTATGGTTGAATATCTCAAGAAACAATAATAGTAATGACATAATGTTTTTTTTTGCATTATTTGTGTTTAAATGCTCTATCTAGTGGTTAGCAACTTGAACCCATATACAGCCCGAAAATATCTTAGGCTTAGAACTTTTCAGCCTCCCCTCGTATATCTAAATTAAAGGGCATTGGGTAAATTTGTTTAAAGAATATTGTCAATTTTTTTTCAGCGGCCGCGGATGATTTTTTCATAGTTATATAGAGGACCTCTAAATACACATAGATATATATAATTTATGTCGTTAAATAATATCGGAGCGGATATTGTAAAGATTTAAGTATTCAGTTTCAAGTACAAAATTATGCCACAGTATGAATATTTAAATATCTCGGCTCCGATGCACCTAAGAGTATTACATTACATAACAAAATATGTTTATTTTTAATAATTCTATCATAATTTACCACTTTTACGAATGGCCGCTCACCTTGAAAATGTATGAATTTTACAAATGACAACACTTTTACCCAAACCCCTTTGAGTGCAAATGGAAAACATAATATTTAAAAAGCTAAAACTAGTTTTGGAGAAAAATACTGATTTGATATTTTTATACAAATTAATGAATTGATATCGTGGAAGGAAATACTTAGTACTTGAATCTTCGTTCTACGTAAGATTACTTCTACCATAGAAAAAATAGAAAAAACCTCATCTGTTACGAAAATCACCTAAAATACAGCAAGAAGGCTTATTATTCAAGTTGATACGTTGACTTATAAAGTCTGTTCATCCTTACTTGTCTTATCGTGTAAACAAACGTGACGTCATGAGTGATACTAGACAAGGACTAGTGATTGGAAATGTCGATAAAATATATTGATTAATTTTGTTATAAACACTTAAGTTTACCAACAATTTTAACACAGTTGAATGTTTTCTTCACATTTCCAACTCAAATGCTGTGGTAAATGCTATTTCATTATCCAATCCTATAGTAGTACTTTAGTAATACCTATGTAATATTTTTATAGAGAGATATAAGAAATAATACAAATATATAAATCTGTATGCACGAATACACCGATAATCAAAAGTAGACTTTATTAACGCACTCACTTAAACCGTTACAAACAATTATCGCACTATAAACTTCGAATACTCAGATGATCGCTGTCGCTGTTGTATTTTATTTTATACTTTTAAGTGATCATAATAAACTGTGTTGTAGTTCCACTTCTTAGTTGATATGAAACTTGGAGACATTTCAAACTCGCCGCAAGCAACGCTGCGAGAAAGTCATAATCATATTCAAACAATTAAATGTTCATCGTTACAATTGCTCAACTATATTCATCGAGATATCTTATCGCCACCCTTGAAATAGGTACTGTTGAGGAGTTCCGGTAGCCATCTGTGGTCTTCATCATCAGTTCTACTTCACCAAATCATACTTTCTGAATTTAAATGCGGGACTTAAAACTAAAAATACTAAAATCGCTCTATAAATGCCAATAATATTTGAGGAGTTCCCTCAATTCCTCAGATTCAGTTTTGGTGACAATGGAACCATCTCGGAAGTATACTCTATCAAACCTAAAAAGATTTTTTAAAATCTGACTACTCTAAAAATAATTAGACAACTCTAAAGACAAAAGTTATGCGTGGTCATACATAAAATTACCGGTGGTATGTCACACCATATTTTTTTTGAGTCGTTACGATATTATGTCAGCGCTTGTTAATGACACACTTCGGTATCTTACGCCTTCGTCGATCAATAGATGACTAAGGTAAGAAGTGTGCTTAAAGGTAGCCGCAGACCGCAACCGCAGGCGACACTGCGGCTGGCCTGTGTAGATGGGCAGGCCGCAGTGTCGCCGCGCTCGGAATCAATTTCAAAGAGATTCATAGAAACAAGTGGTGTCGCTTGTAGTTTTCTGTTGCAGTTTGCGGTCTGCAGCCCATCTCGGAAGGCTACCTTAACCCGTCATTGAGCACAATTTTACCGTCTCCCGCGTTTTGCGCGCTGATGCGAAGTCCTTATCTATAGAAAGTCAAGGTTTCGCTAAAACTTAACTATTTCTGTTTTATTATAAAACATAAAAAGATGTATTGGGAAACGTACCTAGTAACAACACAAACGAACAAACATCCGATCGTATGCAAATCGAATTCCTTGAAGAGTAGTTATCAGTTCAGAGAATATCACCGTCCAAATCACAAAAGGTAACACAAATCTGTAAGCAAGCCAAGTCGTCAGAAATATCACAAAAAGAGCACTCGTTATGTACGACATCAAGCGAAGTAGCGAAACGAATGAAATTTCTAGATTCAACTTAGTTTTTATTTATTTATTATTCTTTCCTCTAGGGGAAAAGAAAAAGGTTGAACACCATACAGGCCGCATTTATCCATATCGATAAGTTGTCGTTTCCCATCAATACGGTGCGTGGACAATCTAGACATTGCAATGTCAGATATTTTTCAGGTTATTCATTCGTTCCTTCGATTATTGAAGATAATCTTATTAGAAATGATATTTTTCAGTGGTTACTTGGTTGATTTCAATACTTCGTGAGTTTCTTTAAGTATACAACAACATTTTAAGTGATGGTTATTGTGTAATCCGAGGGAAAAGTGTGACAGTGTCTTCTAGAAGTGTTTGTTTACATGATAAGACAACTAAGGATGAACGGACCTTAGGTAACCGTTTACAAAGTTAAGACAAGTTTGATTGACCTTTACCAGCGAAAACTTCGTGCTAAATGTGAAGAACTTGTCAGAGACTTAGAATGTATAGGCAGAATATTCTGTTTATACTAAACAGACATTCTGTTACATGCGTTCTTTAATACATTTATTTTTGCTCCCGCGATGACGACGTTTTATTATGAATATGAAATCGGCAAAAAGACGGTGATTTTCGTCCGTTTAGTGTGTATGTAATAGGTACCTGTTCCTTGTGACCTCTAGCTAGGATAATACTTGGAAGTCGTTGGGTTGTTAAACTTGGTTTATAGAAGAGTATTGTACGCACATTAGCAAATATAGGCGTTATTTTTCGCTATGGCCTTAAATTGTAAACTGATGAAAATATTACTATACTGCCAATTAGGATTTAAAACCTTGACAACCTGTATTATCAGTATTATCATGAACTTGCAATAAGCTATTTGATAATAAGTAAATACATATAACTTACGTCTAAGATAATAATTGTACGCTTACTCTATTAAATAATTATTTCAAGACACTATAAGTAAACATAGGCATAAGAAAAAATAATAACTACACAGAAAAGAAGCGAAACTCCCGGCTCCCGCCGCGCGCTGGGCGCGTTAGATACCTACCGCCTGGCGACACCTGAGGTGTCCATTCAGTCAGGGGCGTCACACACGGAATATATATTAACCAAGATATTGATATTGTCTTTAATTGGTTTTTGTATTTGTGTTGATTTTAGTGTTTATTGTTGAACTAAGATAGAGTTTTAAAAATTGAACGTCATTTGCGGCAAAATAATTAGAAATAATTGATGGAATGTAGGAGGTTTATTTGTTAATTAGTACATCCCCTAGACGTAATCCTGTGAGAAAATTCTTTTGGATTTCTCGAATTTTCCAACTTTCCCGGTATTATTTCCTTTAATATTGAATTATTTACTAATTTATTCTAAAACATACTCACAGGTTTCTTCCAAAAGTGACCCGACCCCATTCAGCAAAAAAAGTGACCCCAAACCAGTGGTCCTAAAAGGCTATTTTTAAAGAAAAAACACGGAAACCTTAAAAACAAATCAATAGATAAGAATAGTATTTTGTAATAAAGCTTTTTCTACTTGATAATAAATCAAATTAATAAGCCGGTAAGGAACGTAATAAGTAAGTCCATCCGGAGGTACTTTTTACCCAGACTTTAAAACTTATTGAGCTTAATTATTATTAACTCATTAATAGACTCGTTTCCGTGTTTTATAGATGATTAATAGGCATATAAACCATGTAATTTCTGGAGATCATCTTAATATCATCAAAAAGTATTATTACCTTATTTAACGCAAATGTAAAAAGCTCATTTTGCATGTTTCCTCGTTGAAGTAGAACATTAATAACATTTCGCGACTAAACTTGTATACCACATCCATACATCGATTAAAATATCTCGCAAGTGACAGCCCTAACTTTGGGCGCGGAAGACACAGGGGTGTAGTGGGGTGTAGGGAGTAACAGGTATTTAAAGCGCGGCATTTGGGGTCTGGTCCAAGGAGATTCGCTCCTATGTGTAGTTATTATTTATTCTTATGACATCGGTATCAACGTTCAGCTTTCATGGCAGAGTACGGTTTGCAGAAAAATAAATTCAAACAAATACATCTAGTATTTTGAACCATTATTTTTTATAAAAAATAAGAAAGACGCTAAAAATTAAAAATGTATTCAGGGTTTGAATAAATTACTAAAATTGGTTCCATGGACTTTGTTGTCGACCTTTGACGTCTGTTATAATGTATCCATATAAAATGACTAAATGACCTTAATATTTATTTGGTGTGACATTAATTAAATAGACATTTGTTACCTATTTGGCATATATTACTTTTCGAATGCAAAATTAGTATTAAGGTTCTATAACATTATTTTCAATACCTATAAACTTCTTTAAGTATGAGTACGGTTTAAATATAGGGACAGTTAGCTGCAGCATAATTAATTTAAAAAAAAAAAACTGTGTTAATTAAATATTCGAATGTATTTTTTTTTTGCTGCTCTTACCGGATTACATAAAAGTTTAACGTTGATACCATGTTTACTTATAAACTAGCTCAAATATATTAAAATCGCTGGTACAGTCGAGTTCATAAATATGTGTAAACTTTAGTACCTTGTCACTTTAATCGCTGTGACAATTCATGTATGTCAGTTTAAACATGACATTAAATAGACAAGGTACTAAAATTTACACATAATTGTGAACCTGACTGTACTTCTCTGTTGGATTGTATTATAAGTACCGTGTTGCAGGAAAGTATTAAAGTGATAGTGGTTAAAATTTAGTAGATTAATAGCTGCGACAAGGTATAATGTATGAAAATACTTTATTGTATTAATGGGAAAATAACAAATAACAAAATAGACAGAAACACAAAAGTATGTGAAAAGCGAACGTATCCCTTTAAGGGACCTTTGAGCGATTGGGGGTTTTTTGCTGAATCTACAGCTACTTTTGAGGTCGGATCTACCCCAGGAATTCCCGGAAAATGTATGTCAAGTATACAAAAACTGCTGCTCATCGAATAAAATTCACTATTCAATGTCAAATATACTTAACAAGTATATTTTAGGAGGTAACAAACAAAGGAAACATACCGCATTTTTGTGCATAATTTATAAAACAGATTTTAATGCATCCAAATTACTGCATTTCTATATATTTATTTTCACAATAATAGGCTTAGTTTCTTTAAAATCGCCTATAATTTTAACAATTATTACAGGATATTATACAGATGCATAAAGGATTACAGACGTAAAATAAATAAAATTTACAATAAAATTCATAGAAAATTTGCTTAGGCACATAGGCTTGAGACCAACCAATCACACGTATCTGCGAAACAGAGTCAACGGAGAGGGAGAATGGATAGGGTAACACTAACGTAATGCTAAGTGCTTAAATCCGAAACCCTTACGAAACTGGTAACCTCAATGGTTGTAGTTATCTAGTTCGAAGCAGTTTCCATATCATTAGGGTAAGCCTATCGATCAGGATAGGCTTACGTTGGGAGAGCATATGATGTAGTTACCCGATCGATAAACTTGTTCAAATAAAGGAGTATTCCGGTCCCTGGTTGCACGGTTTTCATGTTTTCAAGTCGCGTTTACTTGGATAGCTTTAGAATTTAGTTTTTGTTATTGGTACGCTGTCATGAATAGTTCATAAAGATGAAAGAAGCATTATTATGTCAATAACTAATGTAAAAGTTGGAAAAATACTGAAATGAACTTGAATTAAATTATCAGCAAAACCGTCATTTCGACTTTGGCCACGTGTCTCTCCAATTTGAGCGTAACCTGAGCACACTATGTCCATTGGTGGCGGAGATACAGCAAGTCAAACATGGGCATTGTGCACAGAGCCCGCTCATCAGACCCTGCTTAAAATGGTGGCTTGCATTGCAAATGCAAAAAGAGGTTGCTTAGGGTCGTGCACTTGCAGAAAGGCTGGGCTCAAGTGCTCTATCCTATGTTCCTTTTGCCACAAGTGAAATCGCAACAACGCCATCCCTATCGTACTTCACGAGCAGGACGAGGATATGGACGACCCAACACCATATGCCGACCCGCCTCCATCTCCAGAAAACATTATGCCTCCTCCCCCACTCCCCCCCACTGACCTCGACTGGATGAGACCTGGTCGAAAGGGTGAAAGTCAACTGTTTTTGCTTGACCGTGTAAATAGTATTATTTTATATTTAAATTTATGTTATTGTTTTTTTTTATGTTTACGTTTATTTGTTTGTTTTTACGATTTTGTGTAGCGGGAAACCTCAAATAACTGTCGAAATATTTAAACATGTTAACTACTCTCAAGGGACCTAACAACATGCGTTTTCGATGTTTGCCTTTTTTGTGTTGACTGGCCTATAGAGCTATAACCGCGATTCGATTATTTTTCACACGTCAAATGATATTTTCTAGAAAACCGAAACCTTTTTATGTCATACAGAAACAATAGGAACCATCAAATTTCAATTGTTTTCGATTTTTTTAATTCAATACTTAGGGACAGAACATCTAAGTCCATAAGTGCGATCTTAAAAAAATATTGACAAATACTAAGTGAAGGATTAAAGAGACGGTAGATTACCAAAACGAGATATTTTTATGTATTTCTATCTTGCTCTATCAAATAATGTAGTGGATAGTGTAAAATAAAAATATTACGTTCGTTTTTAGCAACATAGATTGTACTTACCCGATACTGGGATCTCGGCGTGTAGCGTCGGTTTGTTCGATAAGTGCGAGAGGTACCCGACTGTAGGGTCTTATACTGTTATTTGCTGGCTCGTGATTAGGGAATTGTTTTATGGGATCGCAGTGAATTTGTTAAAATACCTGATCCTAACTTACGACTCCCGACTATTTCGCGTATCGTGGTTGGAGGGCTGAGAAACACGTTTTCAAATTCTTATACTTAAATTTATAATACGTTGCAGGGCGGTTGAGTGAATAATTGAGCATATATTATTTTGTTAGAAACGGTTGTCTTTGTAGTAAATCTCGTGCTATTGCAACTCAAATGGTCTTATTCTCTAGTTTAGACGATACTAAAACTCGTCCTATATGAGGCACGGCTCACAGAAGCATAGTTCCGGAGAAATCTTTTTTTTTTTGTTTTTGTGTGTCGACCATAATGACGCCAATGTACGGTTAATGACGTATGTTGAGATTATAATGATGCTTTGATTTCGAAAATGGCGTTTTGTTATTCTATGAGCATTGACATGAAAAACTCAAAAATGTTTTTATTCGCATTTTCAGTATTCGGCCGTTTCTTAGAAAGATTGTACCTAGTTAAATAGGTACTACAATTAAGAAACGAAATTACCTGAAATTTTTCAATGTAATCAGTGAGGTTTGGCAATGTTGCGGAATTTCATTGGAACTAATTATAACTGGTAGATAGTGGAGTTTTTGAATTTTTGTCTGTTTTATTAACTATCTTAAAACAAAATAAGTATATAATTACATACCTACTACATACATACACTCACGCCTTCATACCCAGAGTGGGGTAGGCAGAGCTACAGAAGTACTGTTGGTACTCTAAAAACTTGTTGTTCATTCTGTAACCACATTTTGCACAAACAAAAAATGAATAAAAATATATATATATATTATACATACAGTGGTGGTTCGTTTTTAACAGTAGTTCATTGTACATAAATTGAAACCTTAGTTAATGATCTAAAGTAAATTGTATTTAGCAATAAAATTGGTCAAGAACTTTTTGGACGATGGTCAAAATTTAAAAGTCATATTTGTAGGCAATTGTATGGGAAAAAAACAAGGGTCCCTAATTATGTGACCACCACTCTGTATACAGAGTGGAAAGTTCAAATGCCACATGGAAGGCAACTACCTTAAATATTGGAAATAGCACATTCTGTGTAAAGGAGACTTTCCTTTATTTTTAAAAACTATATAGTGTATGTATGTAAACTCTGCCATTATGAATTTTTGAAAAATCGTCTGTCTCAACCGGGACTCGAACCGGTCGGTCATATGCGGTAAAATAACACGCCGTATTTTATGATGCAGATCGAAAGGGTCACAATCACACAATCTAAATAACGGAAGGCCATGAATACTAGCAATTACCATTTAACCTTGTTTCACACGTCCCGGGACACGTACCGCAGCTACCTTAAATATTGGAAATAGCAAATTTTACGCAATGGAGACTTACTTTTATTTTACTTTTTTTTATTTTGTATACTGGGTGGAAAGTTGAGATTGGGCATTAAGGGCAGCTACCAGATCCCTTGCTGCCACGCGAAAATGATCTTAGGAGACCTTTCCCAACTTTTTGAGTGATGACAATCGACATTCAGTTTTTTTTTTAAATGCCATTCGATCCCATTCCCATAAGGGATTAAAACACTCTTTGAGACCAACTGAGGTTAGAGTACTAGAACACCCACAAATCAAAGTTTTTTTTTTCCATACATTTTAGTAGGGTAAAGGCAAAGTGGAATTTTCTTAAGCTTAAAGATCATTAACTTTTATGGGGACAACTTCCATTAGGACATTAAAAATGAGAAAAATCCGTATTCTTACAAATAAAAAAACCACTAAATACGATACCAACTTTTTACTACATAGATAAAGCTGGCCGTCATGGGTGTAAAAGCTTAATGATTAAAAAATAATGTACGAAGAAAATTTAAATTTTGAATGTAGAACAGTGACGATATCTGATGTTTTATTTCAATTTTTGTTCTTTAAGTATAAAGGACCGATACGCGTAAAAAAACCACATGCGAAGGACCTTTCTTCTCTGTTATTAGTGTTATTACCCTATTAAATGTAAGGAAAACGTTTTCTTTGATTTATGGGTGGTCTAGTACTCAGGGGCGCCGACTCCGTGGGTGCTCGGGGGCTCCAGCACCCACGACAGTTAATTAGTGGGTGCGGAGCACCTATGACTATCATGACCGTCATAATAACTAAAATAAAAGTCATCATGCTATGACACACTTGATCAACATGGAACTATTTCTTTCAGAACAAAATAATGATACAAGCAACAATTATTGTGAAAGAGTTCTTATACGGAGATGACTTTGATATGGAACGTTTGGTTCGTCTTAGTAACATGCTTTTACATATTGCACGAACAACAAATTACAGACTCAATAGTGTGGAAGATTAGATATGTAACCATGCTGCCCCCTCTTCTATCGCACTAGATTTTTCGCTGGGATCTCTCCGTCGCACGTATTCATTCGCATCAATATTTCGTTTTTTAGAACTCGGAAACCCGGAATCGAGACTGATTTTTCGCAGTCAACCCTATATCACCATGTTCGCAATGAAATGATCTTCTTTTTGGTATAAATTTTATTCAATAAACAGACAGGTGCAATTTATTAGTACCGACTTCCTGTTTGTACCTGCCTACCCAATAGTTATGACGGGAAAACTTATAGTCAACCTAACGTTTGCATATTCTATAGGCTTCATACTTTCGATTGATATGTAATTTAATTTATCTAATAAACAAGCCGGCGCAATTTAAAAAAAAATCCTTCTTGATTTTTAATTAATTATATACTAGATTACTTAACTTATTAAATTTGATATAAAATAGTTTTTATCGAATAAACAGCCCTGTGCAAATCGTCTCCTATTCGGATCATAATGGTTTAATTTTTAAGTACAAGCACCCACGAGGTTTTTTAAAAGCCGGCGCCCCTGCTAGTACTCTAACCTCAGTTGGTCTCAAAGAGTGTTTTAATCCTTTATGGGAATGGGATGGATTGGCATTAAAAAAAATAACTCAATCCTGACAATTTTCTCCCTGACTCTACATTTTATCAAAAATCTGTGAATGTCGATTGCCATCACTCAAAAAGTTGGGAAAGTACTCCTAAGATCATTTTCGCGTGGCAGCAAGGGATCTGGTAGCTGCCCTTAATGCCCCATCTCAACTTTCCACCCTATATATATATATATATATATATATATATATATATATATATAGCCAAAGCTGATTCACCTCTGTTCGGTTTGTAACTAGGTTGCAATTTCTACAGGTGTTTTGTCTGCGATATCGCCATTAAGCTTAGTTGAGCAGAATTTTTCTTTTTTTGAAAAATCTTAATAAGTATATGTTCTACAATTTTGATATAGATGCCAATGTCATCAAAAGATTTAGAAGCGAGACTTTGCTTAAAACCGAATGTTATGACCTTTGACCTTGAATATATTATTAAGAGGTGTCCGCGACATTATGCGTGACTTTTGAGACAACTTTAGAATGCCAAAATATAGGTTTAAATACAAGTTTATAGCTTATTTTCTGCTATGCCAAGGTCAAACCCTAAAGATACTGGAGTACTGGACTAATATCTACATTATTATAAGGCTATAAGCAAACAATAAATCGTCTGTCCAAAATGCCCTATTCGAAGGAATTCTTAATAAAGTGATTGTGCATGTTCGAAAAAAAAAAGAGCAGTATTCGTAAAAGAGTGCCCTCACGACAATCCTCACGAAATAGTGGTCTGATCCCCTTCTTTTGATTTTTGAATTCGGTTGAAAAAAACATTATTGTTATCACTAAGACGTCATTATTGTCGACGAGCATCATTATGAAAACCATAGTTGATTACAGTAATGATATCTACAACAATGACTATTAGGAAAAAACATGCCGAAACTCGCTCAAATACTTGCCAAATGAGACTTACCTCAAATTTAAGTAAATTGTACCAAATTTGTCACAAAATGAAACACATTTATAATAATTTTAATATGTACTTTCGAAATAATGTCGCAAAACATGAATGATGCTATTCGTGACACGATGGAGAGCCTGGATACAATTAATTACTTCCATTACTACGCAACGCGAACATATAGCTTGTTGACAATTCACGGACGGATGAAGAGCTGTGTGCAGGTGGTAGACAAGGCATCCTTCTCACTCTTACACACATTGGACGTAAGCAACGTGGCGTCATTATTGTAAATATTCGTATCATTTTTTTAACTCATAAATTTCAGTTACTTTGTAATTGTAATATTACCATTTTCATTACCCCTGTGAAGCTTACTTATTGTTTTTGTATGATCTGGACTTTACCTTGATTTTTTAATGTTATTGTTTAATTTAATAATTTCTAAAATGTAAACGTAGGTCTTGTTGGAACACGAAGAACTATAGCGTTCAGCACAATATAAGGCGTTTATTTTTTTTATAACAACAGAATGACAATTTTAAGTGACTGCGCTACTCGCAACAGTTCATAAGAAATCTAAAGGCATCAAATACTCAAGTGATTTCGTCTTTATATACACATACATGACGCGGGCACCATTTTTCATACTGTTGATTATTCACCCGGTTGAAAGGGCGATACGGTGTTTAATGTTAAAAAAGTTAAAAAAATGCAGTGCGACGAGTTAGACTGTGTTGTGTTTTCAGGAGGAGGTGTTGCGCCTGCGCCAAGCGGCGGGCGGCGACGCTCGCGCGCGTCGCCACTCGTACGGGCCCGAGAAGACAGCGCAGGTGGGGCTGATGCCATGGGTGGCTACCGCCGTCGCCATGGCCCTGCTCGGCATCGTCATCGGGAAGTTCCTCATGTGAACGGCCCTCCGCCGCGGCGCCGCCGCGCACCCACCGCTCTCGTACCGCTCCCGACGCATCGTCCTCGCATGAGGCAGCTTCACCTTTCTTTTATAAGCCCCTCTGGCCGAGCTTCAGTTGTGACGCGCTCCTGTCAGCACCAGGTGGCTCCCGCTGTCCCTTCTTGTGTGTTGTTTCCATCACGATATTCCCGTCTTTACATTTCCGACCCCTCGCATTTGATAATATTTGATTTGTTCGGCCCGAGTTTAGATTCCGTTACGAGCATTCGCTACCAAAACCGTGTAAAGTAAACGTTTTTGTAAATCACCCTTTATCATAATAGTAAGTGTTTGTATAAAGATTTAATGAATAGCTTCTCTTTACTTGTGTCACAATTGAGATATCCTCCAGGAGTGGAATACTAATGGTATTTAAAGATAATGTTACGTGGACGAGTAACATTGTACATTTAGAACTCTTAATAAATCGAAGCGTTATTAAACTTAGTATTAACTGTACTTGTACACTCTTGAGTAATTCCGCTTTCATATTCGAATAGTTAATTATAATTATGTAGTGGTTTTATAGCATTCATGATATACTGTATAAAGTAGTTTGGTGCATTGGTTATAAATAATTAATTTAAAATCTAAACACTTCATAATTTGTGATTTATAAAAAGTTTATTAGAGTTGTTTAGTTTATTAAAGGATAACTAAACACCTATATACAAATTACTGACCTTATATTGGTAACGTTAAAACTTTTCTGTTTGTTTGTAATGGGAATAAGGTATGTTAACCAGACGTTTGTGCGATTGCTTATCGAAATAATTTTACAAATGTCTTTTTTTGGACGTGTAATATGTTCTCCTTAATTATTTCAAGATCCATGTAGAGTTGAAAAAGTTATCACTTTGAACCGACGTAATATTTTACTCTTTTTGGTGATACATCATGCCTCCGGTAAGGCAATCGTTTGCGGTAGTGAGCATGCGTGTAGAGATGATTCTCATGTGCGCATCGCTATTGATATCGTTATTATTTTGTACTAGTAAACGTAGCAAAGCAAGCAATCTCAAAACTACTTAATGCGCAACGGCCACGCGTAAGTAGCTGAAGGCGTTTTCGTTCTTAACGCTGGTTACGTCGAAATCAACTGTCAAATCTCTAGAATTTCTTATAAATGTCAAGTCTTCTGAATTTCTTAGAAAAGTATTAGTTGTTTATTACTACTTCATTAGATTGTAAAATAAAATTGTTACAATTATTGGGTTAACAACGGAACCGAGTTTAAGTAGTAAATGCGGAGTTTCCTAACTTTTTAACCTACGCATCCGATCTGCGGCATGAACTTCTCATGACGTGTCCGGCCCGCTGTGGCTTTGAAAACTTATATCAGGCGCTTTCTTATCCGTTACTCGTTTAATCGTTATAGTTCGTGGCGGTGGCATGGATTCATTTTTAAATAGATAAAACCATACAAAAAATGTTTGTAGCAAACTACCATTAATTCCAATGTCGCCAGCTCTGAGAAAGGTAGAGCCTTAAGGTTTACCTGAGCGGACCTTTAGTATTATTACACCATTTTATTTATAACCGGCTTGCTTGTTGCCAAATTCTACAATTAACGCCTGAACCTGAAAGAAACTCTTATTAGACTGGTAGAATCTTTGAATTTGGCTCTATAATTGTTGATACAGTTTGCACTGGTGTTGCGGACTCGTAGAGAGGTGCTTAACATCACAGGATCCTCCTCTTTAATTGCCCTATGTAACATAATGAACTAGTTTGTTATCAAAAGAAAAAGTGATCGGCGAGTTGATAATAATTTTGACGTGTACTGCAGTTTGTAATCTAATAACAATCATTAATTAACATGGCACGTGAAACTATGTTGTAACTTATTATTGACAAATACAGCATCGGCCTAACTAAAAATAGCTGTATATCACACAGTTGCCAAACTACTCTCAATAATTTAGCAGCCGAGTTCAGACCGCATAGTGATATGAGCATGGGGCGCTGCTTTAAACCCCACCAGGTCTTACGTCTTACCTGCGTCTGCCAAGGAACTGCGACTGGATGCATCCGTTACCGTATCTATAGAGCTACAATGGTTAAACGAGTGAACGACCCCATTTAAGCATAGCGCCTGGCCAAACTCGCAATTTCCTTCACTTAATTCGTGCGAACAAGGCATATTGCAATATTGTATTTCATCGCCACAGTTGAAGAAAGCAACTAAATCTTTCTCCAATACTATCCTAAATGTATGAACGTTCGGGTCTTAAACAAGCAGTTCACTCAGTATGTTTCATATTTCCTCTAGCCTACTTTAAAAAACTAACAACGAATATTGGTTGAAACAGTATTAAGGTGTCGCGGTAATCGTGTTACACCTGTACTCCCCAGTACACTCGCCTGCGTCGTGCGTGGCGCGTGGTTGCCGCGTGTGTGGCGCGTGGGCTGCGCGTGCGCGTGGGTGGCGCGGCCTACGCGGCCTGAGTGGCGTCTCACTAGCTATAAGCTGCTAGAGTTAAAGCGACCGGTCAGTGCCCGGACTTGCTGTTTATATTCAATTTGTTATTTATTTTTGGTCGAGGCAAATAATGGTCGCAGTTTTGAGTCTAGGTATTTTCCCTTTTTTTTTAGTCGGGAATTGTCAGGAGGCTTACCTGTCAACGTGGTAGTGTAAAGGACTGGCCGAATCACTTAGTGTGATCGAGTGATGTGTAAAATACAGTATCCCCAGCTTCTTAATAGCTTTGTGCTGGCTATCGTTATCACGCTTACACTCGCAACTGACAATATACGTGTCACTCGTGGCTGTTAAGTAAATGGTAGCACTGTACATGGGCTTTACAAGACAAATCACCAAGTTTTTAGGTAACCTGATAACTCGGCGCGATTACTCCCTAATTGTCATGTTTTTTAGCACTAATAGTAGATTCGTGTCAGTATGTTTAGGATAAATTATCTCTTGTTTAAATGCTGCATTTTTAATTTGGTTTCGTGGCGTAAATTATTAGCTATTGGGTTGGATATTTTACGCTGACAGATTGAAACTTTTAATTAGCGTTATTATAAGCTTATACTACCTATTAAAAATTAGAAGTGAATATTACGAGAATAGGATGCACTTTTATAAAGAGAAACATGTGCTATCTATCGTTTTACATAGGTTAAATAAAGTAATGGTTGCCATGAAGCGTTTTCACCTTTGAAAGAGGTTAATGATGCCAGAAAGCGGGTCCTGCGCGGCGATGTAGCAAGGACCAGTAGTGGTGATTCGAGCAGTGCTCGGCTTGTTAAATGTTTTAATCTTTTGGTGTAAGTGATTGTGTTATTACTTATTGATATGTAGTATAAATACCTATTGCAAGTCGTCATCCACAGGGATAACGAGTGAGCCCTTTCGCAGTTTTGTACGATCCTGGGGGTCATGTCACGCTAGACGAACCACAGGTCATTTCACGAAGCTACAGTCGAGGCGCCTGCTCGCCTGCAGCTCGCCGACTCGAAGCCGTAGTGCCTCTTATGCGTAGGTACTGTTGATAAGTTCCCAATTCGGCGGATTCTTGTTTCGCCAAATATTTTAAATTACAGAAAATTTAAATAAACGAAGTCAACATGAGGGATGTATTAAAAGGAAAAAATGTTTTTACAATTACCATAATTTTATTATAATATATACACAGAGCCTGTTTCAATTGAAATTGCCAAAGATGTAAACAAATTTGTACTGTTTAACACAACCTCAAATATTCATCAAGCGTGTTTCTATGTAAAATAACGTATAATTCATTATTATTTAATCTTAAACTTGATGTGAAAGTAAAGATCAAGTGTATAAATCACTACAAAGACCTCACCTGATCTTGCACAGCACGTGATTATCGAGTGATACAGTAAATTGGTTCGTTTGGTTGTATTCTTTGCCAAGTTCCATTGGCACAGACTGTATAGTACCTACATATAACGAGATGTAGAGCGTATCATATGTATTCTGAGAACGATAAGAACCATCTTAGATGTTTTTACTTTTAGGTATACTTTTACTACATACGTTGACTAACTTTCGGGACAAAGTGATCGTTTTGGTTTTGATACAGAAACCTTGTAAACAGGGACTCTGTAAAATTTTATCCTGTTTATGTAGGTAGTTTATTTTTATTTTTGTACAATTAGAAGTATTGCTTCATAATGAATTTTGACAAATTCATATAAATAGTGTTATGGTATATATGGTTGATTACGTAATTACAGAGGTTACTTGTTATCCCGGAATATTTCACAATTCCCTCAGGAACCGTGATATGACCTATTTTTTTGCAGTCGAAGTCGAGGGTGGAAACCTGGTAAATAATAAAATAAAAGTGACTGCTTTCTATAACTGACTTTTTGTATATAAATGATTCCAGCAAAACAAGAATCCGGCGAAACAATAAAGCCGCGAAACACGAAACAAGAATCCGGCGAATCGGGAACTAATCGTACTATTTATAGACGTTTCCCGCCGTTAATTAGTCAGACTGACGAGCTTGTCAGCTTTTTAGCAAACTGCAAATAGAGGCACGGTGTATATTAGCGATGTCTGATGTAATGACCGTGCTTATAAACTAAGAGTTGCAAACCGAGACACCTACTGTGGGCAGCAGGTTATATCAATCAATCAATCAGTGAAATGTCAAGTTTTGTGTCTTCTGCAAAAATGCTTGACTTCTTTTTGTCAAATTAGAATGTTACAATAAGATCCCTGCGGCACGTTTTATAAAGCTAAAAGTTACAATTTTACAGGTCTAAACTGGCAACACTGCTCAAATAGCTGGTCGTCATTGGTCGAGGTTGTGTCAAATGGAAACTTGTAACCTGTAAATTGTAATTTGTAGCTTTATAAAACAGGCCCCTGGGATACTACGATTTTATATTTTCAATCTCCAGATCTATCTGTCAGATACATATTGGCTTTGTCCTTTTCTTTTATAATAATGACAAAGAAAAGGAAAGAGGTAACTTAAACCGTGAAATATTTTATGTGGGAATTAGAAATATCGACCCTTAGTACAACATACAATACAATGTAGTCCTAGTGTATTTAATCCACGAAGTGGTCTCATTTTAGGTTTTACTTTTTAAATACAAGCATATTTATTCAATTTAACAATAAAAACTGATTTATTACACGTATTTTTACAAATGGTTGCCAAAGTAATTGGAAATAGTTATTTAACAAATACTTTGGAAGAAGACTATAAAAAGTCTGTACAAATATGTACCTATATTTGGAAAAAAGAGGTGAATGGCGAAACTACAATATTCTCAAGTGGCAACCATCACAGTATTCGCTGAAAATTTGATCTTGTGTCACTTCCAACAGCGCCTTCGTTATTTCCAACGCCATTTTAGCCATGTTATATACATGTAATTTTTACGGGTGTCTCGCCTGCTAGCCTAAGTGGTGAGATAATCACTGAAGACACTGGGCCTCTATTCTGGGTGGTAAAAAGCATATCGTCTTTGATCTGTTACGGACGGTATTGTTTTTAACTCGGCCGCCATAGGTACAGTCAAGTAAATAAGGGCTATCAAAACGTTGACAATACGATAACAGAGGTCTATTGCATAATAAAGTATAAGCCCATACTATTAGTAAAAATGCATAAAAAATCACTAATACTATTAGCTTGTACTTTATTATGCAATCAGCCCCTGGTGAAAGACGATAATATGGTTTTTACCGCCTGGAATCTCGGCCCAGAACTCTTGTAGGATATCATACCTATCACCAAACAATTAAACTGACTGTCAAATGTTTTACAGTCGTACTCACTATTGTGACAACTTAGATAATATAAATATTTATTAAATTGTTGGTGGAACTAATTGCAGTACACTACTTACGGCAATAAAATAATTACATTACAGTAAACCCAGCCCAGCACTACTATCAAGTTCTAGTATTTGGCTGTATACCGCTTTCACACTCTCGTTTTTTATATACGGCGGTCCACTGCGTTTCCGCAGAGATTTAGCCATGTAAAGCCTTTTATCGTCACTCATATCATAAGTCCTCTATTATGAGTTCAAAACCCGTAAGCAATGACCAGCATTACCTGTGGTAAAAGGTGACAGCGATGACAGCTGTTAATTTTGGAAGATGTCCAAATTTGGATCTAATAACTTTACAATATTCGATAACGTAATTTCAAAATTACGTTACAGCTGTCATCGCTGTCACCTACTACCACGGGTAATGTAATGCTGCGCCTCTATTCTAGGCGGTAAAAACGATATCGTAGTTTGCCTGTTATGGTATTGTTATGACGTCAGCCGCCATTACTGTCAAGAAAATAAGAGCTATCAAAACGTTGACAATACTATAACAGGACAAAAACTATATCGTTTTTATCGTGTTGAATAGAGGCGCTGGTCAATTGCCTTTCGGCTTCTGAACCCATCTTAGAGTACTTAGGGCCAAGTTCACCAACAATTAAACAGACGGTTAGCGGTTTAACGGTTGTCAAATGTATTGACTAACAGCTAATTAACACTTAACCGTCTGTTTAATTGGTTGGTGAACTCTGCCCTTATAATATGTGTGTAGATAAAGTATTGTACGAGACTCTGCGTAATTAGCATTACGCAACCGTCACGTAAACTACTATTACACTCTCTGGTATAAAAAATTACTGGCAGGCGCCAGAGAAAGACACCGATAGATAGTCGAGTATTAATGTACTATTGTTACGGTGAAAAACGAAACCTCAACGTCCGTCACTTGTTCCGATCGGCAAGGGTCGGGTCGGGGCGGCAAGGGTCGGCGCGGGCTCGGGGCAGCGCTGCCGGTCATACGCTACAAGCCTTAAGGGTGCTAGCTTGTCAATGGTCAATGCACTTAGGGCTAATTGTAAGGTGTAGCTTCGTAAAATGGGCCATTTGCAGTCGGTTTCTTTAAAGTAAAATATTTAACATTTATGTTTTATTATATTCCACTGTTACTACTTAGGTTCATGTAAAGGATTATTATTTTTAAAGAAGACTAATTTATTGGGGCAAGGACATTCGATCATCATTTCGTTTTTTATTTAATCTACGGAGACTTAGTTTAATAAAAATTTCCGTACGGTATTGTTGTTATACTATTATGCTATATTGTATCGTTTTCTGAAATAAAATACTTAATTTACGACATCTGTTTTTTTCTTCTAATTAATGAATATCTCGACCACAACAAAAACCACAGACTAATGAACTTAGACTGACAATATTCTTTATTTTTTGCTAACAGGTTTTTAGGGCAACCCGGGCACGGTGGGCCGGATCTGAAAAAAAGGAACTTATTAACTTACGATTTTTTTATCAAAATGTGTTTTTTTTTATGTCAATCGAAAGAAGCCATCAATACAATCAACATTTAATACCTACTTGTGTTTTCGTCGAAAAACTAATATTTAACGAAATATGATGGCAGAGATCGGAATAGGTAAAGTCTGTTCCTATATGGTTCCTATTCAATCGGGCACTCTTATAAACAAATCAATTTACCATTATAACTCCATATTCGCATACTTTTGAAGGTTGAGCCCAGTCATATTATTTATTTATACACTTAATAATTGCCTTCATGTTTATTTTCAGGCAGTAATCTCTATTTAACATTGTATTTTTTGAGGAAAAGCGCTTTCGTTAAAATACGGTGACACTGACTGGTGCTTGACATATACATTTAGTTTTTTCGAAATATAATTAGTAATAAAAAGGTAGTGATGTCTTAATAGATTTGATTGATTAACTAGTTAACCTTGTCAACGCCACAGTCGGCTCCGGCCGTCAATTAAAAGTCGTGCCACTGACGCCACGTCGGCTACAGCCGACAAGAGTTCAAGATTAAAAGAGACTGTTTGATAGCAATAAGGTGTAATTTGCTTAGCATAGCAAACATGTTTGGCGTGTGGGTGGAACATTTTGTATTCGACGTATGGCGTTCAAAAGGTTAAGAGCAGTTTTCGTCTCTGTCGCACTGCTGGGTGTGAAACGATGAACGGTTTAAATAACAAAAAAAAACAATAGTGTTCTTAATTATTTCGAAAGGCTTACTGTTTTAATA
Organism: Acleris literana; assembly: GCA_946894065.1. NCBI lineage: Eukaryota > Metazoa > Arthropoda > Insecta > Lepidoptera > Tortricidae > Acleris > Acleris literana. Next base: position 79,456,287 of record OX335668.1, read on the forward strand.
ACACAAGCTTATTACAATGGCTACGAGAGGATTGCGATTTGATGTTACGTTAGCCTTGACCAGTGGGCTTGTATGCTACGCGTGAACTAGTGTCACATTTTACGTCATCCATGAATTACTGTTAAATAAAAAGTTGGCAGTAAAATAAAATTCAATTTAGAATAAGAACATACTATTGCATAGAAGCCGGACTATAAGATGAACTTTGCCCCAGCAATCTTTCTCTAGTTATGGAATAAGAGAAAATGAAAAAACACGACCGCCGTTAAAAATAATGAACTAAAAAGTAAAAAATAAGTTTTATTTTTCGAATAGGACTGAAAAAGTTTTTGTAAGTATATTTTTTTAATGTATCGATTTTTTAATATAATTGCAATTAATGAATTGCAAACAAACACTTTATCGTATAAAACACAGAAATTCAAACACAATATTTACGGAATAAAATGTGCAAATGCGAACTTATCCCTTTAAAGGATCTCTTCAAGTTAACGTTTTATATGTATTTTTGGCATAGAGAAGATTTTTTCCACATTAATGAATTTGTTTGTAAATGGCATTTTCGGCAATGATACCCTGGGTGGCAATGTTGGCGTATTTCACGGAATTTCTGCGTTTTGTACAATAAAGTGTTTACATACATACACACGTTCGCGGACATATAAAGGTCCATTAAAAACAGTTTTATTTTCTATTAAGTAATGCGCAATATATAAATTTAGTAGAGAAATATACCTGGTGCTATTAAGTTCATTTTATAGTCCGGTTTCTATGCTTTTCTTATTCTATGGGTTTCTATATCAACTTTCTTGATGGATTTGAACGATTTATTTCATTACCCTAGCAATACCGAAAAATTACAAAAATATGACGTCTGGTAAAAAATAATTAACATATTATCTCACACGTATTTGTTATTTGATATCAGAAAATTACCAGGATTCGTAAAAAAATCATTGTTATTCAATTTACTCAAATCCATTTCTCTGTTCGTGTGTCCGGTGGAGAATCACCTTCAAAATTATCATTCGGACATATAATACGGTGATGATGATGAATATATATTCAACCTTTTTAATTAACTAATTAGAGGTAAAATTATTCCCATCACTATTTCATCCTCTATCAAAAGACAATTACAGTCCGGTATACTTGTTATTTTCATTGGCAGTCTGAATAGGAACAGACTTTAGTGCCTATTTACCTTAACTTCACGGAAGGACGTAACTAATGGCCTGTTGTTTGATCGGTAGTTAAACTAACTAATGGTCAAAAAACGTTACTAATGGTTAAAATCTCAAGGAAATGTGTCAAATTTTCCATTCCTTTTTCGAATTTTAACAATTAGTTAGTTTAAATTTCGTAAAAGTAATGGAAAATTTGACTCCTGTCCTTGAGATTTTAACCATTAGTAACGTTTTTTGACCATTAGTTAGTTCAACTACCGATCAAACAACAGGCCATTAGAGTGGTTACAACCACCAAAAATAATTACTTCTTATTATTGAATGCGGGATTTCCCGGGATTGACTGCAGGAAGTAAGCACACGGCTAAAGTGTCGGCTACGTCTGTTTTTGTTGCACTCCAGGGCCGGTATCCTAGGCGGTAAAAACTATATCGTATTTAATCTGTAATGGAATTGTTTTTACCTCGGCCGCCATTAGTGAGGAAATAAGAGCTATCAAAACGTTGACAATACGGTAACAGGTCAAATACGATTTGTATTTTACCGCCTAGATTAGAGGCGCAGGTAAAACAAATCCAATTAGAACAAACCGTGCATTATGCCATTTCTCGCAGGTTAAATTGCTGGCCTGTCTAACAACCTTAGGACTTTCTTTGCTATTTGCAAGGAAAGGTCTTTATTGACAAGAATCAGGTGTTTTGACGAATTATGGAGGTACCTATGAAAACAGTATGAACAAAAAAAAAGCATCAACATTCAAACTGACATTTAATTTAAATTTATGCAATACTCATTCATTATTGAGACCAACAATACTTAAATGTCATCGTCATCAATTATCATATATTGTTTTTATTATTGTTACTGCTCAATTAAAAAAAAATGCATTATTTATATGTCGTTAGCTTAGAAAGCAGCAGTCCATGCACTCTAAGGCCGCCGACATGTAAACCATGTCATTGTATTCCATTACGTCACGATTTTCGTTCCTCTAATACAACACAGCGTAATGGATGTGACGTAGGTATGCCGGTTGTTAATTTAAGCTAAATAACAGCTAGAACATTTAGGTTTTACCAAATCTAACGTAAGATAAATTAAATACTCATATCAATCTGTCAAAATTCATAACCTTTAAGGCCGTATTTCACCAAACTGGAATAAGACTTACTCCGAGATTAGTCTAGGTATAAGACCTTATTCCAGTTTGGTGAAATGCGGCCTTAGTCAGACAGTGGCTTTTTAGCTTGAGAGTAGCCAGTTCGTAAAGGAAACAATTTTTTGGCACAGCGTGACGCACAACTAACTTCTTACGTTTTCTGGTGTAACTGCCTTACAAAACCTAAATAACAGAAATTATTATACGACGGTTATGTTTCCATTTAAAAAAACGCAACTGATTTAGTAGTTTTTGTATTAAATTTGATAAAAACGCCGTCGCGTATGCGGAATTTTCCATCACGCTAACTCTTTACACTAAATAATAAAGTTAAAAACCAAATTAAGATGATATTACATTTCAAATCCGGGCCTAGAAGAAGACAGGTATAATAATATTTCACTCCGAAGTATGCGAAGTGTACGCTGGACACCCAAAACCCCGCGTCGTTTCTTCGGTTTATGAACTTAAATTTTATGTTTGAGTAAGGTTTGAGGTAATTTCTTAGCATGAGTGGTCAGTAAGTATTTTGCTGCATGACTTTTATAAACTAACTTAATTGTTGGTAAAGTAATTCATGGGAGAAAAGTACTCACAAGGCAAAGGACAGGGATATTTGACTCAAATATTTTTTTTGGAAAACGCCCAGATATGTTTCATGGCATAGGGACCCTTTTGCATGGAACATTAACGCTTTTACTATTAAATGGTCCGAATTTTTCTATGCATTTCCTCCTTCTCGCTGTTATTAAAGGTATTGCGAAAAATTATTACAGATAGAGCAACCGGCATAGTGGTGTTCCCAATTTGGCCTACTCAAGTCTGGTATAGGTAAAAAACTTAAGTAAAGCTCCTCTTGCATGTAGTTGTAACACATCTGTATAGACCGTTCGATATTCTATATTTGAAATTTGACGTAAATTCCATATAAGTTTTGTACACAACTACATCCAAGAGGAGCTTTACTTAAGTTTTTTACCTATAGCCCTTATTGAGAAACCTGTCAGTCTCTGAAATACTGACATTTGGCCCGGATAAAGACTTATTAACATCACCTTACAGGTCAGCGCATCCCTTACATCCACACCTTACCCTGTGTAATATTGAATTTGGCAGTTCACATCGAATTATATTCGTATTTTATTACAATAACTACAAATACGTGCGAGTGTAGCGACACTATCTCAGCGAATGGACTATAAATATTAATTGAGTTAAGGTTTGAAGTCATTTATGTCAGATATTGATATAACGTTTGAGTAGACAGTAATTTCAATTAGGTTTTATACCGTTTGGAAGACGAAACTGCAATTGGTTACAGGCTCTCTTACACAAGAATTTTATTTGTTAATATACATAGAATTTTATGTGTCCAGTAAATAATGGATAACCTTCTACCCATCCATGGGGCACCTCAGGCTGGTCCCTAAAAAGGACTTACAGGTTTGGTAAAAGTTGCATGGTTTTCGAGATAATCGAACTTTTCTATTTTCTTAATAATTAGCACCTTGCTTCACTGTAATGACTGCCAAGGTCACAAATAAAGAGATTTTGTCGTTCTGTTTGCTGTTAAATATTCTTTAATAGTGATGCTAACGGATGTGTCTTAGAGCATTATGGTAGCGACACTAATTTCTTGTTAAACATATCTTAATTTATAACTTCACATTTTGCTTTAAAGTTTGCAACAACTTTGACTGCTTGTGGTGAAAAAAAATTGTATGAAGACCAGAGTGGCCAATATGTTGAAAAATAGTGTATCTAATACTGATTCTAAACTGGTATAACACATGGTGTTTACGTCTTTACAGATAAAGTTATTGCTGTTAGTATTCACTAAGAGCGAATTTTACCAAAACACCAAGTTATCGATAAGTAACTCTTTACTTGATTGGGTTAGTCATATCATAAAAAACGCTTCTCTTATGAAAACCAACGTCTAATTACTGCAAAATAATGAATCACAGAATACTTCAAACCTACATCAACAATAATATTTGTAAATAAAAACCGAATCTGTTTATTAAAAACAATACTGTTTAGTTACTATAACAAGTGTTCGAACTGCCTTCCCTCAACTCTGATACAAGCTCTGCACCTTTTAATAAAATTTCTTTTTAACATTCGGGTGTACTGTCGTTCGGTAATTTCTTGAACAGCCGTTTGAATATTTTGACGCAGTTCTTGCACAGAGTTAATTGGTTTGGAGTAAACTTTTTCTATCAAGCAACCCCAAAAAAAAAAATCCAGCGGGTTCAGGTAAAATGGGAAGTTCGTTTTCAAGGAACTACAAATATCTGACTCCATTCAAAGTCAGGGATAGCTCAAAAGGACCAATTATTTTCCCGTTTAAGATCCCCGACCACAAATTAATTTTAAAATGATATTGGGAGTGATCCTCTCGCATTAAATGTGGATTCTCTCCTTTTAATTGCCAGCTATGGTAGTTATGCATGTTGAAGAAACCATCTCTTTGGCAGGTAGATTCGTCACTCCACAGAATTTTATCGAAAAACATTGGATCTTCTTCCATTTTTCTTAACATGATACGACAAAATTCTACTCTAGGAGCATAGTCCCTAGGCTCCAGAGTTTGCACCCTTGTGATATGGAATGGGTATTGTTGGTGTCTTTTTAAAATGTTGTGAACGGTCGACTTTGTAATGCCTGAACTTCTTGATATAGCTCGTGTAGAAGTTGAGCGATCTGTTTCCAGTTCAGCGAGCACAAGTTCCTCAATGCTCGTATCTCGAGGTCTGCCTTCGCCATTACCACCCACACTTTGACCAGGCATTCACCCTTCACAAAAAGCATTGTGGACTCTTACAAAAACTCGGTAATCGGGATGACGAGTATTCGGATATCTGCTTGCGTACAATGCAGCAGCTGCATTGGCATTGCCTTTGCATTCTCCACAAATATAATGCATATTAGCATACTCACGGGGTTCGTATTGATGCCTAGGCATGTCGTTATATCCTTTTCGAAGTCCAGGGCAAAGCTAACTAGGTCGTCGCAAACAAAATCCAATAATTACCCAAAATATGGTTCTTCGTGGAATCAAAACTGTACTTGATAAATGTCAAAAGAAAACATCAAAACGGATAAAAAATTCATAGCCAAAAATACACATTAGGTAATTGTAAAAAAGTATGTATTACTCAGCAGAGAAAGGAGAGATTGTAAGCAAAGTATGTACTTAGTTAACATCCTAAATATTATTTAAAACTAATAAAAGAATTGCATTAAAAGTTGAATAAATGTAAGTACCAAATAAGTAGTCGCATTTCACATTCGTTATATCTGGTTTTCACTTGCTGTCACTAAACAAACATGTCGTAGACACGTTTTATTTACCAAAACACCAAATTTCTCAACTCTTTCTTGATTGGACACTTGTTATAGTAACTTAACAGTATTGTTTTTAATAAACAGATTCGGTTTTTATTTACAAATATTATTGTTGATGTAGGTTTCAAGTATTCTGTGATTCATTATTTTGCAGTAATTAAACGTTGGTTTTCATAAGAGAAGCGTTTTTTATGATATGACTAACCCAATCAAGTAAAGAGTTACTTATCGATAACTTGGTGTTTTGGTAAAATTCGCTCTTAGTGAATACTAACAGCAATAACTTTATCTGTAAAGACGTAAACACCATGTGTTATACCAGTTTAGAATCAGTATTAGATACACTATTTTTCAACATATTGGCCACTCTGGTCTTCATACAGTTTTTTTTCACCACAAGCAGTCAAAGTTGTTGCAAACTTTAAAGCAAAATGTGAAGTTATAAATTAAGTTATGTTTAACAAGAAATTAGTGTCGCTACCATAATGCTCTAAGACACATCCGTTAGCATCACTATTAAAGAATATTTAACAGCAAACAGAACGATAAAATCTCTTTATTTGTGACCTTGGCAGTCATTACAGTGAAGCAAGGTGCTAATTATTAAGAAAATAGAAAAGTTCGATTATCTCGAAAACCATGCAACTTTTACCAAACCTGTAAGTCCTTTTTAGGGACCAGCCTGAGGTGCCCCATGGATGGGTAGAAGGTTATCCATTATTTACTGGACACCCTGTATATTTTTTTGTTTCCTTGAACGCGGCCAAGTATTTCAACATTTGACGTGGATGGTTTAATACAAAAATAACACAGTAATTGAATAATGAATGTATATTTTTTTAAAGTATTGTTTGACAAACTTACTGAATATTCCCCTTGAATCATTTAACATTCTTATATTACACTATTATACCGTTATAAAAGAATATGTCTTTACAGTCAGCATCAAAAAGTCTTTGGTTTGGCCACCAAAGTGCCAAATAAATCGCCACACATATTTATTCTTATAGGCATAAATATACGTGACAATATCATATATAGTTGACGCTTTGGATGCTACAGCCTAATAGATGCTTCTGAAAAAAACATGACAAAATAAGCTTTACACAAGTAGTAATACGAAAACATCACAATAATCCGATTGGCATTGTTTCTATTCTTCAGTTGAAGATATGAAACAGTAGATGATATAATAGAGTATAATTTATATTTACAATCTTAACTTTACCAACTCCATTGATTTATTTAATTACCTTTCTTTAGTAATTCTTCAATGTTTTGGACGTCACTTTACTGGTCTTGAAGGACCTGTCGACATAATGCTACGTCCGAAACGTCGAAGTATTACTAACAAAAAGTCATTAAATAAATCATACTTATACGCGATTAAATGCGGTTGTTTTGTTGTGATAATAGCTTATTTACAAAGATCATCATAGTTAATTAAGTTTTTGTGATAATAAGATTTATCTAAGCATGCATATGCATATCGACATAAGTTAAGCAGGCTAAGGTACCAACCTAATAGATGTATGATAAACCACTCGACGTCTGATATTCATTAAAAAAATATTAATATTATTGTAAATAAATGTTGACAACTTAATATCTACCTCTTTTTACAATAATAAATATTATTGTAAAAAGAGGTAGATATGTTATACGAACTTCGATAGTGGCACCCTAAAACCAAGCCATTTGGTGCACCTTTACTTAGTCTTGCGCCGTCAACGGAACCGTGAACTAGTCTGCAGAGGATCATTATTCGTCTCTGTTTCGCTCCCGGAAATTAGCATACCATCCTGCTTTCCATTGTCATTTATGAATTAGTATGTACTTAATTGAAATCTTTACTGATTATGTGTGCTTAAGCGGGGCCATTTTTACATGCGGAATACCGTATAGGTAACATATCTACCTCTTTTTATATTATATCTTAGTTGACAACACCTACTGTACAATTTTAAGTGCTTTCAATTTTTGAAATGACATAATTGGATTCATTAAAATGGATGCTGCAAATCCTGCAATATTTGCTAGGTATCCAATTTTTGCTATGTAATTCGCGACGAACTGCATCCACCCAAGTCAGACGGCGTTTTTCATTTTGTGGAAAACTTAAAAAGGTCATAATTACCTATTTGTTTTATTATGTAAACTAACGATAGTAAAGATGACATACAATTTAATTATATTTCCTATTCATTCGACGTACATAGTTGCTTGTAATTCACATTTTTTCAAAGATATATTACATAACATTGGCCATGACATTTTAGTATGGGAATATTTAAATTTCAATAAATATTCCGTTTACGTTGCATCTGTGTATCGTTTAATATCGCTTTACTTTGCATCTGTGTGCAATTTACAATGCAAGTTGGCATTTTTGTAGCATAATTTAAAGCCTGTAATTAGGTATTAAAATGTGTAGGTAAATTATTTATTATTATATAAATTTAAAATATAATGCAAAGCAAAGTCCTGGCAGATCGCTAGTATTATCACAGGAAATGTATATAGGTGTAAACACAGATGGATTCATCTTACTCCAGGCGCCTACCACTCCATATTAATGTAATTTGTACAAGTGAGTGTTGGCAAGCTCTAAACCAACGAATACAATGTAGATTGGCATCTAAAATCAACTTAGATTGTTGCATCTGGATGGCTACTAAGTTTTCAGTAAAAACTGAGAAATTCTTGAAATTTGACGCACTAATATATTTTTCCGCGCCACAAAATTTATTTGTTTTACTCGAAACATATTTCCAAACATTTACCAGTTTAACGTCAACTAGCTTTCTTTTGTTTTGAATAGTTTTTCCATAGACACTATTATTCTGCTTCTTAAACAAAAAAACGTATTCCGATTCTGTTGTTTGCCTAAGTTGTGTATTTAAATTTATATAAGATTCTAAAAATTTTGTTTGTTCAAAAGATAAAATCCGATGTATTTTTAATAATATTAAACCATTCACCAGACACTCTTTTAGGTGCACATAATGTATGACATATTTACACTTGTTGTGTAAGTTTGCAATTAGCTTAGCACTCGTCTTTCCTGGAAGAACATACTTTTCAGGTGCAAAAGGCAAATCTGAGTGATCGTCATGTAGTTAATTCCCTTGGGTAATGAACATTGAGGTATATTAACTAGAGGGGCAGTAACCACGCATAACCCGTGACACTTCAAATGAGCCTGCAGGCGGCCATTTGTCAAGTTAGTTGTCAAACGGACGCCGACCGTAAAAGAAGCTGCGAAAAATGGGGAAATTCGCGGTGAAACAGTGCTTATCAAAGTCTGAAAGACACACTAAGACACAAATAAGTACTTTTCACAGGTTAATATATTGTTTCTGTATCTAAATTAATGTAATTAACAATATAACTTTAATAAATTATCAGATATTATTATTATAGGCCCAGTGTTGCAAGTAAAGCATTGTTTCATATCCCCGAGTTTTCGGGGGAATTCAATATTTTCGGATATCCGTGGAAAAAAAATATTAGTTCTAATAATTAATGTTTCTAAACGTTTACACTTGTGGGCGCTTAACTTGACGTTACTGCTTGAAAATTAACAAGGTACGTACTTAATAGTGGTGCGGTGTAGTCTTATATCTAGATATTTGGAGTTCTTAACTTTAACGGAAAACAATCAAACTCAACAACTCAAAACCACAGTATATATAAGAAGAAAAAATATAAAATGTAAAGGAAACCATTTGCAAACCAAGGATCGAACCCGGGACCGCTAGCTTCATAGGCTACCGATAGGCTACGACGTCGTCAAATAAAATAATTGTAAATTTATTACTACTACCATTCTTGTAAGCGAGAAATGAAACAAAATGAAATATTAAAACAATGTATTAATTGTAACGATTCATATTATCAAAGAATTTACTCGATTTTTTGGGGAAAATTTAATTTTCTAGGCAACACTGAACTTTTCATATCAGGTGAGCTCGCCATCTTTGTCTATTCCATAAGACTGCTTTTTACTAGTGTATTATTGTAAAAGAGATAGATATAGTTTTTTTGTACAAATATTATTCGTTTCAAAGCTACGTCGCGATTATTAGTAGTTGGCACTTTTTATGCGTCGCTTTTGATTGACATTTTGCTTCTCTAGTTAATATACCTCAATGGAAGGTCTACTTCTAGTATGTAACTGTGAGGGCTGTTGTCGCTTATAGCGTTTACATTAAAGCTTTCTATTTCTTTGTTGTTTAGAAATTCGAATTTTCTTGTTGGAAGATATTGAAGCATAGCAAAGCCATATAAATTCACACAACCTAAAAATACATGAAGCATGAATTTTTTTCGTTAGGATTATAATCTGACAAATTTGATACATTTCAACGTCAGAAATCAAATTTTATTTATTTTTTGTACAAAGTAACATAGCATCCCAACTAAGTGATGGAGATGACACGTAATGGCAAGGATCTAAATTGTAATAGGTTAAATTCATACTTTTTTTTTTTTCGAAAAGATCACATAATTAATTTTAAGTATTAATCAGTGTATTCCCCCAAATTTCGAATATTAAATGCATCCCATACTGTTTCTGCATGTGCATACTTTTCATCTGAAAAATTTTCGGGTGTAAGCTTGTTAAAGAAAAAATCTTTGTCAGGTAGTTGACATTCTTCATACTGATCCGCATGATGTAAAGCGCATGTAGTCATAACAATAAATCCCTTTCTTACCACGGACCTAAAAAAAATACGGACGTAACCTAGTCTAATCATCAGTGAAGCACAGAAAATGGCCGTCCGTTTACGAGTGTGCGTGCTTTGAGGGTTGCCATATAAATCGTCAATTTTCCTATTTTAAGGCCTTTTACCAACTGCAACTTTTTGCAGCGATACAAATGCGCATTCGACAGCCGCAGCACTGTATCGCGACTAAACCTAGACGATTTGTGACTGTACCGATAGGTACTGCATTGAGACTGAATCGCTATTGTATCGCTGCAAAAACTTCATACAATTAAATCGTGTTATCATTTATGTACTACTTCAGCATTGGGTTCGATTGTGTCATGCAACCGTTTTAATTTAATTGAAATTGGGTTTTCTCATTTTGTAATGACAAAACCAATTTCAACTAAAAAATAATGGGAACTAGAGATGAGAAAATTATATGATAATTTAAATTTCAACGTTTGCACGACAGAATAATATTAATAATATTTATTATATCAAACCACATTTTTATGAACATAGGTAACTAGTGACAAAAATAATTTTAACGAATAAAGCAATTCTTATTTAAACTTAAAAACTTGAACTTTTAGGAAAAAAATCCGTGAAAAAACTGGCAACACTGATTGTCATTTTTGTTTGTAATTTGCGTCAAAGTAAATATACACATATTTATGAAAAATAACACGAATAAACATAACTTATAGGTGATAATGATAAGTGATTCCGTGTGGCTTTTTATATTAACTAATGTAGTTTTTACACGTTTTTACTACACAATGCGGCATTTTCTTCGGTGTAAATTGATATGTCACTGGCTGCGGGTTAACAGACCTAGTGCATTTGTGAGACGGTAGATTGTGTATGACGGAACGAAATAACAGGCCTTGCTTGCTTCGCACCTTTTGAGTGTAACGTTACGTCCGTATTTTTTTTAGGTCCGTGTTTCTTACAAACTAATTCAAATTGATAAGGATCAGTAAATATTTCTTTAAGGTTTATAAAATCCCTGGGATGCAATGTACTGACTAATTGGTCTAAACTACAGTCTAAAAAGTTGAATGAATCTATAATTTCAACTGCGATGATTTTTGATCATCAAATGGTATAAAGGGCATTGGGTAAATTCGTTTGAAGAATATTGTCATTTTTTTTCAGCGGCCACGTATGAATTTTACATATTTATTTAGATGTCCTCTAAATACACATAGATATATATCGGTGGTTAAAATGGCAATTGGCGTAAAGGACATCTAATTTTTACTGTACAATTATTGTCCTATACGCCAATTGCCATTTCAACCACCGATATAATTTATGGCGTTAAATAATATCGGCGCGGAAATTTTAAAGATTTAACTATTCAGTTTGTAGTACAAAAGTACGCCCAAGTATGAATATTTAAATATATCGGCTCCGATGCACTTAAGAGTATTACGTTACATAACAAAATACGTTTATTTTCAATAATTCTATCATAATTTACCACTTTTACGAATGGCCGCTCTCCTTGAGAATGTATGAATTTACAAATGACAACACTTTTGAATGTATGAATTTACAAATGACACACCCAAACCCCTTTGGTAATCGATATGTACTTTTCTTTTGTTTTCGGAATCAAACTGATGCGGCCAATTATATTAGTTAACTCGGCGATAAATAAATGGCAATTATAGCCAGTAAGATTGTGAAACAGTAAGGGTATGAACTGATTGGATTTTGCATTAAAATTACAGACATTGTGACTAGGACCTCGATATTTTCCTGTAAAATGATCATGATCTGCTACAATATTATCACCAGTTTTAAAATAATCTCTGCACATATGACAAATAGAAGCATTTTTAATGGGTGTTCTTCGTCTACAGTCAAAGGTAACATTTTCGTATTGACTGCCAGTAGCTTATGTAATTTGATGACATCTTTGGTAATTGTTTCTAGGAATTGTTTTGCACAATCTGGGCCGCGATAACATACCTACGTACTCATTTAATTCTGGTTTAGATTCACATTGCAGCATAATTATGTAGTAAGCAAATTAAATCAAGCCGCTTCATGTACTTGTATATTTTCAAGGTATTCCGATCTACTTTTATCTGAGTATTCTCTAAGCAAACTTTCAAAATCCCCGTAAATTACTATAGGGATTCTTTGTGTTCTTATGCCATTTATGCTGTGAATAAAGAACACAATGTCATTAATGCAGTAAATACCTTTAATATTTATGTCATAACTCTTATTGATACGTAAACATTGAGAGGGATAAATGAGATTATAGGTAGGTCAGTTTTTGTATTGAAGTACTTAAAAGACAGTATAATAAGATTAATAAGGTTATACAGGCTTAAATGACTTAAATGGCATAAATGAATTAAATGGGATAAACAGAATAAGTAGAATATTTGAATCCATACTAATATTATAACTGTGAAAGTGTGTATGTTTGTCCGTCGTTCACGCTGCAACGGCTTGACGGATCGGGATGAATCTTGGCACACATATATAGGTTAGGCCCTGGAATAGGTCATAGGATAGTTTTTATCCCGGAAAAATGGACCGTTCCCAAGGGAGCAAAAGCTATTCTATTATCCACTAATCCTATTAATGCGAGTATCCTACTAATTCTACTAATGAGACTTATCTATATTAGTCATTACGTTTGACGTTAAAGGAATATAAAATGCTAACGGTCGCCGATCATTACGTATTATAAATACAATTATTCTATATTCGTATTCTTCGTTGCTGTATGTAGCCATGTCAATTAATGTCGATAACAACAATAAAATTAAAATACTCCCTATCTCTGTAACTTTTTGATTTTTGATTTTCTTTTTTATTAAGTGTATTTTTAATTAGGTAGTCACCCAGGCAATAAACTCAAGAAAAAAAAAAGAGTTATTTTTTAGTTACTTGCGTACCTATCGGAAACTTAGTTATTAAAATAAATTAATACTATTATTAGGGTTTTAATCATTTTAGATGACTATTTTATGCTTTTTTATCATTAGTAAAAAAAAAATGTCTCAATTCATTTATCCGATCGAATCTTACTTTAAAGTAAATAGTTAGTTTCAAAGAAGTACTGGATAATGTAAACCACCATTTTAGATTGAAACCATATTTTGCCGAAAAATGAACGTGTTTCTAGACATGTGGTATACCGTAAGAATAGTCAGGAGCTGAAGAAGTTTTTATGATGTTGGAAGATCTGTGGAGCTTTTTTTTTATTGTGCCATAAAGTTGACCGTGACGATTTTTATTTTCTGTCCTTCACACTTTGTTGGCTATTTTTATTTTATTTGTTACTACTTGAATAAATGTTACATTGTATTAGAATACGCATACATTAGAGAAAAAAATATAAATACTTTTGTGCTATCACATTTTAAAAAACGATAGGTAAACAAAATGGTTAACTTTTGGAAGATACAGAGATTTTTTTCAAAAAAAATATTAAAAAATCTCCGTGGGTAGGAGGAGTGTTAATTGGCCCAAAACGTGTTGCAAGTGACCCTCGCTACCCACCCTATTCATTTGGCAAACGACTTGCTATACACCCTGATTAAAGTACTTCAATCAAGCACGATTATTTGGGTTACATAATCGGTTGAATATGTTTAAAATCTTCCTTTCCGGCCTGTATCAGTTTGGAAGCCGCCCTGATTCTGGCTGTATCGGAATCAGACGCTATTTTTAGTGTGGTAAGAGCGTTTTTCCAGCGCTCGATCGAGGGTAAGCGCTCCGCTTCACGGCTGTTGTAGACTCGAAGCTCAATATAGTAAATTACTGCACAGACCGGGAAATAGGCCGTTGCGGGACGAGTAGAGTTAGCGTGGCCGAGACGCAGTCGGGGCCGCGATATATACGAGTCCATCAACCGCCCTTCCCGGTCGAGGCTTGTATAGTGCTTTTCTCCAAGATGTGAGGAAATTTAACAGAATTGTTAATAATATTAAACACAGTCCCAACATTTCCTTGAAAAAAAGAACAGAAGCGTACGATTTAGTATGACATATGACGTATGATTTAGATTATGGATACTGAAATAAAATCACAAATTATTTAAACGTAATGAATTCAATTTTAATAAAATATAGTTTAAACTATAACATTTATTACGCGTTTATGTTATTTCCGTAATTTATTTTGTTTATCAACGCAATTTCTATTTAAAAAATGTGAAACTATTTGACACACTTTTAAATACGTTGTAAATGCTGTTTGAAAAGGCTTAACTTTTTAGTCTATGACATATAAAAAGTAAAATATACAAGGAAGAATTTTGATGACACGAGTGTTTGGCTGTATGGAGATCGTAATCCTAGTCCAAACATGGTTTTAAAAAGTAAATCACCGGGTACGTAATGAAATTTCATACATTTTTCGCGGCCGCTGCCGTTGGTAAATAATAACTTTGTTTATTTTTTAATTTTGCCTGGGCCTCGAACTTAGAACTTCGCGGGCTGATTTGACAACAGTAAGGTTAACATTTCAGAGCATGTGGGAGAAAAAATATTTTTCACGCTAGTGGTCGGAAATGTGGCGAAAGATGGTCTGTTCTTGGTCCCCAAAACAATCAATAGTTGTACTTTGAATGAGCAGTCCTTCTATGAATTGAAACTGGACAACTAAAACATAGATGGTCTGTTCCATTGATCAAGTAGACCAATCACATCGGTCCGCTGATCACTGATTCGACCATTCAGAACACGACTTATGCTGCATATGAAATTAAATTGGCCAATGAGAAGTCGTTTTATTTTTTATTAATATTCATCCCTTCACGGATAGGCAAAGGAATCAGATTCCTTACAGCTATATATATCTGTTTTTAATAATCTGAAATGTAGTTCTGGCACGGTCAGAGTCGTCAGTTTAAAACCCGCCTTTGAATGACTGGCTAGTAAGAACGGTATCGTTAAAAAATAAAAGTAAGAATTGGCGGGAGAGCGTAATTTTTTTAATACGAGTAGTAATTGATTGAATTGATTTTTTAGTACGAGTCGTGAAAAGCACTATGTTAAGCCTCGGCCGAAAGTGCAATAGATGGACTCGTACTGTCGAGGGCCTCCGCTACGCGTCGGCCCTCGAACCAACTCGTCCATCTTTTGCTAACTTTCTAACCTCTACAACAATGTACTATTCCTTCCGGTCTTGACAGGATCGCGTTGAGTTGTGTATCCCGATGGACCTCGTTGAGTTAGAGTCTGGCCAGTATAAGTTGGCAATGGAAAATAGCGGCAAATTTAAAAAAATATAGTATTGGCAACCCATTTTTTAGCAAAACGAAAACCTGTCACAATCGCGTTTTGCACTGGTAGCCCTGTGAATGAATGGAATAAAAAAAGATTTTCGTTTTGCTAAAAAATGGATTGAAAACCTATTTTTTTTAAATTTTGAGGTTATTTTCCATTGCCAACTTATACTGGCCAGACTCTAGCTAGAGAAACCGGTGTGAACGTAAGTACCTAGTATTATTTTACATTTTTTTTATAAAAAATAATTTCTTTTTGTATATTTTTTTGGGTACTTATGTATTTAATTACATACATAATCTCACGCCTTCGTTCCCAGAGTGGGGTAGGCAGAGCTACAGAATTACAAACATCTCTAAAAACTTGTTGATAATTCTATAACCACAATTTGCACAATTAGGCTAAGATGTTTACCAGCGTATTAGTGATAGGTTGCCAGCCCATCGCCTAACAGTACTACAAGCCTTTATTCCCTTAGTCGTCTCTTACGACATCCACGGGAAGACATGGAGTGGCACTATTCTAACTCGGCAACCACACGAGGCCCGGCAAAGAACGGGTCTGTAGACCACAACTCATAAGCACAGCAACAGCACGCCCCGTGTCAAGCCACGGTGAGGGATTATGAGGAACGGATTTAAACCAACAACTCACTAGGCTGGATTATTTAATACAAGTCTGGATACTATTCGTCGTGTTCTACAGAAAGGGTGTGCATCATCGTAGGCATGCTGCCAAACCCTTTAAAAAGCATAAA
Source organism: Acleris literana (assembly GCA_946894065.1). Taxonomy (NCBI): domain Eukaryota; kingdom Metazoa; phylum Arthropoda; class Insecta; order Lepidoptera; family Tortricidae; genus Acleris; species Acleris literana. The sequence continues at coordinate 79,472,717 of OX335668.1, forward strand.
ATGTATGGTGTACCTATTATTGTCCAACATAATTACCAGAATGAGCGAACTCCGAAAGACTTTGAAGATCAGTGTTCAAACATTTGGGGTAGTATTCGTGGTTCCAATCTCTGTAAGAGTTACACTAGGTGTTAAAGTTTAGTATATAAGTTATGCGAGTGGATAACTGGAGATTGGGCTAACGTAAGTAATGAATGCAAAATTAAACATTGTTTTCGCCTTTTTTTCGTGTTTATACTATTTTGTGACAATAAATAATTATATTATTTTAAATATAAGGTCAAACAAATCACACCATTAATTTATACACGACTTTTCAGTTATTATTATTATATAATATAATATAAGTGGTCAAAACTATATAACATAGCGTTTGCCTGTTAAGGTAACCCGGTCTCTAGTTTAACAATATATTTGTTAATAATTACTATTTTATTGTGGTTAAGCTTCAATCTCTTTCCTATTTCGGAAACGAATACTTAAGCTATTACCATAAGAATAAACAATAACTACACGTAGAAGCGAATCTCCTTTACCCAGGCCCCAAATGCCGCGCTTTTAATACCTACTTCCCCCTTCACCCCGCTACGCCCCTCTGTCTTCCGCGCCCAAAGTCAGGGCTGTCACTTGTGAAATATTTTAATCGGTTTATGGATGTGTTATACAAGTTTAGTCACGAAATGTTATTTATGTTTTCCTTCAACGTGGAAACATTGTTGCAAAATAGTTTTTTACACTTACGTTAAATTAGGTAATAATATTTTCGATGATATTAAGATTATCTCCAGAAATCTTTATGGCTTTTGTGGCTATTAATCATCTATAAAAAGCAGAAACGAGTCTATAAATAAACAACCTTTTAAGCTCAATACGTTTTAAGTATAGCCTGGGATCTTTTTAAGTTCCTTTCCGGACCATTAATTTCAATTTTTATGAAGTTGAAAAAGCTTTATTACAAAATACTATTCTTATCGTTTTTAATGTTTCCGTTTTTTTATCTTCAACATCTAGGGGATGTACTTTTTAACAAATAAAACAAAACTCCTTCATTCAATCAATTACCTATTTCTAATTATTTTACCGTAAATAGTCGTTCACTTTTTAAAACACACTAAGATATTAGGTAGTTCAACCATAAACACTAAAATCAACATAAATACGAAAACCAATTCAAGACGCAACAACAATATCTTGGTATATATATATATATATATTCCGTCTGTGACGCCCCTGACTGACTAGACACCTCAGGTGTCGCGAGGCGGTAGGTATTTAACGCGCCGAGCGCGCGTCCGGGTGAGTGGCAGGCAGCGGTTAGGTACAATTACTACCTACTGACGTCACCGGCAAAAATAAGCTCGTCCGCTTCGATGTTGGCAGCAATGTTGTTGAGCGTCCGAGTATACGCGCTTAAAGGCCCAGCCACACCGCTTCCGTGACGTGCACGTGCACGTGCGCGTTCGCTTTTCACTGCGTTGTATAGTATCAATTCGCATTACGACATGTCACTATACAACGCATGGAAAGCAAACGCGCACGTGCACGTCACGCAACCGGTGTGGCTCGGCCTTAAATCCTTGTTGCCCTCAGGATAAACGTTTCTAACTCCCACCTTTAATTTCCCAGATACAGCACTGCAGCGGAGATGTTCTTGGTAACATATGTACTTACTATCCACTGTTAACGTAATGCTGTTGTCGAAGACGACAATGGCCGACTTCACAGGTTCTGAGTTCTGCGTATTTTGAATAGTTCTGCGTATTTAGTAGTTCTGAGTATTTGTGAGCGGTGGACAAATGTTGCCGATATAGGGCTCCTAGAGGAGGAGAACTTTATCGCCGTTTTCTGCCGCCTGACGCAGGCACTCCTTTGTTTGCCAAGGCCAAGGTTTACCTGCGCAAAGCGGATGCGGGTATCCCGGTTGTTAGCGGCTGACGTCCCCTGTCCGTTTGAGTTGATGACACTGACTGTCTAAGGGCTGAGTTCACCAACAATTAAACGGACGGTTAGCGGTTTGGGGTGTCAAATGTATTGATTAACAGCTGATTAAGACTTAATCGTCCGTTTAATCGTTGGTGAACTCGGCCCTAATTCATTTGAAGTAAGAGTGTTGACGGAGCTCCTTTTTCTGGGTGATTTGGGCCTCCGGGCATGCTGCAAAGCTAACAACCTAAACCTACCTAGGTTCTGGTTATGCAAATGGAAAAGTCTTGTTTAATAACTGGTTATGAAGCAGTGAAAAAAAATCCTTATTCATAGCCAGTTGTGAAATCTTAAGGAGGGATACTAATAAACTTAAAAAAATCAGTTTTTTTTTGTTCAGTAATTCTATGTTTTTTGACAAACAAATTGATAAAGTTTTAAACCTTTTGTGACATGATACATTTGGGTGTGGTGTTTAAAGTTCACCCGGATAACTATAATAGATGCGAGAAAAAAATATCAAGGACAAAAATGTTCCTTATTAAATTCTAAAAGGAAAAGGTTATAAATATTGGTTATAGGGGGACCTGTTACCACCAATTTGTTACCACTGGGAAACAGCTGGGAATTTTATTCTCATCTTTTACCAGTGGTAACTAATGGGAATAAAAATTCCCAACTGTTACCACCAACTACCAGGAATATTTTTCCCAGTACTTATCACCAAATATTTTGGCGGTAACAAATGGGAAAAATGTTCCTAGTTGTTACCACCGAGTACTTTAGTGGCAAAAGATGAGACAAAAATTCCCAGCTATTACCAGTGGTAATAAATTGGTGGTAACAGGAGGGAATAACCCTATTATATGTATTTTTGGTAGGCTCGACGGTATTTAACCTATAGCTACAGTTCAAGCCACGAATATATCACCTTTGTAAGTACAAAGGTGATGTAAGTACATCTCATACGATTAAGTACCTGCAAATATGACTTACCAAAATTGACAACCGATCAAGAACTAGTTGACCAAAATGATATATAATAAATCTTTGTACATATCGTAGTTTTCACAGAGAGCATTTAAATAACAATCGCTGACGCGTTCACTCAAATTAGTATGAACACGTCGGCAATGGTTTTTAGGGTTCCGTACCAAAATGTTAAAAAGGAACCCTTATGGTGAGACTTCGTTAACTGTCTGTCCGTCTGTCTTTATGTCACTGCAGGTTTTCTCAGTAACTATCGTCGTTAGTCGTTTTCGGTGAAATTACTAGCATAGAGACATTCCATCTTAGTCCTCAGGGTTGGCAAAGCATTTGAAGTCTTAGGATTGCAGTTTTGAGATTGTAGTCTTTAGGTTTTAAATGTCTATGGGTCTCAGATCCCACTTACCATCAGGTGGCCTGAGTGCTCGCGTATCTTCGCCTTGCCATAAAAAAAAAGTTGTACGCATCTGTTTTTGGTAAACAAGTATGAAATTAATTTTATAAATAATAGCAAAGGGGTCTAGAATGGGGGGGTTAAAAAATGAAAGCGGTTTGATTATAGCAAATGGGGTGTTATATGAAAGGGCTCAATCTTTATATATCAAAACTTTCTTTTTAATTTTCTGTTATGTACTTTTTGATTTAAGTATAGTCAAAAACGTACAGTTACAGCTTTTGAGAAATAACAAAAAACTTTGGAATCGGTTTCAAAATTTAGGCTATTCAAAATGGACCTTATTTCATGTACAATAAAGTTCATAACAAAATGAGTATTTTCTTTTGCGGTTACAAAGCGTATTATCTTAAATACGGAACCTTCGGTGCGCGAGTCCGACTCGCACTTGATCGGTTTTTTAAATGTTTCCTCCGTGAAAACTACGATATGTACAAACATTTATTATATACCATTTTGAACCTTATCTAATCAGCTAACGAATTTAATAATAGCAATACAATGGGTCAACTAGTTCTTGATTGGTTGTCATTTTGGTAAGTCATATTTTTGTAGGTAATCGTCGCTAATCGTATGAGATGTAAGTACAAAGGTGATGACATATCAGTGGCCGGAACTGTAGCTGGGTGATTCCACGGGCGTTTCAACCGCCGTCAGTCCGCTGTCATAAATATTGAAAAAATGAGCTACCCCAAGTAGCTAACATTCAGACAGAGCTATTATACTGTTATCGTAATTTTTGCCACAATTGATCGAATTTTAAGTATATTATCGCCTACTTAGAACAGCGGACTGACGGCGGTTGAAACGCCCGTGGAATCACCCAGCTATAGCTTGAATACCGTCGAGCCTACAAAAAAATACATAACTATAACATTTCCATTTTAGAACTTAGTAAGGAACATAATATTTGTCCTAGAGGTATCGTCTTGGGTCGTCCCATTCGTTTTTTGTCAAGTTCTTAATTCGTCTCATTCTGCTTTCGTCATCCATTCTTCATTCGTCACTTTCGCTGTTAGTCATTGTCATCTTGGGTCATAGTTGTTGTTTGTCTTGTTCTTATTCAGGTTCATTCGATGTTCGTCTCTTCTTCTTTTGACATGTTCGGGGTTAGTCTTTTTATTTCTTAGTCTCATTCGTTACTCGTCACATTTTTTTTCGACACGTTCGTTGTTGGTCCCATTAGCAGTAACTCACTTTCGTTTTTTAGGTCCATTCATAATTCGTCTTGTTCGGTTTTCGTCTCAATTCTCGCTTTAGTTATACAACCTAAAAGGTACGGTGCCACAGACAGAAAGACACACATATTGCGGTCAGACTTATAACACCCCTCTTTTCGCAGGCGGACTTTGAGCCTGTCACAATAGTTCGAGAAATGTGGCAAAGGCTTATGTCACTTTCATACATTTTGTCGATAACAAATTTCGACAACGGATATCGAAGCGTTTTGTCTAGAACCCCAGATCACTATTTACCTAGGAGCCTTCTTAATTCGTCTCATTCTGCTTTCGTCATCCATTCTTCATTCGTCACTTTCGCTGTTAGTCATTGTCATCTTGGGTCATAGTTGTTGTTTGTCTTGTTCTTATTCAGGTTCATTCGATGTTCGTCTCTTCTTCTTTTGACATGTTCGGGGTTAGTCTTTTTATTTCTTAGTCTCATTCGTTACTCGTCACATTTTTTTTCGACACGTTCGTTGTTGGTCCCATTAGCAGTAAGTCACTTTCGTTTTTTAGGTCCATTCATAATTCGTCTTGTTCGGTTTTCGTCTCAATTCTCGCTTTATAGTTATACAACCTAAAAGCTACGGTGCCACAGACAGACACGCAGACAGAAAGACAGACACATATTGTGGTCAGACTTATAACACCCCCCTTTTTGCAGGCGGACTTTGAGCCTGTCACAATAGTTCGAGAAATGTGGCAAACGCTTATGTCACTTTCATACATTTTAAAAAGTTTTGACTTAAGTTTTTTTTTATTATTTCGGATGCGTTTTGTTCGCACATCGACTTACTTGGACTGTCAGAACATTTTATCCGTTTTTACAACAAGAATGAAGGTTAATGTTGAATGCTGATATTTATGAATTAAAAAAAAGTTGTAAGAATGTATTTAGTATTTTTTACGCGATGCAATTCATTAATTGTGATGTTAAAAATTCAGCGGTTTTAACGTTTTACGTTTTGTTAGCTGTCAAATATCACTAAGGCTGCCTTCAAATGTCAAAACTCTTTCTTCACATGTGGATAAAAAGCGATTTTCTCAATAGATATCAAACAAACAAAAAGGGCTTTCCGAGCTAGTGAGATGAAAAATATTTTTCAAATATGACACTTTTTTGCCAAGTTCTGCCCCTGTGGAGCGACTGTTCTCTTTTGGGGGTATGATTATGAGGCCTCATCGAAGAAAAATTGAGTGATAAAATGTTTGAAGAACTGGTTTTATTTTACGTCTCAATTAAAACCTTGAAAATATAATATTTAGTTTTGTCACATTTGCACGCTTTATTCGTAAATAATTCATGTAAAAAAATTAACCTACATTCAATAAAATGTTGTTTTCTTACAAAAGTAAAAAGTATTTGAAAGACACTTATCTTGTATCTAGTATTTTAGATACCGTCCCAGAAAGGTATTTGTATCTGATATCTGAAATACTTAATTTATAAGTATCTTGCATTTTGTATTCCAGATACTTTGTATAGGGTATCTTGCACATCACTGCTTAATAAAGCTTTTCATATCAACTGACCAAGGTCCCATGGTCTCCACTGCAAGCGCCACAAATTAGAAATTATTTAATAATGATGAATATTTGCGGCGCTTGAAGGGTTGGGCCTGATCAGCTGCTGCACCGGCCCGATTACGGGTTGACTGGACGTGGGAAAGGGCGAATGTGTCAACACACGTCGCGTCCCACACCAGTGCCCTACCCAGTTTCCACGGCACCAATGTAGCTCCGTCTGGTCGCTTGCCGTCGTCTCTATGCAAACCTGCTGGTTCCAGGACAGCTGGTACAGAGGCAAGCGAACGACGCATCAGATCATGAAAGTGCCGTGATGGTACAAACGGCCGGCACTTCTAAAGCATGAAAGGCCATGTCGTCCCAGCTCACTCACTTCCTTCCCGCACGCGCAAGTATGAGGTTCACAGAGTCTAGCACCAAACCGCAAGCTTATTGCTATGCGCAAGCTGCTTGGGTCCAAGACTGTGCCTATAATGGAAGAAAGAGCGTGGAGCCAGTGACCTGATTCGCCTGCTGAGACAGCGAGGAGACGGGCGCGATCTGAATCGTCCGGACTATTTCGTATGAGAGATGCATGGATTGATATGAGGCGAGCTGTATCCCATGCTCTTTGGATATGCCTCTTGACTGGCATATCCACTCTCGGACACGAGTCACATCAAGCATCCCTAGCCTCCAACAGGTCCGCCATCTCAACATCAAGTATCTGTGGGAGATTTAAGATAATACTGACGAGAGGCAACGAACCAAAAGCGGAGGACAGGAATAAATAAATAAATTGTACACCCCCTTGCAAAGAAAACGGGAACTTTACATTTTTTCAAGTAGGTAAATATACTATAACTGGACAAGATTTTATGCTACAAGTTAAAGAAAGTATTGTTTACCAAGAAAAATAATGATTTTATACAAGGGTTGGGCGCAGAATTTGGCCACTTTTTAGTAAGTCAGCGTGTTCTTGTCTGTATTTCAACATACAGAACATTTAACTTTGTTTCTTCAGGACTAGCTGTTACAATAATTTTGATCTTATTTATTAGGTAATGTATCAAAGTTGTATATTAAAAACGTTACTTTTGCGTCACGGTCACGCAAAACCCGATTAGGAACGAGAGATCAGTTTCCTAAAATATCCGTTGGGTTACAAACATCTCATTCCTAAAACCCCCATGTACTGAAACATCCATAGTCTATAACATCAACTTCCCAAAAAATCATATACCTTAAACCTCTGTTTCCCAGAAAACCCATTTACCAAAACATCAATTTCCCTATTAGATACATTTCCCAAAACATCAATTTAGCTAAATACATAATTTTCCTAGAACTTTCATTTCCGAAAACGCCTGTTACCATATAAAATAAACTTCCCGAAACGTCCGTTTGGGTAAAAAACATAACTTTCCCAGAGCATCCAATTTCCAAAACGTCAGTTTCAAGGTAAAGTAAACTTCCCAAAACATTCTTTACAACATAATATAAATTTCCAAAAACGTTACTTTTTTAAAATATCCGTAACCTAAAATACCCATTTTCTAAAACGTCCACATTCCTACGTATAATATTTTTTTGGATGCTAAACTAGTATTCGGATATTATAGGAAATGGGTATTCTAGGATTTGGATATTTTATTAAATAGATCTTTTAGGATTTGAATATGACGGGAAACACGTCTTCTGTGATAAGGATATTACGGGGATGGACCTTCTAGGATTTGGTTTTTACTGGAATAGGAGTGCCATGAGATTTGGATATTACGGAATCGTTGTCTTCTAGGATTTAGATATAACGGGAATGGATCTTCTAGGATTTGGTTATTACTGGAAACGTGTCTACTAGAATTTGGATGCTGAGGGATACGGATCTTCTGGGATTTGGATATCTTAGGAAACGGGTCTTCTAGGATTTGAAAGTTGTGGAAAATGGATCTTTTAGAATTTGAATGTTCTAAGCACAGACCACCCACCTATAGACTCCGCATACAAAGGCGACCCCGTAAGCCAACGTTATGCTCACAGAGCACTAAGCGGTTGCTATGCCCTCAAACAGTCTTTTAGTAGGCGGCCGCCTGTTAACATAGCAACATGTAATATTCGGCTATTTAATTTGCAAATAAAGTGACAAAATATGCCGTATTGTATGGTTAAATTGTGTGGAAAATGTAGCAAGACATCTAGCCTACAAAAGCATGGAATTTCATTTCACAGGTAAGCTGTAATTACTTAAAACAACAATAATTTAATAATTAAAAAGTGAAACCTTTATTGCAAAAATGGCGTCGCTTGATGTCTTTCAACATGTGGTCTGTCACTTTCTTTCGCATACTGATTTTGCTAATTCCGTCTTTTTCTAACCACTGAAGTGATGTGATGTACTGATTTCTTAGGTTACGTTATGCGTAAAACTATGATGAGCTTATAGTATAAAACGTTGCGTACAGAATAAATTTTTATTTTTCAAATAAATTATGTCATGTATGTACTGTAATGTATATTACCTACTTGTATAAAATTATGAAACCAAACCAATAATGTTTAAATTTATTTCTATTTTAGTACATGTATTAATAATTTCTATAGGAGTTTTGGTAGACCCGATTCAAATGTGCCTCAAATTATTAAGCGTAATAAAAAAACGATTCTGAGTAGGGAACTTATAGCGGCAAAATTTGTATTATCAAGTAATCTCGATAAATAAAATCCAACTATTGCATGAAAATTGTCAGAATGTGTTATTCTTTGACATTAAAATGAAACAATTGCCAGTCTGCAGTCAATGGTCACGCATAAGAAAAATATTCTATGGTATCAACAGGGCCCGTAGGGGAGACCGAGGGGAGTTGAAACAATTTTTACATAATGTGTCGTAAACAAAAATCTATTGGCTAGAATCGTACGAGATTAGTACCAATCGATAGCTCATTTATTCCACTTTTATATGAGACCATCAAAAAAAGTGTAAGTATGAACGCCTGCACCAAAAATTAAGTTAAACGTGACAAGTCATTCTGTTTCAACTCCCCTAATACCGAGGTAAGTTGAAACAGGGATCGAGGGGAGTTGAAACAGTTATTGAATTTGAAGAAATAGGGTTGCATATTAGAAAAAAAAAGGTAATTTACACGGTTTTATTAAAATTTAAAAATAATCAATAAACATCCATCTTTTAAAAGTATTCTTTACTCAGTTTAAACGAAAAAAAAACCTATTTTAACGTAACCATATATATATAGCTGGAGGCAGCATCCCGAAGTCTTTTATGCCCCAGTACAACCTCTTCTGCCGCGAGATCATATATTTCTTGGCTCACTATACCTCTGTCTGTTTTTCTTTGGTACTAAGTAGGCATGCTTAAACCAAAAGAAAATGGACTTCACCATATTAGCAAATCAGCCATACAAAATAGAACCGAGGAGAGATGAAACACTCTGTTTCAAATCCCCTCAGTAGCAAAAATCCTTCCATCCGTTATAAAATTACAACCTAAAACCAAACCACAAGCAATGACTTGCAACATCACTATTAATTCAGTCCTTAGTTAAATGAGCTTTCGAAACATACATAACACAACCCAAAACACCAACACATTGTCAAATTATAGGTAGCTAAAAATAATGATTAAAACTTACATTTCGCATTTTTTTCGACATGTGCGTTAGAACTCCGCAACCGCGTGGCTTAAGCCTAGGACGCATACTGAGGGGCCCGCGGCGGGGCGCGGCTAAACGACGTTGTTGGCCAGCTCGAAACGGTTACAGAGGCCCTACTTTGAAAATCGAAGTTCGAAGTTACGTTCGTTCCATCCCATTCTCTCGATTTAGTCTCGAATGACGTGTGACAGGGTTGGAGCTAACGTAACTTCGAACTTCGATTTTCAAAGTAGGGCCTCTGATTTCGCAAAATTGACGTTGTTTCAACTCACCTCTGTATCAAAACCCCTCGGTCTCCCCTACTTTTCATGCCGTTGACGCAAAAATGACGTCGTGCTACATAGAGTATGATTCCAAATGGTTTTATTGTAATTATTAACCATTAGTCGTCAATCATTTAATCATCTAAAAATGAGTTAAGTAATCTACGCGTAGAAATAGTACATTGCTGCCTAGGCGCGGAAAGTAAGGGATTTCCTGACGAGGTGGTTAGCAGGCCGAGCATTGCGCCAAATACGAGTAAGGAAATCCTCGTTTCCGCCGAGGCATACATAATGCTTTTCTCAAACAATGCGAGGAAATGATACAAATACATGATTATAAGTATTTTTTAAAACCTTTGATAAATTCGGAGAAAATGTTTGTTTGCGTCATACGAGTATTAGTTAAGATAGTTTCACGCATAACGAGCCGCCGCCCGCCGCCGCCGCTCCGCAGAGCCACGCCGCGCCGCCGCCACTCACTGCGCCCCCACAAGTTAGGTGTAGGTACGGCATTTTTTTCATGGTCCTTTCGATTTTGTAGAGCGCTTTTGAAAAAACAATATGGACATGGACGGAAAGTGTTTTCATATGGTTTTTTACTCCTAGGAGTAAAAAGAGGCATTTTCCGTCCATGTGTTTCATTCGGAAAACTTTTATTTCCGAGCATGTTTGAGTAAAATAAATACCTACTACATAACTAAAACGTAAATGAAACTAATTGATTGAGAAGGACAATGGCAAAAATCATCGAGTAATATTATCATTTAAATATCTGTGTTTATGTTATAATACAAATTAATATGATTAAATAGTCATAAATACAATTATGGCATTAACCTTTTCAACGCCACAGTCGGCTCTGGCCGTCAAATAAAAGTCGTACCACTGACGCCACGTCGGCTACAGCCGACAAGAGTTCAAGATTAAAAGAGACTTTGTTTGTTAGCAATAAGGTGTAATTTGCATAGCATAGCAAACATGTTTGGCGTGTAGGTGGCACATTTTGTATTCGACGTATGGCGTTCAAAAGGTGAATATTCATCAAAGAAAATCGTCTCAATTTGCCAATTACTAAATGAGTAGTGATAAAAAATTATGATGCCGTCGTGATCGGTACTTTGATTGCGATTAAGCTGTATTTAACTATGATCATTTTACCGCTTCTTATTTTTCATTTTTTTATTTGTACCAGTTTAGTGTACTACCAAAGAGAGTAGAGGGGTTCGGTCCCGTTGGCCTTACTTGCATTTAGCCTTGGCGAGCAGAGCACCTTAGTTGTATTTTGTGCGGGTAGCAAAATTCCTTGGTTTGTAAAACGCCCTCATTGCTATAAGGCATAGTATAGACGGAATGACTTGGCTGTAAAACGACTTAATGTCATAATGTTCTAATAGGTAAATGGTCTGGATAATCTTCACTTATCAAGACAATACAATCAAGACCTTACACAATTGAGTCATTCTGCCTACTTGTGCATTTCACGACCTAGACGTTTTGCTAACTAAGTCTTACTGAAACTAACACAATTTTCTAACCATGGCATTAGATAAACAAGTCATTTTGCATACTTGGTCAGTGTACTACTGAGACGTTTTTGCCAAGGCTAAATGCAAGTAAGGCCAACGGGACCGAACCCGAGCAGGGGAGCACCCTGTGTGAAAAATTTCGTCATTTTTACGTCATCGGCATCAAAAGTACGACCCCTGGGTATCAATAATGTTTAAAGGTGGATTCACAACAAGGGCTAACGCGCACGAGCAACTTTTGTTTCCGCAAGTATTTTGTCTCTCACATCAAGGCTACGGGTTAGTATGAAAGCGACGTAACTATCGCCTTCTCTATTGATGAAACCAATAGAGAAGCACTGTACTGTTAAGTTTCATCTGTATTACGCGCACGGTGACAAATAAGTTGCCGGTCGGCCAGTTGCCAACCAACCGCCCCGTCGATAGCGTGTCTTTATAATTTGGGTAGGAAATTTTCCTAGACTCATAACGGATGCACCCGATACTGCTTTTTTTCACTGTCGTCTTCGGTTTCTAAGGACAAGTGCACAGACCACAACCGTCCCTTCGAAATCCATGTTAAAATATAATTTTGATCTCTAAACATACACAAAGATAGGAAGTTTTATAATATTAAACAAAACAGTTCTTTGGTAAACAAAAATTAACTTATAAGCGTTTTCAAAAAGTGAAATTTACAGAAAAGTCATGCGTAATTTCATCGTTGCCGGCTGTGAATGTTAAAAAATCGTCTCGGAAATTGCGGCGACTATTAAAAATTATTATTTGTTCTTCAAAATGTACATTAATTGAACTTTTAATTTTTATATGTATTGAAATAAACAAAATAACATTAGTTAGTTTTATTTGACTCAACCTTAGTAACAGAACTTATGGCCGGACCAAGTATATTCTCTTAAAGTGTAATGTACAATTTCATTGAGAAATAAGTTTATTTAACCGCCTGTTTCACAATCGACAAGTAAAGCTTATTTGACAGATAAATTTAGCCCTTTCTCTTTATTACACTTAAAAATAAACAAGGATACTTTAAATGGCAGATAAATTTACTTGTCGATTGTGAAACGGGCCCTAAACATAATATGATCCGACAAGTACGAGTACATTTAATTTTAATAGGTATTTGTTTTTGAATAAAAAACAATTTCTCGTATTTTTATTGGTTCTAATTAAAAACATGATCACTGACATTATTTGGTATCTTTCCTTCGAGCGTGTCCCATCACTGTCCCTAATGGCGCACACCACGACGCGCACACGTGATTATTCGTTGACTTTGAAATAGCCAGGCTTATTGAGATACTAGACAAAATTATCCAAAGCGGGGTCTATAGGGTGGGTGGTCTGTGGTTCTAAGTAACGAATCTCCCGTGCCTAAATCGCAAAACCATCTACGTTAGGTACTGTTTTGCTACATGACATAACATGTAGTGGCAAAATTCTGAGCCTGACCCACAAATAATATTAGTTCGTTTAATGCTGTAGCATATTTTTTTATTAAGTTACAGTATGTTTAAACTATACTACATGTACTTTAACGACCTAGTACTGGAAGAGTGCAGTTGCACGTGAATGGCTAATGTGAGCAGGGTCGGATTATCCATAACGCGGGTTAGGCAACTGCCACTGGAAAAAAATGCGTTTTAGGAAGCAAGAAAAGTTAAAGAAGCCCCCAAAATTGCATTGCCTAAGGGCCACTGACATGGTGAATCCGGCCCTGAATGTGAGATTCCGCTAAAGCCGCATTTACAATGGAGCAGGTAATCAGTCTGCTCTTACATCTGTAAGGTGCGGACGCGTGTTTCCCTTCTTGCGACTTATTGTTTATCAGTTACCTGTGACTTGGCTAGTGAAACGGACCGATGACTCCTTAACCTTTTATTTTCAACTAGCGACTCGCCCTCCCGGTTTATGTGAGTTTTCTACAACACCCGTACATAAATCAAAAAAAAATATACATTAAAACTATACTCTTGAATCGCTGAGTCACTGAAAATGCTGAAAGATGCTTTAAAATCCGTTGCGTAGTTTCAAAGATCTAAGCAAACAGACAGCGGGAGCGACTTTTGTTTTATACTATGTAAAGATGGTATACTAAAATATTTTTCATTTACGTAGTCGGGTCATAAGTTCTGTCACAGATAAAACATGAAATAAAAACAACTAGTAAATAATTATTTATATAATATATATACCAATCGAAAGGTGATAAAATTAGCTTTTTAATAACTAAACATTTATTCAAAATGTCCACCGTGATTTTCGATACATGCTCTCAACCTTCGCGGCCAGTCATCTATCGCTGCACGCACGACTTCTATGTCGATTTGTGCCGCTGCTTTGACGATGGATGCTTTCAGAGAGTCCAAATTCCAGTGAGGTTTAGAGCACGCTTCCTGCTCCAGATGTTGCCATATTTTGTAATCCAGGGGGTTCAGGTCCGGGCTGGAGGAGGGCCAGTCCTGATTACGGATGAAGTCAATTTTACGACTAGCGAGCCAGGATTGCGTGCTCTTTGCTTTATGAGCCGGTGCAGAATCTTGCTGGAATACCCAGTGTCTGTTATTGAACATTGTACGTGAAAGAGGTTCCACAACGTTTGCTAGGATGGTATTTTGATACACAGCGGCACTAATTTTTACACCTTTTTCACAGAAAAACACTTCAGTTAGGCCTAAATATGACACTCCAAGCCAAACCACGACCGGGTGGTGGCCACGTTGGACGCGGGGGATACGCCTGCTCGCTTCTTCACTAGTCGTTGCGTAAACTTTATCATTTTGCTTATTGAATGTTTCCACCAGTGTTGCCATATATACAGATTTATCTGTATCTATACAGATTTTAAGCTACTATTATTGATTACAGATTAGGCTCTAATTTTATACAGATATTTTGAAAGTTGACTCATGTTATAGTTTTACGTTCAATATAGCTTTGGCCGTTTCACTTTTTTAATATTGAATTGGGTTTAATTTTCTTTTCATGGCAATTGGCAATATTAAGGGCAGTGAGTACTCCGATGGTCGAAATTCGACAAAGGTATAGTGCCGTCCCTCTCAAATTCCTCTTAAAAAATATTTGGGTGAGCGGGACAGCAGTATACGACGGTCCAATTTCGAACACCGGACTACCACTTCAGACTCTAACTGTCGTCAATATCATAATTATTTGGTCCGTGGTGACCTTAACCATGAACATAACCCTTCTTAGTTACAGATTTTATACAGATTATAGGTAATTGATGCCATACAGATTTTATACAGATTTAGAAATATTTCACAACAGATTTTGAGGTTCAGCATATGGCAACACTGGTTTCCACCACAGTAAAAATTTTTTCGTCCGAAAATAGGATTTCGCGGTATTTTTTACCCGCGTACCGCTTTAAGAGTACTCGCGATCTTTGAAGCCTAATTTTTTTCAGACGAGCATTCAGAAGATGTTCGATAAGCCCGAAGTCCTAAGTCTTCATTAATCACCCTTTTAATCGTGGGTCTGCTTATACCCATCTGAAGACTTAAAAGTTTTTGCTTACGCACAGGATTTCTTCGTATTCGCTCCTTCACGGCTTTGATGACGGCTGTAGTCCGAACCGAGCGTGGACGCCCATTTCTCTTTCTATCCTCGACAGAAGAAACTTCCCGGTATCTTTTAATGGTACGATATACGAACCTTAGCGTGATTTTCAAATTTTGTAATAGTTTGAAAATTTGGTTTGGTGCGTAACCACAGCGGTGTAATGCGATAACAGCGACACGGTCTTCTGTCTGCGTCCACTCCATGTTTGAAAATGGCGGCAATGTTATTTTTTTATTCTTTTTTATTTACTAAATGTTCGAAATTCAAATCTGATACTTATTTTCCAGCCAGAGTTCAAATTTCGAAATTCGAACCGTGTGACAGAACTTATGACCAGGGGCCCTACTTTGAAATTCGAAGTTCGAAGTTACGTTAGCTTCATCCCTTTCTCTCGATTTAGTCTCGTATGACGAGTGACAGGGATGGAGCTAACGTAACTTCGAACTTCGATTTTCAAAGTAGGGCCTCAGACTACGTATTATTGTGTCTGTGATAGATGTCATTTGACAAATTTAGTGATGTGGCTAGTGAAAATCGCATTTCTTTTCGATTATCGACTTGGTTTGTAAAGGAAATGTAATCGATTCAGTATTTGGTTATAAATTTGTTAACTTAATTTAAATTACCATAAAATAAGGCATCATAAATCGTCTAACATCACGCTAAAACTATTATCATCGTATGGTAAAGTCTAGATGTATTTTTACGAGGTAAAATAATACACAATGACATTAAAGCCTGACCAGAAATATATGACTATTCGCCATGTTGCGGAATTTCGTTGGAACGAATTTCTTACAATGGCAATCATTTTAATGATTGTCAGTGTCACTGTGGCGGTTTCTTTGAACAATAACAATGACGGAGTTCTGAGGTAACTAGCATAAATAATAATAATAATAATATAACTTAAAAAAATACTGTTCTCAGATTTTTTTATTTGTATACACATAATTACCCATCTTGATTCCAAATTTCACCTTTCTAGGTCACCTGGAAGTAGGTTAGGTTTTTGATGATTAATCAGTCAGTCAGTCAGTCAGTCAGTGGTAAAAATGCCGATTTTTAGACGTTAATATCTCAATAACCGTTTCAGCTTTTTTAATGAAATTTATTTCATTTCATTTATTTCAAGCTAGCTTAAAAAACTAGGGGAGTCAAATTTTGAGCTTCAGTTTATCCTAAGTTATCTGCTTTGTGTAAATAATTCGAGTGTTCAAATTTAAGAAGTTATACTTTTAAATAGCAAACATTGTTGTAGCAGAAAAAAATAAGAAATTGTGTTTTTAATTTATTTTAGAATGTCGTAGTTATGTTCTTAATAAATAAATATCAGGATTATCTACGGAACTTGGCACCCATTTAGATCTCAATTCTTTTGTCGGTGAAGTCGATAACCATGCATCGCATACTCTTAAAATATTGAACTTGGCTCCCATTTTCACATTTATGTTTTTGATAGGATCTGTTTATCAAGACCAAACTTTTGGGTCCTGACACGGTGGGTCCACGTTAAGAATAGCGGAGATCCTGTCGCCACCTTCGCCTCTTATACGCAGGTACTAGACTGAGATCCCAGTCACCCCAGACTTACGTAATTTTAGGAAAGATGAAATTTTTAGGGTCGGTAGCATAACACAAACTTAAAAAGGAATGGATACTCGCTAAGCTGAAAGCGGGTCCGTTTTCCAGATAACGGGTATCAAAGGTGGAAAAAAACCATGCTAACTTACGTCAAAGTAGGAAGGCTGGTTTTTACATATGTCACATGATATTGTTATAAACAAAACATATACAGTTGCCAGACACTTCCTGTGGGCCATAACTTTTGTCAAGGACTTTAAGTCGTAAAAAAATGGGGATTTTAGGAAGGCTGAATTTTATTTATAGTAATAATATTATTAAATATAATATTATAAACTATTTTCCAAAGACCCAGACAAATCTGACGGGCCAAACATCCTCCCAGACTCGTTAAAAGTTCCACCGCGCGAGGAAGCGCGAGAGCATTAGACCATTATTCAAGCGCATAAATACAAGTGAGATGCACTCTGACTCGTGAATATCTCTCTTACAACTCGTGGCTACTTTTGATTCGAGGCTCCGCCAGACCAAACGCGTGTCAGGAGCTCAGGACTTCAGGAGCGACGCACTATAAACGCGGTCACGCGCGAGCTATTTACGTATGTATCTAAATATATTACGAACGGGAAAATAACAAACATAGACAGAAACGCAAAAGGTTTGTACTAAGGCGAACTTTTCCCTTTAAGGGATCTCTTCCAGTTAACCTTTGAGTGATTGGAAAATGAAATGGTTGTAACAACAAATTGCCAAATGTACAACAGTGAAAGGGACTAGACGTTTCATAATTACGTTTAATTTAAATAAATATTATGTTGTAACGCGGGAACTTCCTCCTGAAGGACTAGTGGCGCCATCTGTGGGCCAATTAGTAAACTGTTCCGCCGGCCGCCCGCGCCGACACAGACAGCGCCCGGCGAGATTTGTC
This sequence comes from Acleris literana, assembly GCA_946894065.1. Lineage (NCBI taxonomy): Eukaryota > Metazoa > Arthropoda > Insecta > Lepidoptera > Tortricidae > Acleris > Acleris literana. The sequence continues at coordinate 79,490,361 of OX335668.1, forward strand.
GATGGCGAAGGCTAATGGTGGACGATCGGGTTTTTTGTAATAGTTATTGTTTTCTCTAGTTTAGTAATTGTAAACTGGTGCACAAACATTCTGTGTAAAGAGTGAATAAACAGAAGTGCTGTACAGACAATGCGTGTATGATTTCATCCCGGACACACACCTAAATACGGGGACTCGAGCACACCCGTTTCATGGCGCCCTTTCCGTGTCCTAAAAAAAAAAAAAAAAAAACACGTGTTGTGAAAACGAAATATCGTGAACTGTGCATTACTTTGACTGTTATAAACATTTTTTTTACCTTTTTCGAGTGTTTTACGTGTTAACAATACCTACACAATGACTCGTTCTGGTCGTACACCGCGTACGCCAGATGAACCGCGAGCGTCGACATCAAACGAAGACGCCGACGACGGCGACGACGCAGAACATAATTCTAATGTGGATGATGGTGAACGCCCTGGAAATGTGACCATGACGATGGATAACCTATCCACCTTACTGCAAACAATTCAGCAGTCAAACGCCGACGTGTTCCAGCGGTTGCTGCACGAAGTTCGGTCTTCGACCCCGGCTTCGGGCGAGCCCGTCAACGTCACCGTCGCTGCCCCCGCCCCTGTCGCGTCCGGCAACTTTTCGAAGTGCCAGGCCACCTACAGCGGCCGCACCGAAGAAAGTTTAGAAGGATTCATCGACGCAGTGGAGGCCTACAAAGATTGCTGCCGTGTGTCCGAAGAGAACGCAATCAGAGGACTGTCGATATTGCTCACTCATTCTGCCGCTACCTGGTGGCAAGGCATCAAAGGTACTACGACGTCTTGGACGGAGGCCCTGGATCGACTGCGACGAGCCTTCGGAGACCGTCGACCGCCCCACCGGTTATATCGCGATTTATTCGATAACGAGCAGCAGATCGACGAGAATACCGACAAGTTCGTGGAGCAATACTCGCCCGACTTCCTGTCGAGGACATCACAGAGAAAGCGCGGCTGGATATGGTGTACGGCTTACTACATCATCGGATCCGGGAGCGCCTTCGTCGGGAAGAGTTCCAGTCTTTTGACGAGCTTCTCAGCAAAGCTCATTCCATCGAAGACGCATTAGAGGTAACAGGAGTGTCTCGCTCAAGCGCAGGGAAGCCGCCCGCCGCCGGTCCCGCGCGCCGCTCGACATCAAACGCGTGCCGCTCGATAACAAACGCGCCGCCGCCGCCGCCGCCGACGACGACGACGACCCCGGCTGGCGCGAGTACGAGCAACGCGGATCTCAACAGGAAGAAACGTATGTTCTGTTCTTATTGTAAAAGGCCTAACCATTCAAAAGACAATTGTGCTAAACTTAAAAATAGAAATAATGATAACAGTGGTAATACGATTGACGACAATAATAATAATTTTGTTAACAATAATGGTAACCATATTTATTGCTACGGGTGCGGGGAGAAGGGTGTAATTCGATCAAATTGTTCTAAGTGCAATTCGCAGTTTTCCGCGATAGTTATAGAACCAATCTGTAACGTAAATTCAGGTTCAATGACCTCGACCGCCGCACCCCGGTCAGGAGTGTGAGGCCGCCGCTATTAATAATAGGCATGATCAGATTTCGTATGCTTGTAAGTCTAGTGTTTCATCTAATGTCGGTCGTAAATTCAAACCATTAAAAGACGACAGCGAAACGAAATCTGACTATAACCTATCGATGTTTAAATCGGTTATTCCCGAATTGTTTTACGTTCGAAAACTTCATAGCATGCAATCAAGTGTTGTGTTTTTGCCTAATCAGTTTACGAATGTTTTACCTACAGCTTTCTATGATTTGCGCGTGACCTCGGTAGTGTCACTACCGAACCACGAAATGTGCGTTAAGCCGGTAGTGCCACTTCCTTATCGTGATACTTGCGTTAAGCCGGTAGGGCAAGAACTTAATTGTGATGTGTTTGTTAAACTGATAGGATCAGAAAACAATCAAGAAATTAGCGTTAAGCTGGTAGGGTCTCAACCGTATAAAATGTTTTTGGCCTCTGCAGTACCACTAACGGTAGGTAGTAATTATGTTTCGGGTGAGCATTCATTGTCTACATGTGACACTTTCGCAAATTCTTCTGGTGACGATGCTGACTTAAGGGGGAGTGAATTTAATACTAATTTGACTGAGAATAAGGATGTTTCACGTGATGTTAAGGTAACCTGTTCGGACGCTGACGATAACGTTACTGCGTCTATTAACAGCCGGATTACGTCGAATCCTAGTATCAACACAGTCAGTTCTCTCTCTTCGTTAGATTTTGATTTCGCGTCTGCCGATTTGCACTCACCCTCGAACCCAGTGGTACAACAACAGCGACCTATTTTGGGTGTAACTATTTTGGGCATAAAGGGCAGAGCTCTAATAGATACAGCCGCGAAACGGTCCGTAGTAGGTTGCTCGTTGTATGATTTATTAAAGAAACGCAATCAAAGATTTTTAGAATCTTTTATGTCCATTAGGTTAGCAGATGGATCTGTACAGAATATGAAGGTGCTCACAACAACACTGGATGTTGTTGTAAAGCATAAGACCGTGTCACTTGAGTTTGTTGTGTTTCCAGACGCGTCAGGTAATGACACCTTACTAGGTATTGATTTCCTAGTTAAAGCTGGCATTTCGATGGATTTTGCAACTGCCAAGTGGCATTTCTCTGAGGAACTTTCGCGGTATCCTATAGAGTTTGAATCGCCGAGTAGTAATGTCACATGTTCATCAGCCGACATACTCCGCAGCGACGAAGGTATTATGCTGGAATCTTCTCAACGTAATAAACTGGCAGGTTTGCTTTATTCTAACGAGGACATCTTTAAGCCAGGGGGAGCTCCGACCACCTTTGCAGAGCACCACATCAACACAGGTAACCACCCGCCAGTATCTTCTCCGCCGTATCGTCTCACTCCCGCTAAGAAGGAGATCATGAGACAGGAGCTCGACAAAATGCTTAGCGAAGGGGTAATTGAAGAATGTGAGTCTGCCTGGACTGCTCCCGCCATTTTAGTTCCTAAAAAAGGTAATGGTGTCAGGTTTTGTGTTGACTACCGCAAACTGAATAATGTGACCAAAACTGATTCTTATCCCATTCCTGTTATAGACGAGTTACTTCAGGCAACGAAGCAAAACTGTTTTATATCTACTTTAGACTTAAAATCAGGTTATTGGCAAGTAAGTGTTGCGCCGCAGGACCGTGACAAGACTGCTTTCGTCACGCACTTTGGGACCTACAGGTTCACGCGCATGCCGTTCGGGTTGAAAAACGCACCGGCGACCTTTCAACGTCTTATGGACCGGTTTCGTTCAGGTAATACCCTCAAAGATGTCACCTTACTTTGCTACCTAGACGACCTCTGCATACTATCCGAATCCTTCGAGAAGCACCTGGAGGACCTGCAGAAGGTATTTGACAGGCTTCGGTTGTTCGGTCTGAAGGCCAATAGGGATAAATGCTCATTTGCACGAGAGAGTGTTACTTACCTTGGTCACGTGGTCGCTCCAGATGGTATTAAAGCAGATCCTTCGAAGCTTGATGCCATTATGCAGATGAAGGAGCCTACCAACGCGAAAAACCTGAAGTCATTTATCCAAACATGCTCCTGGTTCCGTAAGTTTATACCAAATTTTGCTCAAATTGCTCAACCCTTGACCAAACTAACTCGTAAAGATGTAGCATGGACGTGGACGGATGAACAGCGTGACTCATTCAACAACCTCAAGGAGAAATTGACAACTGCACCTGTACTTATTCAAGCCGACTATAGTAAACCTTTTGTGATTCGAACAGACGCAAGTAATTATGCTTTAGGTGCCGAACTCATGCAAGGCGAAGCTTACGATGAAAGACCCATCATCTACGCAAGCAGACTACTAACGCCAGCTGAAAGAAACTATACGACCACTGAGCGAGAAGCTTTAGCAGTGGTCTGGGCGGTTGAAAAGTTCAGAGGATATGTTGAAGGTCATACTATTATAGTAAAGAGTGATCACCAGCCCCTGCGTTGGCTTCTCACTCTTAAGTCTCCTACTGGACGCCTAATTCGATGGGCTATGAAGTTACAAGCCTTTGATATTAGATATGAGTACACTCCAGGTAAATTAAACGTTTTAGCAGACATGTTGAGTCGTCCCAGCTGCGACGAGTGTATTGATGGTAAGTGTGAAGTTTGCTCTATGACAGTCGACTTACCTCGTTATAGTCCAACCGGCCTCCGCGAAGCTCAGCTGCAGGATCCTGAAACAAAAAAGATTATTGATGATTTAGAAAATACTGACCTGTTAGCTGCTAACCGATGGCTCGAGCGCGGATATGTCATGTCGCAAGGAGTACTCTATCGCTTGGATCCTGACTCCGACTCTGATGATCCTCAACTTGTAGTCCCAGCATCCATGGTAAGCAAAATTCTTGAAGAATTTCACGACGTTCCTACTGCGGGCCATCAAGGCATCGAAAGGACGTTAGCTCGTATCAGAAATAGATACTATTTTACAGGTATGCGTAAATTAGTAACTGAGTACCTGAAGAATTGTGCTGAATGCCAGAAATATAAGATTTCGAATCAGAAACCGGCTGGTCTTCTGCAAACTCCCGTCTTACAGCAGCGAGGTGAGGTTCTCTCCGTTGACTTATTCGGTCCACTACCGAAAGGTGACAAAGGTGAAACATGGGTCCTGGTCATAGAAGATGCTGCTACCCGGTGGGTAGAGCTGTACCCTCTCCTCGAGGCAACTGCTGAGACGTGTGCACTAATCCTGATCAACGAATATTTTTTAAGGTATGGGTTTCCTCGTCGTATTATCTCAGATAACGGTGTCCAATTAGTTGCTGCAGCTATGCAACAATGTATGTTTGTGCTTGGAATCGAACAGAATCTCACTCCTTTGTTTCATCTACAAGGTAATCCCGTGGAAAGAAAAAACAGAGATATAAAAACTCAGCTGTCGATTTTAGTCAAGCACGAACACACATCATGGCCTAGGTACTTGCCTCAAATAAGATTCTCACTGAATAGCGCAGTTTGCTCTTCGACTGGTCGTACTCCGGCGTACTTAATGTTTTGTAGGGAGATGAGGACCCCTTTCGAGAGCCGAACGGATATAAAATCTATTTTAGAGAAAGAAAATTTTGTGCCTCAATGCACACCCTTTTTGAGAGATTTTATTGATAAAATGAGTCTTATTCGCGAGAGGGTAGAATTCGCTCAAGACAAAGCAAAAAGAAGCGCTGACGAAAAGCTTCGTCCGGCACCCGACTACAAAATAGGCGATCTCGTACTGGTAGTAAATTCATCCTTGAGCAACGCCAGTAAGGGTATTACAAAGAAATTTATGCTAAAAAGGGATGGGCCATACTCTATTAAGAAACAGGTCTCACCCACAACATTCGAGGTGTCACATGTGGATAGTGGTGTTAGCGTAGGTAAGGTTCATACGTCATTCTTAACTCCTTTCGTTAGCAGACAGGGCGAAAATGCCTTACCTATTCAGTCTCGACGACCTCGCGGTCGCCCACCAAAAGTGAATACTGCAAGGGCCAAGCCACATACGGGACGTTCATGTAGCTTGGAGGGGGAGGATGTAACGCGGGAACTTTCTCCTGAAGGACTAGTGGCGCCATCTGTGGGCCAATTAGTAAACTGTTCCGCCGGCCGCCCGCGCCGACACAGACAGCGCCCGGCGAGATTTGTCGATGGCGAAGGCTAATGGTGGACGACCGGGTTTTTTGTAATAGTTATTGTTTTCTCTAGTTTAGTAATTGTAAACTGGTGCACAAACATTCTGTGTAAAGAGTGAATAAACAGAAGTGCTGTACAGACAATGCGTGTATGATTTCATCCCGGACACACACCTAAATACGGGGACTCGAGCACACCCGTTTCAATGTACATATATGTATATCTACATATATAAAAGAAGAAACCAAAGAAAGAAAAGCCCAAACCGTAGAAAAATTAAGCGGCACGTAGGTTCATTATAACGTCTAGGGTTGTACATAGGAAGGATTTTTCAAAATTCACCCCTTAAGGAGGTAAAATAAGGGATGAATATTTGTATGAAAGTCAATTGAAAATTATTTTTTACGTGTCACTGCGTTTTTGATAATTTAATCCCCTAAGAGATGGGAAGGGGTAAAACTGACTGACTGATCGATCAACGCACAGCCTAAACCGCTGGAACTAGAGACTTGAAATTTGAATGGAATATTCCTTGCGTATGTTGTTTATTGTGGTTTGTAAGCACCAGTGATCGTATATCACGGTGCAACACGGCGGGATATCGAGTAGAAACATTTGTTAGTCCTTTAACTCAAAAGCATAAATTCCTTGTAGCGATTCGTGAATCGCTATTTCACCTCGAACGTATATTTAATTATCGCGTTGTGTCTCGATCGTTTACTTTTTTAGTCGCATTTCACCTCGATCGTGCATTTAACTATCGCGTTATGTCTCAATCGTCATTTTTTCAGTCGATATTAGTTTTTGTCGCATTTCACCTCGATCCTGCGATAAATTTTCGCTTTGTATCCTAATCGTCTAATTCAGTGTTAGACAATATCTTTAGTCGCAATTTACCTTTTTCGCTTTTTTGGCTTTTTTAACCAGGTTCAAGCCCTATATTTTCTCACAAATATTGCAATATATAATTGACCATAGTTGTGCAGAAAGAGACCAAGAATAAAAAACCGGTTTCGAGATACAGCCGTTTTAAGTTTAATTTTTTGTTATTGGTTTCTATTGTTTTATTAAAAAGAAATAACCGAAATTCATAGAATATAATTGAATGCAATTTATTAAGTGCATTTTATACAAATTACCCGGAGTTTTCGTAGCTTTTTTTGAAAAACAAAGTAGTTGGTCGTTTTCTGTAGACCTATCCTGCTTTCGATCATAATTCAATGAAAACGACCATTACTCTGGCTGACTTAAGCTGAATACATTATTGCATTCTTGTATTTTTATAAAAAAGGCTATATGCAGATCGTAATCATCTAGTCTAGTCGACTTAGACTTAATGGGTTCTAGTATTTGTATAGAAAGAGCTATATGCTGATTGTAATAAGTAAAACACTAATTTAAATTATTTTTCTATTGCAGGTTATAAAAAAATAATTGTACGGGCACTCTGCAAAAACGACCAAACATGGGGTAGTACGAAAAACAACAATCGCTGAAACCGACTATCTGCTTGGTCGTTTTAAGCAGATTAAATAATATGCTCACTTGATACCTTTGTTTATTGTATAATCCGACTAGTTGACCGATAGTATTTGGCTGTGTTCTGCAGACTAAAAATATAATCTTTTAATGGAAAAAGCAGACTAAATCAAGTACTTTGGCTGCTTTCGACATTGTAGAACGAAAATGTTGATATTGGTCGGTATATACATAATTGTATAATTGAATGACGTGCTAAAAATATGTCGCTTTCACCAGAATATAGTTTGAAAAATCTAGTTCACGGTGGCATACCTAACTCATTTTGCGAAAGAATGGCTCTGGTCTCTTTCTGCATAACTATGGTCAATTATTGTATCTGAAATCAATGTCACTGTAGGATCTTCAATGTCGCAAGGACAGAGAATTATCTATTATTTATTACTCACAAAGATAATTAATGAGTTTGATAACACCTAAGACATTAAACTACAGGTACAAAACACGTTTTAAAAAAAATGTTACAGAATTTTAGTGCGAACATCAATTAATGCGTCACATTAAATAGAGTCCCAAACAAACATCGATCGCGACGAAATGCGTCTGGGGTGAAATACTACACGAAAAATGAAATGCTACAAATTAATTACCTACCAATACTAATGTAAAAAGCCACGCGAAAAATTGCTTCAATTAAAAGATTCTATTGAAATTTTGTTCATTCGAGGTGCAATGCGATCGCTACAAAGAAATTATGCTTTCGAGGTAAAGGACTAACAAATGAGTAGAAATCTTAATAAAGAGTGGTCCGGAAAAAAAGTAGCAGTACATAATATGGATTATTTTTTATTATGTGGTAATTTTTAAGCAGTGCATTTGTTATAGTAATCTGTAGATACTATTCAATAAAATAAAAAATAACAATCGTAAATATGAACGGGAGATTTCAAGTTTTCGCCTTTTATATTACATCTCACCTAAAGCTTTTTGAACAGCGTCTTCTGGAGAATTTATGAGGTGTTTGTCATAAACATGGTTTTTCCTTAACCTTTTGAACGCCATACGTCGAATACAAAATGTGCCACCCACACGCCAAACATGTTTGCTATGCTATGCAAATTACACCTTATTGCTACCAAACAAAGTCTCTTTTAATCTTGAACTCTTGTCGGCAGTAGCCGACGTGGCGTCAGTGGCACGACTTTTAGTTGACGGCCACAGCCGACTGTGGCGTTGAAAAGGTTAAAGTTTCATGGGCTACTTAATACTTTATTAAATTGTCTTTTGATCAATAGTTAACTTTTTTGATTTGACTTCACTTTGAGGTGATTTCACTTTGGTTTGAGTTACATGGAATTTCAACATTGGTGAATTTACCATTTTTATAGAAATTTGTCTCGCATACAAAAACCTCTGCCAGAGGTTAGGTTGGAGAGACTTCCTTACTACCCAAAGTAAAATCCAGTGTATTGGTATAACTTATCCGTAAGATGATATGCCTAAAAGCATGAAACAAGTTGTGAAAATAGAAATTCCATTGTGGCATGGTAGAAAACGGCAAGCGAAGATTGTCAAATTGTGTTGTTCAAAAAGTTATAAAGTACCTGCAATAAATATTAAGAAAACTTTAAGAATCTCATACATTTCAATATGATTGTATTTTTATTTCATAGTATATCTACAGATTACTAAAAAAAAAGTGCTTCTTAATTAACTAGCAATAAATAAATAAATAAACCAGATAATACATTGCTACTTTTTTACCGAACCTTATGTATATGACCAAAATCCCGGGATCTGGTGTGAAAAGAAAATGCTAAAATGATACTTATAAATAAGCATTAGGATAGGATTTTAGACGTGAAAAGAAATCGATTGAAAATAGAAAATATTGAGAAAACAATTGTATGCCATTTCAATTTCATACAAACTAATAAAATAAAATACAATATTTGTGTGGTGTTGAAAATTGATTATGCGTAGTGCTATATATTTTGTTTACATTCTACAAAGCCTAACTGGCAGATCAGTTTTAAACAGAGAACCTAATTTTAAAAGCTTTTATATACCTACAGCGCAAATAATTCTTTCAAACCGGAACGTTAAATTAAAAAATAAAGACATTATCCTTCTTCAACAACATAAGTCCCGGAATCCCGGGATATATCCATATTATCGCTATAATCCGATCCGTCGTTCGCTATGATCTGATCTGTCGTTCGCTTGCCACTGCCTCTGTACCACCTGTCCTGGAACCAGCAGGTTTGCATAGAGACGACGGCAAGCGACCAGACGGACCTACATTAAGTAGTGCCGTGGAAACTGGGTAGGGCACTGGTGTGGGACGCGACGTGTGCTGACACATTCGCCTTTTCCCATATCCAGTCTCAGTCAACCCGTAATCGGGCCGGTGCAGCTGCTGATCATGCCCAAACCCTGAAGCGCAGCAAATATCATCTTTTTTTTCTTTTTTTATGGTATAGTATACTATAGCATGCTATGCCTATAGGCAAACGAGCAGACGGATCGCCTGATGGTAAGCGATTACCGTCACCAATAGACACCTGCAGCACCAAATTACGAATTCGTGGCTCTTGCAGTGGAGACCATTGGGACCTTGGTCAGCTGATATGAAAAAGTTTATTAAGGCCCTGTAGATATGAGCCACCCATAGGCGGCGCGCCGACTTTTTGGAGTCGGCGGCGGCGACGTCGTCGGCTGCGTGACCTCCAAAGGATTTTTTGACGTTGGCAGTATAAAAGTGTATAGTTTATCGATAAAAATATTTTTATTTATTGGAACCTAAAAATAAACAAATTACGGTTCCAGAAACTATAACATTTTTGGCTCTTATACCTACTTTACCTACTTAGGAAAAAACAACGTATTTATACAATTCTAAATAACAATTAATATTAAAATAGACAAGTGTACAAAAAAATAATTGGTTTTAAACGAGATTTAATACAGATAAAGATTTTTTATGTTGAATGTAACAAAACATGAAGTTTTCGAAAATAATGCTGGAGCCATTCAACAATTTGTGATTCATGCCAAATCACATAACGTTTAGAGATAAAATATGAATAAAAGAATTTAAAAATGAACAGTATAAGTAATAAGCCACCAAAAAAAGTGCACCTCCTAGAGTTATAATATAAAATTTAATAATTTTTATAATGTTGGTTCCTTACTGGATTTAGTCGTGACCGCTTTGCGGTAATTACCTACTATAATTACCGTCCTGCCACTGAAAATACCCTTTCACTTGGAGTACTCGTACAAGGCACGAGCAAGTGCTGATAAGTGTGAAAACGAAGTTTTTCTGTCTTTCCAATCCAATAAAGCATTACCTTTTCGCGGCGGCGGCGGCGCGCTTACGCGGCGCTCATATCTAAGGCCCTATCATCCCGGGTCATAGACTCCTCTAGAGATCCTAGAGCTGGTGCTTAACTCTCCCAAAGGATTGGGCTAGCTATCCACAGAGGTACCTAATGCAGCCAGTGTCATAGGGACCATGCCGCGAGCGGACCTGCTAGAGGGATGTTCTTTTTATAGTGGTGATTATTATTTATAACTTTAATATTTGAGTAGCTTAAATAGTTTTATTTTAATTTAAATACGTTACGTTTTAATTTTTAATGGTATTATTGTTGAATTCTGTAAATACGTTACTGTAATAAAGTTGTATCTATAATTTAACTACAAATAAAATCCATATTAATGTTTAAGGTCATTCACCCCGTGTTGCACGGGGAAATCCGATCACTGGTAAGCACACATGTACCTATTAAGCCTGAACCAAAATATATGTAACCCGAAAGTGCTTGTGTTATTTTAGAATGTTTTGTGATGCCTCCTCTTTAATGCATTTATTTTTGGTCATAATTTTTAATACTTTTTTCGGTGAAGAGCTAAAAGCGTGAAATGTTAAACAATGTGTATGTAAAAGTAGCATATACAACACGACGTTATTGATACTTCCTTTCTTTGTTAAGTTTTTTAATTATATAAGCATTTTTACTACCAACATATAATCGCACCATTCTTTGTTCTTAACATACATTGGTAGGGGTTAACACACAAGTATAACGTTTTGTATTATATTTCACATAAAAATCTATACAAATAAAACATGACCTAAATATATTTCTTACACTTTAAATACAAATGGCTGATGCAGACCTGAAATAAAATATAACCATATTCCTACTGTGCATCACTGAGATCATTTTGAAAATAACCTAATTATTTTAACATTAGTTCTGTAAGGTATCTCTTAACTTACATTAATAAGACGAATATAATACGGAAGGCTGGTACATAGCTTTAATAATATATCTAACAAAGACATTTGCAAGGGAAATTTTAATTCATGATAAAGTCGTAGCCTATAAACGCATCCACTAATTATAAAACGCTTTATTTTAAAACTTAGTGCCAGCGACACCCGTATGCGTGCTACTATAATACTCAGCTGGCACATGGCTGGCACCGAACGTTTTACCAAAACATTAAGGCTAAGGCCGCACAGGTAGGAGGCTTCCTTAGCGCCTAGAGCCTAGCGAGAAACAAACGTACTAGAATCTTTGCAACCGGCCGCACTGCGCGCTTGGCGCCTCGCTAGGCGACTACGAACAAAAGTAAGAAGCTAGGCTCTAGACGCTAAGCAAGCCTCCTACCTGTGCGGCGTTAGCCTATAAGTGCCTAAAATATACACACCTGTTTTTAAGCATAATTTTACAGGTTATTCCACTATATAGTTAAAATATTAGGTAGGTTAAAATGCTTATGTTTACTGAGATTCTACGAGTGTACATTACACAAAAAAAAATTGCACTAAAACCCAAATGTTTGTACCTAACGCGTCAGTAAATACCTTTTAGGACACGTAGGATACGCATAACCACTTCATGTAGTTCAATTATCGATTTGTGCCGTTTGATTTTTCTTAAGCATCATTAAATCAGCAAGCGACTATAAAAATATAAGTGGAATGGTCTAGTTTAAAAAAACAAAACTGGACTTACTATCTAAAGCGTGAAATACACAGAAGGGGCGCGGCACAGACGCAGCGCAGTCGGGGCATAGGCGAGGCGTAAGGTGGTAAGGCGTGGAAAAGTCGCAGGCGTGATGCTAAATTATACAGAAGAGGCGAGCGAGCGAGAGGAAGCGCGAGGGCGCGGCGAGGACGCGGCGAGACGGGGGGAAGGCATGCCTTTTGCGTGTATTTCACAACTTGACGCTTTCTTACATTTTGTGTGAAAAAGATTTGGGGCGCCTTACCTGCGCTTCGCCCCTTCTGTGTATTTAACGCCTTACTAATACATTAGCCCCCTTACTAATAAACGTTGAGTAACGGTGGTATAACTATACAATGTTTTGTCCTTATCTGTAAAATTCAAATGTCACAATGAAAGATAAGGACAAAATTTTGTATAGCTATACCACCGTTTCTCAAGATTTATTAGTAAGGGGGTAGGGTAGGAGGTTAAAAACACAATAATCAACACTTACAAGTTACCTAACTACTACACAAAACTGTTCTAGGAGCAATAAATCCAAATTTCAGTGTTTGTAGCTCTTTTGATGGATGACCGACGGGTATTTCTTTAGAAAACTGGGAGCAAAAAACCGCGTCCTCTTCAAGAAACGTCGCAGACAGTATTTCGTGATACTGGATGGAAAGGGGCGACGTTTTAACCCGAACATCAAAGATATGTATCTTTAGTAATTTACTCTACTTAGGGCCGAGGTCACCAACAATTAAACGGACGGTTAGCGGTTTATCGGGTGTCAAATGTATTGATTAACAGCTGATTAAGGGTGCGTTTCCATCAGAGATGCGCATTAATGTGTTTTCATACATTTGACACCTCGCGACACCTCGCTCCGATTGTCAAATGTATGAAAACATATTAATGCGCATCTCTGGTGGAAACGCACTCTAAGACTTAACCATCTGTTCAACTGGTTGGTGAACTCAGCCCTTAGATTTATGTTAATATTTGTAATTAACCATTGTCGAGTAAAAGCTTGTCAAATTCAATATATTTATTTAGTAAATTGGCCACATGAGGGCTCTTTTACGCATCGGTGACATAGAGTTAATCTACTAGCGCTTCGGACAAGACCAATAAACTCCAACAAACGCCGCAAGAAACTCCAGAAACTTTGACCGCAGACTTTGTTAAAGTTAAGCGCAAAAAATGAATTGTTTCGATCCTCCGAAATACGAAACCAAAGGAGATAAAGGGAAGGTATCTTCGGTACCGTTAGATTGTGTGCAAAACAATTCCGGCATAGTATTTTTTTTGAAGTGGGACTGGTTCGTTAAATGTAATAAAGTTGATATTTTCATGCAGATACGACTCCGTGGCATGTAAAGCGTAGGGTAGACTAGCAATACAATTTGCAAGTTTGATTATTATCTTAACTCCCTGTTCGAGCAAGAAGCACAATTGGCTGCCTTTTTCTAACTTAAAAGTTATAAGAGTACCTAATACAGCTGTCATCAATGATATAATATAGTAAAAAGAGGTAGATATGTTATACGCACTTCGATAGTGGCACCCTAAAACCAAGCCAATTGGTACACCTTTACTTAGTCTTGCGCCGTCAACGGAACCGTGAACTAGTCTGCAGAGCAACATACACTCGTTTTGTTTCGCTCCCGGAAATTAGCATACCATCCTGCTTTCACTTGACATTTATGAATTATTGTGTAATTGTAATATTTACTGATTATGTGTGCGTAAGCCGGGCCATTTTTACACGCGGAATACCGTATAGGTAACATATCTACCACTTTTTATATTATATCATTGGCTGTCATCTACAACATTTTTTTTATTATGCTTGGCTGCACTTAAGGATCATTTCATTGCCTACCTACCGAAAATCAAAATGAAACAGCAACAGCAACTCAATATAAAAAGGACAAGATTTATTTGATAAGCGCACGTACGTAGGTAAATTTCTTTTCTCAAACATGCTCGGAAAGAACTCGTCCAGTCACTTGCATAGCCACACACATTTTTTACATCAACAATTTCTGCAATAACGATATTTTAGAAAAAAATAACTTGACAAAAATCTCTATTGCATAAGAATAAAATCGCATTACAAGAACACTTGGAAAAACATCAAGCTTGAAGAAAACTGGTTGCCATCGCATTACAACGGGAGCTGAAAAAAAAACCAAAGATCATTAAGCAAAATCGACGTGCTCGGGCAGGGGAACTGACCGTGAAGTCGCAGGACATGAACAACATTAGGTACCTATGTGATGTTTCTGTTGAGGCTTGCAAAAAGTTATGAAAAGGATGGGATAAGGACACTATAGGCAAAAGATAAACCTTTACTCAGAAAATGTAGAGGCGGGTGTTTGCTCAAGCTCATCGGTACTAGACTGTTGACAATGGGGTCCATAATATGAATTGTTGGGGTGTCCCTCACAATCCCTAACAACGTTTGTCCTAACACATCGTTTGCCCGAATTTTCATTTGCCCTAAACTGGTTTTCAGATGAGTCAGGCAACTTTTTAAGTTTTCCAATTATATGTTCGGTTCGGTTAGGTTAGGTTAGGGTTGTATTATAACAATACTAAAAAGTTTTAAAATTTAAGCGGAAATGGCGTTAGGATAAATGAAAATTCGGACAAACGATGCATTAGGGCTTCCATAAGAGAACCGAAATGTTGAATCACAACTTAAAGTAACAGTCGCTAATGATTTGGGGTTGCATGACGGTATAAAGTGTGGGTCAGCTGGAGTTTATAGAAGGCACCGTGAATGCTCTCGGTACCGAGAACTTCCACCAACCCTTCAACTTCCAGTTGGTGCTTCTTGTCATACTGCTAAAAGCACGAAGGCATGGTTACGTACTAACGGAACGGAATTCTTATACTGGTGAAGTGGCAAGCTAGCAGTCCGATCGAAACCTTGAGGTGGAAGATGAGAAGAAACCGCGGCAAGAACCCTACAAGTCGAAAGAAGATTTGAAACAATAAGATAAATGCAGTGTGCATTGCCACTGCATTTAAGCCGTCGTCTTCACAAAGAAAGGCACACTACACAGTGGTAGACGAATTATTTTGCGTCTAGCACAGTTGCAGATCAACTATTTTATGACATTTGTTTCATAATTGTTCCGGGCACACACGCACAAACACACACAAATTTTAATTTGAGGTTTCATATGAGTTTAAGTTCTTTTAAATTTTCTATTTTAGTTTCTAAAATGTACTTATGCTAATCATGGGAGAGCGGGGTCTCATGACACAGCTTATTCTTATACTTAAAAGGAGACCTCAACCTTGTCTGTAGCTGTGTAAGAAAGAAACATTTTATCATTTATCATTTAAAAACTATTTAGCTCAAACTAGTAGCAAATAAGTACCATTTTTCTTCAATAAAGTACGTCGATACACAGTGGTGGTCACACAACTAGGGACACTTGTTTTTTTCCCATACAATTGCCTACAAATATGACTTTTAAATTTTGACCACCATTAAAAAAGTTCTAAACTAATTTAATGTTTGGTTACACTCATCGTTCATTAATGAACTAAGGTTTAAATGTATGTACAATATGTACAATATGTAAAATGTATCTCTGTTTAAACGGATCTTTCATTTTATAAGGATTGAAGTTGTAAAACTTTATATGGACGGGTCAGCATTAAGTTTTTAAATCCCTATATAATATAAGGTTCGTTTTGAACAGTAGTTCATTGTACATAAATTTAAACCTTAGTTAATGATCTAAAGTAAATTGTATTTAGCAATAAAATTGGTCAAGAACTTTTTGAATGGTGGTCAAAATTTAAAAATCATATTTGTAGGCAATTGTATGGGAAAAAAACCAGTGTCCCTAATTATGTGACCACCACTGTATATATGTCACAATGAATTATCTAGTTTATTGAATGTTTCGAATCTTTACATGAAACTGAGTAAAAAGTCAATTTTAGTTAAAAAGTGAATTTTAAAAAGTAAGTTTTTTATTTGTAACTTAAACCCACTTCTTCTTTATACTTATACTTATTTAGCTACATGAATTGGAGTCATCTACATATTTTCAAAATTGAATTCTGTTGTTTTACTAATAAACAATGGATTGCTTAAATTACTTTTACAAAATAGATGAAATGGTTCTTAAGACATTTTCATAGATATCCCATGGCCACGGATTTTCCCATACTGTCCCACTGAAAAACTAGGGGTCACAGTTACACGCTGTAAAAAATTAATGAACGATCCGAATGATATGGAGGGTTCAATACTGAAAAATTAAAAAAGAAATGTTTAAAACTTTGGATATTTATTAAAGTTCTCCGGTAAACTATGAGGGTCTGTGATTATTTTTATGGCATGGAAGAGGCAAGCGAGCACACTTGGTAAGTAGGCTCACCCCACTAATAGGATTACAAATGCGAAAGTGTGTGTGTTATTTTGTAACTCCTTACCGCTGCAACGGCTGGACGGATTAAGATGAAATTTGGAATTGAGATAGCTTACACCCAACATAGGCTAGTTTTCATCTCGGAAAATTTTAAAGTTCCCGTGGGAATAATGATCATAGAAATCTCCCGCAACATGGGATGGCCGAATAACTAATTGTACGCGGATGAGGTCGCGGGCAGAAGCTAGAGGATAATAAAAAGACTCATAAATATTTGCAATCTTGCAAACGCGCTACCAGCCCTGAGAACTAGGATGGGAATGCCTTTATTGCCTTATCCCCATAACGGAACACAACAATGCGAGCACTGCTGTTTAGCGGTAGGTTAAAGGGTAAGATGGTGATAGTGGCTCGGATGGATCCTGCACAAAGGTCTCATCACCAGTATGCCCTATTTTACTCCGGTTTAGATTTAGATTTTATCGATAGGAATCTGTAATGTTTGTATTTCTCTAAACGACCCCTTTTATAATTATTCTCATTCCTTTTATTTGAGAAGTCATAAAAAATTGACAATCATCCAGTTCAAGAAAAAGAAGCATCGCATCTGGCACAACGAGTAAGTACTGGGCAGGGTGAATGGGTAAAGGCAGCTGTAACAAAATCTTTTTCGCCACTCGAAAATGACCACTTAATTATAAAGATATACCAGTTCGCATTGACAAATTTGTTGGGCATTGATAGACTTATTTTCTAACAAGAATCTAAAAGGATAGTAATGGTCTACTCGCGTCATTTTGGCGTGGCAGCATGAGTTCCAGTAGCTGTAATTACTGACTGATCTCAACTTTCCCCCTGTATATTATACGTAATATGTATTCAATGCAGGTAGATTTTCACGTAGTAATATTCTCAAATCTTTGCATTTCATTTAATGTTACTTGGTAAAATTGATAAATAATACTAATAATGACATGAATAATAAATATTACAAAACCACGTGAAGTTTAACTGAAAAATGTAGGTACTGTCCTTCTCCAACGGGCAAAGCGTATTTCGAATTCACCATCACCAAGTTCTATTACTCTATGACGTATAGGTACATATGTTATTTATAACCTGTGATAATGCAAACATATTCGTTTAATTGATTTCATATAAAAATAACTGTAATAACTTAACACAAACCAACTTGGCGACTATATTTGGCATTATCTGGCTCGTCTCATTCGTTTTTAGGGTTCCGTACCAAAATGGTAAAAAAAGAACCCTTATGGTGAGACTTCGTTGTCTGTCTGTCTGTCTGTATGTCACAGCAGTTTTTCTCAGAAACTATACAAGATATCAATTTGAAATTTGGCATAGTTGTATGACTTGCTTGCCCGCATCTGTTTTTAGTAAAAAAAGTATGAAATTATTTTTCATTTGTTAAGGGGTCTAGAATGGGGGGTTGAAAAATGAAAGTTATTTGATTATAGCAAACAGGGTGTCATATGAAAGGGCTCAGTCCGCAAATTTCGAAACTATTTTTTTTATAATTTTTCGGGACGTACTTTTTGATTTCTAGGCAAAAATGTACAAAAAATGACCGAATGAGATAAGGGGTTATCTCCGAAGTTTATGGACAAAAAATCTGAAAAAATCCTGATTTAAAGATAATTACTTATCTTTTACAGGAAAAATAAAATGAAGTTTGTTAAACTTTACAACTTTGGAAAAATTATCAAAAAACTTTAAAAATCTGTATTAAAATTTAGGCTCTTCAAAATGGGCCTTATAGCATAAATAATAAAGTTAGTATTTTCTTTTGCTTTTTCCAACCAGCAAAATCTTAAATACGGAACCCTCGGTGCGCGAGTCCGACTCGCACTTGACCGGTTTTTTTGTCAAGTTCTGTATTCGTCACTGGTTGTTCATTCATCATTTTCGCTGTAGTACGGGCGGTAGTGTCACCCAATGTATGGAGAGGTCAAAATTTGGTATCGGATGAATTCACTTGGCACAGATGTATCCTAGGACAAACTGAGCTGATTTAGCCCGTTAGCCATCGGCCACCCCCTGGGGGATAGGGAGGGGGGTATTCAAAGTTACAAGCCGCCGCGCTTCAGATAAAAATTTCCTTATATCGGCTTCAGTTTACCTATCACCTCGAATGTGGTGTCATTTTCTGATAAACCACAGATGTGGCTTTCATTTTTGATATAATAATTACATCCTTCATATAAATTTATTTAAATACATAAAAAAGTTTCACAACATGAGCTTGTCTTTTTCGTTTCAAGCGAAGCATTGAAATTTATCTACCACCTCGAGTGTGGTGTCATGTTTTGATAATCTAGGCATGAATTCATTTTTGAGACATTTAATGTACAGTTTTCTAGAAAATAAGTAAAATATTGTCGAAAATATCAACACTGGTTTATATTTTTTTTATTAAATAGTCAGTGTCTTTGAAAATACTGAAGTTTTTGCAAAGAAAAAAATAATATCTTAAAGAACATTAAATTTTATTCAGCTTTAAAAAATATATATTTTATATACTATAGTTATCATACGTCTATATGAAAAAAAAACGAACTTCCAAGTCAATATTTTAAAATTAACTTCTAGCAACGATTTTAACAACTCACACTCACCTGTTGGTCTCAAGCAACCCTCCCCGTAAAGTACGATGGGCTTGGCATTTGGGCTACTAGTTGTGCTTGTCCGATGCAGAAGATCCTTGGCGTGTCTGTAACCCTGGTGAGAATTTGCCAGTCGGAAAAGCTAGCCAAACAGCATGGGGCAAATTTTGCCATCGCAAACTTTTGGAAAATAGTCAAAATTCATCCGAGAAGGTCCATTGCTCTCTTCAAGAACCCTAGGAGTATAGCAGTGTGCCTCTGTCACGGTTTTAAAATCTACGAGCCGCATCCTTGTTGCCGTTGTGGAAATGCAGTCGACGACCTGGGACACCACGGCCTGTGTTACCAATCCAGTGCTGGTCGAGTTTACAGACATGCATTGATAACCTATTTGATCCGTCGGGCTTTAGTACAATTTCATTCCCGTCTTCGCTCGAACTCACTAGCCTGTCTGCCTCAGATGAAAAGAGACCTGACGAATGCACTTTAGTACCGTGGCATCTTGGTCGTACCTTGGCGTGGGACGTCACTTGCGTTGATACGCTAGCACAGTCTCATGTCCAAGGTTCTGCTCGCAAGCCAGGGACCGCCGCAAACCACGCCCAAACCATCAATTGTCGCAAATACGCTTTTTTAAAGTCAAATTACTTAGTTGTTGCACTTGCTATAGAAACTTTTGGGTCGTGGTCACAGAGAAATGTATAAATGAAATGTCAGATAAATTAATCAGCGTCTCTAGCGACCACAGGCAAGGCTCCTTTTTTGCCCCAAAACTGAGCATCGCAGTGCAGCGGAGTAACGCTGTGAGTGTCCTCGGCACGATACCTCAGCGTTTCGTCTTTTACTTTTATTAAATTGGTTTTTTTAACTGATTGTTATTAGAAATAAAGTTTATGCTGTAGTTAAATTATAAAATTCTTAATCCCTTTACATAGTTTCAATTATCTTACAACGTATCTCAAAATGATCAAATCACAAAAGGACGTCGTGACCGTCAAATATTAGATCTCAGGCCGACCAGGTGGAAATACGTCTTTCTATATAGTCTAAAGTACAAAAAATGCCATAAATTACAATATGAACCATAAGGACCTAAGCATAAAAATGTATCTTAGAAATGTAAACTATTGTCACATTAAGTAGTTCCAGACAATCTGTAGCAGCAACGGGTGCAGTAGTCGAAATTGTTTTCAATTGAGATTCGATTGTATTTCCCATCCCCAATCCGCCGGACCGGGAAGAATTGGCACCATCGCTTGGCCCCATACTTGCACACCCTGGTAAACAGCTCTTAGGAGATGCTGTTGGAAACTGGCATCCGTAGGCGGAATATGCTTTAGCTGTCGGTCGTAAAATAACTCCGTATTATGAATTCACCTTAAGTTTAATTTGTTAATTACGAAAATAATATGTAATTTGTGATATCAATAGCAGCAGCAGGCTGCGCGGCGAGTCCTCGTCTGAGTTAGTTCCGCCCGCTGTCTTAATTTGCACTGCCACGCGGGTATATTTATTTATTCTACTCGTCTCAAATAATAGTTTAAATCTTTTTAAATCTGCATAAATTGGGCTTTTCAACCATATTTTTTTTAAACATGACGTTGTACATATATTATAGAATATTGTGTGTTGCAACAAAAAAGATAATCGCTGATGTTGTGAAACTTCTTTAGGTATCTTAATCAATTTATATCAAGGAGTGTAATTATTATATCAAAAATGAAAGCCACATCTATGGGTTATCAGAAAATGACATCACACTTGAGGTGATAGGTAAACTAAAGCCGATATAATTTTTTATCTGAAGCGCGGCGGCGTGTAACTTTGAATACCTACCCCCCTCCCTACCCCCAGGGGGTGGCTGATGGCTACCGGGCTAAATCAGCAAGGATACATCTGTGCCAAGTAAATTCATCCGATACCAAAATTTTGACCTTTGGTCTTTGCCGCCCGTACTACTGGGCGTCAGTCTTCTTTTGCAGCATTCTCTCATTTACCTAGTCTCATTCGCTATTCTTTCCCGGGAAAGAAAAGGCTTTGGTAAACTAAACGGACGAACGTGGTAAACCCCCAATGTGGGCATGAAAGAATGGGGCGAATTGCAAATTAGGCGAATGCTGCCAAAGAAGACCGGAATGAAACGCCTACAAAAATGATAACCAGACGAATAAGACTTGACGAAAAACTAATGAGACTAGCCAAAATGATTATACCCTATACATTGGGTAGTTTTACCTGGAAAGTTTTCCGGGAGTTTTGAAAATTGGTAATTTTATAGATTTTGATGTGCTCTTTCTGAATTTCAACTTTGCCACCTCGTATTTTTGACGCTCACGCCGCCATGTTGGAACAATGGCGCCTAAAAGCAGTTTTTTGACAATATCTTCTTTCCCATTTCAGTATTCATCAATTATCATCATTTTACGATAAAAACAGTTGTATACAAAATGAAACTAGAGGCGATGGCCTACAATTGATGTGTAAACCTTTTTTTCATTAAGTCAATAGTTCTGGCGGTACGAGTGCCGCAAAGTGTACTCTAACACGCGTTTTGGTCATTACTCGTTATAGTGCGTTATGTTAGTTGAAACATAGTTCACTTTGTGATACCAGCACCAAATTTATGTATGTACCTATGTTGTTAACAATGTTATTTTTCATATTATAAAAAAACCGTCGGGACCCCACCTGTAAAGTACCCGGATCCGGAGAAATTACGTCATCAAAATGACGGCCGCTGTATTTTGAAAATTGTGAATAATTCTCATATGAACCCTATATACAAGTGTGGGGTATCAAATGAACGGAAATTAAATGTTTTATAATGCTATAATTAAAAAAAAAACAGAAAAAATTATAATAATAATAATAATATAATATAATATTTTTAAATTATTAAAAGTTTTGTAACGCATTTAGCACACGATTAGAATTGGCATGAACTAGAGATGTTTTAAGGAAATTGCAAAGATGAAGGAAAACATAGATCCCGTGTAGCCAACTGTCAAGCGTACCACCTTTTTCTCCTGTGTACAACACAGTTTTGTAGCCATTTTTTATTAGTCAATACCCGACATGTGAAACCTACTAAATTAAGACGAGTGGATAGAATAAGCGGCTAGTCGGATAAAGAATTAAGAAAAAGTGTCACTTAATTTAGTCGGATTACTGTTGTTGTTCGCTGTCTGTTCGCCCATCGGTCAGAATTTGAAAGTAATACGTAGAAAATATATGAATTGGATTAGTTAACAGTGTAATATTCAAATATAGTTTAAGTGCAATGGCCTGTGTGTTTCGTGGGTGCAAATCCCGAATGGGAAACAAATAAAACGATGCTCAAAATATAAGCTTGAGCATTTTTTACTCAGTTTTTGGTTTTCTTTCAGAAGTAAACAATAGTGCCTCCAAAATTAATATCGATAAGCAAACTTTCGATATTTTGATTGAGTACATGAGTCAATTATGTCTATGGGTATGTGTTTAAATATCAAAGACTGAATACATTTTGAGTTAAAATAGTGCCGAACATTTAAAAAGTCGATGTTTTAAATGTCGAAAGTATTTGTTGGGTATGTTTTTGAATGTCGAAAGTTACAACATTTAAACTTAGTTATTCTAAACGTTCGGTTTTTTGCGTTGTGTGCCCTTTTAGACATAGGCATGGCATAATTATTGTAGATATTTGGATCGTTCGTTATAAATGTTCAATATTTTAACATCGCTGTTTTAATTTAATATGTATTTTAGCCGTACCTACATATCCATCGATCGGTAAAAGAGCCTACTATGTGTGATATTAATTAATTGTATTGTTTCATATTTCCAAAAGCCTCGCCAGTCAGAGAGGAATGGCTGAAATTTGTCTGGAGCGGTCTGCGTGACTGGAATGGGACACCCCGAAAAAGTGACCAACTATGTTCGAAACATTTTTCAGCAGACTCATTTATTATGAAGGCTGATAAAAGACTTCAAACAGAAATGGTTCGTGGTGGTTTCAGAAGTTGCAATGCAATCCGGCATCAATAAAGGGTCATAAACTGTCTTCCAATTACTTTTTGTAAGGCTCATCATTATTAAAGATATACGTTTTATTTTCAATTAAAAACCGTCAAAACTGTCTTTATTTTTATTATACGACAAAAAAGTTAATTTCTCAGTTTACTTTCCGAAATAAGGTCAATAATCAATTGGAAATCAATCACAATTATTATTGAAAATACTGTATGTATAGGTTAACCTAATTTATCGACAAACCGCACATCACTGACTGCAAACTTACGCACACTAATGCAGAGCGACACACACGAACACACCTAAAAAGTTGTACTTTTGAAATTCAATCGAAAGCGGTCAAATATAGACGACTCTTTTTAACGAAGGGCATTTGTAACAGGTGCGAAAAGTACTATTCCATTAGCCGTTTTTATACTCCCTCTATGTTTTCCTACCTCTATGGGAAATTGGAAGAATTGTAATCACTTTGGTTTATTTTTTATTTAATTGTGAAGTTGAGGTTGAAACATTTCTTTATTGATTTCTGAAACTTGAGAGCCTCCATTTTTTTTCATGTTGCTAAACACTTCCAATAATACTTTTATTTGAACACCACAATATTTAACTTTCTAACCAAATTATAATTTCGTGAATACACCAAAAAGTTCATTTTTTTTGGGGTTTAAGGTCGAATTTCGATGTCTTTTAATATAAAATTTAAAAAGCTGTATTAAATAACCCTTATACAAATTACGGGTTAATGTACCTGAGATGGATAGCTAATGGACTGCTCTACCCGCCTGTTCCTTTTTGACAACGCTCTACCTAACACCCTGAATTAAAAAAAAGACTCACTAGTTTCGTTTACACCCTCGGAAGTATACACTATATACTAAAATGATGTATAGCCCTCGATCAACAATTACTAACTAGATAACGGGTCAGCACAAAACATACTTCTTGCTGACTAACGACTCACTTGCGGCGTCTTCATTTTGATTAGTTCTGTTGACAGACAGCCAATGTCAATAGGTACGCATCAAATTGCCACAATGATCATTAAGAAGTTGCAAAAATAATTATCGAAAACGAAATGTATGGTCGGAGTGTCTTACTTTCGGTAAATACATGTAGAATATATTATTTTCAAACTTTACACTAACAATTAATGTCATAATTCCAACAAAATAAAAATATTGTAATCTCAGCTAAGAATGTTTGGCCAAGGTCGGCCAATATACGCGGAAACATTTGTTTAAAGGAACATTAGATGCATGGAGTGGTTTTTTATTATTGTACCACTACTAGGTACGCCTCTATTCTAGGCAGTAAAATCCAAATCGTATTTGACCTGTTATAGTATTGTTTTCAACTCGGCCGCCATTACTGTCAAGTAAATAAGAGCTATCAAAAGTTGACAATACGATAACAGGTCCAAGATGATTTGGTTTTGGTGTTGAATAGAGACCCTTGTAGGTAGGTATTTTGTTACCAGAACAGCGAGTTTTCTGTCGAGGTGGCAAAGTTGAAATACGGAAAGAGCATATCAAAATCTATAAAATTACCAATTTTCAAAACTTCCGGAAAACTTTCCAGGTACCTAACCACTATTTTTCGAACCAAATGACTGTATTAATATTTTTTGCCTTATTGTCTTAAGAGATGGTGGGCGTAAATAGCGGAAATTAACAGGTTCACTTGAAATACGTTTATTTAAAACATCAGCTACCTAGCGTCATGACACGCGTCATGACACTCATGACATGACGTAAATTATTACATCATATTTAACCTTTTCAACGCCATAGTCGGCTCTGGCTGTCAACTAAAAGTCGTGCCACTGACGCCACGTCGGCTACAGCCGACAAGAGTCCAAGATTAGAAGAGACTTTGTATGATAGCAATAAAGAGTAATTTGCATAGCATAGCAAACATGTTTGGCGTGTGGGTGGCACATTTTGTATTCGACGTATGGCCATAAGAATAAACAATAACTACACGTAGAAGCGAAACTCCCGGCTCCGGACGCGCGCTCGGCGCGTTAGATACCTACCGCCTGGCGACACCTGAGGTGTCTAGTCAGTCAGGGGCGTCACACACGGAATATATATTAATATGCCAAAATATATATTACAGCAATGCATCTTACGATATATTTCCGTACTAGTAGACAGATTCCACACACGCAGCTATAATTTATGTATATTATAGCAAGGTATCTTAAGATACCTTAATAGACCTTGCTATAAGATATATTTATCTCTTTCCCTCGCCACTATAATGAATGGGATGGATATATATTTTCATATCTTAGTAATGTGTGGTTCTTTGCTATAATATTATATATATCCCGGTATATTAATATATATTATAGCTCCGTTCGTGATGGGCTTTAGGCCGTGCAGCGCGGCGCGGCGCGGTCGTTGTATTTGTATGTGTTTCACCGCGCATGTCGCGATTTGATTTTTTAAACGTACCTATTAAATAATATTATAGTAATGGTCCGGAAAGGAACGTTTAAAGCTTATCGAGCTTAAAAGGTTGTTAATAGACTCGTTTCCGTATTTTATACATGATTAATAGGCAAATAAGCCATCTAATTTTCTGGAGATAATCTTAATATCATCAAAAAGTATTATTACCTAATTTAAAGTAAATATAAAAAACACATTTTGAAACAATGTTTGTTGAAGAATAACATAAATACGAGGGGCGGCTGAAAAGTAATCTACCTAACAATGAAACAAAAGACTGTCGTGGCTAATTTTTTTTTATTTTTCTATATAGTCCCCTGCTAGTAAAATGCACTTATTAAATTTTTCAAATATTGAATTTAAACCATTAAAAAAAAAATCTTTCGGTTTGTCGTCAAAAAAGTCAGTAACCGCAGCCTTCATTTCGTCATCGGTCATAAACCTTCGTCCCCTGATGTCTTTCTTGAGAAGTCTAAACAGAAAATAGTCACAGGGGGCTAAATCTGGACTATAAGGGGGGTGGTCAATGGTTTCGAAGCCATTGTCTTTAATTGCTAGCTTCGTTGTGCGGGCGGTATGCACTGGTGCGTTATCGTGCAAAATCAGAATACCTTTGTTTAGTTTACCTCGCCGTTTTTCTTTTATTGTCTCTCTTAGTTGGTATAGTAAGTTTGAGTAATAATCAGCATTCATTGTAGTTTTCTTCGGTAAATAATCTATGAGCAAAATCCCTTCTGTGTCCCAAAAGATTGTAGCCATAAGTTTACCTGCCGATGGACAGACCTTGAATTTCCGAGGCGGCTTCTCATCCTTAAATTTCCACTGTAACGACTCTTGCTTACTTTCCGGGTCCCATTGTCGAATCCAAGTCTCATCACATGTTACAATTCTAGAAATTATTTCTTCCTCTTTCCCTCGACTCATCTCCAAAAACTCTTCGCAACATTTGACACGCCTCTCCATGTCAAATGCAGTCAACATTCTGGGGACCCAACGTGCACTAACCTTGGACATGTTCAAATGCTCATGAATTATTTCATTGACTCGCTCTTTACTGACGCCCACATCTCTAGCTATCTCCCACTGCTTCACTCGTCGGTCCTCTAATATAATTTTTTTCACCCTGGCTACATTTTCATCGGTGACGGCCGAAACTGGTCTTTCGCTACGAGGATCATCTTCCAGACTCTCACGACCTAACTTAAACTGCTTTGACCAAAACTTTATAACAAATTCGGAAGAACACAAACTGCCAAACACACGTAACATACGCTGTCTGATCTCCGAAGGCGTATTCCCTTCTTTAGTCAAAAACTTAATCACCGCACGCTGCTCGATTTTATCCATTTTCACTTTTTCTACCGACATGTTTGAAACAATTGTAGGAGACAAATAAACGTGATGCAATAAACAAATGAATGTAATACATTTTGAAAATAGAATAACAAACGAATATAAATCCATACCAGCCAGCATTATTTTTGTATATATTTCTGACCAAGGAGATTACTTATCAGCCGCCCCTCGTAACATTTCGTGACTAAGCTTGTATAACACATCCATAACCCGATTAAAATATTTAAGTGACAGCCCTAACTTTGGCCGCGGAAGACAGAGGCGCGTAGCGGGGTGAAGGGGGAAGTAGGTATTTAAAGCGCGGCATTTGGGGCCTTGGTAAAGGAGATTCGCTTCTGCGTGTAGTTATTGTTTATTCTTATGGTATGGCGTTCAAAAGGTTAAGGGCGTAGAGTAGGATATTATTACGCCCCTGAATTTAAGAATGTTGGCAGTATCCATTATGTTTTCCCAACGTACCTATCAGTAAGTTGGCCCAATAACCGTGTTACTTTCTGATTCTAAAATAGTAATGGAGCCAATCGAGAATAAATCGCATCAGAGGCAACGACTTTCATGCAGTTGACCTTTTGTTTTAATAAACCCAAAACTATGGTTTGCGATCAATGATATTTTATATTTAGATACGTTATGCTCATACTAAACGCATTCGAAAACCGTTGCCAATTACTGACAGTTGCTACGTTGCCATATTTCTACAGACAAAGATGGCAATTCGTAGCGAACGCTATTGTTAGAAAGAGATAAATAGTTGTTTCAAATTGCGTACCCGAATGACTCGGCGTTCCCGCTCATGGCTGCCATATAGCTACCGGTCTTTATCGCACTCATGCGATATCCAATTGTGTATCTCATGTTTCACAGGTGATTGTGACGCCACCGGTGCAAATTAAACAAAGTATGGCGATGTAAAACAAAATGTAAAAAATATTTACGGTACTTACGAATGAAATGAGACATCCTTTCTTCCTTTTATAGTTACAGTATAATTTCGGCAGCCTAAGACGGCATTTTTTATGACTTATATTTGTTGCATTTCGGTAATAAAACTTTACTGATTTAGACGCGTGCGTGACAGCGGCCACGGCGCGACTGAACAATAGTTAGGTAATTACCATCCTTTTCAAGGAACGCTTTTGCGCGCAGATGACGTATCTTAATATAAAATATCATTGTTTGCGATATAAATATATTACACAATCAGATAGGTACAAGGAGAATTGAATCTATCTAGGTGTTTGTTATAAGCACAGTAATAAAAGATCGCGCGTCTTATAACGTATTAGTCCAAGATCCCAGTCACCCCAGACTTACGTGACTTTAGGAAAGATGCTCTCGAATGAATGGATGCTCGCTAAGCTGAAAGCGGGGCCGTTTTAGAGGTAGCAAGTATCAAAGGTGGAAAAAGCCATGCTAACTTACGTCAAAGTAGGACGGCAGATTTTTACACAGGTCATATATGATATTTTTATAAACAAACATATAGGGTGCATTGGGGTAATTACGATATAAATTTTGACGAGTTGAGAAAACGACAGCATTGCAGTTAAAAAATCCTTTTATTTTTAAATTGTACTGACTATATTTTCGTATCTCTTGAAAATTTATGAATAGACTTATGATTAGTGGACATTACATACAAAAATACGCTGTTGTTTCTTTTTTATGCATATTTAAGGATGATTTCCACCAAACGGCTCGCATCGCATCGTTTTGTAAAAAAATACAACCACTCGACGCTGCACTGACGCGTTGCTGTCGCCGCGCCCCAGTGTGACGGTAAACATGGCGGCTGTATTTAATACGACTTCGCGTGCCAGCGCGGGCGACGCCCCTGATTCGCGCGCGGCGCGCGCCGTGCTGCCCGAGTTGTCCGCGGCGAAAGCGACGCGTAGAAGTTTCAAAGCGTGCATGCCGCTGGCACGCGTTACTTTTTGATGTGTCGGGTTCGATTTTAATTGTTGTTTTACAAAACCTTAACTCAGAGTAGCCACGAGATGTAAGGGAGAGATATTCACGCGTCAGAGTGCATCTTACTTGTACTTATGCGCTTGAATAATGCTCTAATGCTCTCGCGCTTCCTCGCACAGCGGAACTTTTAACGAGTCTGGGAGGATGTTTGGCCTGTCAGATTTCTCTGGCTCATTGGAAAATATTTTGAAATACTATACCTACTTACATAAATACATACATACCTTCACGCCTGTAATCCCAGAGGGGTAGGCAAAGCTATAGAATTACCAACAACTTTCAAACTTGTTGATAATTCAGTAACCACATTTTGCACAAATAGGCTAAGATGTTTACCAGCGTATTAGTGATAGGTTGCAAGCCCATCGCCTAACAGTACAACAAGACTATATTCCCTTAGTCGCCTCTTACGACATCCACGGGAAGAATTAATAATAAAAAATCAGCCTTCCTAAAATGACGTAAGTTCCCACATTTTTTTACAACTTAAAGTGTCTCTGTCATAAGTTATGGCCCTCATGAATTGTCTGGCAACTGTAGAGTGCATTGGGGTAATTGCGAGAACCAAAAAAGTGAGACATGACAATAAAGGATGATTTCCACCAAACGGCTCGCATCGCATCGGATCGGAAAGGATACGAACGAATGCGGCGACAGCCGATCGCGTCTGTTAAAATTATCATTGTCTATTTATTTATAATATTTATTAATAAAAATTGTTATAACACCAATGTTTTATGCTTTCTTTTTAAATATTTAGTTGATATATTGTTTTTTAAATAAAAATAAACATGTTAATATTAATAAATAATGTAAATATGATTGAAAACTCCTCTCGCATTAGTATATCATCCTCAGTGTCTAAAATTAAACTTATTATACATGTTTCAACTAATTGTAAATTTTTATCACATTTTGTAATACCTAAAATAATTAAAAAATACTAAATGTAAATATTTTCAAAATTGTTTTCTTGGGGTTGGATATAAGGCTAACATATAATTTTAGGTATATTTTACAAATAATTATTCAACCGTATCATATCTGGAGGAGCCCAAACTTGGTATGTTTTGAAAATGTTTTTTATTTTAATTTAAAACAAGTGACGAGATGTTATATATTTTTAGAGTCGGCTAAGTAAGCCCTTTCATTAGATACCACACACGATAGGTTCCAGAACATATTTTTTTCCCATACAAAAAACATATGACGTCGTAACTCCTCTCCATTTTTGTTTCTTGTTTTCGTGCTAAGGGACAAATTGATTCGTATGGCCTAAAGATCAATCGTTCCGATTTTCATGCTTTTAACACCATTTGCAGCTTAATACTGAATTTCTGAGTATACCGCTAGCACTATAACCCCCTTACTAATAAACGTTGAGTAACGGTGGTGGTAATGTTTTGTCCTTATCTGTCAAATTCAAATGTCACAATTACAGATAAGGACAAAACATTGAATAGCTATACCACCGTTACTCAACGTTTATTAGTAAGGGGGTAAGTGTTTATACGATTTCTAAAATAAACTTTGGCGTCAGTCTTGTATTGCAGACAAACTTCAGCTGGGAAACTACTATTTACGTATGTATGTAAAAACATTACGAATGGGAAAAATAACAAACATAGACAGAAACACAAAAGATTTGTACGACGAACAAAAGGCGAACTTATACCTTTAAGGGTTCTCTTTCAGTTAACCTTCGAGCGATTGCAAAAAGCAATGGTTGTACCAACAAATTGCCTAACGTACAACTGTGAAAGGTACTAGATGTTTCATAATTACGTTTAATATTAAATAATCAATTTAAAGGACTAAACTTAAATAAATAAATATGAGCTACATCTTAGCTAAATAATGTAATACATTGCTATGTTCATATTTATTATAAATAAACATAGTTAGTTGAATGTTATCTAGGATTTGAAGTGAGTCCCTTTTTGTTATTCGAAACTACTGTGGACATTCTACTCGTAAAGTAGGTAATTTAAAAATCGACCTATGTTGAAGGCAGAGGTCTTACTTTGAAAATCAAAGTTCAAAGTTACGTTAGCTCCATCCTTGTCATTCTTTATTCAAGACTAAATCGAGAGAAAGGGATGGAGCTAACGTAACTTCGAACTTCGAGTTTCAAAGTAAATCCTCGCTACTGCCTCGCTAAATTAAATTAATATTTACTTTTATAGAAAAGGATGTAAGTACCCAAATATCCTTTATAAGCACACTTCACTTAGTTTAAAAAACGGGTTTTAAAACTTAAATTATTATTAGTTTTTATAAATAAATAAATAATATAATAAGATTTAAATATAAATAATATTGAATTGACTTGAGACGAACTTTTAACGAGTCAGGGAGGATGTTTCGCCCGTCAGATTTGTCTGGCTCATTGGAAAATATTTTATAATATTATACTTATATAAAATTCAGCCTTCCTAAAATGACGTAAGTTCCCACATTGTTTTACCACTTTTAAAGTGTCTGTCAAAAGATCTGTCTGGCAACTGTATATGTTTGTTTATAACAATATCATATGTGACATATGTAAAAACCAGGCTTTCTACTTTGACGTAAGTTAGCATGGTTTTTACCTTTGATACCTGCTACCTGTAAAACGGCCCCTCTTTCAGCTTAGCGAGTATCCATTCCTTACTAAGTTTATGTTATACTACCGATCCTAAAAAAATAATCTTTCCTAAAATCACGTAAGTCTGGGGTGACTGGGATCTCACTCTATATGCGGAGTAAAATCTGGGCAAAGTATGAACCTCTGTTTAAATATGAAATTCCTAAAAAAAGTACAAAGTTGAGTTGTCTTTTGTTAAACAAGTCATCTGCTAATGGAAGAGTAACTGACGCTGAAAATCTGCCCCACTGACTTAGTGCTAATACTTAATGCTAAACCGTCTATCAGTCGACTTTCTGACGTGTGTCAAAAACGTGTGTGTTACGACAAAAATAATTCGATTTTAATGATTACCGGCTTTAAATAATGCTGCAAAAATGCCAACTTGCATTGTAAATTGGCGCAGGACCCACACACATCAAAGCGATAAAGCAAAGCGATATTCATTTTCATTAGTAAGTTATTGAAATTTCAATATTCCCATACTAAAATGTCATGGGCAATGTTATGCAATATATCTTTGAAAAATGTGAATTAGAAGCAACTACTTGGAATGAATAGGAAATAAAATACATATCTTCAACTGTAGAATAGAAACAATGCCAATCGGATTATTGTGATGTTTTCGTATTACTACTTGTGTAAAGCTTATTTTGTGTTTGTTTATTTCAGAAGCATCAAATAGGCTGTAGCATCTAACTAAAGAGTCAACTATGTATGATATTGTCACGTATATTTATGCCTATAAGAATAAAGATGTGTGGCGATATATTTGGCACTTTAGTGGCCAAAGACTATTTGATGCTGACTGCAAAGATATATTCTTTTATAACTGTATAATCGTGTCATATAATAATGTTAAATGATTCTAGGAGAATACTCAGAAAGTTTGTCAAAACACTACTATAAAAAAATTATAATTAATTATTCAATTACTGTGTTATTTTTGTATTGAGTCATCCACGTCAATTGTTGAAATACTTGGCCGCGTTCAAATAAACCTTATAAAAAAAAAACATATAAAATTCTTGTGTCAAAGAGCTTGTAACCAATTGCAGAGTTTCGTCCTCCAAACGGTATTAACCTCACTGAAATTACTGTCTACTCAAACGTTATGTCAATATCTGACATAAATGACTTCAAACCTTAACTCAATTAATATTTAGTTGATTATCGAAACCACTCGATACATAAGACCTTTCATTTCAAAAAGTGGGTGTTTTGGTGCGGATTTGGCAGTCGGTTTTGTTCGTTACCCTTCCATACTTATTATATGTCACTAAATGAACGTCGAGTTATATTTCACATCAGACGGAAATGAATCCCGCCCAATCGAAGATTTTTTGGGCAAAACTGGAACGGCGAGTCTACACGCATAATTTTTGTAAAAAGTTTAATTCGACAGATTAAATTAGAATTAAATAAAATGCTGAAATGTTTACGTCAGCCATGGACAAAGTTCCACGGTTCTGTCGCAAAGCACCTCGCGAAAGAGTAAATATTTTTTTTTATTAAACATTGTTAACAATACTATTATTTATTATGATTTATGAACATTTTTACCAAAACAGTTTTTTATTACATTGCATATGGTTCTGAACTTTGTCCAAATTTCACTCCGCATACGTTAAAAAAGACTGCAAGCTTTTTCCCTTTGAGGATATTGGCTCAATTTTCAACGCTGCCGTATTTTTGGGGGGACGAGGGTCACTTCATATAAACTGCTAACACACGCAAACAATGCTGTCACTACATAACAAACACTAACACTAAATCACATACTTAAACAAACAAATACGTAATCATCAAGTTCGTAATCATCACATTACATAAAAATAGCAAGTTAAAGATCGACCAATCCGAAGCCTAAAATACGCTGAAGCAACATTTAGGCTTTGGTGTGTTCGATCCTTTAAAAAGAGATGTGCTAATAGGCATTCCTCATACGATGCTTACATAGGTAATTTTATACGACGCCGTCCAGGTTATACAAGTTATACAAGTTATAACATCAAATTTGCGCAAGTAGTTCAGTAATCGATGATACAGTGTACAGAAAAAAAGCATAAAATCTTGAAATGTATATATCAAATATTTGTATGTAAAATGGGTTACGTATTTCTGCGAATTTGATCTGTTTGTCTTTTTTTTTGGCTCGCATACAGTAGTAAGGCATTTCCTTGGAGCTTCTTACTGTTCGAAAGTGATTTTGAAAATGTTAGGTAATTGGTCTAAGATGAAGTATTTGTAAATGCGCAAGATCGTTTGATCTTATACCTTGGCAGAGTCTCTGCCAAGGAATAAGGCCAGGCAGAGGGGAAAGTCCACGCAAGACTCATATAGTAAATACTCAAAACTTTTCCCTGATGGCCTATATCATAGCGACTAAACTATTACTGCTTACAATAAAATAACGTTGTGGCCATACGACAAAATTCCAAATGTAAAGACATAAAATCCAGGCGTAACCAGTAAGTCCCGCCAATGCAAAGTTAATTATCTGGAAGTCATTCCAAGTTAAGTCCGCAAAACTTTTATTGGTCTACATCTATATCAGTAGTTATGTCTCCAAATGTAGGTTCATCCTTAAGGAACGTTCCGGATCTCTGCATTACCGGGATCTCAACGCTCTGCTCGTAGATTTCTTGTCTGCTCGTATGCTTATGCGGACCTTTGGTAGGTTTGGGGGCTGCTTTTATTTGTGTTTCTTTCGGAGTTCGCGAGACAATTTTAGCCGAGCTAGATTTAGTTGCATTCATGAGAGATCCCGGCAGCTTGCGCTCGACCTGCACCCGAGCGCGCGGTTCCGCCGGCGGGGGTGCTGCCGCTTTGTGTGCCTGATGGAACCGCTTCTGAGGGTCTACGTGGTTGCTGTTTTGAGCTTGGTGCTTTGTCGCCTGATAGGGTTTAGTATTCTGATTCAGATAAACGGGTATTTTAGTTTTCATCTTATTAACCGAGGAAGAGGATTGTAGAGCAGATTGATACTTCGTTGATTGGATCGCTGTAACAAAAAATATAATTAAATCACGTGTCCCCCACGTTAGTATAGGTGTCACTGATTATTTGTTGTTCTACAAAATGAACTTTAACGTATTCTGATTACTGAATCTGATTAAATTTCAGCAGTTGAGCCAAAAAGCCAAGCTCAGTGAAATCCGAGCTATACCGAGTTATACTATATCACCGCAGAGACCGATAAGAGAGCCGCTGTGGGAAGAGTATAAGTTAGCGCGTCCGAAACTTCTCTAACAAGACGAGAAAATATAACACAATCGTTAATATGTATATTTAGGTAACGTCCCAAGATCGCTTTCGGTTTTTAGTGTGCCGTACCAAAATGGTAAAAGGAACCCATATGGTGAGACTTCGGTGTCAGTTTTTCTCTGAAACTAAAGAAGCTAATGACTTGAAATTTGGCATAAGTAGTTGTATAACTTGCTTGCCCGCATCTGTTTTTTGTCAAAAACAATGTTTTTGTTTTTTATATTTGAAAGGGGTCTAGAATAAAGGGTTGAAAAATGTAAGTGATTTGGTTATAGCAAACGGGCTATGTCATATGAAAGGGCTCAATCTGCAAATTTCAAAACTATTTTTTTATAATATTCCGTGACGTACTTTTTTATTTATAGCCAAAAATTTACAAAATAATCCCGATTTAAATAATTATATTCATATTTAACGCAGGTTAAAGACGATATTGTTTTTACTGCCTAGAATCTCGGCCCAGTACCTAGATGTGCCATTGCTTAGATAGGGAGATGTATTAAAATGTAACGTTTTTTTATCGATACATTTTATAACTTACATACATACATACATTAAATCACGCCTGTTTCCCAGAGGGGTAGGCAGAGACCACGTCTTTCCGCCTGCTACGATCCTAACAAATCTCTTTCGCTTCTTCTTCTTCTTCTTTTATAACTTAAGTGATAAAATTCGATTTAAATATAGTTTCTTATTAAATAAATTCTAATAAAATTATAATTAATCATTTAACTTCGACGTACCTAGTATCAATTTTGAAATTAATCTTAGTAGCCTTTCTCGATCGTATTAATGGTATTAATATCTCCATAGTTATCGAATTGTTTCCACCACTATCTACTAACTAATAGCTTTAAATTAGCGTCACCTACCGTCCATAGCTGAAAAACTGGTTTAATTACTTTAATGCCCATTTACAGCCCGTTGTTTGCTCAGTCGTTAATAGCGTTGAAAATTGCGGAAAAACACGAATGTTTTTTCCTTGAGTTTTTGAATTTTCGTTTTTTTCCGTTTTTTATTAACAAATGAATATGATAATTTATTCATAGTCAATCACTGTCACTCTCGCCACCTATTTCAATTGCTTCTGCCTCCATGTCGTCTATGTCGCCCTTTTGTAGGAGCAAATAAGACCGAATAAAGATTAAAATAAGACCAGAAAATTTCATTGTTTGAAAAAAAAACGGGTTTTTTCCGGACTTTTTCATTGCTAGTAGTTTAAAGTCGTAACCATTTGTTTAATCAGAACCAAATATATCAAATTTTCCATTAGATTTTTGAATTTTAACCATCAGTTCAGTTAATTTCTGATCAAACAACTCGCCCTTATTTATTCAACGTTCCTGATGCTGTTGACCAGTCTTTGCATGGCAATGTTACCAATGGTTTCTCTATTACCCTAAATCTCTTTGCCCGGAACTAAGAACTTTCCGTATTGTTTTGGCGACATCAAGTTAAATATTTCTGAGAATGTCCGAGAAAATTATATTGTGTCAAAATAACTTTTAAGTTCACTGAGCACAACGGTGGATAAAGCTTTACTTTTTATTTGGATATACCGGTTTAACGGTATATTCTTAACTAAATTAATCTACACTAATATCATAAAGAGGAAGATTTGTATTTTGTATGTTCGTAACGAATAAACTCAAAAACTACTGGACCTATTTCAAAAAATCTTTCACCATTATAATGCTACATTATCTCTGAGTAACATAGGCTATGTTTTATTTAACTGCGCGGACGGAGTTGCGATAAATATCTAGTATAGTACATTACTGCACAGACCGGGAAATAGGCCGTTGCGGGACGAGTAGAGTTAGCGTGGGCGAGACGCAGTCGAGGCCGCGCTATATACGAGTCCAACAACCGCCCTTCCCTGTCGAGGCTTGTATAATACTTTTCTCCAACAATGTGAGGAAATTTAACACAATTGTTAATAATATTAAACATAGTCCCAACATTTCCTTGAAAAAAAGAAAAGAAACGTACGATTTAGTATGACACTGAAATAAAGCATTAATTAAATAAGATCACACATTTAAACATAATAAATTGAATTTGATAAAATATAGTATAAATTATAACATTTATAACGAGTTTATGTTAATTCGGCAATTTATTTTGTTTATGAACGCAATTTGTTTTAAAAAGAACGTCAAACTATTTGATACACTTTTAAATACGCTGTAAACGCTATTTGAAATATTTAACTTTTTTAGTCTATGACGTTTAAAAAGTAAAATATACAAGGAAGAATTTTGATCGCACGAGTCTTTGGGTGTCTGGAGTTATTTATCCTAGTCCAAACATGGTTTTAAAAAGTAAAACACCAGGTACGTAATGAAATTTCATACATTTTTCGCGGCCGCTGCCGTTGGTAAATAATAGCTTTGTTTTTTTTTTTGCCTGGACCTGGAAGTCAGAACTTCGCGGACTGATTTTACAACAGTAAGATTAACATTTCCGAGCATGTGTGAGAAAAGTATATTAAGAGCAAGTGAACTCACATTCTACAGAACCTTTAGTGGCAGACTTTCTCTTGGTGTAGGTGGCGTACTTGTTGCTGTTCTGAGACTCGCTGAGAGAGTCGGTGGAAGGCTCGGCGGTACGCGGGCGGGAGCCCGACGCCAGGCTGTCCTGCGACAGCGCTGCCGCGCGCGCGCCGTGCCCCGACCCCGGGCCCGCGCCAACGACGGCGCCGCTCTCGCGCGACCGCACGCGACTTGCTCGCACGTTCCTAGCGAGAATAGGACTAGAATTTCGGGAAGATTCACTGGACGATACCATTTTATTCATAAGTTTTTTAGCCGTAGGCAACTTTGTTTCGCTCTCTTTGCAAAGACGCGGCTCCAAGTATCTCGGCTTGGCTTTTTCAAAAGTTTGAACTGTACCGCTAGCTTTATTACGCAGACGGTCTTGCGACTGATGATTGGTTTTAGCCATGTTAAACTTAGCGCGTTCTTCCTGCGCTTTTGTTGTTCTGATTTTGGGGGGCATCATCCGAGCGGGCCTCCGGTCACGCTGATCGAGGTCAGCGCGAAGAGTGGCCACGGTGCCAGCGTGCGCGCCGGGCTTGGGCGCGTAGGGCACGAATGACGCTCGCACCTGGTCTATGTCGAGACTTCGCGTGGCGAGCGCACCTTGCACCTTGCAGGGCTTGGGGTGGTAGGCGCTGCGCGTCTTGCGGTCGTGCAGCGGCGATGCAGCAGGCACCACCTGCGGGCCGTACATGATGCAGCCGAGCTCGCGCAGTCGCTTGCGCAGCTCTGGCGGCAGCTCTTTAAAAGCTTGCGTGTGCACGGCGCGCGGCGCTGCGCGGACTAGTGCGCCCTCGCATTGCAGGCGCCAGCTGGCGGCATGCGCAGCTAACAGGCTGGCGGGCGGCGGTGGCGGCGGGCGTGCACCGTCGGCGATGAGATCGGGACGGGCACGGTGTGCGGCGGCGGCGCTAGCGGCAGCGGCGGCATCGACTACGAGCGCGGAGAGTAGTGCGTATGCGCGCGCGGCCTCGTCTGGCGGCGCCCACTCTATGGCGGCGGCGAGGCAGTCGTGCAGCGCTTGCGTGGCAGCGGGCGGAGCGCGCGGAGGCGCGGCGCGCAGGGCGCCCAGCACGCCTGCCAGCCGCGGCGCCGCGAACTGCGCAATCGCGACAACCAGCCGCCGGCACATTCGCGCCACGCACTCTGCCCATCGGCTGTTCTGTAGCGATGCAACTGCGAAACCAGAACAGCGAGCTAATTTATCTATAGAGGGTGTAAATTTACCTATAGTAAGAACTTTTGATGGGCTGACCTGCTTTGGAGCCAGAATTTCATAGATACATTTAGGAAAAATCTTTTCCTAGTGCACCTCTAGGGTACTCAAGGAAAATTCTCACCAATTTTCAAGTCCCTAGGTTCCGCTGTTTAGGTTGTGCATTGTCTTTCAGTCAGTCACGGAATTGTAGAGACCAAATGTCAACCAACCAACAACCTATTTTAAATACGCTCAAGTCGTAGTCGAGCCGTATTATTGTTTGAGCCCACCTCACCTTCAACGATGATACTTACAGTACAGTTCTTTAGCTGTTATTTTATACATATTTGTTATCTTTAAATTTCAATACAATAAATTTTCGCAGCTAGGCTCGGAGTCATATTGGGAATCCACGAGTCTAATATGGAAGACTCCAGTTTTTTCGAAGACTCTAGCTATAGAGAATACTCGAGTCGCTGTACTCACGATCGATAGTTAACTCACGCTCGACACGACTCGGGACTCGGAGTCTTCTAGTTCACCGAGTCGTCTATTAAGTGAGTCGACTCTACAAAATTAGGACTACAGAACTCGAGGCTTTTACAACACTAAAAGAAAGTGACGAATAAGTTAAAAATATTGCTCGGTCCTACATGTTTCATCTATTTACTGCATCTATCGAATAACTTATTGTAAGTTGTTCAATTGATGCGGATGAACAACTGCTGATAATTGATTGGCTAAGATTTTGCGTATACACGAGCATACGAAATAAATAAACACTAGGAAAAGCCGTGGGCCACGCGATCCCTGTAACGAACGGGACAAAGACACTCTTAAAAACACTTCAATGGGCAGTTTTCAAAAAAAGTTTACATAGTTAAGGACTTAAAATAAGCAACTGTAATTTTAGTCAGGTGAGTCACGAAAATTAATCATCCATTTATATACTGCCCTCATAAGCCAGTAGGAGGTATCTCAAATTCAATAAACGAAGCAGATTCAAGCTTCACCCGTTAGTAATATGGTCGCACTTGCTACATGAGTTTTGCCTGAGATACCACCATTTGTTTTATAACGGTATAGTTAATTTTCCTGACTCAACTGACTAAAGTAACCGTATCTTAATTTTAGCCCTTAACCATGTACACTTTTTTTTGTAAACCTCCCTTATATACTCCAGTAACCTTGTCGATTGAAAGTATAGGGTAGTTTGCGTCAAATCCGGTAGTTCTGGTTTTTCGGGGACTTGAATAGGATGTTGGCCCAATGAATAATCCGTTTGTGACCTCGAGCGCCGAACGCAACTTTGTCAAAAATAAAAAACCGCATAATTTCGGACTTTTCTCAGATTTTGGCGATTATTACCCCTGAAGAACTAGTCAAAATTTGCTACAATATGAGGCTAGAATTGTCTCTGTAGACTTAATAGTTTTTCAAATTTCATCATTTTTTCAAACTTCGCAATTATTTTGAACAACTTTTACGAGCTGCGGTATAAACTATTCGCCAGGGCTGCGACAAAAACCAGCTTCAATCTGGCCAGGTTACCTCCTACACGAGACTGCTCGATTTCACTCCTTGCGGTCATGCCATCAGGTGCAAACTTGTCCATGCATTACTAATACACATTACATCTCATTAATCATTATCTATTCTACTGCTCATGTACAATTTTCTCCCCTTCCCTCATACAGATGAACGCGTCCCCACAACCCACGGTGATTCCACGGTAGGCCATAAATCCAAAAAAGTCATGAGCGTATCCTGGTCTGATTGTTTACTAAAACGAGTCACTAATACCCAACCTACTAAATACTATAAATAGCAAAGTCATTAAATGAAATTATCATTCACTTTCGTGCAATGAAAGTGACCGCATCTCCACTCTAATAAGCAGTACGTTTGAGTCGCCCCAACTTAATCACTTTGTTATTGTGTGTTATTATTATTAATCGCATCTTTCCACCTGGTAATAATATAAAAGTGCAAGTTCAAGGTATGTACTTTAGTTATTAATAATATTTAAGTAACAATATTTTTATTTGTATTTTATATGTTTTTTTTACTAGAGGTCTATATTCGAGACGTATCATTATCGATATTTGGAATTCTAAGGAAGGAAACGAAAATGAAAAATTTCATCTAGTTCTTGTTACTTTGATAGAAACTGCACAACTTTCGGATGACATCGAACATATTGAATTAGAGACATTACGTCGGCCTAAATTGCAAACCTGCTAAATCCATTTTTAGGATTTAGCAGCTTTGCACTTTATTTCATCTATTTAGAATGGTAAACTGCTAAATACTAAAAATGGATTTAGCAGGTTTGCAATTTAGGCCGACGAATTTAAGTGATAGAATAAGGAATTTATGTAAACGAATTTCATCTTACTGGGCAAAAGTACATCGTTGAAAGTCTAAATTATTAGAAAAACATTCAGATTGGTTAGGTGTAATAGAACATATTGACGCAAAGCGAAGTATAAAGCAGTGTATTTAGATTACCAGTTAAAAAAAACTGCATTGTCTAAGTCTGTGCTTGATTTGATATGTGTTAAATAATAGTAGTTGTAAAAATAGTAATTGATAGCTCTACGCTTGTATGTAAGTTAATGAACTTAGATTACATGAAATTAAAGATTTTGTTCCCAATTTATTTATTAAATGCTTTCCATTGAGGATAGTGGATGGTATTTTCGTTTATTTACTCGTACTTATGCTTAGGGTTCCGTACCTCGAAAGAAAAAAACGGAACCCTTATAGGATCACTTTGTTGTCCGTCTGTCTGTCAAGACCCTTTATCTCGGGAACGCGTGGAGGTATCGAGTTGAAATTAAAACCATATACTCAAGTCCCTTGAAATTGTGAAAAAATCAAACTTATAAACTAGCGTAAAAAAAGATAGGACCGTTTTTGCCGCAAAGAACGTATATTTCGACACTCTCAAGGGAATCAAAATGTATAGGTTATTTTCCGTTGACGTAGATCAATGAAATTTGGCAAGTAATACCGTCTTGTACTTCAAGTACGAGTATAGGCAAAAATCTGAAACCATACATTTTTAATTGAATCACAAAAAATACACGGTCTTGAGT
This sequence comes from Acleris literana, assembly GCA_946894065.1. Lineage (NCBI taxonomy): Eukaryota > Metazoa > Arthropoda > Insecta > Lepidoptera > Tortricidae > Acleris > Acleris literana. The sequence goes on from OX335668.1 coordinate 79,532,086, forward strand.
TAACCGTGAAATGTGCGGAACCCTCGGTGGGCGAGTCCGACTCGCACTTGTCCGGTTTCAACCATTAAAATCGCAGTATAAATATAATGTTTTAGACTATATGTCCAAAACAACATTCATCATCACCATGAGACATTTTTATTTCCAAAAATATTCAATATTTGTGTTATACACATATAAAAATATAATTTATTGTTAATTTAATATTCCTAGAACAGTAATTAATACTTTAAAATCAAAGAAATAACTTATTTCGGAGTTGAGGTATTTATGACCGCCTTTTTATGGGAGCGGAATCACCGTGCAACCCTTCTCGCAACCGCAAGAAATCATCCGCAAGATGTTGCGGGGCTGCGTCTCTAGCCATCATTTTGGGGTTTAGGCCTTGTGGCGTGGATATCCACCCCCAGGAAAGAGGGTTCAGTGTGACTCCCAACCACACCTGTACTGTAAGAAGATTGTACCTACATGAGCCCTTGATAGCTACCATGCATTTAGTGGGGGGGAGGGGGGAAGTTTGACGATGACGCACTTTAATTGAAGCTATATTATTTCTTAAAAACTGGGCTAGTATTCTAGGCGGTAAAAACCATATCGTATTTGACCTGTTATCATATTGTCAACGTTTTGATAGCTCCTATTTACTTGACAGTAATGACGGAATGACTATAAAACAATTCCATAGCAGGTCAAATACGATATCGTTTTTACCGTCTAGAATAGAGGCCCTGTACTTGTTATGGCGTCCAATATATCATTTCGAATAAATTAAGGATGGGAAGTCTATTTCTGGAATAAAAATAATGCACTTAAAAACAAAAAAATAAAAAATGAGAAAAATACAAAAGTCATGTACAACATTTTTCATTTTTGCCTTTTTTTTACTCACGTGATATATGATAAAATAAAAATATGCATATGTAAAAAGCCACAGTTATCTATTTTTGCTTAGTTTTACGTCTAAGATATAACTAATTCGCGTAAACGACATAACATATTATAAGTACGCATCCGTGGCAGTTAAAATTGTAATTATTGTGTTTCATAATTTTCTAATAAATATTTCATCCCCAACACTTACATAGAAATATTGTTGAATTCTACCTACTGGTGAAGCCTTTCTTGACCTAACTATAAGTTTCGAGTCAGCAATCGAGGGGCGCATTGAGGGGGCAATGGCTTATAACATTATATAATAGGTCAGATTTTCTGCCTTTTTAAACAGGTATAATAGGATCTCAAAGCTTAAACCAGAATATTGCACATCATTATTATTATTTCAGATCAGCTTCGTGTTCTTTAGTAAATGAGTGCCGTAACTAAGCCTAAGTCTCTTAGTAAGTCAGTCAGTTATTAAGGATAAGACCAGAGACTTCTAATACTTGTCCAACTACAGACCAATCCCACTCGCCTCTGTAATCGCTAAGTTACTGAACTGGTTGTTTGACCGGTAAATGGAAAAGCACTTGACAAGTAACGATGCACAATTTGGCCTCAGGCCGATTTTTTCCACGGAAAGTGCTTTTCTTTGCAGAGAGTGCAGTAGGGCACCGACTAAAGCTGCTTTATATCAGCATTTTTTAAGAGGCATATATCAATGGGTGCATGTTTGGGGCCAGTTAGCAGTGTTAGTACCAGCTCAAAATCTGCTCTATCTGCGCTGTCTACTTGGACTTGGACGTAGGTCAAAAACAACTGGGAACCTACATGGACGGACTTGCCTGTTGCTGCAGAAGCATGTCTAGAAATTGTCAGGTGCAAATGCGAAAAACAGTGCCGTGGCTGGTGCAATAGAGAATGTCAGCCAGTTTAGATTTTTGGCTTACCGTATTATTCATTAAAAACTAAAAATAGCTGTAGAAAAATCATTTCGATAGGTCAAATAGTTTTCGACATATTAAATTTTAAACTTCGTATGCGGCGCTCGACACCCGGCGGCTAGCGCTCACGGATGATGACGTCATCGCTTAACAACGGTACGCGCCCTTATATGAAAAAGTAAGTTTACAGCGCCTCTATTCAACACGGTAAAAACAATATCGCATTTGATCTGTTATCGTATTGTCAACGTTTTGATAGCTCTTATATTCTTGACAGTAATGGCGATTGACGTCATAAGAATAACATAACAGGCAAACTATGATATCGTTTTGTCAATCAAAAAATCATGTTTTATAGTTAAGTCTTTTACACAGAAGCGATATTAATTCTAAATTAACTCGAAATTTGTAAAGAAAGGCCCACCACCAAAGTTAAGCAACCACCGCTTACCTAAACATCGATCGTGTTGATTTAAACTAGGCACTTTTTAACATATTTGTAAGAGTTTTACTACAGTTTTCTGTTTGGTCGTAAACTATATATGTTTGTATGGAGTTTTGATTATTATCTTAACTTAATGTGACACCGAAATAAAAAGCTATTATACAAATACAACCCGTACCATAAGAATAAACAATAACTACACGTAGAAGCGAATCTCCTTTACCAAGGCCCCAAATGCCGCGCTTTAAATACCTACTTCCCCCTTCACCCCGCTACGCCCCTCTGTCTTCCGCACCCAAAGTCAGGGCTGTCAGTTGTGAAATATTTTAATCGGTTTATGGGTGTGTTATAAACATTTAGTCACGAAATGTTATTTATGTTTTTCTTCAACGTGGAAACATTGTTGCAAAATGAGTTTTATTACATTTACGTTAAATTAGGTACCTAATAATACTTTTTGATGATATTAAGATTATCTCCAGTAAATGAAATGGCTTATGTGGCTTTTAATCATCTATAAAACTCAGAACCGAGTCTATAAATAAACAACCGTTTAAGCTCAATAAGTTTTATAGTTTGGGATCCGGAGTTACTTTTTACGTTCCTTTCCGGACCATTTTTTTTTTATTAAGTTCAAAAAGCTTTATTACAAAATACTATTCTTATCTATAAATTCGTTTTTAAGGTTCCCAGTTTTTTTTCTTCAACATCTAGGGGATGTACTAATTAACAAATAAAACTCCTTCATTCAATCAATTATTTCCAATTATTTTGCCGTAAACAGTCGTTCACGTTTTAAAACACTATCTTAGTTCAACCATAAACACTAAAATCAACTCAAATACGAAAATCAATTCAAGACACAATAACAATATATTGGTCAAAATGTATTCCTGTGACGCCCCTGACTGACTAGATACCTCAGGTGTCGCCAGGCGGTAGGTATTTAACGCGCCGAGCGCGCGTCCGGAGCCGGGAGTTTCGCTTCTACGTGTAGTTATTGTTTATTCTTATGCCCGTACTTCGCCTTCCAAAGTTAAGCAACTACACGCGTAGTCTAAAACAGGGTGTTGATAAAATCAGTGTTGTCACATATGTGTAGCAGTTTAGCTATTTAGTCGTAAACTACAAAAATTAGACTACAATTTAAGCTCAAAATAGCATCAAAATAAGATGCCATTATAAAAATAAAATCCGTAAAAAAATTATTTATTTTCATGTTTCTTGTATGGGGTCTCTTGGGATTTGATTTATTGTTCATTGTTCAATTTTAAACGATACATTTTATAATAACACGTATTCTGTGAAAAGTTCAACTGGCTACTTATAACGGTTAAAAAGTTATAGCCCTGTAAACTTACTTTTTCATATAAGGGCGCGTACCGCTGTTAAGCGATGACGTCACTTCAGCAAGATGGCCCCCACGCGCTTTAATATTATTGACCCAAATTTTAAACGTTCATAGAATCAAAACTACTGAGTCTTTTTGAATAAAATAAAAAGTAGTATGTTTGTTTATTTATAAACTTTACTGCTACTAAGTTTCAAGCGATTTGGCGTACCTAATGACATTCTTCATTGTAAAAAAAAGGCAGCTTAAATGTTCAGACCTCTGTCTTGTAATATATAAAATGAATTTGCATTGCGTTACCTTTTATGTGTTTAAAACAGTACCTAAACCCTACTTTCACGTATGATCATGCATTGAGATCACCCTGACCCACGCTTAATATTATTTTTTACCTCCCATGTATCAACAGATATAATTATATAATAAACTATATATTTTTGAAAACTAAATAAGTGTAGCTTTACGAATACATTTTTTGTTGTGAGATTTATTTTATTATTTTAAGCACAATAGGTAATTATAAAAAAAAAAAATATGTATTTTAGTCTTTTCTACTTTATTAATTTTTTTTAGTTAGAAATGCATTTTTTTGTTCGAGAAATAGATCCCTCGTCCTTAATTTATCTGAAAATGATATATCGCATGCCCTAATATGTATAGTTTTAGAGAAATGTTGCTTCAATTAAAGCGCGGCAGCGTCAAACTTCCCCGCCCCTCCCCCACTAAATGCGCCATGGCTCTCGATGGCTCCCGGTCTGAATCTACTCAAGACTAGCTCAACTCAACTGTGCCAAGTTTTAGCGCATAGTCACAAAGTGTAAGGTGTCGTGCAATAACACCCTAGCTATGAATAGAAAATGATGAATGAAATATACCCCCTTACTAATAAACGTTGAGTAACGGTGGTATAGCTATACAATGTTTTGTCCTTATCTGTCATTGTGACATTTGAATTTGACAGATAAGGACAAACATTGTATAGCTATACCACCGTTAGTCAACGTTTATTAGTAAGGGGGATAATGTATAAGTATTAGTGAATGCAAGGACAAATGTGCATTGGATGATAGTATGTCCGCAAGGAGTGAAATCGAGCAGAGTCTCGAGTAGGAGGTAACCTGGCCAGATTGAAGCTGGTTTTCGTCTCAGCCCTGGCGAATAGTTGGTACCGCAGCTCGCCAAGGTTGTTAAAAAATTTGCGAAGTTCGAAAAAATGATGAAATTTTAAAAGCTTTATCTCGGAAACTATTGGGTCTACAGAGACAAATCTAGTCTCATATTGTAGAAAATTTTGTCTTATTTAAAAACGGCCTGAGAAGGTACTATCTAAAAATAATCCTTTAAGGATATAATGGCCAAAATCTGAATTTTTCGCGGTTTTTTATTTTTGTCAAAGTTGCGTTCGGCGCTCGAGGTCATAAACTTTGGCTATTAATTGGACCAACACCATAAACAAGTCAGCAACAAACCAGAACTAAATATCAGGGGGACAACTACCGGATTTGACGCAAACTCATGATGATGTCTAAAGTTACTGGAGAACATAGGTTACTGCGTATTGCCCAGTAGCGGGGGATATCAGTGTTAATATTGCCGCCATGCTCGTCAACACTCGGTCATGCCAGCAGAAATGCGGAGAGATTGCGACACTATTGAAGCAATGTAACAGAATGTTGACGAAAAATATAACCATATGCCGGCAATATGTAGCCGTAAAATGTGTTCCTGTAACGGAAAGTTGTTTTAGTAGTTAAGTTTCAAAATAAGGCCAAAGTCATAGTCAGAGCACAGCCAAAAGAGAGTCTAAATTAAGGCTCTCGCTTCACAGGAATATCTAGTTTTTTTTTATATATGCAATATGGTTTTACCCTGTAGAACAGGCCCCTCATAGTTTAACAAATATCTGTGACGGTGTATTGAAATAACTTAAAAATTATGAACGGCGTGGATATCAAATACTGGGGTCCCAAATTTTTATTCTTATCATTGCGTCGGAATGTAGTCAAAGGACCACTGTATTATGTCCACTAAATATTATATTGATACTAGCTGACCCGGACTACCCCTAACATTTAGGGGGATGAAAAATAGATATTGGCCGATTCTCATAGATACCGGATAAGCACAAAAAATTTCATCAAAATCGGTCAAGCCGTTTCGGAGGAGTATGGCAACGAAAACTGTGACACGAGAATTTTATATATTAGATACCTAGTCTGTTCATAAGTTATGTTACTGAGATTTATTACAATCTAAAAAAAATATGTAAGGTTTTCATAAAACTGTACGTTGATCAAAACTTTGATTTACAGCGTGTGTATTCCATACGATCCTAAATTTTAACATACGATAGATTTAAGCAGTATTAAGAGGTAGGTACAGTAATAAATTTTAACAAATACTCTCAATAATTAAGCGTAATGATTTTTTTAAAGTTTTCCCGGCCAGCAATGTAGTGCAAATATTGAGTTGACAATAACGTCGTCAATAAATCAATGAACACAAAGTGCTGACGTAGACGACTTGGTTATTTGAATACATCGCGTGCCGAATTAATTTGTATGAAAAAAAATATGTTTTCTTTTGTTAACTTAATGTACCAATTTACGTTAATTAGGGTCTTATCTAACTGCCCTTAAAATATAGGATCGTATGGAATACACACGCTCTATATACAATAAAAATAAAAATAATGTATTCTGAATTATTGCAATTATTTGATTTACGAGCTTGAAGTATTTCCATTTGCGACTAGAAAGAAATCATAGTTCAAATCACGCACGACGATGATACTGATAACGGCCACAACTTTTGTAAGATTTCTTGTGGAGAGTTCAAATTTACGTAACATATTAAACCAACTTTTACCTTTCAATTCTGATACACATGTATTCCATGCAACTTAAGGGCCTGGACACATGTCCACGGCACGGTGCCGTACGCCGTGAAACGGCGCGGTGCCGCCACCGTGAGACGGTACGGCGTCACGGTGCCGTGTACGGCGCGGCGCCGTAGTAAGGCACGTTGCTGCGACGTGGAGATACACGGTGCCGTCATTCATTATAAAATGCAATATTAAGCCCAATGTCCTGCGCGTAGAGTTTAAAATAGTTGAAGCCGTTGTCACACGGCACCGTGTATTTGCAAGACGCGGCAGCGTGCCTTTCTACGGCGCCCCGCCGTACACGGCACCGTGACGCCGTACCGTCTCACGGTGGCGGCACCGCGCCGTTTCACGGCGTACGGCACCGTACCGTAGCCATGTGTCCAGGCTCTAAGATCCGCTTGTACACCGGTCAATCTTGATGTCTCATTCAATCGACTATACGATTTCACAACAATTTGCAGCAATACGAAAATACACCAATCTCTTGCTTCATAAGCTGGAATTAGTCTCGTTGAGAAATATAGAGACCAGGTCTAAACATACACAGAAATATGAAGTTGTACAATATTAAACAAAAAAAAATCATAGGTAATTTTTATTTTAGGTTCGTAATGGTACTATGAAAAATAAGACTGTGGGTAAAATTCATGTTTTTAAGATACATTGCCTACTTTAGTTGCAAAGTTTTTAGGGTCTGCTTATATTAAACGCGCAATGGAAATATAATGATCGATCTTTAGCTTGTGTCGCTCGGCTTAGTGGTAGGGGTACTATTACCTATTTGCGATGTAATATGTTATCTTTTATATTTTGTTTACCATTAATACCTACTTAACTGATGAGGGTATATATTTCTAAAACCGTATATTAGACTATAAGCAAATACTAACATTTAAGTGTTTTCAGAAAGTGAAATTTACAGAAAAGTCGTTCGTAATTGGGATACACCTATTTTTAGCAATGTATGAAAATTTCAAAACCATTTCGAGGAATAGGCTTCTCAAATCGATCCCTGTAGTTAGATTAAATGTTACAATGAATTAATTATAATAAAATTAAGAAATGACCTTCATTTGACCCCTAAATGCCGGTCCGAATTGCGCTATATCAACCTATTTTGTTGTTTTACATAAATAAAACATATAAAACCTCTCCAGTATTTTATTTTACAAGTGCAGGTTAGATATCCAGCTGACACTTGTTTGAAGACAGCTGTCAGCTGTAGCTGTGTGTGTGTTGCTGACAGCTGCTGTCAGCAGCAACAGATAAAAACAAATAAATTTGACATGACAAATTCAAATTTGTTTGCTGTCATATCAAATTTATTTGTTTACAAATTGACATTAATTCTTATAATGAAATTAATATATTAATGAGACCATTTCTCTTTTGAGTTATGTGTGATGATGTTAATAATTTGTGTGGTGAGGTTTTCCAAGAGGTTCAAAACAACGGCATCAACATTTATTGTAGAAACTCATGATTGGAGGTATGGAATTCGTCTTTTCAACAAATTTAATGTGATTGTGTTAAGTAAATCTAGTCTAGAAACAAGGTTCAAGTAGGAAGTGTTGTATTAATTAATCTCTAGGTAATAAGCAATGGTTGAATGCTTATAATACTCTGAAATAATAAATAATGTATTCTGAATTAGCTATATATAATAATATTATATATCGTATTGCGGTTATTTGTTTACATTATGTTTGAATGACGTTCGTCTATTATGTTATGAGTGTTATGACTTAAATGTCTTTCTATATCTTAGACGAAGTATACACATTTTTCTAAATAGCTCCGCCATTTTGTCATAGTAAGTAGGCGAGGTATACTTTTTTTAATGAAATTATTTTAAATAGAAATAGGTAACACTTTTAATCATGAAATGGTTCAAATTAGATCCTTAGTAAAGGCTATTCTTTCGAATAAAAATATAAAAGCAAGCAGTTTTTTTTTTGGTGTATCCCAATTGTATCGATGCCGGCTGTGAATGTTAAAAGATCGTTTCGGAAATTGAGGCGACTATATACAATGATTATTTGTTCTTCAAAATGTACACTAATTCAGCTTTTAATTTTTATACATACTGAAATTAAAAAATAAACATAAGTTAGTTTTATTTGACTCAACCTTAGTAACAGAACTTATTGAACGACTAGGTAAAACAAAACTTATCATCAGGTTCTTTTGACACAATATTAAATTTACCGGTTGGTTGGTCATGACGGTTTCACGTACCAGTAATACCGCACCCGTAGACAGTGTCAACGAGGTTGTCGGTGGTGAGGTTGACAATGTGCTGCTGGTAGCACTTGTCGAGCAGCTCCTTGGGCAGCGTGGCGAACGCCTTGGTGGGCCACACCTTGGAGAAGTGCTTGGTGATCCAGCGCAGGCACTTGCGGTACAGGTCGTCCAAGCTGTACACGGACGACAGCGGGAAGCACTCCAGCACGCCCGCAGTGCACACTGCGCATGGCTGCTCACCAACAGAACCTCTTGTTACTTACTCACATTAATGACTACGTACAGATTTTTTCTCACTTTTTACGTCGCAGACATGTTTTTGAAAGAAATATTAATCACTCTCTTAGCTAGACTACATAATAAGCCAGTCAAATCTTCTAAATAAAACCCCTTAAGAGAGAGTTAAACTACATTTCGCAAGAAAAACAAGATTTGATACCTGCGTGATACTGAAAACCGTTAGGGAACCAGTTCTCGAATCAAAACTAAAATTAACAGGACTTTGTAACAAAAATTGAAAATCGATTCTGGAGCTAGTCTAGATTCTAGAGGATGGTTCTATCAACATGCATTTCATGAGATCAATCACATGTCCTGAAAATGCAGTTCCAGTCATGAGTGTCACGACACATGTCTAGTAAACGTTATCGGTGTTTTGTGGGATATATACCAAACTGCAATGAAATTTACGGTATTAAGAGTTTCTTCTGTGAGTGTGCTTGCGGCTTACGTACAGACAGCTGCTACTCCCACATAGCTGCAATTGTATATTACTTATCACACGGAAGATTTTTATCGAAAATACCAAGACCTGCCGGGAAATTAATTAAGCAATCTGTTTAAAAATGGCTTAAGTATAGTAATCACTAATCAATGAAAATAGGTATGAGGGCGATTGATGTGAGACTTAGTTTTCTTAGTTCGAAGCTTGAATTAAATATATGTTTTAGGTCATCAAAAGGGGTATTATTAGTAAAAAAATTGGAGGTGTCTCTGTTTTATAAGTTAAAAAAAAAATATTGAAAAATATTGTCACATGTAATTTTTTTTTTTATATGGAGTCTGAACCTGACTATAATGCGTTATTGTGGGTCTCAACTAAGTGTAGCACACGTGTAAACCACGAAAGATATCGTTCCATTGAAACGGAATTATTCATGAAAAAACATTTTTAGTATTATTATTCTTTATTCTAAGAAGCGGAGAACGGTGAAATTTAGAATACCACTTGCTAATGACGTGGCCCATCATCGGAAAAAAAATCAGGGCGAAAACCTATTAAGGCACAAGATGGTCCCTTATCCTGCCACGGCCTTTGTGCAATTCCCAGTGTCGTACCCAGTAACACAGTAAGTATTAGGTATATAGAAATTATTCAAAAACCACATTTTAGCGCATTTAGTTTTGTTTATTTCTTTTGCACACAACTTTGCTGTAAAACAAATAAGTAGTTTATGAAATTATGAATAAAACTGCAAAAACTAAAAAAGCAGCACAACTTTTTTTGCTTGCGAAATGTATTTTCACTCTCCTCTAATCCAAATCCAAATAACATACAAAAAATCAGTTTAACATCGCGTTTTGCGTTTTAATTGTAAGATATGACTGACCTATAAATAATAGAGGTTTTATTAAAGGTTAGTCTGAGGGTATTTTTGGATTACAAAAGGTGGAGCACATACCTACCATATTTTGATATTGTGAAGACCTAATATTTCCTTGTACATAATTGTATTTACAAATTGTATCCCATTACAGTAACGGATGATAACAAAAAAAATGAGAATACATTTATCAAGCTTTTAAAAAAATTGTTTAGGGAGTTGTTGCTACCTCTTTTCAGAATGTTGCACTTCATTTGTTTTTACTTAACGCATTTTATATTTGTTAAAAATGGCGTCCAAACAGGTAAGTCTTGAAAGAGCATTGTACATTTTTATAAATCAAACTTAAAGTTGGGAAAAAAGTACAGAGTAGGGCATTTTTGTAAAGAACACATTTTACACTTTGGAAGTGTCTCTCGCGCAAACTATTCAGTTTAGAAAAAAAATGATATTAGAAACCTCAATATCATTTTTGAAGACCTATCCATAGATACCCCACACGTATGAGTTTGATGAAAAAAAAAATTAAGTATAGGAAACCCCCAAAATTTATTGTTTTTTTATATTTTTGTGTGAAAATCTTAATACGGTTCACAGAATACATCTACTTACCAAGATTCAACAGTAGTTCTTATAGTTTCGGAAAAAAGTTGTTGTGACATACGGACGGACAGACAGACCGACAACAATGACGAATCCCATAAGGGTTCCGTTTTTTGCCATTTGGCTACGGAACCCTAAAAACGAATAAATTTACCATTGTTACTCCATAATCACGTACTTTTGATGTTTGAACACGTTCATATTATTTATTTATATACTTAAACATTGTCTTCATGTCCATTTTGAGGTAGTAATCTCTATTTAATATCGTATTTTTTGATGAATAGCACTTTCGGTGAAGATACAATTAGACTGACAGATTCTTGTCATAAAGATTTTTTTCAAACTATTTTTGACATTGAAATAATAATAATAATAATAATTGTGATGTTTTGATAGATTTTATTGATAAAAAAGGTTTTCGTCTCTGTCGCACCCAGCATAATAATACGATGATGATGATGGATATATATTCAACATTTTTAATAAACTAATTAGAGGTAACATCATTCTCATCACTATTTCATCCTCTATCCAAAGACAATTGCAGTCAGGTATACTTGTTATTGTCATTGGCACTCTGAATAGGAACAGACTTTAGTGCTATCTTAATTTCTGTCAAACTATACCTGACTTTCGCAGAATCAATCTAATGCAGAAACGAACCTTTTAAGAAACACATTTATTCAGAATCCTCTCTAATTACACTCGGTTATGCTAAAGAAACCTACGTCGTTAGAATTTGGTCTATAAAGAAAATGTTTCTTCATTGAATTTCTCCCCTAACGAATCTAACTTACTACGACTATATGCCCTAATCTACTGAGAATCTGGTCTCCTCAGAAATAGAGCTCCTCAGAGATAATGTGACTAAATGACTAAATAAGAATATTGGAAAAGACAGGATAGAACTGATTCCGAATTTGGTAAGCTCCACCGAAAGGGACTGTACGGCGAAGCTAATTTGAAACCCTTTAGGGCCGCAAATGGCCCTTAACTAGAAGGACACCATCGTACATCATCGATTGTCGCAAGACAAATTTATGCACGCGAACACTCAGATAGGACACTTCAATATTGTGTTCAGTCAAGAGTTGTGTTCTCAGACGAATCAAAATGTATGCTGTATCAAAACGACGGAAGGGTAAAGGTATACATAAGGTCAGGAGAACGATTTATCAGAAAAGGTTGCGTGCGGTGGCGGCCGTACTCGTGTGGGCTGGGATTTCTGCAGAAAGCCGAACAGAGCTATATTTCGTTTTATTTAACATCAGAAATTCGGTAAACAAAGAAGCAGGTGTCGTTAACCTTTTTCTTCAGAAGATAATGTATTAATACGATAATAACAATAACAACAAACTATAACAGAAAATTAAACACAAAAAAACAACTCAGAACAATAAAAGATTCTGGGACAACTAGGTACCTAACGTATGCGGAATGAAATCTGGACAAGTTTTGGACCTCAGTTTAAAATATTAAATTCCTTAAAAAAGTACAAAAGTGAGTTGTCTTTTGTTTAACAACTCATCTTCAGATAATTACGACAAATTTCATGGTCGTTAGATTTTTTTAACGATAATTATGGCAAATCGAGAAAAAATACGTCGCGAAACTGTTTGTAATTTCTTCGATACACATCCCCTCTGGTCGAATGCGAAGATCGTGGAGCATTTTACACAAAGAGTTTAGAGTCAAAGCACAGTATATAGTATTTTAGCATCCTATCCACTCAGAAAAACGAATACAAGGAAGCCCGGTTATGGAAGACTATCCAGTTTAAGCCAGTCTACTGAGAGGAGTCGTTGAAAGAAAATGACCGCCGGCCGTATCACAAAATCATATAGAGAGCTCGGAAGAAAATACAAATGCGACGGCAAATTCATTTAAAAGTATCTTAGAGACATGTGTATTGAAAAAAAAACACGAAAAGTTATGACGACTGAGACAGAAAATCAAAAATTTACTCAAAAAATCCGGCTTTGCAATTTGGTCAAAAATAATTTCCACGCTAAAAGTGACATCTTGTTCGTAAAGAACGACGAATGATATTTCACATTAGACGGAAATTAATGGCAAGGGACTTATTATTTCAAAAACACCAATGGCCCAACTGAAAAAAACGTGAAATATGTGGAGCGTACGACGGTAACCAAAAAAGTTTTACTGTGGCTTGCGATCAGCCTTCGCGGTATGTCTAAGGCAGTTTTTTTGAATCTGGGTTAGCCGTTAATGCCGACCGATACATGGAGCGATGTTTGCCAATTGTGCGGGATTTTATAAAATCGGAACATAGAGAAGCTAATTTGGTGTTTTGCCAGATTTGACTTCCAGTCACTACTCAAAAAATAGTGAAGCAAAATGAACAAGCTAAAAATCCCGTAAGTCCCCAAATTAGCATATCCACCTAACGCCCCAGAACTTCGCCCAATCAAAGATTTTTTGGACAAATCTGAAACGGCGAATCTACTCGAATAATTTTCGTCAAATAAATGTACAAAGTTTAATTCCAAATATTAAATTAGAATTAAATAAAATGCCGACATCTGTGTTTACGTCACCCATGGACAAAGTTCCACGGAACTGTCGCAAAGGAGTAAATTGTTTTTTGCATTAAACATTGTTAATAATACTATTATTTATTATAAACATTTTTAACAAAACACATTTTTTATTACATAAAATATTGTTTTGAACTTTGTCCAGATTTCATTCCGCATGCGTTATAACGTATCGCACTCGCAAGACACACAAAATGAGAGTGACGTTTAAAAACAAAGATGAACAAACAAGGTAAGGCAATGGCACATATATTATGCGAGCAATTGAAATTTCAATCCCAATCCGTATTGTTACGGGGGGGTAAGTAATGCAAGATATAAGAACTGATAATATAACAGTCACAATATAATTATACGCTCACTTTATATAAACTTGTTTAATATAACGTTCACTGTAAATAATGAACGAAATAGTACATTACTGCACAGACCGGGAAATAGGCCGTTGAGGGACGAGTAGAGTTAGCGTGGCCGAGACGCAGTCGAGGCCGCGATATATACGAGTCCAGCAACCGCCCTTCCCGGTCGAGGCTTGTATAGTGTTTTTCTCCAAGATGTGAGGAAATTTAACACAATTGTTAATAATATTAAACACAGTCCCAACATTTCCTTGAAAAAAAGAACAGAAACGTACGATTTAGTACACTGAAATAAAGCATTAAATAAAATCACAAATTATTTAAACGTAATAAATAAATTCAATTTGAATAAAATATAGTTTAAACTATTACATTTATTACGCGTTTATGTTATTTCCGCAATTTATTTTGTTTATGAACGCAATTTCTATTAAAAACTATTTGACACACTTTTAAATACGTTGTAAGGCTTAACTTTTTAGTCTATGACATTTAAAAAGTAAAATATACAAGGAAGAATTTTGATTGCACGAGTGTTTGGCTGTTTGGAGATAGTTATCCTAGTCCAAACATGGTTTTAAAAAGTAAATCACCAGGTACGTAATAAAATTTCATACATTTTTCGCGGCCGCTGCCGTTGGTAAATAATAACTTTGTTTTTTTTTTTTAATTTTGCCTGGGCCTGGAACTTGAAACTTCGCGGGCTGATTTGACAACAGGTTAACATTTCCGAGCATGTGGGAGAAAAATATAATTTCAAAATAACTATTTCCATAAAATATAACGTTATTAATATATAATACCAATCAATATAACTTTTAGCTTTAAGCTTATAATGTACATGACACCTAACATATAAAACATATATAAATCGATTAATCTAACATCAAAAAACAATGCACCCGATAAAAAAAATAACCTCGGTAGCCGATCCGTTCAGTACCTACGAGTATTGAGTATAACATACGATATTAGATATATACTAAAATATAATATGTAAAGTCGAGTCCGGAATTAGGCGAACTAACTTGACAGTTCATTATACACTAATGTTGCCACAGTTTGGCTAGTGCTGTTAATATCGATATTTAAAAAGTCTAGTTTATCATTATTATTGTGTTTGGAATCTAAGTAATAATTTTACGAAGCAAAATAATAGTAATAAAATTTGGTTGGATTTAAAAATACATCGAACATCGTTTTAGACATCGTTAACGACGCAGTCCGCCATTTTGTTTTGTTCAGAGTTCGGACCATGCCTAACAAACAAAGCCATTCGGCTTTCTGTCATCGGTCTACTCGAAGCTATCACAGTGATTGCGAATCTTTTGTAACGTTGTTGTGTTGAAAAGTGATATAAAAGATAAAAGAAATTTATTCAGTAAGTAGGCCGCACGGGCACTTTTACACGTCAAGAATCTACCAGCGCTTCCCAAGAGAAGACCACTGCTGAGAAGAAACGCCGCAAGAAACTCAGCAGTCAGTCATTTTTTAAACATATTTCTTATTACAATGGTACTACTTAGTCTTGCATTATATAAAGCTATAAATATTAAATTAAATATAGTATCAAATAACATGCGTAGTTCAGCAGGAAAACATGCCAATTAAGAATCTTACGGGAGAGATAGAGAGAAAAAAAAAACACATACTTATGTGTATATAAGATGGTGCGAGACGACCACATAAAAGTTTCGATATGTTTTCCTACATCAACGGTGTCCCCAAGACAAGATAAAGCTTTTGCATTTGAATAAATTATTATTGACTAAGTTTCGGGTTTAGGCCATGCATTTTTGTCTGTTAGATAGTCCTCGATCCTATAATACGCTTTAGACATTAACGACCTTTTCAAGTAATTTTTAAGTGCTGGAAAGGGTAACTTTAAAACTTAGAGCATATATTACCTGGAGCCTCCATTCAGTACATTACCCCTCTGTCGAAAAACCTGCACAATGTGCAAAAAGTTATACAAAACTTATTTCAAAATCGATTTATGGTCATTCACAAAATCGCCGCTAGCCAGGGAACACTCATTGGAAAAATTCCTGCATGTGCTGTAAGTTCGTGTAAAAAACGATCAACGACTTCAAGCTTCGAAAAAGATGGTACAACATTTCATTTGTAAGTAATTTTATAATTTTATATACGTAAAATAATATATTTATAAAAATATTTTCATCGCACGTCAAATTTAACGATTATATGCAACCGATTCCAATTGTTACTTGGATTAGTCCGTACTCCTCACGAGACTCGGTTTTAATGCTTTGTAAGAAATGACTTAACAGTTTTTGAAATAAAGTCGATAATACTAACAAGCTAAATAATTGTTTTCATCAAAATGATGACGTCGGTGCACTCCCCCCGAGACTCGGTTATAGTGATGAGGATAGTCTCGATTAAATAAATAATTATCGACAGTAAGGAAAATTTACTAAGGACCTGGAAATTACCTACTGAATACAATTTATTCTAAGTGTATATTTCACAGTTTTCCAAAAGACCCGGAATAGAAAAAAATATGGACCGCCTCATGCAGCAGACAAGCAAATTGGGTGCCTACGCGTACTAGTTCCATATGTTCGAAACATTTTGATGCAAGTCAGTATCTAACGCTACCAAGCAAGAGGCGAAAGTTAATAGATTTTGCTGTACCTACTTTATGTTTATATGAAAAAGTTTCGCTCTTAAATATTTACTTATACAAATAAAGACCAATGACCAATAGTATTTTTAAACTTTCATAACTTTGTCAAACATGATCTAATACAAATACAGTAAATAAGGTTTCTTCTCATAAAACAATAATAAGAAACATTGTACTATAATCTCCATGAGTGGTCAAGAGGGCAAACTTTGTGGAAAATATATAATTTTATGCCGTGTCCCTCTGATTTCCTATAATCCAGCTTGACTGATTTTTAAGGGTCCGAGGCAAAAAAAAACTTAGAGAAGCGGGAAAACGCCTTATGCGGAAGAAAAAAAAGAGATCGTATTAAAAGTTTGTTAATTATTTCCCTTACTTTGTTGTAGCCTATTCGCGTGTTGCGTATATAACAAAGTTATATACATATATCACACTCATTCAGATAACGCAAAAAAAACCCGTTAAGAATTTTTCGGCAAAAAGCGAATAAGTAGGTGAACGCGAATAGAAGAACAAGGAATTAACAATTTAATGTACCTATATGAACATGCTATAAATCGGGTTCTACTTTAAATAATAATAATACTCGCTGCTGTATATATGTATTTAGTTAAGTAATTGAAATGTATAAAATTGTTAACAAAGATAAATAAAAAAACATCCAACTTTTGGGTTATTTTTATTAACTATTTCATTAACCAATAGTATCCTATTACGATGCTCGTATTAGTTTATAGGTACTAAAATTGTATGCTTGTGCAAATGTCAGTAAACATATCGATATTAGCTATCGACCTAACCCTCGCACCGTAGGTTATTACATTCGCATTTACGTATTCTTAAACTGCGTTTATACAAAGTATTTACATGTGTGATATGTTTGTGTGCATTAAAATTTATATGTGTTAGACTTTTGTCAAAATATTCGTGTGTAATGACACAGATAGTTTTTGCATTTGTAAGTAATCTTTTGCATGTGTTATTTCTTCACCCCCCGTAAATCTCGGCAGACATGATTGTACTCGAATATGACCTATAAGGCGGCTCCAGGTAATATATTCTCTAAGCTTTAAAACTTCGTCAGGTAATTTATTATAGAAATGAATGCATTGACCAACAAATGATTTATATACTTTACGGACGCGGAATTTTCGGATAGCGATTTTATTTTTATTTCTGGTATTTAAATTCTGTATATCAGAATTTTTGGTGAAAGAATCTAAATTTCTAATAACGTAAATAATATTCTCATAAATAAATTGAGACGCTACAGTCAAGATATTAATTTCTTTAAAAAGTTCTCTTAATGAGTCACGGGAATTTAAATTGTAAATAGAACGAATGGCTCTTTTTTGTCACACAAATATAGTTTGTATGTCAGCTGCCTTACCCCAAACCAGAATACCGTACGACATGACACTATGGAAATAACTATAATAGACTAAGCGAGCTGTCTCAACATTGGTTAGTTGTCTAATTTTCCTAACGGCGTAAGCTGCCGAACTTAGTTTACCTGCCAGTCCAGCTATATGGGGACTCCATTGCAAATATTTATCTAATGTTATGCCTAAGAAAATTGCCTTATCTACCATTTGCAAACACTCGTCATTTAGAAAAATACTAGAATGTACCGGTTTAACATTAGGCAAAGCGAACCTAAAATATTTCGTTTTCTTAGCATTTAGTAGCAAATTGTTGCTAGTAAACCAATTAAGTACTTTAACTAGTGTGGTGTTAATCCTACTGTAGTCTACGGATTTTCTATTTACCTTGAAAATTAGTGAAGTATCATCAGCAAAAAGTACAATATCACAAAGTTTATCTACTGTTGGTGGCAAGTCATTTATGTAAACCAAAAATAAAAAAGGACCTAAAATAGAGCCTTGAGGCACACCTATTTTCACTGTAGCTCCAACAGATTGCGTTTTGTTTACAACAACTGTTTGAGTTCTATCACTTAGATAAGAAGACATAAGGCTTAAAGCTTTATTGGACAATCCATAATGTTCTAATTTTAAAATAATGGTCGTATGATCCACGCAATCAAAAGCTTTAGAAAGATCACAAAATATTCCTACTGCATCGCAAGATTTCTCCCATCATTCCCAATATTCCCATATCCCAGTGTTGTTATCATTCTTGTTATTTGTTTCTGTTACTCTTGTTACGTTGCATCGTTTTGTTAAGTTTTATCTTGTTACTCGCCCCTTACTGGATTATGGACCCTGAAGATCCAGGCTCCACAAGGAGCCGAACAACGTCACAGGCATCTACCTCAAGATTATCGCCACCAAGTAAACGAAAGTGCCTAGCCTTGAGTGAAACAGAAAAATTAATGGTGTATCGGGTATATACTCACATCTACAATGAGAAATTCGACATCATGACTCGCGAGCAAGATGTACCCGGCGAAATACACGTGAACAAAAATGAGTGTGTCCTCAAAACGTCCGAAATCCTAGGCATTTCAAGGACAACCATTTTTAAAGTTTTAAAGGAGCACAAAGAAAATGAAAACTTTAGTGTTCCTATGAAAACAGGACCAAAAATCGATTTTAAGGGAAAGTTGGACGAATTTACATTCTCTGTAATACGTCGAAAAGTACACACGTTTTTCGAAAAGAATGAACCACCGACTGTGGCAAAGGTAACAATTTTGTCAATTTTATAAGATAAAATAGCACTGGAATATATTAATTAACTTAAATGGCATGTTCCACATGTTGTTTATTTTTAAACAACTTAAAAGAGGTTCTTAAAGTTTTATAAATCTTTACTTATGATGACTTATTCTTTTTATGTTAACATAAACAAATAAATTTTACTTAGTCCTATTTTGTTGAATTAGCTGTTTTTAATTAACCATTTTCTCTTTTCTTTAGGTCCTGCAAGTTGTAAATAACGATGAGGATTTACCAAAATTTTCTCTTACAAATATTGAAACATTTGAACTTCCAGTATGTTCATAAATCGAGACGCAGCATGCTGATTGACAGGCAAGACATTATTTCTTGGCGAAGAAAATACTTACAAAAAATTAAAGACTACCGAAGCCGAGGTCTTCACATTTATTATCAGGATGAGACATGGGTCAATGAAGGTAAGATATATTTCAATATTTATCTATCTATATGTGAGAGGTGGCCTGTGCCCAACAGTGGGATGTATACTGATGATGATATTCTTGAAATAATTTAATTATAATTAATTTAATTACAGGACATACACTAAAGAAGGCATGGATGGACATGAATGTCCAGACATGACGGCAGGCATTCTTAGAAGGCTTGACTACAGGCCTGAAAACACCATCAGGGAAAGGACGGAGATTAATAATATCACACATCGGCAGTGGAGAAGGATTTATCGAAGGAGGTTTGCTGATGTTTACATCAAAATCAGGGAAGGCCGATTACCACCAGGACATGAATGGTGATTGCTTTGAGGAATGGTTTCGGGGCATACTTCCAAAATTGCACCCAGGTTCCGTTATTGTAATCGACAATGCCCCATATCATTCCAGGAAAACTGATACGTTCCCAAATATGAATTGGAATAAAGCAAAAATAGTGGAGTGGATGAATGCTCGAAATTTGACTTTTCCAAGAACGGCAACAAAGAGTTGATAGATATAGCACTACCAAGTAAAAATCAATGTGAAAAATATGTCATCGATGAAATGGCTAGGGAACAGGGCTTCACAATCTTGCGGCTGCCCCCATATCACTGTGAGCTTAACCCGATAGAGATGATATGGGCACAGGCTAAGGGGCATGTCGCAAGAAACAACACAACATTCAAATTAGAGGATGTAAAAAAATTATTCCTGCAAGGAGTGAATACGATTACTGCAGAAAGGTGGAAAGATTGTGAGAATCACGTAATAAAAACGGAAGACAAGATGCTGCAGCTGGACCACTTAGCTTATAGTGTAGCCGATCGCTTCATAATAAGTGTTACAGATGAAAGTGAAGATGATGAATTAACCGAAGAGTCTGAATAAATAATTTGGCTAACATAAATTATTTTATTTCTATTATCATCATCATCATATCAGCCGAAAGACGTCCACTGCTGGACATAGGCCTCCCCCTAATATTCTTTCTATAATAAAAGATACTTAATCATCCATTATGTGTTTGATTATTTTGTTTAGATTGTAACCTAGCAACAATACTTATTAGCGTATAAAATTAATTAAAATCGAACACATAACGGATTTGGAATTATCATCGACGATATAATAGCGTTTGTCTCTATCGCACTTTCATATTTGCCAGCAAGAAAGGAATGAATGCTATATGTATGGTACATGAAATGTACCGTACTAGCCCGACGGAAGCCACCTAAAAGGATCACAATGGCCTGTTGTAATGTCAGCATTATGTTTTTATTTTATTCCTAATTTGAGGAGTAAGTATCGTAAATATCCGCTTTAAACCGTACATCCTTCAGATCATATAATATCGTAAAAATTGCTGTAGTTTTTCCCTATTTGGCAAGTATGTATGAGTGTGAAAGTTTCGACGACAATAACTTGATAAAATATAAATATAATCAGATTTATAGAAGACACAAGGTTATATCGACATATTTGTGTCGACATAAACCTATCACTATTTATTTTTTCCTATGTCTGGCAACATTTTCGGCTGTCAAGTTAGTTCGCCTAATTCCGGACTCGACTTTAGTATGATCGCATATGTCAGGTATACGAACTGAAATCAGACAATATGTGAGTGTTATTATACTTAATAGGTAGGGGCAAGAGTATTTTCACAACACTGCTCGGAAATATGACCATAGATGGTCTTGTTTGGGGTCACAAAACGTCACTTATAAGGACAGACCAAGAATGTTTTTGTCGGCGTGTTTGCTGATTGGTCGAGAACATTGTTGTCCAACTGTAAGAACCAATGAGAATCAATCAATCAATTTTTGTGTCATAGCTGCTTAAAATGAAAAATTTAAATCGACCAATCAGAACACAACATTTTGTGTCGTAAAATATTAGGTGTATTTTTTGCTAAGATACACAGACTAAAAACTGTGTCACTGCTTTTTTTTTAAATGTAATTCAAACTTGGCCGCTAGTCTCGAACCACTAGAGATGAAATTACATGGCAGATATGGCGAAACAAATACAATTTTATATGGGGTTGACATCTTCATCTCGCATGTTGAGTGCCACGAAAATAGGGGTCCAGAATTCCAGATTAAAAAAAAAGTTATCTATAGTAAAATTGGCGGTGATGTCACATTAACATGATTAAATTTGAGTTTTGAATATGAATTTTTATTTTATTTCCTCTCAGTAGTTATGAAAAGCACTATGTCTGCCTCGGTAGAAAGTGCAATTTAACCTCAATAAGCCAGCCAATAAGCCTCAACTACGTTTCGGCCCTCTATATGACTCGTCCAAAAATCGCGTACTTTCTATCCTCTGCAACAATGTACTATTTCGTATTTTGAATGTATTATTAGTAATCAAACCCCTTTGGCTGTACTGAATGTAACTGGCTGGTTTTAATACCATTAAATGTAGACATTCTGGAGATGCAATAAAAAAATAAAAAATAGATCCCGCCATTTTTCAATTGTTTTTCAAGCAAGGATAATGAACGTATGCGACGGAGAAATTCGGTACATTTTAAAGTTTTATTACAAAAAAGGTAAAAATGCGACGAACGCCGCGAATTAAATTTGTGCGGTTTACAGACCTAATGCGGTATCAATAAGAGTAGCACAAATGTGGTTGAAGCGTTTCAAGTCTGGAAATTTTAGCGCGAAAGATGAGGTTTGCTTTGGACGCCCTGACACAGATAAAATCAATGCCATCTTCGAAAAAGTGGAGCAAGATCGACATATTAGTAGCTACGACATTGCTGAAGAACTGGATGTTGATCATAAAACAGTATTACGTCATTTCCAAAGTCTGGGTACAAGAAAAACTTGACATTTAGGTACAACATTATCTTACTGAGAGAAACCTAATGCAACGTGTTTCCATTTGCGATTTTTTGTTGAAGCGTAACAATTTCGAACCATTTCTTAAACGGTTGATTACGGGTGATGAAAAATAGGTCACTTACGATAAGAATGTGTGAAAAAGATCGTGGTCGAAACATGGACAAGCCCCACAGGCCGTGGCAAAGCCCGGCTTGACTCGTATCAAAGTGATGCTGTGTGTATGGTGGGATTGGAAAAGAATCGTCCACTATGAGCTTTTGCCACCGGGTAAAACTATCGATTCTGACCTTTACTGCCAGCAACTGATGAGGTTAAAAGACGCCAATGAGAAAAACCGGCCGGAGCTGGTGAACAGCAAGGCCGTAGTGTTCCATCATGACAACGCCAGACGGCACTCATCTATAGCCACGCAGCAAAAATTGAGAGAGCTTGGCTGGGATGTGTTGATGCATCCTCCGTATAGCCCTGACCTTGCTCCATCAGATTTCCACCTGTTTCGGTCACTTCAGAACTCATTAGGAAGCATAAAGCTAACCTCAAAAGAACACTGTAAAAACTACCTGTCAGATTTTTTTAATCAAAAATCTCAGAATTTCTACTGCAATGGGATCATGGCACTACCCAAAAGATGGCAACAAGTCATCGATCAAAACGGCACATACATATTATAAATAAATAAAAAAATATACCTAAAATAAATATTTTCCTTTGTATGAAAAATACGAAAATTGCCCCGACCTTATATTATATAAAATTAATATTATGTTAATTTACCGTTATTCCTTTTAAAAATATTGTTTTTGTATTATAGCAAACGTTTCTTATATCTTGTAAAGGTTAGTAACATGAAAATATTGATTTTTTAGTCTCGTGAGACGCCACCGTTACGGGGGGAGGGCATTTTTCTCATATCTTAATTATTAGTGTCAGTATGGACCCTGTTACGGAACACGATCTGTTAATAGCCTGACTAGAAAAATAAAAAACCTCGCCATATTGCGGAAATTATATGAACTGATATTTCTATTGCAATTCACAAAGCAGATAAAAAAAGTGTTAGTGGCGACCCCATATTTTTCTGGACAGGCTATAATTAAGTGGCATTATAAGCTTAAACCGTTCTGTTTGTTTGTGACATCTGCTTGTTTGGGTTTTTCATCAAGCAATAATTATGTGATAAATTAAAATTAGGCGCGAAAAAAATTTTAACGCATTATTATTGAATAATCTTTATACGGAAAATCAAACCACACATTTTGCAATTTTCTATCGTGATGCAAAATGCTCCGACATGTGTTTTTAATCATTTTACAGTTAATCCGTCATTCTTTCGTAAACCATTCTCAATAAAAAACCTTACATTTACTTCTTGAAAGATCTTTGTAATGCTAAAAAAAACAAGTACTGGTAGTACTGATCGAAGATGGGTCGTTTTCAAAAAAAAAAATTACAAAATTAAGGGCTTTAATTAAATCAAAACTTAATTGATTCCTTTCATTGCTATAACCCGTACGGACAAAGAAGGATTTGCCGCTATTATATCAAGAACAGTTTCATCGTCTCGCTCCCTCGGTCTGCCCTCGCTATTTCCTCCTACGCGTTATGAATTCGAAAAAAAAACCGGTAATCGGGATGGTGTCTGTTAGGGTAGCGTTCAGCGTACAAATTCACCATTCATTACGCAATAATAGCGAAATTCAAAATCGAATTCGAAAAAAATCAAAATGCTCTCGCCTTTTTTTTTTTATTTGGAATAAATGGCGTTTAAATAAGTGGCGAGTAATTTTATTTTTGCAACAAAAAGTTATGAATTCTACGCCCGCAATACAAAAAGTAAATCGGGAAAAACTTGGGTGGGCGTGTATTTTTTTATTATTTTGGCATAATGATTTTAAATTCTAAAGGTAATTACTATTTTTTAATTGTTAATAAATTGGCATGTTTTTAAGCTTATTGCCAACTAGACGGTAGTGTATTTTTTTTTCACCATAAGAGCTAAAAGTTCGATCAATGTACGATTGAAAACGCAAAAATTAAGATTGGGTTTTTTTATATTGTTAAAAACACATTTCAAAAGTTTATATAAAGTTTCATTGACTGGCCCTGGATTCCGAGGTATAAATCTTACGGACCTCCACTAATAATAACGGACTTGATTTAGGGGGGGTTAGAAACGTTATCGCCCCGAGCTAAATTAGTAGGCATTATTTTTGACAGCAACGCGATTTTAGCGTCGCTTCACAATCCTCTTTAACCCGGTCGAGCATGCCTTGAAGACCTTCACGTCGCCTCTATGGCCCGATAATTTAAAATAGGAATGCCTGAAAATAACGTTTAGTTGTCATGGACTTGTACGACAGAACCTCTCAAGATATGGAAGTGAAATGTATAAAATAAACAACCACGTATATCTAAATAAATGTATTACATGTTTTAAAGTTATTTGGATAGCACCCTACCGCCCCCCTCCCACATACCGACATAATTTGAGCATCTACTAAGTGTTTTTATAAAAAAAAAACGATGTTAGAGAAAATCTCTGATGGAATATACCCTGATTTAGACTTATCTATTTTTTAGTTTAACGGGCAACCATGCCAGCTGGAGGTGTCTGTTATAATGTGGCCCGTGAACACCAGTAACACCAGGAGCAAAACAAAATAGTTGTACCTAGTAGAATTGCAGTGATTAACGTACCTTGTGGAAATGGTGGCAGTATTTGGCCTTGAGCGTGAACATGATGGCCTCCTTGAGCCCCTCCAGGCCAAGCATGTCCGCTAGCGTTGCCAGCTCCACGATACTGATTGAGTCGGGGATGGTCGACATACCCGAGTATATATGACACAGCGCAAAATGCACCACGTTGAATGAGAACCTGATGACATACCACCGGATCATTCTGCTGCGCTCATCGTATCGTACGCATACATTACCAACAGAATACGTACAAAAGATATGTATGTATGCTGTAGGCATGACGGCATGACGAATTTTAATGTGTGGTGCGAGTATCGTAATATTTGATAAGAATTATCAGACACTTACGGTGGTAAAACTATGACATTTCCAGCGCTCTCCACCCAGCCTCCACTCAGTATCCTGGCGAAGTATTGACATCTGAAACATCGTTGAGTTTTAACCCTACCATTATTTAAACACTAACTCATATCATAAAACAAGGACTTTTGTTACCTGGATGACAGAATGCATTTGTGAGCTTTGATCCGCCGTCCAGAAACTTCTACAATAACGTCCGGTGTAATTTCCTCCAAAAACATTCTAAGAAGATCTTGACCTAGTCTCGATTGACAGAATACTATAAGACTAGATGTTTGGCTAGTAGTGTCCTCAGTTGTACTATTCTCTAAAAATAGTGAAGTTTAAACAATTTTAAACAAATAATCCAAATTATACTTTAAAATCAGCACAGGGGTTGTAGCTTACCTACTATAGAGCGACACATGCTGCTCTGGACGCTGCTGAGCTCAGACACGTCTGACGGCTGCTCGTCTATATCTCGGCGGCTGGAAGCGCGCGAGCGACATTTGCTCGACAGAGACCCCGGCATACTTTTACTGAATTCGTTCTTCAAGTGAGGAAACAACCGATTCAAACTTAATGCATTCTCCGAATGGAACGAGCTAATAACATCTATTGGTCGCGACATGCTACTACTTTGGTTATCCCAATTATTATCAGGAATTGACCTTGTCATCCTTACATCCGAAACTGTGTCTTCATACACAGTGGTAATCGTTGGTGCATCGGATTTAAGTACTGGTTTGTCTAAATCAGATAATTTCACGAAAAGATCACCACACTGATCCCTAGAGGGTTCTTCGTAAATAGTAGCATCTTGCTGGAGAGAAGAATTGTCCACGCCAGATATTAGTAATGGTCGATCATCTTTTATGGCCTCTGAATCATTGCTGCCGTTGTTCCCCACTGTATCATGTTCGGGTTTGTTACCCGGGCAACTAATAATTTCTGAAATACTTATATTCAAATCGTTACAGAGCGATTCATATTTTTCGAATGTTCCTGGGCTTCCAGATTCACATTTGTTAGACGAGAGCCCTACGGAATTGTCTGCGGAACCTTTAATAGCTTTGCTTGCAACGGATTTTGATTTCACCTCAACGGAGACATTTTTTTTCGTATTCAATGAAAGACGCGACGGCATCTCTTTGAGAGTTAACTTCTCACCCAGATCAATGTACATTGAAAACATATTCTTTTTTTCGCTGGAATTTTCTATGTCACTGTCTATTTTAGGTGGTAGGGAATCGGGCAAACTTGATAAATCAATATAGAATTTTTGACTCGATTTCTCATTATTGTCATTATTTATAGAACTTGGGCTTTTGTTGATATCATCTGAAATGCTACTACCCATAGATTCGTTTTTCAATGATTTACATACTCTATCAGCTGGCTTCTTTTCCTTATCCACGTTTGGGCTTAAGGACATATCTACTACCCAAGTAGAAGCAGACGAAGTTTTTGGAGATTTTCTACTATGAACTTCATCGGCGGGAGGTATGTAAGCACCAGACACTATCGGGGTGTTTTCTATCCTTCGTCTTATTACAGGACTATCTGAATGACTTCCGGATTGTGGTAAATAATCCTCTATAGATGCACCCCCAGAAACTATAGGAGACGATTCGTTAAATTTTTGATGTTTTTTGAGACTAACATTTCCCAAACTTTCAGGCCCGGACAGCGACGAGTCTATCTTGTAATTTTCGGCATTCTTTATAGGACAGGCATTAAGTGACATAATTGAATTATGAGGTGTACTTGTTACAAATACTGTACTTGACAATGATGTGTGTCTATCTGGCTTGGGATTATGACTGTCCTCATTTTCTACCTTTTTGTTACTGTCTTTCGCTATAAAAGCGGAGGCTTCATAAGTGTTTACACACAATGAATCTTCGGTTATAGGCGTCATTTCGAAAATAGTAGGTGATAAATCTTTTTGGACAGAATCTGGATCTTTGTTGTAAGGTTGTTCCAAGGAATCATCATTATCGTTGCTCTCGGACCAATCATTTGGACTCAAATCAACTTTAGCAGTGGAACAAGGTACTGGCTGACTAGGAGTAGGTAATACATCTGACTTAAGGATATTTATGGACTCTTTTAGCTGTGCCTGTACATTTATACTGTCGTCTTCTTCATCTGCTAAACTCGCTGCATCGATAAAGCAAGATGTTGACTTGAAAGGAGATTTTTGTACTAAACTGGGACACAAATCATCTGCAACGTGAAAAAAAGAATTGTATTATTATTATAACAAAAAAAATACCTTGTGTAGGTATCTTTTTTTTAACCACATCACATGGCCCGTGAATAAGTGGCCAATAAATCTCCAGCTAAGTATGATTTAAAAATTAAATGTATAAAATCGATTTTCTGCAACTTAACCTAAGATTGATTAAAAAGTAGCCCTAAACGGGATCTAGTTCTTATCTATACTTAGTTCTTTCACAATAGAACAATAACGGTCAAATTCACACAGGTTAACGCACACCGCAATGAAATACTCGTATCTTATAAGTATACCCCGTTATCAACCGCTCAGTTTGGTGGCTGACGTCACAATAGGGTAGTTTCAGGAGTAAATGGAAGGGTGTTAATTAAGACGACAACCTAGTATATTGGTGTTTAACTGAATATTTTTTTTATAATCAGGCTTTTACGATATAAATTACTTATAAGTTAATCGTCAATTGATTACTTTATCGACGTTGTTCTTTCGTTAACTGACTCTCTATAACAGATCAGATCAGATCTATTTAGATTGTGGATAACATACAGAGCGAGCTATTTAGATTAATTCTGCACGAAAGAAGACGAAAAATATATGAAAAGTTGAGATTTGTATTGAAAAAAAAATATGACTGATTTGCCACGTTGCGTAACGTTAACGATCTTAATACTGGTCAAGAAGTACAAATAAATCCAAGCAACCGTTACCAATCCTGCTTTGATAACCGCAAGCTTTTCAAATATGCGCCAATAATATCTGTCGAAGTGGAATAAAAGCTTTTCCAAAGTGGATATATTCTGCTAGAAGTCATAGCTTAACCGCAAGTCATTTGAAACGACTTCTGATCTGTTACAGAGAGTCAGTTAACGAAAGAACAACGTCGATAAATTAATCAATTGACAATTGACTTATAAGTAATTTACATCGTGAATGCCTGATTATAAAAAAAAAACCGTTGAACACCAATAGACTAGGTTGTCGTGTTAATTAACACCGTTCCATTAACTCCCCAAACTACCCTATTGTGACGTCAGCCACCAAACTGAGCGCTTGATAACGGGGTATACTTATAAGTTATAACATAGTAAAACATTTTTTTGTTTAGCGTATACTGGTCAATAATGAACATAACGTTCACATATTAAAAAAACAAATTGGTTCTGCAACGCTTTAATGGATTTGGATGGAGAATAGTCAAAAGCTGTTTATTATATCGTTTCAGGTGACGAATCTTGGATGTATTGCTATGGGCCGTAAAATTGGTTTACACGAATGTGTGAGTCACGTCTACACGGAGAATACTTCGAACAACAATGAAATACAATTTTATATTCCTGATCATTTCGGTTTGTAAGTAATTTTAAAAAATAAGATAAATTTATCTACGTATTGTACGTACTCACAGAGTATAAAATGTGCAAAGGTCATCAATTGTCGTGAGTAAAAGTATATCTCTAAGCACAAGAATAGGTACGTCTATTGTAGTCCAAGCTCCCATTGCATTAAACCTTACCTCACAAGGTGGCAGATCTGACATAATACTACATCAATAGATATTACTTAGGAACACTCGATTATAGAAGGTTGCCGTCGCATAGCCTGGAAGAACAGTTTTTTTTTTGTTCATCTTCATTTCGCTATTTTAACCAAAAATTACATCATAAGGTGGCAGATCGAAACGTTTACCTTTCGAAAGACACACCTCGCATAGGTTGCTAGGCCCAACCCCGGCAGGTTTCAAGGTCAGCCATGTTTCATGAGGCCAAAATATGGGGTCGTCTACAAATAATGCAACAGAACAATCTCGTCTGATAAATGATCCCGCTGAATACGTATGGGTTTTAAATAATAACCAATATAATATTATGTGTTAGCCAAGTTTCTTGAGGCCAAAACATGGGGTCAATTACCTCATCTGGTGGCTCCACGAAACTGATGCAGACTCCTGCATCAGTTTCGTGAATATATTCATTCATGAATATATACCTAGTCGGTTACTAAGTTCTGCTACTGAGATTTATTACAATTAAAAAATAAATTAAAGGAGTTTTGCATAAACCTGTATATTAATCAAAACTTAGATTTATATAGAATAAAAATAAAAATAATGTATTCTAAACTATTGCAAATTTTTGATGTGCGAGCTTGAACTATTCGCATTTCGGACGACAAAATCATAGTTCAAGTCACGCATGACGATGATACTGATAACGGCCACAACTTTTGTAAGAGTTCTTGTAGAGAGTTCAAATTTGCGTGACATATTGAACAGACTTGTAGCTTTGAATTCTGGTACAAATGTATTTCAAGCAACTAAGAATCCGCTTGTACACCGGTCAATCTTGATGTCTCATTAAATCGACTTTACGATTTCACATGATTTTGCAGAAATACGAAAACACCAAATCTCTTGCTTCACAAGTTAGAATTAAGTCATGTTGAGAAACATAATTTTGGTCTCTAAACATATACAGCGATAGGAAGTTTTATAATATTATACAAAAATAAGTTCTTTGGTAAACGAAGACTAACTTTTAAGCGGTTTCCATAAGTGAAATTTACAGCAAAGCCATGCGTAATTTCATTGATGCCGGCTGTGAATTTTAAAAGATCGTGTCGGAAATCGGCAACTAACAAGAAAGAAACTAACAACTAAAAAGATTATTTGTTCTTCAAAACTGTACATTAATTAAGATTTTAATTTTTATACATATTGAAATTCAAAATAAACATAAGTTAGTTTTATCTGCCTCAACCTTAGTAACAGAACTTAGTAACCGACTAGGTAGGGTTGCATGTCATCAGCCTGGCAGTTTTTCTGGTCAGCCACCTCAACCAATCGATGTTAATATCTTGGAACAACGAGAAATTTACGTGCAGATGCAAACATTCTAGTAATATTCTGATGAAAACCGTGAAATTTAATTAAGAATTAAAATCTACGCATTGCTTTAGTATATGTCTGATCTGCCACCTTATGAGGTAAGGTTTAACGCAATGGGAGCTTAGACTATTAGGTTGAAAACAATTGAAGAGTCCAATAGGGTTAGCACAAGTTGTATTTTCTCGCTTATCGCTCAGTGCGTCTCTATAGTTACAGATTAGATTGAAAGAGAGATCCGAGCGACAAACAAATCGTGGAGTACTTGTCTAGCACAAGTGCTCCGCGTATTTCCCCTCCAGGGGAAATACGATAAGGATTCCATGTTTTCCAATTTTTTTTTAGTTGTTCAGTAAAGTACTCATACAGAACTACGTTCTTTATTTAGGAAAAACGCTAGTAACATTAACTTAATCCCCCATTATTAAATTCAAAACCTAGAAAGCCAAATATTATATTACGACGCGTTAATTTTCCACTTGTCCAGGGGCTCTATTTAACACGGTATAATCATATTGCTTTGGACGTGTTATGGTATTGTTTTTAACTCGGCCGCCATTACTGTCAAGTAAATAAGAGCTATCAAAATATTGACAATACGATAACACGTCAAAAGAAATAAGTTTTAATGGTCCGGAAAAAAAGTAGCAGTACATAATGTTTTTTTATTTTATTATGTGGTATATTTTAAACTGTGCATTTGTTACAGTGATCTGTAGGTACTATTCAATAAAATAAAAAATAACAATCGTAAAAATGAACGGACGATTTCAAGTTTTCGCCTTTTATATTACATCTCACTCACCTAAAGCTTTTTGAACAGCGTCTTCTGGAGAATTTATGAGGTTTTCGTCATAAACATCGTTTTTCCTTTAAGTTTGACGGGCTACTTAATACCTTATAAATTGTCTTTTGATCAATAGTTAACTTTTTTGATTTGACTTCACTTTGAGGTAGTTACATGGAATTTCAACTTTAGTGTATTTACCATTTTTATAGAAATTTGTCTCCCATAGAAAAATCTCTGTCAGAGGTTAGATTCGAGAGACTTCCTTACTACCCAAAGTAAAATCCAGTTTATTGGTATAACTTATCCGTAAGATGATCTTCCTAAAAGCATGAAATAAGTTGTGAAAATGGAAATTCAATTTTGGCATGGTAGAAAACGGCAAGCGAAGAGTGTCAAATTGTGTTGTTCAAAAAGTTAGAAATTACCATACATTTCGATATGATGGTATTTTTATTTCATAGTATGATATCTACAGATTACTAAAAAAAACTGATTCATAATTAGCAATTAATAAAAAATAAAAACATATAATACATTGCTACTTTTTTACCGAACCGATAAGAAAGCTCTTAGACCTGTCCAGAACATAGTTTTAACTTTCCAATATGTTAATTCGTTTAGGAGTTATTAAGATTTTAATGACATCACGCCAGCTTGCAAATGATTCTCTTTTTAGAATAAATCAATACTACATATAGCATTAGGTAAAAATATTGGATGTTAAAATTGATTAAACAAAAAAGTCACGATAGTTAAAAGGTCTAATTTCTGTTATTTTTTAATCGAATAAAAATAAATTTAAAAATGGTCAGCTTTAGAATAGTGGGTACTTCAATGGGTACTTAGACAAATATGTCCCGTTTGGCCCCAACAATGTTTCGTTTTTTTAGCATTAGAAATTTGGTAAACAGAGAGAGAGTCAATATGGACCCTGTTACGGGACACGAACTGACATTTCACGAACCATAGATAAAAAAGTGTTAGTGGCGACCCCATTAGAGGTTTTTTATTTTTCTGGACAGGCATTTAGTCACATTATAAGCTTAAAACGTTCCGTTTCTTTGTGATATCTGCTTCTTTGGGCTTATTTGCAAGCAATAATTTTATGATCAATTAAAATTTATGAAATGAAAAAATTTTGAAAGAAGAAAGTGGCCGGTTTTAAAAGAAAAAAATATATATTTTAGAAACCATTTACTTAATTAACCAACTTCATCAAAAGAACTGATAAAAAAGTGTTTAGTTTTTCAGTTATAGCGTTTCATAAAAATAAGTAAAATTGCCCTGATTTTATTTTTTTGTATACGTGTTATTTTCGTTTTCGACAATAATAAAAATAACTTAAGAGATACTTTGTGCATCTTTTTTTATTAATATAAGTTTTGTACCACAGCCCCTATTCTTCGGTGTTTGATTAGAAATGATTTTTAATGAAAAATACTTGGTTATTAGTGGTTTTTTTTTTTAAATCTGTGAAAAGTTGTGCATTTTCAATATTTTATAACTTGTTTTATTGTTAAATTATTCAAATTCAAACATATTCTATGAACATTTAAAAAAAAAATCGTTCAAAACAGGCCACTTTTTTCCTTTATACATTTTTCTATGGAAACAATATCCACATGATTTTCCACAAAATATTTTTTTTCTCAAAATCTAGTAATAGATTTTTATTGCCCTCCAAGTATTTTTATACCTACATTAATGAAGACGCGTGACATATATTTTTTTAATCAAAATTTACCGATATTTTTTTTCATACTTTCCGTGTGGTGTCCTTTAAAAATAACCGTACACAAAACTTTAAAAGCTTGCCCTGTAGAATTTGGTAATTTTAAAAAATGACGCTTTTCTTTTTAAAGCACGTATTACTTATTATCGAAGGCAAAGTGACCCATTTAAATATATTACTGTTACCTCGTAAGGCCCACGTCAAATTTATATAGTTGGAAAAAGAATCTTGTGTCGGCCTGGACTGCCGGATGCTCCGGCACTTTCTAAAGGCGCACCGTGAGCCTAACAAAAACTAGTTGTCAGTTTATGTTGTAGTTTTACGTCTTATGTGTTATTTTTAATGTATTTAATCTTAATTTATTGTTCTATTTTTTAATCAGTTTTTCTATATTTCAATGATGAATGGGTACACTTGCCTGAAATAAATGACTTTATTATTATTCTTGATATTTATTTAAAGGACACCGCACGGAAAGTATGGAAAAAAAAACTTCGGTGAATTTTGATAAAAAAATTATATGTTACGTGTCTTGGTCAATATATAAAAATACTCTGTGGACAATAAAATCCTATGACTAGTTCTTGAGAATACAAATTTTTAGTAAAAATTCATATGGATACTGATCCCACAGAAAAATGTATGAAAGTAAAAAAAAATGGCCTGTTTTGAACAAAAAAAAATCTGTTTTAGGAACCATTTAATTAATTGACTTCATCAAAGAAACTGATATAAAAACGTGTTTAGTTTTTAAGTTGTAGCGTTCCACAAAAATAAGTAAAATTGGTCTGCATTTTTTTATATAATTGTGATATTTTCGTTTTCTGCAATAGTAAAAATAACTAAAGAGATATACTTCGTGCATATTTTTTATCGACATAAGTTTGGTGTCGCAGCCCCCTTTTCTTGAGTATTTAGATTAAAAATTATATTTAACGAAAAATATTTGGTTGTTCATGTTTTTTTTGTAATTAATCGGTGAAAAGTTGTGGATAAATGATTCAAATTCAAACGGGCTAATGGGCAGTTTAAAAATGATTGTCGTCCAAAACAGGCAACTTTTTTGCTCCATACATTTTTCTATGGAACCAATATCCACATATTTTTTCCATAAATTTTTTTTTCTCAAAAACTAGTCATAGGATTTTATTGCCCTCCAAGTATTTTTATATATTAATCAAGACACGTAACTTTTTTTTTTAAATTAAAATTCACCGAAGTTTTTTCTTCCATACTTTCCGTGCGGTGTCCTTTGTGTAAATTAGGTTTTTTACAATACACATTAAAGTTTAAGTAAAATAACAATACTTATACAAAAAAAAACATTATAAAAAACCTAACCCACGAGTGCCGCCAGCAGCGGGGCAGGGCTCAAGCTACCGGTGGTTAGGGCTGCAGAGAGAGGAACCTCCTCACAATGCGTGCCGTGTCGAGGAGTACTGCCTTCTTTATCTGGCCCTTGATCCAGCCATCTAGCGAGTGTCTCTTGAGGTGTTGGTCGAGACTCTTCGCTATAAGACCGTTTGCCGAAACAACTATCGGGACAATGATCGTCGAGTCAACATCCCACATGGCGGTCACCTCGTGAGCCAAGTCAAGGTACTTGCTGAGCTGGTCCTTCTCGGCCTTCACAAGGTTCTCTTCATGCGGGATGGTGACATCGACGAACACTGGCCAGCGTTGAGATCGATCTGTCAACACGATATCAGGCTTATTAGAGCCCCGTAATACGCTCGCATACAATTTTCATTATTTGATTGAGTATTATTATTATTGTTATATTATACAGCAATATTTTATGCTGTGTAATACATTCGTTCATCATTCACTCTACTAAATCGAGCTTAGTAATACCATGTATAGCTATACCTAAGACGACGTGGAAAACCGTCCACTGGTTTACTCGAGAATAAAATAGTGGAATAGATATATCCCTATACTGGGATTTTCCTAAGATGATTAGAGTGACAGACCTCAGCTAGAGGTGCTACTTTTATACAAACTAACGATACCTTTTTCGATAGTAATATCAATAACAATAACAATAAAACAAGGCGGCGCGGCGGGTGCCACTATTTAAAATTTACCGTCATTATATTACAGTAGAGCTCTTTTTGTTATTGTTATGTCTTTACCAATTACAGAACTATGGGAGTTCCGGAACTTTGGAAGGCGTACATGGAACTGAAGCCAGCTCGCAGAGGCCCTTTATTTGACTTTAATTTCAAACATTCGTTTATGAAAAATAGGTTGAAATAAGTATAAAAAGTAATAAAATGACCCTATAGATCGTATACCAGTAGCAGCACCCGTCACTTTCTTGCGAATTAGTGACGCTTAGAGAGCAAAAGGAATAGCAATAGACGGAGTTCGAATTACGTTTTTCTAAATAGAGCTTTCAAAATAGGGTGCGTTTTGTTTCGCGCATGGTGCCAATTTGTTGTTAATAAAAAAAAGAGAGGCCTGTGGTACAAATTTTAAGATTAAAAAAGTAATTTGACGTATTGTATTTGGAATTTGGTTATAATGTTTTTAGGTTAGATTCGCAATGAATCGGACAGGGCCTCTATTCTAGGAGGTAAAAACGATATCGTGTTTGACCTGTTATGGAATAGTTTTTAACTCGGCCGCCATTACATACGAGTATAGTATTAAATAGGAGCTATGAAAATGTTGACAATAAGATAACAGGTCAAAAACTATATTATTTTTACCGTATTGAATAGACGCTCTGGTACCGTCACGTTGAAACGGATGTATAAATTATAGGATATAAGGAAACAGTTTGTGAATATGTTACACTTTATATGCGACTGCTCGCTCATTTTTTTCATCGATAACCCTCACCTCTAGCTATTAAGGCATATTGATACAACATTGTAAAGACGTGCACTAAAAAAGATAATTAATGATAAAGTATAGTGTTTTCGTAGTATCTTAACATTATGATAGTATCTACGACTTTGAGTGTTTGAACAATCTGCGTTTTAGAGGTGATATTATATTTCCTAGCATTATTCTCCTTTAAAAAAAACAATAATTTTGCTTACCGCATTACAAAGTTACATGTCGCCAAAAAGAGACATCTGTCATTCTAATCATCTAAGGAAAATCATAGTATAGTATAGTTATTCGCGTATTCATTCAAGTTTGGTCGAATCGATCCTGAAACTGTAACCAAACGATTACCTATCATAACAAAAAGTATGTATGTATGTATGTAAACTCTTTATTGCACAAAAATATAAATATTACAATTATAATACTAAATTAATGTACAAAGGCGAACTTATCCCTAAATGGGATCTCTTCCAGCTAACCCTGAAGCAAATGAGTAAGGACAATGCATGGGGCTGGACACATACAAGTTTGCACAAAAAGTAAAAAGAAATGATAATACTTATAAATAAATAAATAAATTTTAAACAAATTAGCAAGTACACAAACTAATATAAACGTACATGTATAATACACACATATATACCTACATAAATATATAAATAACAACTCTAATCATTATAGGAACCTGACTTCACGACTCATTCAGCCACAAAGTTTTTAAATTCCTCTTTAGAGAGACAAAAGTTACATTGTAGGGAGAAAGACTGGGGTCTGTTTCCGGAGCATTCCCGGGATGTAAAGTAGTCTAAAACTCTAACTCTTTGTCTATCTCTCTATGTCCTCGATATCGGGGTTAAAAGTAGATAGGTAACAAATTTATTGCTTAAAGCAGCACCTACTTTAGTATAATGGCGTAGCGTATAACTGTGCCCATAGGTATATCGAGAATACATAGTACCAAGGGGGAATAATACCCAGAGTACCAAGGGGGAATTCTTAGACTTTACTCTTGACGCGA
Source organism: Acleris literana (assembly GCA_946894065.1). Classification (NCBI taxonomy): domain Eukaryota; kingdom Metazoa; phylum Arthropoda; class Insecta; order Lepidoptera; family Tortricidae; genus Acleris; species Acleris literana. The sequence goes on from OX335668.1 coordinate 79,569,120, forward strand.
CTCATAGAATTTTGCACGGATTAATATCTGACCAGTTGAGTACAATTCATCCACTTTCTTTTAAAATCAGGTAATGATGGGGCCGGTTGGCATGTTTTCCGCAGCTTTGTTTTAATATTAGCCCAGTATTTTTCTATTGGCCGTAGTTCTGGGCAATTTGGCGGATTCGTATTCTTCGGCACAATATCGACAGATTTCAGATTACGAGGGGTGATCCAAAAGTTTTGAGAATCAGTAAGAACCATCTACATAATGATATTCTTTTAATGTGGACTATACCATGGCACTAATAAAACTTAAATTAGAGAAAAAAAATGTAAACATTATTCATTTGTTTTCCTGTGATAGCTAAACAAAAAACATCTGTATTAACAATTTTACAAGACGACAAAAATAAGAGTTACATACATACATACATAATCTCACGCCTTCGTTCCCAGAGTGGGGTAGGCAGAGCTACAGAATTACAAACATCTCTAAAAACTTGTTGATAATTCTATAACCACAATTTGCACAATTAGGCTAAGATGTTTACCAGCGTATTAGTGACAGGTTGCAAGCCCATCGCCTAACAGTACTACAAGCCTTTATTCCCTTAGTCGTCTCTTACGACATCCACGGGAAGACATGGAGTGGCACTATTCTAACTCGGCAACCACACGAGGCCAAAAAAATAAGAGTTAGTTTTGAAATAATTTGGACTTTTGTAATAACCAGTTCAAAGCTCGCGACGAATAGTGACAACTTGCCAAATCTGGCCAGAACAATGTTGAAAAAGTGTGCTTTTTTGTAAGGGGAATAACCTTTTTTTGAACATTCAAATACATAAATATCCGTGTTAATTGTGCCAGTGGTTACGAAAAGCGAACTTCTCATAGCGCACTGGCATATAGCTTGCCACACGAGGAAATTCTTGTTGAATTTCTCCACTGGAATCACTTTTTCTGATTCATGCAGACCTGAGACGTTGCGAGAAGAAATGTATTGGTTCACTGGTATTGATTTAAGATCAGCTTTCACAAACGTTTCGTCATCAATCATTAGGTAACCTGTTTTTTGAACCCACAAGGTGTAGAGTAATCTAGACCGTCCAACTGCTCGTTTATACTGTTCTACCGTTCTCTTCGGAGCTTTTTGCTTTTTTTAAGTAGAAATACCGCACTTTTTTTTTTTTTCGACTTGTACTATTTTTTTCAGACACATCTCGAGAAGAGATTGCCGGATTCTGATCAAGCAGCTTATATACATTCGACTCCAATTTTTTGTTCCGTTTTCTTGTTGGATGACCCTCTCGCTGCTTTCTTTCAATAGTTCTACCTTGTTTTAGTATTTTTAGGGTCCTTTGCACTGGTCTCCGACTTATTTTGCAAGCTCCGAAGAAGACAAATAGGGATTTATAGGAAAATCTCGCAAAATTAATTCGCGAACGCTTTTTCTTTTGACTGCATCTTGACTAATAACAACAAGTGAATGATTTTTTTATGACTAAAACATGCAAATACGTCCTAAATTTGAAACCTAATAAGTTTAACCAAGGAAAGTTGATGGCCCAGAAAAAAAAACGTAAAATGTTGGCGACAATTTAATAGTACTCACCCTTTATAAAAGCTAGAGTAAATACATATATAGTTAAAATAATTTACCTTGCACATCTTTTGAGTATGCGTACTGGCGTTCTTTGTTTATAAACTTTGCGCAAATTTCTCTTTCAGCTAGCTTAGGTGGAAAAACTGACTCCCAGGAGCCAGTCTCTGATGATAAGGACGATGATTCCATTATAAATATTTCTTCATTCTGACGCTGTTTATCTTCCTTGGATGATTTACAGCACCCTACATCTTTATGTATACTCGGAAGGTTGATTTTCTTTCCATTAATCTCAGCATGTGAGCTCAATGACGTAACATTATTGGAGTTAGCAGGTTTTACTCTGTGATTTGAATTGCCTTCTACTATTGGACTGGAGGTGGTGAATTGGGTTTCATCTATAGTTAAATCGTGCAAAGTACTCTCAGTTAATGATAAGTCAGTTAGCGCAACGTCTTTATGACTGCTAAGGCTTTCCAAAAGACCGGTATTCTCCAGCCCTGAGTCTGATGACGTGAATAAGTTCTCCATTTTGGTAGTATTGTCCCCAACATTTAATTGAGGGGCGCACGCAGAAGAGTTTGCGCCAGGTGAAAATGTATAGGCAGCAGACAAATAGTCTGAAGAGGAACTGGGATCGTCAGTTATTAAGCTGTCTGGGGAATAAACAGGCTCTACGGTTTTCTCCACAAATGACTCGCAGTCGCCACTCTTCACCGGATCCCGCCACGGGACCTGATTACTTTTAAAAGTTGAGCCACTGATAGTTATTACTTTTTGCGTGCTTCTTGTTTCAATGTTATCCTTAAGATGAGATTTAATTAAAATATCACAACTATTGGAATGTGCAACTGGTTTGGACGTATGACTAGAACTAAGTGATAGCGATGTTGGTTTGTTACACTGTGATGTATCGGCTTTATTTATGTCTTCAGACTGTGTTTGTATAATAGAATGGAACGCATTCGAAAGCGCATCTTGTTCTTTAAGTTCTTTTTCTAATATATTGCCATCGATCGGCACCAAGGCATAGTATTCTTTTGTTAATTCAGTACTTGGACTGGAGCTAATACTTTTTTGACAGCTTTTATCAACATAGGGGCTTAAGCAATTGGGTGTCAAAAATACTTCAGTTTCCTCAGAATCTTCCTTGTTGATGTAATTGTTATTAGGAACAACTTTTAAAACTTTAAATGTTGAGTTCAGATACTCAAGTATTTCTTTTTCTTGATTTCTGATATTGCACTCTGTATACGCATCACTGAAAATAAACGTTCGATTTTAAATAAAAAAGGACCTTAAAACCAATTTATCACTTGTAGGGAAACTTCTTCGCCCTCGGAATTTCATAATAACTTACCTTACAAAAGAATAAATTTCATCGAAGATACCGCGCCCAATGTTAACATGCAGAATGGTTTGAAGCTTATGGTAAAATTCATTAGTACGTGCTTTTAGAATACAAGAGTGAGTTAATATTTTTAATTTACCACAAACCACTTCAAGATCAGAATATATAGATTCATCAAATATTCTGCAACAAAGTAGTGGACAAATTATATTAATACAATTTACTGCTAGCTTCTCGGTTTCCATACTAAATTCATAGCTACAAAGCAAGCACATAAAGTATGGAAGGAATATCAAGGCCCGCTGTACGAGTCAGTACTGTTAACTACTTGACTAAATATATGGTTTGTTGTACTCACGGAATAGAAAAAACAGTGGAAGTGCCATGAGCTTCGCTTAGTATCAATCAGACCTGTTGTCGCCAATCTTACCTTATCTTATCTTATCTTACAGATGGGCCCTTTCGGATACACTACGACCCGCTAGGATTTTTTGTGCAATTACCCTCTTACCCACTCAGCTGTTCAAATGTGCAGTTTTCCTCACGATGTTTTTCCTTCACCGTAAGAACATCGGGTAATGCACTTAAGTTAGAAAAACTCATTGGTACATGGTGACCGCGGGGGTTCGAACTCGGTACCTTACGATCACGAGTCGACCGCCTAAGCCACTAGGCCACCGACGCTCTTGTTGTCGCCAATACTCCCACTATCATAAAAACAACACGCCACCATGGAAAATGTTTTTGGTGCGGCTATCGCTTTTACATTCCAAAATAGCACAACAAGGCATGCTTCTGGATTTACTTGCTATTTTAGAAATATTATTCGCACAACTTTCACGCACAAGCGATCGGCCGATCGCGGCAAACTAGTTAAGGTGGGTTGCGCGGAACTCCGCATAACCATGCCACACGTGACTCGCCCACATCACACTTTTACTGTTTTTTCTGTTCTGTTGTCGTACCATAAGGTTTAAGGGTGTAACAAAGGTATGATTCCATTCAGAACTAAAGTCAAACGATGCCTTAAAGAGATAACACTATGTACAAAGTTTCAACCCTCTAATATCACTAATAGCCACAGAATTCAATTGACCCTGTTTTTTTGTTCTTAAATTCTATCTAACCAACGGAATTGTGATTTTGCATAAATGTTGTATATTGTACTATAAGAAACTCTAGTAGGTAGGTACTAACCTACTGGAGTTTACTACACAAAACTATTACCGGTCTCGGAGGCTCGCCGCGTATCTTCACCACTTCAAAGTCAAAGATTCGCCCGCCTGCGACGAGGACATTTGGGATACACCTATTAAAAAAAACCCGACTGCAATAAAAAAAACAACTGAAAAGCGAAAAACAAGCTATATAATCTAAAGAAAATTGTAAGAGCATGTATTTATTGATATTTATAACTTGTTATAGCTTGTTTTTCGCTTTTCAGTTGTTTTTTATTGCAGTCGGGTTTTTTGTTTATTTTTAATAATTTAATTTATTTAACTCTTTTTAGTTTTAATTAATAAAATAGTGGTTTAATTAATTATTAATAAGCAATATATGAGCTCTGGAGCATACATTTTTAATGTCGCGAAGCTACAAGTAATTTCGCTTGCAATTTGAAGCGAAACTCTCTTTCTAGCGAAAGGAGTTTATTACTTAACACTTACGTATTTTTTGACTTTCCTGTCAAAATAGTAGCATAAAAGTGTTATAATGTATATATATTTGGAACGGGCTATATAATAGCTTTCATATGATACCCATATTGTTATTATAAAAAATATATTTTTTTATTCCCCCTCTTTATTTTTTTCCGCGGACGCCATATTGAAATATTATATACCCTATGTCACTTCGGCAATTAAGACGAATCGAATGACACCTCGTATGTTAAAATCCGTCAAGCCGTTTAGGCTGCAGAGCGTGCCCAGAAATAGACATACATACATACATACGCTCGAAAAACATAACCCTCCTTCTGACGCAGTCGGGTAAAAAGGTTCCCTTTATCTTGCATAATATCGATTGTCCGAAGTACACTTCGCATAACATTTATCACAGAATCATTTTTAGACTAATGATACTTTAGCATAATAGTATACTAAGCTTAACTGTCATAACGCATGACATTCATTTGGCAGAATTTTGAATAGCAGAATACTAATATCGCCAACTTTAATTTCGCAGAAATTTATGTAGCAGAATATAAGTTCCGTCGAATTTATTATGGCATAATTGTTCATTGGCATATTAGTAACGAACTGCTACCAGTAACTTAGGTTAGGTTAGAACTGCAACAGTAACAGAAACAAAAATGTGTCAGAAAAGTACGTTAGGATAGGTAAGAACTGCAAGCCTAGCAGAAACAAAACTGTGTAACAGATGTAGGTTAGGTTAGAACTGCGACCCTAACAGAAACGAAACTGTGTCACAAATGTAGGTTAGGTTAGGTTAGAATTCCAATCCCAACAAAAACGAAACCGTGCCAGAAAAGTAGGTTAGGTTAGAACATAACATTATGATACCTTAGTGGACAAAAAATTATAACTCATTTTTTTTGTATTTTTGTTGCCAGGACCGAATTGCAATTAGTGGAGTAGGATAAATAAGATTAAAAAATTAAACAGAACACATAAAGACATTATTATTGTTTTATTTATTTTATGCCTACTAAATAGTATGCGATACAAATTTCAATCATAAGACTATTATTCCAATCAACATTATAGTACTATTCTGCCAAAGAAAATTGTGCGAAATGACAGTTTGCTAATAAATTTATGCGAAAAATAATTCGGCGGAGTGATGATTCTGCCAAGGGTTGCTATGCGGAACCAAATTATGAAAATCAATTTTATGCAACATATTAGTGAACCCTAAAAAAAGAACTGCTTGCTTTTATATTTTTATTCAAAGGAATGGCCTTTTCTAAGTATCTAGTTTTAAGTATTTCATGATTAAAAGTATTATTGTTATTTAAAATAATTTATCAAATAAAATTAACCTCACGTACTAACTGAACAAAAATGGTGGAGCTATTTAGAAAGACGTTCTTTTGCTATCTGTGATCTGTTTTTAAAGTCATAATAGACGAACGTCATTCCAACATAATGTAAACAAACAATCGCAATACAATACATTTTATTTTTTTGGAGTAAGTTAAGCATTTGGGCATTGCTTATTACCTAAACCTTAATTAATTCAGCACTTCCTGCATGACCCTTGTTTCTAGAGTAGATTCACTGAACACAATCGCATTAAATTTATTGATAGGACATTCCATACTTCCAACCATGAGTTTCTACAATAAATGTTGCAGCCGTCGTTTTTAAACCTCTTAGAAACCCTCAACACACAAATTAGAGGTCAAATGAAGGTCATTTCTTGATTTAATTATAATTAATTCATTGTAATATATTTTTTTATCTAACTACAGGGATTAATTTGAAAAGCCTCTCGACGTGGTTTTTAAATTTTCATACTTTTTAAAAATAGGTGTATCCCAATAGTAACCTAGTGTGCGAAGCCTCCGCTTTGGCGCGAAAAAAAGGAGATTGAACCTAGGCCTGGCCAGTAGTATAAGCTCTCTCTGTCAGAAGTCGGAAGTCGACCGGAATGCCTTTTCGAGATTCCTTGAGACGTTGGTCGGGACGAATGATAGCACGTGGATCAAAATAGTTTGCTCCGCTGACGAATCACCGATTACCTCCTTTCAGTTGGTTTCAGGCTTAAGAAAAATGTGAAGCTAAAAATGTCCATACAAAATGAGATAACGTTTCTCTCCCCTTAAACTTAGTCCGATTTTAATGATTTTTGACTATTTAGTAGACATTATGAAAACCTATCTAGTACGTTTTCCTTTCCAAGAAATATTTCTTAGAATGAAACAAATTTAAAAAACAATAAACAGAAGCAGATTGATTATTTTATGTTACTTCGGTTCAGTCTCGAGTTAATTCAAAGATGTCCCCGCTCCATTTGTGTATGATTGTCCCCCAATAGTCAGTATTATTCATTTATTCTATTGTATATATCCTCAATGTTTTATTCATGTTTATATTCCTTCAATTACAAATACAAATATACAGGCACGTAAGTTATACAAGCTTCTGTAGTTGCTTAGAAATGTGACATAGAGGTACAGACAGACAAATAGACACACAGACAGACAGAAATACACACAAACAGACAGACACCCAGACAGATAGACAGACAGACTCCGAAGTCGTATATACGGAACCCTAAAAATGATTTAAAAATAAACTTACCATAAGGTAAAATTTATTTGCAATTAAATTTCATAATTTCCAAGCCTTAAATGCTAGACTAAAATGTATCGTAATATCAGAATAAAGTAGCAATACCATTATCTTCTATCTCTATTTATGGAATCATAGCTAATGAGATCACGGTTATAATTTAACGATAGTCTTTATTTATTTATATATCGATAAAACGTAAATTATGTTCCAAATCTTACCTGGCGATGTCTTCTTCAAGTTGTCTCTGAAGGTGAATTTCTAGTAGTGACGCTTCATCCGAAGCTGAGGGCTCGGTCGCCGACAGCGGCTTAACCCACGTACGAGCCCCCGGCATCAAGCATCTCTTACACCTACGACAACGATAACATTATCTTTATCAACTGACTTCAAAATAAAGGATGAGGTTCTCAAGTCAACCCCGTATATAAAGGGTGTGTAACAGGGGGAGCGGATCAAACGAAGCAGGTCGATAGAGGACGTCAAGACCTATCGATTTTACCCCCATGTATGTTCAGCGATTTTCTACTGTTTCAATGTTATTTATGTTTTTGTTAAATTTTACTGACAACTATTACCATCTAATGTTGCTAATATAATCTAAACAGTTGAATCTACAGCTGTGATTTTTGTTTTATGGGCAGTCGAATAGTTGTTCTTGAGTCTCCAATTAACGTCACGGTCAAAAGTATTACCAATTTTTAATAAAATAATTAACTTTGTAAGATCTTCTTCGGTTAAGAGTCGCAGGACATAATGTAAAGTTTACGGATACTTAAAATATTCCATTCATTATAAAGTTCAGAAGTAGGATATCTATATGGTTTGAAGAACATTGCTTTTAGTAGACATTTCTGACCTCTCTCTATTTCAAGAAATTTGGTTTCAGGTGCGCCTCCCCAAACTGATTGTGAGATACAGTATGTCATTATCGATTGTGGGTTTTTGTAGTAACATGTCTAAGAGTTTTGAATATCCATGTGAGTTTTCTTATTTTAAATATTCTACATGTGGGTGCCATGAAAGACGCTGATCGATTATAACTCCTAGATATTTAGGTGAGTTTGTTTTTCCTAATAGAGTACAATTGTAAGGTGTATTGATATTAAGGCTACAGTTGTAGTTATGTATTCTGAGGTTTAATTCCTTAGGTGGTTGAGTACTATTGTTTTTAGTGAAGCAAATATATTTTGTTTTTTCAATATTAAGCGTAAGTAAGGTAAGGTAAGCCACGTATTGATTTAATTCTTTAAATATGACTATGACTTTCCCGCGGCGTTGCTTGCGGCGAGCTTGAAATGTCTTAAAGTTTCATATCAACTAAGAAGTGGAGTACATAACAGCTTGATGATCACTAAAAAGTATAAAATAAAATAAATGTTTTATGAAACAAAAACCGCCTTCAAAAACGCAAAAAAAATAACTTCTTTTAAAATGGTAGGAAAGAAAAAAAGTCCATAGGCCCGTTTCATGAGCTACAAATTACAAATTACAAGCGGAAGTCTCTTTCTAACTCCTTTTGCTAGAAAGATAGTTCCGCTTATACAGCGACAAAGTTCTGCGCAGCGTGTCGCGGACGCCGGGAGTATAAATAGGAGCGGGAAAGCCCGCTCGCGCTCATTGATCGAAGAACTTCTTCCTTCTTGCTTTGTTTGGGATATTGTCAGTTTGTAGTATTCAATACAAAATGAAGATAAAAAAACTGCAAACCAAGTTTCTTTTTGTTGTATCGTAAAAACGGTAAAACACTCGCGTCAAATTTGGTATGATTATATGTACATTAGAACAAACCCAAAAAAAACTACAAATACAGAAAACCGGTCAAATGCGAGTCGGATTCGCGCACCGTGAGGGTATTTTTATCGACTAGGATTTCGGCCAGAGCTATTGTGTGCGACCTATGGATGTACTGTACTGACCTCATCTCGAGTCAAACCTTCAAGCAAGAATTAAATTGTCTTTGGTATTTGACTGGTTAGAAAACGGAGAGTGTGGGGGGTTGCTAGGAAACAGTGGGGAGTTGACGGGAGTGATCGTCGGGCTTGAAAAAATGTTTTCTTAAGATTTTTTATTTGCTTTTCTTTATAATAATAGTGGTGTATCCACAAAATTTTCCTTTTATAATTAATAATGTGCGGTGTGCATAATTGTGAATAACATATAGGAGGTGATCTATAGGAATTTTGCAGGGAGACGTTAGGAGATTTTCGTGAGTTTTCATGTAGACTAAGTCTACTTAAAAAGGTAAATATTGTAGTCCTACCGTTGTTGGAAACACTTATCTATAAGAAATCATGTTTACGAATAATTTGGTTTATGGATTGAGAACAAGAAAATCGAACTAGTGATTTCTCATAGGTATTTTAATCTTTCGTATATGTCTTATCATTTAGAATAGAGAAGCTTGGGGATGAGTGTTCTGGTTGAGGATCTGAAAGATGAATGGAAGGGTGATAGTCGTTGTTTAGAAAGGGTTCCGTATGGTGTTTAATTTATTGTGAATGTTTGTTGTGTTTCTAGGTATAGTAATAGAGTAAGGAAAACTTTCGTAGTACAGGGAAACCTTAGTTGCATATTTAACCTTTCATTTTAATACATTTCACGCGGGAGCATGACCCTGAGAGCTCCGTCGCTTACTACGAGGGCTTCTAAGCGGTTTGGTGTCGCTGTCGGGAGAGTTCGGTTTGCGGCTGCGCGGCCTTGACATCTCGTCGGGACCCGAAGCTAAGTGTTGTCTTTTAGTGGTTACTCGATGGGTGCATCGTTGCACGTGGGGTAGTAATGCAGCTGGTTACGAATGACATTTGATGTCGTCATTTTCAAAATATTTTGAATTATGGAAGATGTCATTGCAATTTTGACAACAAGGCTATTAGATCATTCGTAGCAAAGCTGTCCTTGTTAGAACATGTTTATTTGAATATTTTTCTTTGATTTTGATTTTTTTTATTTACGAATATTTTCAAAATGTTTTGAGTTTCGAAATTTTATTTTTTGGGAGGAACAATTTATTTAAAAAACAGAACAATTTTTTAAAAAAATAAATTCTTAGAAGCAAATCATATTGAATTTAATAGTGATATACGCTGGTCGTCGGAAAACCAAACTAGTGATAAATTTCTTTGAATTATTTCACGGGATTATAATTCTATCGCGAAACTAATAATTATTTAAAGGTAAATAATTTTATTGTTCATTTGATATTCTTTTATAAATGTTTTTAATCAAGGGAATTCAAAGGTTTATTAATAATTCAAGACTGATCTAATTCTTTTGGATCTTGTGTACCTTTTAGGACTCCATGTCTAATCTTCAGTTTATTGGAAGAACCTTTCTAAATTTTCCCATGCTGTTTGGCTAAGATTATTTAGTTCTCTTTCGGCTCTTATATTGGGGTTTACAGTTTTGCTTGTGTCCTGGCAATTTAAATTACAATTTATCTTTACCTTTCTCGTTTAATGCATCGGATATTATACATGTTTCTATTCGAGTCGAAGAGGGTTTAGTGTCTTGGTGAAAGTTATCAGCGGGTCACAGACGTCGATGACATCTCACCGCCACTAAACATCTTGGATTAAAATAGCAAGCAGAGACACTTCACACTGTATGACCAGTATCCATACAGACTGCACAGACTGCTTCAGTGTGTTAAAGGTTCAAGGTTAATAGCTTCAAAATTTATCTTGGGGAACCGGGGGTCGGATTTGAGTTGCGTCAAGAGTCGATCTCACCTCTGGTCGAAAGACGTTAGTTAGTTGAGGTGACTTGCTGGCTTGGTTTTTATGATCTTATGTCAGCAAGGATGCCTGCGAGTTTAGCTCGGCAACTGCTTTCTACTCCCGGCTCTCATGTCGGTTCGTGGGGACTCGACTAAGCGAAGCGAAAGCTGAGCGTGTGATATCGGGTGCCTTGACGGATTCGAAGGGGAGGAGACCTCCAACATTCTGGGTTTACTTTGATACCTGTCACACTGGATTGCAGAAAACACACACATTCCGTCGTCCTAAATATCCGAGGACACAAGAGGGGTAGTTTAGGTCAATAGTCTCTCCACCTAAATTATTAGGAAAAGAATTAAATCCTGTCTCTTGGAGTGACTATAATTTGTCGGGCCCTCTGCTCTCTTTGTTACGAGGACTTACTCAGACTGACTTGGCGACGTAATGGAAGCTCTCCCCAGACAAGTTCGGGACAGGCTGGCGGAGTGTGACCAGCCTGGAGTCGAGCACACGAGCAAGAGCGGGGAGGGGCTCTGCTTTTACCAGACCACAAAACTTGTCGAATTTCCATAAACTGAAGTTCTCTAGACGTTTCTTTTCTTCAACTAATACAATTATTTGAATTCCCTTATTCTTGAATATCTCTTTAATCAGAAGAATCTGTTATCCCTCATTCTCGCCTTAGGAACCATGGGTTACTAAAACATTTAAAAAAAACCACACAACGTTACCACCACTATTTCGATTGGCAAATATCTTTTGTCTACCGGTCCGCCAAACAGATTTAATAAATTAATCTTTCTTTTATATTTTATAAGGCCTGCCCCTTGGGGTCAGCACAATTGGTGCCGCGTGACCAGGATTCTAGGGTATTAAGCAGATTGAGGGGAAGAGATTCTTTGAATTAAGGGAGAGGCATTACTTTCGTTTCTCGAGAATTATGAATAGTGCAATTTGAAAGGTTGAGGTAGCTTTTACTATTGCGATTGAGGGAATAGGATTAGGGAAAGACGGACATGGAAATTTATATCCCATATCGGCTAATAAGACTTGGTCAAATTTTGGTAGATGTGGTTTTGGGGATGAGAATAGAGTTCAGAATAAGGAAGTTAAGTTGAATTTAGATGCTTTTCCAAATCTTTCCCCAAGTTTATTAGATCGGCCACGTGTTTCTGAGTTTTTACAAACTTTTGTTGCGGCATCCTTGTTTGATGAAGAGGTATGTATTGATGAGGGTTCTCGCAAGGTTAGAGCGGAGATTGTTATTGAGATATTAGGGAATACAATAAATGGGTTGATAGATACTGGGAGTGAAGTGAGTTGTATTTCAGAAGAGCTTTATGAATCTTTACAAATTACTAAAGGCATAAGATTTCCATCTTTACCAGTGAAACCTATACAGATTAGAGGAGCAGTAGGGCAGAAAAGTTTGAAAATACAGCAGCTAACATCTGTTGAGTTAAAAATTCAGGGGATAAGTTTCGATACTGGATTATTGGTAGTTCCAAAATTGACAGTGCCGGTGATATTAGGCTTTGACTGGTTACTTTCTCATGATGCTGTTATTAATTTGCGAGATCCTAAGTCTTTAATTCTGTCAGGTAATGGGGAAGAAGTTAATGTACCGTTTATTGATGAAAGTCAAGAGAGTGTAGGTGTTAGAACTCTACGAGTCGGTCAGGATGATAAAAGGGATTCCACTGTGAAGAGTGAGGATTTTCTGGATAGGCTTAATGTGGGAGTAAAATTGAATGATAGTATGAGGATGGATTTAAAGCAAGTTTTAGAGAGTCATAAGATAGTATTCACGAAGCAAATTGGTAGGGCAAATTGTTATGTTCATCATATAGAAATGTCTGAACACACTCCGCGAATAAATAGATCCTATCCGATTCCGTATGCTTATCGTAATAAGATTGATGAAAAATTAAATGAGATGGTAGAGTTGGGGATTATTTCTAGAGGGGCGACTCCTTATAGTAGTCCTTTAACATATACAAGCAAACCTGATGGGTCTATTCGTATTTTACTTGATGCTAGAGAAATTAACAAGTACATGGTGGCAGAGTCAGAGGCCCCACCAATGCAGATAGATGTTTTAAATGCATTTCATGGTGTAAAATTTATAACTATCGTAGATTTAAACAATGCGTATTTTCAAATTCCTATATCAAAAGAGAGTAGGCAGTATACCGGGTTTACTGTGAATGGGAGGTCCTATATGTATAATGTTTTGCCACAAGGTCTGAAGACGTCTGTGGGAAGTTTTAGTCGAGCGATGGATGTAGTGTTGGGGCCAGGAGTTAGAAGTTTTTGTGTAAATTATTTAGATGATTTGGCAATATTAACGAAAGGGAGTTGGGAAGAACATTTGGAGCAATTAGACAAGGTCCTAGAACGATTAGAGAATGCGGGTTTGACTTGTAATTTAGAGAAGTGTAAGTTTGCTTGTCGGGAAGTGAAAATGTTAGGACATATAGTTTCTACTGAAGGGATTCGGACTGATCCAAATAAAGTCAAGTCGATTCAAGAGTTTCCAACTCTGAAAAAGGTGAAGCATGTGCGAGCATTTTTAGGGTTATGTAATTACTACCGGAGATTTATTCCAAATTATAGTACTTTGATTATACCTTTGACAAGATTGTTAAAAAAGGAACAAGTTTGGTATTGGGATGAGGAGTTAGATACGGCATTTAAGAATTTGAAACAGGAGTTTTCTACAACTATTATGTTGTCACATCCAGATGTAAGTAAAGTTTATTATTTGCAGACGGATAGTTCAGGGGTAGGAATTGCGGGAGAGTTATATCAATATGACGATGAGGGTAATAAACGGATTTTGAGTTTTTGTGGAAGGTCGTTGAGAGGATCAGAATTGAGGTGGACAGTTACAGAACAAGAATTTTGGGCAGTAATTTATGGGGTTAAGAAGTTTGAGACTTATTTAAGGGGGGCGGAATTAATTATTAGGACTGATCATAAAGCTTTAGTGTTTGTAAAGAACATTAAATTATTTAATAGTCGGATTACAAGATGGATATTGTATTTAGAACAGTTTAATTACACAATAGAGCATGTTAGGGGGGTCGAAAATGGGGGAGTGGACGTTTTGTCTAGATTTCCAAGGGATGGGGACATTCAAGAAGGGAAAACTTGGTGTCCATCGATAATGTATATGGGGGTGCAGAATAATACTGAATTAGAATCTAAATTAGAACAGATGGTTCAGTTTCAGGATATGGATAATGTAGCTAAAGGCATTAAAGAACGCGTGCTAGGGCAAGTGGAAGGAGGAAGTCGATTGTCTAGGATAGCGATGCGTTGTTCAGTTGTCGATGGTGTGCTTTATTTTAGAAAACATGTCAATGATGTTGAAGTTTTATATTTACCAGAAGCTTTGCAAGCTGAGGTGTGTAGACAAGTTCATTTGGAGTTAGGGCATTTGGGGATTTATAAAATGATGAAATATCTAAAGCAAAGATTTTATTGGCTTGGAATGAAGAGAATGGTAGAGAAGTTTGTTAGGTGTTGTCATATTTGCCAATTATCCAAAGTGGATAATGTTAAGTATGTGGGGGCGTGTAATTCTATTGTAACGGAGAATCCAGGGGATTTAGTTATGGCAGACCTTTATGGACCCTTACCAGCGTCTAGGGGGGGAATAACATACATATTCGTAATACAAGATTCTTTTACTAAATACATTAAATTATATGGGTTGAGGGTGGCAACAGCGAAAGCGGTTGTGGTTAGGATGCAAAATTTTGCATTGACAATAAAGCCGAAAACTGTAATGACTGATAATGGAAAACAATTTATAGGGAATACATGGAAATTAGGATTACGGAATATGGGAGTTAGGGCTATTTATACAACTATTAGGAACCCTAGGCCAAATACGACGGAACGTGTTAATAAAGAGTTGGGAAAATTCTTTAGGATTTATTGTCATGAAAGGCATAGAAATTGGGGTTTATGGTTAGAGAAGATTGAGGAGTTGTATAACAATACATTTCATTTAAGTACGGGGTTTACACCTAATGAAGTTCTTTTTGGTAGAGTGACTCATTTATCAATAGATACCCATTTGCCTTATCTTGTGCGTAGTAGGGATATAGGAGAGATTCGGGAGCAAGCTAGGGTTAATTTACAATTGGCTAGTCAACAGAGAAAGACTAGGTTTGATTTAACTCATAAATTAATTCAGTATCAGGTTGGAGATTTGGTTAAGTTGCGAAGATTGAATAAGTCTGACTCTATGAGTGGAGTTACTCGGAAGTTTGATTTAACTTATGAAGGTCCATACAGGGTAGCAGCAAGGCAGTTTGATAATGTTTATGTTTTGGTACACCCCGAAACTTTGCAAGAGAAGGGGATGTTCAATGCAATACATTTAGCACGATATTATGTTTAATCAGGAAAATGAAGTTAGAAGTTGGGGAATTAGAAATTTTATAGGGACGTTGATGTCGGTTATGAATTTCCATGCAGAAGCATTAGTGAGTGTTATGTGGGGTAGGATTAATTCGGAGTAATTTTGCTTTGGAATATATTTGAGTATTAGATTATATGGTATTTGGTGTTTAGTTCAATATTATAAGGTTTTAGAAATATTAATAAAGTATTTGCTTACTGGCTAGTGGTTTTGAATTCATATTTGGTAATGGAGGTTTAATTTAGGAGAGGGGGGGGGGAAAGATGTAGCATAGGGGAAAAAGGATTGGGGGGGGGAAGAAAGATAAAATAAGTTAGAGGACTCCTTAAATAGTTTTGGGGTTCAGTTGGTGAATTGGTTATGAAATTTAACTCTTGTTTGGGATTGATTGGAGACAAGGAGTTGGAATAAGAAGGTTAAATCTTGGCTCCGTTGAATATCGTCAAGATTTAGGGGGGGATTGTACTGACCTCATCTCGAGTCAAACCTTCAAGCAAGAATTAAATTGTCTTTGGTATTTGACTGGTTAGAAAACGGAGAGTGTGGGGGGTTGCTAGGAAACAGTGGGGAGTTGACGGGAGTGATCGTCGGGCTTGAAAAAATGTTTTCTTAAGATTTTTTATTTGCTTTTCTTTATAATAATAGTGGTGTATCCACAAAATTTTCCTTTTATAATTAATAATGTGCGGTGTGCATAATTGTGAATAACATATAGGAGGTGATCTATAGGAATTTTGCAGGGAGACGTTAGGAGATTTTCGTGAGTTTTCATGTAGACTAAGTCTACTTAAAAAGGTAAATATTGTAGTCCTACCGTTGTTGGAAACACTTATCTATAAGAAATCATGTTTACGAATAATTTGGTTTATGGATTGAGAACAAGAAAATCGAACTAGTGATTTCTCATAGGTATTTTAATCTTTCGTATATGTCTTATCATTTAGAATAGAGAAGCTTGGGGATGAGTGTTCTGGTTGAGGATCTGAAAGATGAATGGAAGGGTGATAGTCGTTGTTTAGAAAGGGTTCCGTATGGTGTTTAATTTATTGTGAATGTTTGTTGTGTTTCTAGGTATAGTAATAGAGTAAGGAAAACTTTCGTAGTACAGGGAAACCTTAGTTGCATATTTAACCTTTCATTTTAATACATTTCACGCGGGAGCATGACCCTGAGAGCTCCGTCGCTTACTACGAGGGCTTCTAAGCGGTTTGGTGTCGCTGTCGGGAGAGTTCGGTTTGCGGCTGCGCGGCCTTGACATCTCGTCGGGACCCGAAGCTAAGTGTTGTCTTTTAGTGGTTACTCGATGGGTGCATCGTTGCACGTGGGGTAGTAATGCAGCTGGTTACGAATGACATTTGATGTCGTCATTTTCAAAATATTTTGAATTATGGAAGATGTCATTGCAATTTTGACAACAAGGCTATTAGATCATTCGTAGCAAAGCTGTCCTTGTTAGAACATGTTTATTTGAATATTTTTCTTTGATTTTGATTTTTTTTATTTACGAATATTTTCAAAATGTTTTGAGTTTCGAAATTTTATTTTTTGGGAGGAACAATTTATTTAAAAAACAGAACAATTTTTTAAAAAAATAAATTCTTAGAAGCAAATCATATTGAATTTAATAGTGATATACGCTGGTCGTCGGAAAACCAAACTAGTGATAAATTTCTTTGAATTATTTCACGGGATTATAATTCTATCGCGAAACTAATAATTATTTAAAGGTAAATAATTTTATTGTTCATTTGATATTCTTTTATAAATGTTTTTAATCAAGGGAATTCAAAGGTTTATTAATAATTCAAGACTGATCTAATTCTTTTGGATCTTGTGTACCTTTTAGGACTCCATGTCTAATCTTCAGTTTATTGGAAGAACCTTTCTAAATTTTCCCATGCTGTTTGGCTAAGATTATTTAGTTCTCTTTCGGCTCTTATATTGGGGTTTACAGTTTTGCTTGTGTCCTGGCAATTTAAATTACAATTTATCTTTACCTTTCTCGTTTAATGCATCGGATATTATACATGTTTCTATTCGAGTCGAAGAGGGTTTAGTGTCTTGGTGAAAGTTATCAGCGGGTCACAGACGTCGATGACATCTCACCGCCACTAAACATCTTGGATTAAAATAGCAAGCAGAGACACTTCACACTGTATGACCAGTATCCATACAGACTGCACAGACTGCTTCAGTGTGTTAAAGGTTCAAGGTTAATAGCTTCAAAATTTATCTTGGGGAACCGGGGGTCGGATTTGAGTTGCGTCAAGAGTCGATCTCACCTCTGGTCGAAAGACGTTAGTTAGTTGAGGTGACTTGCTGGCTTGGTTTTTATGATCTTATGTCAGCAAGGATGCCTGCGAGTTTAGCTCGGCAACTGCTTTCTACTCCCGGCTCTCATGTCGGTTCGTGGGGACTCGACTAAGCGAAGCGAAAGCTGAGCGTGTGATATCGGGTGCCTTGACGGATTCGAAGGGGAGGAGACCTCCAACATTCTGGGTTTACTTTGATACCTGTCACACTGGATTGCAGAAAACACACACATTCCGTCGTCCTAAATATCCGAGGACACAAGAGGGGTAGTTTAGGTCAATAGTCTCTCCACCTAAATTATTAGGAAAAGAATTAAATCCTGTCTCTTGGAGTGACTATAATTTGTCGGGCCCTCTGCTCTCTTTGTTACGAGGACTTACTCAGACTGACTTGGCGACGTAATGGAAGCTCTCCCCAGACAAGTTCGGGACAGGCTGGCGGAGTGTGACCAGCCTGGAGTCGAGCACACGAGCAAGAGCGGGGAGGGGCTCTGCTTTTACCAGACCACAAAACTTGTCGAATTTCCATAAACTGAAGTTCTCTAGACGTTTCTTTTCTTCAACTAATACAATTATTTGAATTCCCTTATTCTTGAATATCTCTTTAATCAGAAGAATCTGTTATCCCTCATTCTCGCCTTAGGAACCATGGGTTACTAAAACATTTAAAAAAAACCACACAACGTTACCACCACTATTTCGATTGGCAAATATCTTTTGTCTACCGGTCCGCCAAACAGATTTAATAAATTAATCTTTCTTTTATATTTTATAAGGCCTGCCCCTTGGGGTCAGCACAGTACCTATTTACATTCTATACTATATATATTATCAATGCGAAAAGTTATACTTCCTCACTGAAACGGATGGACCTACCTTGAATCCCGAAATAAATCAGTGTTCCTGTGGGATGGCAAAATTACTAATTCTACAAGGACGAAGTCGCGGGCAGAAGCTAGTTAATTATATATGGTTAGATTCGTCTTAACCACTAGAGTGTCATAGCCTATATTAAAATTATTGGAAATAAAAATGGCGGATTTTTGGCGCCAAATTGCGCGGCATGAAAACTAACATTATGTTGACATTATTCAAACAGCAGTTGGGTTTTCAAAGCATGCTGGTTGTTAAACTTGTTATCCATTCAATAGGTATTCTCTGCCTATATACATAAGTAAATAAATAAAATTACTATGCTCAAACTTCATACAAACTTCATAAGTACATGATTATGGAGTAATAACGGTAAATTGATTGGTTTATATGAGTGGCGAAACAAAGAGGTCCCGACTATACCTACGTACCTTCGATTCAGATTCAGATTTAACCGTCGGTAACAGCATGAAAAAACATGAACATTAAAACTAAAAATTTACGAAGATTCATTCATTAACAAATGTCTCAAAAATTAAATGATTAAAATGGAACATATGTTAAATTAGGTACATGTTAGTTTTCTTTCCCAACCAACCGCCTTTCTCAACCAACCAGTGGAAACGTATGGTGTTAAATCGATTGTATTTGAGATTTCTTATTTCTTTAGGTAAGTAATTGAATATTCTAACCGACTTTTTAAATTGTCAATAAATTGACATGTTTTTAAGCTTATGGGCAACTAGACGGTAGTGTATTTTTTTTTCACCATGGGAGCTGAAAGTTCTATCAATGTACAATTGAAAACGCAAAAATTAAGTTTGCTTTTTTTTTTTTTATCCGTTGTAGTCTCACATTAATGGTAATGCCTATCTGATAACATAAGTATTCAAGAATATTGAGGAAAAATAAAATTTGAAAAAAATTTGCTTAGAATGGTGCTATGATCAAAACATTGAACAAGAGTGTTCATTTTCGAAAAAACCTAAAAGTCCAAATATCTCGAAAACCGTGTGACTTTTACTTAACCTATTTTAGCTTTTTCATAACGTCCTAAGTGCCCTCTATTCGTAGTTCAAGGATTATCCACTCATTACCTAACACCCTGTATAAATCAAAAAATAGGGCACAGGTCTCATAAATGAGACGGAATGGACTATGGTCGTCACACTTGCCTATTGCGGGTTGGAAACTTCACATGAAGCTTTAAAAATTAAAGTAGAAAGTAAATAAATGTGTAGGTAGGCACAGTCACCAGCAATAATATTATATTATCTAACATTGGGCGCAAAAATATCCGACAGGTCTTTATTACTAGAAGTATAAGAGCGTGTTAGATAATGCGCCCAATGTTGGATAATATATTATTGCTGGTGTTTGGTGTACGTAAACCTAAACCACTTGCTACTTTAATCATACTTGAGTTTTTACTACCAAATCCTTATTCATTCCGAAGAAGAGTAGTCACTGTTCATCGGTATAAATATTTCATCAGTGCAGAGAGTTATATTTTCGGGCTGGAAACCTATGCGGATTGTGATCACCAAAAGTGTCTCTTTCGATGAGTAAAAGTTTCGTTCTGCCACCTCATGATGTAATTTTAAGTTAAAATAGCAGTACGAGGATGAACAAAAAATAATGTTCTTCCAGGCTATGCGATGGCAAGCCACTATAATCCAGTGTTACTAAGTATTATCTCGATCACTCTAGTATGTGTCGGAACTGCCACCGTGTGAGATAAGGTTTAGCAATAGGAGCTTAGACTATATGTGCCCAGCCTGTGTACTATTTATATATGTAAAATGTACATATGTGTACACGATGATCTCAAAAACCACTTATACGGGATTTTTATACGGCTTTCACCATCAGATAGATCATGTTTCATGGACGGTTTTTATGTATAACTAGCTGTCCGCAACCAGCGCTGCGAGGGTGCTATTTTTTTCATACAAAACTTATGACATATGCTTTACGACCTATTTTCATACCTACCAAATATACACCATGTTTTTTTTAACTTGGGTTAATTTTAAGGGAGCATTCCTTAGGTCAAATACAGTTAATTTCTCCAAGAACCTAGTGCTCTAACTCATACTGTTTTGAAGATAATCAAATATTAAATTCAATCTGTTAATCATGTTAAACTAGTGTAAAGGCTCTTAAGGTCGCCGTCAATAGAACTTGCAATAGATGTAAACAAAACCAAACGGACCAATTCACCATGATTACTCTATAATCACGAGCTTTTAAAGACCAAGTGAGGTCTTTGCAATGATTTATTTATACACTAGATCATTATTTTCATATTAAGTTTAAGATGAAATAACTATTAATTATGCGTTTTAATAAAATCACGCTTGGTGAATATTTCAGGTTATGTGTCAGGCAGTACTAATTTGTTTACATCGTTCACAAGTTCTATTGACGGTGACTTTATATGATATATTCCCAACACCACATGACTTATAATGAATGCCGACATTTAAATCACGTAAAACCAAATCCAATCAGCAATCTTCAATCTTAATATCAGTCTTTATTGGTTGTTACAAAAGGATTGCTATGGTATGGTTACGTTTAAACAACAGCCACTGTTGGTTCTGTTCTGTCACCATAAAGAGGTAACACTGACATTGAATGACAACAAGTTGACACTAACTTTTGCCTAACTCAAAAGGACCCTTTACAATATCCATCAATTAAATATTTAATTATTTTGTATGGGATAGCGATTAAATTTCTTTTAAATATTGTATAACGGTTTAAGGGATAAGTTTACATTAATGTTCCAAGCACTATGTCGAAGTTAAAGCAAATGGACATGATCACCCTGTATATAAAACAAATTAAGCCATTTTGGAGGACTTCGACCACAAACACCGTGACACAAGATTTATATATATATATATATATATATTTATAAATTCTGTTTTATGTATGTAAAAAAAAATATGTATGAGTGTTACAGACAACTCGCATAAACCGAAGCAAATAATAAAAATTGATCATTCAAATCTAAGCAAACTAGGTATATTGCTATTTTAGTGAAGTTTCAAATGGAAATAATGTATGGAATCAAATTAAAATTGATGAAAAGACAAAAATGGTAATTCCCAAGATATTGACTAATCAGCACAGCCTTAATAAGGAGTCATTATTATTTATAGCACAGAAAAAGCAAATAGCCAGACATGGTACCTTATGGTAAATGGGATAACCTATAGACATTTGCATTCACAAGACCATTATCTAAAGGCTGGAATCTGAAGACTGTGAATGCGATCCCAACCTCGAGGACTAAGATGGAATGCCAAATACTAACAATTTAACTGGTAATGTTTAGTAAGTCTTACTATGCACTGGGTGAATAAAATTCTCAGTTCATGGATGATCATAATTCAATAACACTCAAAAGTATGTAGACTCAATTATTATAGAGTGTTATTTGAATGAGTAATGCTTAAACTTATAATTTTAAAAAATAGTTAATGTAGCTAATTTCATGACTTGTTACCTGAAATAATGAACTCCTTTGCTAGAGGAAGATGGATATTTTCTTAGTTTTATATTTTGGGGCCACACCTACACCAGAGGAATCAATTCAATACCATCCTGGAAGGAATGAAAAGAAACATGGAAAAAAAAGCACATAAGGGAGAAGCAGGGAAGTTGGTCTAACACTCACTGGTCGGAATATACGCAATACAATATGAAGAAAGGAGTTATATCAAAAGAAAACATCTACTAATCTTAGAATCATTCGTAGGGTTCTACATAGCATGTATTTTCATAATAGTACAATTCATGGTTTAAATCGATCCTTCGGCGGTGCGCAATAGACTGTTGTCAGTGCTTGTTTGTGCTAATATCAAAGCCCTAATTTCACTAGGTATCGGACAAAATAGAGGTTATTATGCCAAACATTTTGATATTGTATCGTACCTACACATGATTTCCTTGGGTTTCGTTGGTTCCACTTAACATAATTTTTACATTTTATTCAAGCACCTGGCCTATATATAATTAATATATTTCAAACTTACCTCTAAGATTCTAATAATGAATGAAATGATGATTAGAGAAGAACACTTCACTTAATATTAACACGACATTATAAACAATCGGCTTTTCGAGAGTACTACACGATCGATAAATTCACATGCACAATGCTGTCGTGACATTCTAGATAGACTATATAGAAGAAAGGCAAGGCAACAAAAAGGCAACGATCAAAGAGAACGACGAGCCTATGTAGCGGTCCGAATCACACTACAAGCGCCTAATGCCCGTTTCGAATTATAATATAACTCATGTCGTTTGGAAACCCATTTCCAAACCCAACTCCATTTAAAGGTAAACCAGAAATATATGACTACTAGCTTCTGCCCGCGACTTCGTCCGCGTAGAATTAGTTATTTTGCGATCCCACGGGAACACTGATTTACTTCGGGATTCAAGGTAGCCTATGCGTTAATCCAGTGTATAAGCAAACTCTATTCCAAATTGTATCCAACCAAATTCGTCCATCAGTTTTAGTGAAGAAGTAACCAACTCACGCACGCATAACCTTTCACATTGATAATACATGTAGTACAGGATGTAAATAGGTACCTACATCCAGAGCACACAATCGCTCTGGCCGAATTCGTATTCGATAAAAATACCCTCGGTGCGCGAGTCAAACTCGCACTTGACCGGTTTTCAGTATTTGTAGTTTTTAGGGTTTGTACTATGTACCTACATATATATAATCATAACAAATTTGACGCTTGTGTTTTTTACCGTTTATACGATACAACAAAAGTTTATTTTTATGTTAATTTTGTGTTGAATAATACCTACAAACTGACAATATCCCAAACAAAGCAAGGAGGACGAAGTTCTTCGATTAATGAGCGCGAGCGGGCTTTGCCGCTCCTATATACTGCCGGCGTCCGAGACACGCTGCGAAGAACTTTGTCGCTGTATATTGTACTTTCATGTATTAGGTAACTTAAAGTCGCAAAATTTCACAGAGGACTAATTTTAAGATTTATATGTTAGTGCGTAAAGTATTGTAGTGCCCAATTAGTTTTTACTTCTAAAGTTGAATAGGTAATAAAGAGTAGTTAGTGCATTTAATCTTTTACATGTTTAATTTTCGGTACTGGGTGGTCGAAAAATAACTTATCCTAACCAAGCCTATTCGGATTCTAGCTGGTCAAAAAAATATACTTTACCCCAACCAACTGCATTCGGAGTACCCTGTGTCTTACCAGGATCATCAAAAAAAATTAATCTAGCTGTCCTTACTCCCAGTACATACCAGGTATTATCAAAGCTAATAGCTGTTCGTTTATTTAACTTCGATACTACTTCTACCCCCCATTTCAACCCATTGGAATATTTTTTTCCAAATCGCCAATAGTCATATTTATTTATTTATAAGTAGTAACACCAATTTTAACGTTTCTAACTACTGACGAAACTCTCATATAAAATTTTACACCCCCCTTTTATCCCTTAAGGGTAGTTTTTCCAAAATCGCTGAAAGCTATACAGGGTGGAAAAAACGAACGACACATGGACGGCAACTACCTCAAATATTGGAAATAGCAAATTCTACGCAAAGGAGATTTACTTTTATTTTAGAAAACAATTATTACTACATTTATAGATTTTAGAAAAAAAATCCTGTCCTAACCGGGAATCGAACTGGTCAAATATGTCAAAATAATAAAGAAGGGGTTTTTTACGGTTTATATTTAATTTAAAGGTGTATGTGTTATATAGACATAAATAATCACTATCAATGACCCTTTCGAGCTGTATCACAAAACACGAATTTATTGTTTTGTAATATTAGACCAGTTCTATTCCCGACTAAGGAAGAGGATTTTTTTTAAACCAAATAATGCAGTACTTTTTGTTTTCAAAAATAAAAGTAAGTCTCCTTTGCGTAGAATTCGCTATTTCCAATATTTAAGGTAGTTGCCGTCCATGTGGCGTTCGGTTTTTCCAGCCTGTATAAGTATGTTATTTGTAAAAAGTAGGTACCCTATATACCAATTTTCACGTTTCTAACTGCAAAGATACGAAACTCATACAAAATTCTACAAACTCCTTTTACCTTTTAGGGTTTATAACATTAGTACGATACTCATATTAGTATGATAGCTTTTTGAACGCGTCCTCGTCCGCTTAGATTTCGATTATAGTTATTCCCTTGGGAACTTTAAAACTTTCCGGGATGAAAAGTGCCGATGTGTTAATCCAGGGTAAATTAGTAGCCATCTCCATTCCAAATTTCATCCAAATCCGCCCAGCCGTTGCAGCGTGAAGAAGTAACAAACACACACACAAACTTTCGGATTTATAGTATTATATTTATATAAATAGGATAGGATTGTCCAGAGGGCGTTATTATTCTTATTTAAATGGCAATGCTTCAGTATAGTCGGAACAATGCGAATTGGCCACTCGTTTTGATTTTCATTCACTGAAGTCAAAATCAGATTCCAAATATCTGTGGCCCGTTTCACGAAGCTACAAGTTACAAATTACAAGCAGAGGCCCGTTTCACGAAGCTACAAGTTACAAATTACAAGCGGAACTCTCTTTCTAGCAAAAGGAGTTAGAAAGAGACTTCCGCTTGTAATTTGTAAATTGTAGCTTCGTGAAACGGGGCTCAGAAGTCTCTTTGTAACTCATTTTGCTAGAAGGGCCTCCGGTGTCCATAGGGTAATTGGCTTCGAATTCAGATCCAGAAAGCGACCTATTATTATTATTTATTTATTTTAATGGCGTCTACAAGTTATGTAATTTTGCCAATGTCAAGTACAGTGCGACCAAAAAGAGTAGAAAATAAATGAGGGCGCCACCGTCGTTCGCATAGTAACCCTGCGTATACTATCAAAATGATCTTGATACTTGCTATTTTTTAATTAATATTAAATAGTGGTCAAATTTCATGGAATGCCGTCCTAAGTAATAATTGATTGATAAACGTCGACGTCATAAATATGTTTACACTTTAGGGGTCGCGACCCGTGCACCCACTACTTCAACCCACTGCTCTTTTTGACGGAGCCCTACCTCGCGGCAGGGCTCCTATTCCTGGGCGGTTTGCCCTTCGAACGAACCTAACCTACCTACGTTTGCGGAATCCATACTAATATTATAAATGTGAAAGTGTGTATGTTTGTCCGTCTTTCACGCTTCAACCACTGAACGAATCGAGATGAAACTTGGCACACATATTGGTTAGGTCCTGGAATAGGACATAGGATATTTTGTATCCCGGAAAATTGGACAGTTCCTGAGGGAGCAGCGATAAACGACTTCTACGCGGACGGAGTCGCGGGCGAAAGCTAGTAAAATATATTTTTAACGAACTTCTGACGAAAGCGAATAGAGCAGTGGGTTGAAGTAGTGGGTGCACGGGTCATGTGCTCACTTTAGTACCTTGTCTACTTAACGTCATGTTTTAACTGCCATATGAAATAGTCATAGCGGATAAAGTGACAAGCTACTAAAGTGTAAACATATCTTTAACGTCGGCTGTACATTAGATTAGAATACCTGGACCTCAATTTATTACAATAGGGATTAACACGATGTCAGCACTGGCACCATAATAACATTTACTTACATTGCGGCAATGTAATGTTATTAAGGTGCCAGTGCTGGCACTGTATAAATTCAGCATTAGCCGTGTTGGTCTCAAGTTGAAACTCTCAACTACTATCCCTTGATGACTATGAATCTTGATGTATCCTACTAGTATTGATCAATCATTAATTTTAGTTAAAGGTACTTACTTAGTCCTAAAATAAATAGTAGAAATAAAGTTAAACTTTGACATGAATATTTTAATGAACCGTAAATAAACATAGGAATTTTAATTTAAATGTCTAAGTCAAATACAAGTCGACAAACGTAAAAAGAGCTTTGAGCGACCTAGGTACCTGCGCAGTGAGCAAATTACGGACCAAATTGGTGGGCGCGGCGGGGGGAGCGTAAACCGCTTCGCTTTGCTGCCACGCTATTGGTTCGCAGTAAATCCAGTAATACACTCTTATCGTTTACCTGTTAGCTCTGATGTTAATTTGGAAATGTTTTGTACTTAAATGAAATACTTTCATTCCCCAAGAGTTTTTTTTTCAGTAGTTTATGATAAACATTTACAATGATCCGTTGTTGACTACGAATCGTTTTATTATTATTATTTTAGATATTTAGTTAATTTTCCGTACATTTTGTTTTTTATAACAAATATTCAAATATAAAAGTAAAATAACAATACTAATACAAAAAATAGACATTATAAAAAACCTAACCTACGAGTGCCGCCGGCAGCGGGGCAGGGCTCATTATTATTATTTATTTAATGGCAACCGGTCGCAATATCGAGCAACCTGTTGTACCTAAATCCAAACACCTATTAATTAGGTTAATTTTTTTTTGCAGAAAAACAATTATCAAATGTAAACATGTGGCTTGAAGAATAAAGTTATCAAATGAATTGATTTTAAGATTTTGTTTTATTGGCGACGAGATGGACGCCGAACAATTCGCGAAATTCCTAAACGTTCAACAGGCGCTACAGGATTTTTTTTATGCCGGCACCACACTTCGCTATTCGCTATTCGTTATTCGGCTTATGCGCCTACATTCGACGAAGTGTGGAGGGTTTCTTCGTCTATGTTTTCTTTATTCGCACGCATAACGCATAAGCGCGATAGCAAATATTTTACAAATACGGCGCAGCCGCATAACGAATAGCGAAGTGTGGTGCCGGCATTACAAATTATGAGAATGGCACTCGCCCACACCGCAACACAGGCGGCGGCGACTGTGACTCCGACGGACGGCAGCGTGACGAGCACTGGTACCTTGCAACAACCATCTAACAGGATAGCCACTTTTAAGGCATTTTCATTGGAAAAGTTTAATCCAGCCAACTATCGGGTAAGCAACTAAATTGTTTTTTTTGAAGCCAAGTGGCGTAACACAAGATGACGCACAGTGTTGCCGCGGTAGGAAAAAACGAAAAAAAGAAATTGTAGGTAGATCAAATAAAAACATTATTTATTGAACTTGTTTTAATAATGTATCACATAATACCAAAACGAGGGTACTTTCTCACAGAAACATTATCAAGACACTTGTCAAAGTTTTACAGTTTATTTAAAAGACGTTTAAGTGATTTCGAGTTGGGTGTTTCAAATTACGATTTTGTGATACAAACTATACTTGTTACCAAATTTACAATATGGATTCTGTAGACCAAGGTATTGTCTTGTAAACATGTATTATCTAATTAAAATATCACTATAATTTTATATAATAATGAATATTTAAATGCACAGCTTAAATGCAGGTGGAAAGTTTTCTTCTATTGACTTTTAAGTATAATATTCTATTTCGTGCCGCGATAAAATGTTGATGACAGTGAAGTATGGACCTTCTATTACTGGAATATAAAACCCAAAGTTGCTACTTTTTGCTAACTTTAATTGCTATAATAATTCATTACTGCACGGCACATTGTGGAATGAAGCCGTGATGAGCCTGTAGCGGTTATATTTCGAGACCCATCGAAAAGTTTGGACAGAAAATATACAAATTTATTAGTTATTTTTTATTAATTTATTTATTAATTGTTGTTTATTTATTTTCTATTTCCCAAAATATAGTGCCTAATATATATTAATTTAGTTTTTTTATCTATAATACTTCATTTTGTACCATATAAAAATAATAGGTCAATAAAAAACCTTAGAAATAATTTAGTCCACTACCTACTATGGAGTGGCAACACTGTGTGACGCTCTCAAAAAGGACCTTTTAAATTGCATCACACCCGAAATCTTCAGGGAGGTAAAGAAAAGACAGCGCTTTCACCAAAATTTGATACGAGCACATATACCGATATACGCAAAAAACTATTAGACCTTTACCATGTCAAGAGGACACGATACTGAACCTCACAGAATTTTGGAGCTGTATTAGAGATGACAACGAATCGATGGAACACTACACCAACCTGTTAAAAAGCCTTAGTGAAGACTGCGATTACGATGACAAAGGCACGCGAGATCCGTTTCTTAGAACATTCAAATTCTAAAAGATCCATTTTCCACAACTTTCAAATCCTAAAAGACCCGTTTCCTGAGATATCCAAATCCCAGAAGATCCGTATCCCACAGTATCCAAATTCTAGTAGACACGTTTCCAGTAATAACCAAATCCTAGAAGATCCATTCTCGTTATATCTAAATCCTAGAAGACCCTGATTCCTTAATATCCAAATCTCATGGCACCCTACATTTGCATACAAAGCGTTTTTGTACCCACATGTGTAGCTTGACCCTGTGGCTTGACCGTGCGCAGCAGTGGGGCTTCGGCCTATTTGTCTCTCACGTTAAGTCTATGGCATTGGACAAAACTAATGCCCTCTACGCATTATCCTTCCGTGCCATCCCTCCGGGCACGATGCACGACGGAAAACGAAGTGCGTAGGCTTGCTGGACGTCAATTATTATTAT
This sequence comes from Acleris literana, assembly GCA_946894065.1. NCBI lineage: Eukaryota > Metazoa > Arthropoda > Insecta > Lepidoptera > Tortricidae > Acleris > Acleris literana. Next base: position 79,598,188 of record OX335668.1, read on the forward strand.
TATTAACATGAAGGACTTGCACGACCGAATTTGTATCCAACCAGCCCCCCACTACTTCTCGCACGTCGTGCGGCTGGACGGTGCGTAGTCCTGACGTACAGTGCGACCAAAAAGAGTAGAAATTAAATGAGGGCGCCACTTTCTACGTAACTGTCACATTTTTGACGTAAAATGCGTAAACATGGCAACAATTTAGTATGGAATCTTTTTAGTTCCATTTTATTTAATTTCTACTCTTTTTGGTCGTACTATACGTCAGTTCCATCGTGCATCGTGCTTGCATGCTAATGCGTAGACTTGACGTCCGCCATTTTGTTTTTTTAAATATTTTTTCTTGACCGTGGATGCTAGGTCCTTCAGTCGACATCCGTCAAATCTTCGCAGTGTTGCCAGATCTCCCGTTTTTACAGGGGAGCTACTTGTTTTGGGGTGTATCTACTGCTCTACCGTCTTTCCCAAAAAAAAACTACTGGATTTTAGAATTTCGCTTGTGTAATAAAAAAAACATATTATTATACACATAAGGTTCTTGAAGCGAGTGTAGCAGCACAATTTCTGAATGAAACGGAATGAGCGAAGTAAGAATTTGTGGTCTCTGACAGCATGAAGGATACTTTGCACGATAGTGCGGACAGCACCATCGTGCCTGACGGTCGTGCGCGGCTGTACGTCAAGAAGGATAATGCGTAGAGGCCTTAATGTTATAGGAATGTGGACGTTTTAGAAAATGGGTATTTTAGGATGGATATTTAAAAAAGTAACGTTTTTGGAAATTTATATTATGTTGTAACAAATGTTTTGGGAAATTTACTTTATGTCGAAACTGACGTTTTGGGAATTGGATGTTCTGGAAAAATTATGAATTTAGCTAAATTGATGTTTTGGGAAATGTGTCTAATAGGGAAATGGATGTTTTGGTAAATGGGTTTTCTGGGAAACGGAGGTTTTAGGTATATGATTTTTTGGGAAGTTTACGTTATAGAATATGGATGTTTTAGTACATGGGGGTTTTAGGAATGAGATGTTTGTAACCCAACGGATATTTTAGGAAAGTGATCTCTCGTGCCTAAACGGTAAAATTGTAACTTGTAGCTTTATATATAAAGCTACAAGTTACAAGTACTACATAACGTGCCCCAGTTTGTCTGAAAGCTGTACCTGACAAAGAGCGGCAAATTCAAAAACCTTCATATTTTATTACCGATCAAAGTAGGAATAAACGATTTTGATACTTTTCTTATTTTATTTATTTCGGTGGGCACTAAGGGACAGAAAACGCGTACTTCTATTCTATTCCTACTTTGATCGGTAATAAAATTATGAAGGTTTTTTGAATTTGCCGCTCTTTGTCAGGTTCATCTTTCATTAGACAGACTCTAACCAGTACGCTTGACAGTTGGCTACTAAAGATCTATGTTTTCCTTCATCTTTGGTTACCTATATTAGAAAACTTATAAATAACGATAAAAGATGTTAAATTAAAATGACTCTGATAGCCATTTCAAACCGGGACAGGTTTTTTTTTTAAGTTTTTACTATCTAAAATGTCGAAGTCGAAAAGTATAATGCGTAACACGTAACGTACCAATTTGTATTGATTTTCAATTTGAATTTTCTCTTGCGCCTTGCGCCCGTCTTCTTCCTTTCATTTTTTTGCTCATTGCGCTCATTGTACCTATCAGTACCTACTGTATGCCCGACTTGCACTGACAGATCGAGATGAACGTTTTTGGTCGTTGCGATGTCTAATCTAAATAAAAAGTTAGAAGAAGCATATATTTGATGAAGAATTTTAAGACTACTTTGTGCGACAACCTATTAAAACAAAGTGCTATAAATGATAAAGGCCATTATGACCGTGTTACTTATACGTTGAATCTTAATGAGATAACAGTCGTGTAAGTTATGTACACCTTCGATCCGGAAACCACATTTTCGATTGTTGTGGTAGGTAGTATATATCTGGACCTTTCTGCAAGAAGTTTTATTTCATGATTTGTGTAACGAAAAATTAATCATGGATTCTAAAAGTCACAGCTTAAAAATCCTCTCATAGTTTATTATTATGTAAATATGGAAACTCCATCTGAAAACTGGGACCCAGGTAAATGCTTCGTTCTCGTATTTTTATTTACAATCAAATTAAATTTATCATTTAAGTACCGTTTTGTTAAGGTGGAACTAAATTACTCATGTATTATTTATTTCAAAGCTCTGACTCGTCTATTAAGCTCGCTGAAAGAGGTTCAACCGGGTGGTGAAGATGTAGCATTCCTGAGTGAGCTCCTACAGTCGAAACAGCTTCATGCGCTAGTTCAAGTCCATAATAAGATAGTTGCAAAAGGCAAAGATGACAAGTTCTTCCCACTTCTATCGAATGTTATGCAAGTGACAATTGAGGTGCTGGAGCTACTCAACAGTTTAGTTCCTGTATCTAAGGAATTTCAAGAGCTCCTTAATCTGGTGCAAAGACCCCAGTTTCAAGTTAGTGATTCTTCATAATACTTAGTATACAATCACCTCATGTATCCCTGGACATGTAGTCTTTGCTAACTCTTGACATTATTTTCAGCTAATCCCAGTTGTCTACTCCCCTTTGTCCACAATTCCCAGTTGTCCACACCTAAATTCGTTTTTATTCCCAGTTGTCCGCAGTGTGGACAACCGGAAAAAAAATCCCATTTGTCCGCAGTGTGGACAAAGGGGTCCGGACAACTGGGAAAAGCCAATTATTTTCATAAGCTAATTATTTTGCATACTGTATGCTCTCTGCCCATAGTCATAGACTCAATGATACTTTAACAGTCCGTCTGGGGATATTTAGAGGGCAAAATTTTTAACACATTAATTAATTTTAATGTTAACAAGCAATATAGTGTTTCTTTTTTCTCACAGGCTATTCTTTGCACTCATGATGCCATCGCGCAGAAAGATTACTATCCCCATCTCCCTGATATACCTTCTGATGCTGATGAAGAAGAAGAAACAGTCAAAATTGTTCAGCTAGTCAAAAGTGATGAACCACTGGTACACATGTTTTTAATATATTAATAACCAAAATAATGCCAAGCAAAACTCATTGGGCTGTCTTGGACATTGGACCCTCAAATGAGAAAATTAAAATATAATTTACCATTCAAGATAAGTAATTATTTACTTACAAATATTGGCATAAATATACATTTTTTTTTTTAAATATAAATCTCTTTATTTATTAAATATATATACTACTATAATTTGAAATAAATAAATTAAAACACACACAATAAAATAAAATAAAATACACAAGCTCTGCGTGGCAAGGCCGCACTATCTTCAAAACCAAATGATTTGGCAAGTGGTTTAAAGGCGATATTTAGGCGAGTAGTAGGCCAATGTATGGCCTATTTTAAGAAAAAAATCTAGAGGTGTCACTACTTCACAGCCACATAAAAAAAATGTATATTTTTAAATTGGTCTTTTTTTAATTTTTTTATAGGACCACTAGTATTCGTTTTTTAGGTGGCGATGCAAATCTATCTCAACAACATCATTTAAAAATTTGAAGCAAAACATTTGAATACATCCAGAAAAAACAAACATTAAAAAAAATAATTGAAAAAATCATAAGTCAAAAACTATTACATGTAGGATGTTCATACTCGGCTAAAACATTCTTCATTACAAGAGGTACTCACAAAAAAATCCCCGAGCCCATTTAATGTAAGGGCCGACTTACTATGGAAACCCGGCTATAGCCTTTGTGTCGTGTACCACGAATACACATGCTGGTGGCCCGGATTATTGAAATGATCATACGAGATCTTAGGCATCCCATATCTGAGCTAAGGGATCTGTCCCAGCGATCGGCAATAGCCTCTCCGAGGTTTTTTACAAATGCGGACATTTGTGGAGCAAATACTCCGTCAACTGTTGCTACAAGTGGAGTAAAAGTGGCATGTCGCATTTTGCAAGCATTACAATATTTCCTATGTTTTTCATTTTCAACAGATTTTAGTACAGAAATGACAGATATCGAATAATGTCTCTCTCTGAGAATTCCATACACCTCGACCAGATAACGGGCGAATTATGTGGAGAGCAGGTTATGTGGAGACTTACCCCACATAACCCGCTAACGCCTTCAGAGATAATTGGTTCTTTAGTTAAGTTTCCCCATGCGTGTTGACATAGTTCGTAAACTAGATCTCGAATTTCATTATGACGACGTGTTATTAAGCCGCTCGTTTTGAAGCAAAGAGCATCGTCAACATTGAAATCATCATTTCCGCAACCATCACATGATTTGGGCATAGAAATAGGTGTTCGGTGATAGCGAGTTGCTAGAGCATCTCTGAATTCCAATGGAAAGTGATCTTTTATTGTCGGTATGAAAGAGAGCCAATTGGATGATTTTGTTTTCATCTTTGTAGAAATCAAACGTTCAATTGCTCTCTTCTTTGTAGGTGGAAGTTTCTCCAGGACGGTGACCATAAGTTTGTCATCAAGAATATCCTCTTTACGGCCGTCTTTGCGTGCATCTTTCAAAAGTTTTTTCTATTAGAGCGGTTGAGAGAGCTGCACAGCCTTTTTTGGAAGTTTCATAATCTAAATTGGTCAGCCTGGATGGATCTGAAATTGCTAGACCACCTTTATGAACTGGTAGAGAAAAAAGGGCTATTTCTGTGGGTGAGACCTCACCTCCCAATAGAGTAGGCAAGAAATTGGAATGTAATGAGTGAGTCAGGGCTCAAATAATTCATTGGTATAATTTAAGACTCGCGATAGAAATGACCACTGAAATTGAGCTGCTTTCGTGAGGCCTGTGTAGGCAGCTTGAGTTGAGTCTTTGCAAATATGTGTTAGTTTTTCAATAGTGGATATCCAATTATTAACTTTATTTTTTACAAAGTCTTCTTTTCCTTCACCAATGTAGCTGCCCAGAAAGCGTGATCCGGTTATTACAGTAACATTAGTTCCCTTGAAAATATTATTATTTATTTATTTTAATGGCGTCTTCCCTTGAAAATATGGAGGGCCGTTTGTTTGTCAGTCTCAGAGACTGTTAAGAATGACTTTTTATCTACCCATATCCAGGTCCTATGTTTCTAATTTTATCCCAGCATTGACGACGGCTTTGAAGCTTCCCTTGGGCAGAAGAATCGTCAGCATACCAACATTGGTTAGTTGTCTGTTCCATTTTAAGTTTATATATTATTGGTAAAGTTGCAAGGGCGTATAATGGCATCGCAAGAGGGTCACCTTGAGTTACTCCTCGTGTGGTTGCCGAGTTAGAATAGTGCCACTCCATGTCTTCCCGTGGATGTTGTAAGAGACGACTAAGGGAATAAAGGCGTGTAGTACTGTTAGGCGATGGGCTTGCAACCTGTCACTAATACGCTGGTAAACATCTTAGCCTAATTGTGCAAATTGTGGTTATAGAATTATCAACAAGTTTTTAGAGATGTTTGTAATTCTGTAGCTCTGCCTACCCCACTCTGGGAACGAAGGCGTGAGATTATGTATGTATGTACAACTTAAGCTGTAGGTATGTCCAATAATAAGTATGGAATATCGAAATAAAACAAAGTCATAGAGTATAACAAATATTAAAAAGAAAAAAAAATACACACGAATTGAGAACCTCCTCCTTTTTTTGAAGTCGGTTAAAAACAAAACAAATTCTGAAAGTTCTTTGAAATAAGTTTTATTTATTATATACTTAATTGTAATGAAAACGGACAGTATGTGCTATTCTTAAATCAAGATTTTTTGACAAAGTTTATCTGCTTGATCTTTTAGATTTTAAGCAGTGTACAAACATAAGTAGGCGTAGACATGTGCGCCGCGCCGATTCGCCGCCGATCTTACGCCGCCGCTGATATTTTTTCTATGCTGCGACGGCGTTAAATCGGCGTGAAACCATATCTACATACATAGGTGGTCACATAATTAGAAATGCGTGAGGTTTTCCCATACAATTACCTACTAATATAAATTATTAATATTGACAACCGATCATAAAGTTCTTTACCAATTTTATTGTAGTGTTAGTTATCGTCAACTGATAGACTAAGGTTTAAATTATGTAAAATTTATCTCAGTTTTAACTAAAACTTCTTTATAAGGATTTGAAAACTAGTCTTTGGTATTCATACAGTTTTTTAATCCCTTTAAAGCATAAGGTCCGTTTTTGACAGAGTTACGCCACAACCCGAGGCCTAAAAACTTCCCTCGCCGTATGTGGATAAGGACCAATAAGTTGGACCATAGTTAAGCGTAGTTCACCATACAAACAACGAAGGCGAAAAAAGTTATGTTGTGCGACGAAAAGCATCCCTACAATTGTATAGCAAATTTTCGTGTCACAACGGAAAAGTTTCATATAAAATTTAATTGCTTGAGTTAGCATGCCCTACTTTTTGGCCCTTATAGCCATGTGCCTCGGACGTGAATTAAGCAGGTTTTAACATGAGAATAAATAGTAACTATATTTCGTTTTTTTAGCGCTAGAAATTCGGTAAACAAAGAAGCAGGTGTCGTTAACCTTTTTCTTCAGAAGATAATAATGTATTAATACGATAATAACAATAAAAACAAACTTTGATGGAAAATTAAACTCGACAACTAAAAATAATAAAATATTCTGGGACAACTAGGTCCCTAGAACGTATCGCACTCGCAAGACATACGACAAGAGAGTGACGTTTAATAAATAAAAACAAAGATGAACAAACAAGCATCGAAATATAATAAGTATGGAAGGGTAACAAAAACAACTGCCAAATCCTCTCCAAAATACCCAATTTTGAAATGAAAAGATATTAATCGTACTGCTAGATCAAAACAATATTAACTCCAAATCCTTCCTAGTTTTGTTTCAAGTTCATAGAAGTTGTCTTAAAGTTGATTTTAAGTTTCATTTTGAGTTACTACTGTTTTGATCGAGTAGTGCGTTATGTATCGATTGTTTTCGATAATCAACTAAATATTAATTTAGTTAAGGTTTGAAGTCATTTATGTTAGATATTGATATAACGTTTGAGTAGACATCAATTTCAGTAGGTAAGGTTTTCATACCGTTTGAATGACAAAAATCTGCATTTTTTTAAAGTAGTGTTTTGACAAACTTACTGATTATTCTCCTTGAATCATTTAATACTCGTATTCTTATGTTATATGTTACACTATTATAAAGTTGTAAAACAGTACCTATATCTTTACAGTCAGCGTCAAATAGTCTTTAGCATCCAAATTGCCAAACATATGGCGACACATGTTTAATCTGACAGGCATAAAGATATGTGACAATATATACGCGGTTGTTTTGTTGTGATAATAGCTTAATTACAAAGATCATCATACTTAGTTAATTAAGTTTTTGCGAGAATAAGATTATACCTAAGCATGCATATGCATATCGATCATAAGTTAAGCAGGCTCAGGTACCTAATCGATGTGTGATAAACCACTCGACGTCTAATAAGTACTCGATGTCATTAAAATATCTATATATATAAAAGGCAAACCTGACTCACTGACTTATATATCAACGCACAGCCGAAACTACAGGAAATTTGGTACAGGGGTTCCTTTCATGATGTAAGTGAGCATGAGCACTAAGAAAGGATTTTTGAAAATTCATCCCCTAAGGCGTTAAAATAGGGGGAGTAGCGGGAAACTAATTCTACGCGTACGAAGTCGATGGCGTCCTCTAGTTATTAATATTATTGTAAATAAATGTTGACAACGTCTTCCAGTTTTTGAGATGACATAATCCGGTTCATCAAAATAGATGCTGCAAATCCAATATTCGCTACGCCATTCGCGACGAACTGCACCCACCCAAGCCAGACCGCGTTCTTAATTTTTTAGAAAACTTAGAAACGTATCACCTATTTGTTTTATTATGTAAACTAACGATAGTAAAGATGCCATGAAATTTAATTTCCTACTCATTCAAAGGTAGTTGCTTGTAATTCACATTTTTCAAAGATATATTGCATAACATCGGCCATGACATTTTAGTATGGTAATACCTATTTAAATTTCAACAACTTATTAATGAAAATAAATATCGCTTTGTTTTGCGTCTGTGTGGGTCCTGCACCAATTCACAATTCAACTCAGCATTTTTGCAGCATTATTTAAATCCGGTAATCATTAAATCGAATTATTTTTGTTGTAATTATAAACAACGGTTGGACACTACATCAGAAAGTCGTCTGATAGACGGTTCCGCACTAAGTATTAGCTCCACCCACCCCGCCGGCCCTAAGTCAGTGGGGCCGATTTTGAGCGTGAGTTACTCTTCCATACTTATTATTATTTCGATGCAAATAAGGTAATGGCGGACATTAGCTCCATCCCTGTCATTCGTCATTCGATACTAGGTATATCGAAAGAAAGAGATGGAGCTAACGTAACTTCGAACTTCGATTTTCAAAGTAGGCCCCAGTATTCGTAGTTTAACTTTGATCATAGTGTTTTTTTTTTACGGGAAACTGAAGGTCTCAATTTTTTCTATTTAATCTAGTTGAAAAAACAGGAAAACTGATTACGAGGGGCGGCTGAAAAGTTATCTACCTAGCCTATACGTAATTAAAAAAAAAACTGGCCACTATGAATTCATCTTTATTGACTGTTATTTTTTCAAAACTTTGAACGCTCATTTGTTTCTTGCTTTTCATTTGTTTTTTGCACGTCGTTGCTTGGAACATGTCTCTTGAAAAAACTAATTTGATTAAAATTGAGCAGCGTAATACGCCATCGCAGATCCAAGGAACTTAATACGCCATCGCAGATCAAACAGCGTATGTTACCTGCATACCCCGTTATCAGTGTTGCAGAATCATTGAAAACGCTAGGGATGGCATTGCTCATATATTTTTTTAACATTTGCCTAGGTATATTTTCATTTTCATTTTCATATTGATGCAACTTTTTTAATTTATTAATTTTAAGTTTTAAAACAAAATAAAATCTCTTTTCGGCCAGTAATTAAATGAGGTTTTATTCTTTTTTAACTTCATAATAGGTGGTTGCGTCATTTATTTTTCAATATTGATTAATTTCTATCTTATTATTCAGTTAATAATCATTGGTGGACACAAAAATAAATCCTCATTTGATCGAATATTAAATGCAATAATTTCATAATCTCGTGATGTAATTTGCTATGACTATGACATGGTTTAACATCAGAATCTATAACGATTAAATATGCTCATTTAATATAAATATTAAAATCTCGTATCGAATCATAATAAGCCACAAAATTTAAATATATAACACTCAATTGCTCTAATGTCAAGGTGTGTACGACTAGAGGCACGATGCTGCCTCGGTAGAACAATTGAAATCACGGGCTGAAGCAATGAGGCACATGCCCCGGGCAACAAAATGGCGCCGATGATCGTTTTAAACAGCTGATTGATGTCACTCAGCCATTTTGATATCTGAAGCCATGAAGTCCAAAGCTTAAAGTGATACTCTTGCATTTATTGTGATTAAAATTATAATTTGATTAAAAATAATAAAAAACCGCCACAATGGTGGACAAAACTGATATATAAAGAAATAAATAATTACGAGGAAACTTTGCTTCGCGAAATTCTCGCTCTCAATGAACATAATTAATTGATGAAAGGACCTTATCTGTAGTGTCCTTCGATCAAAATTAATGAATGGTTGGATCGACTACGAAAAAAATAACCAAGACCGAAAAAACATTTCAAAGGGGTCGATTAGGCCCGTGGGCTGAGTTGACTATAAAAATATATAAATAAATTTCGCAGTGGGCATCTCAGCCCGCGGGCCAAGTGAGGTGTGGGCTGAGTTGACCAAAGAATGATAAATAATTTTGATCGAAGGACACTACAGATAAGGTACTTTCATCAATTAATTATGTTCATTGAGAGCGAGAATTTCGCGAAGCAAAGTTTCCTCGTCATTATTTATTTCTTTATATATCAGTTTTGTTCACCATTGTGGCGGTTTTTTGTTATTTTTAATCAAATTATAATTTTAATCACAATAAATGCAAGAGTATCACTTTAAGCTTTGGACTTCATGGCTTCAGATATCAAAATGGCTGAGTGACATCAATCAGCTGTTTAAAACGATCATCGGCGCCATTTTGTTGCCCGAGGCATGTGCCTCATTGCTTCAGCCCGTGATTTCAATTGTTCTACCGAGGCAGCCTCGTGCCTCTAGTCGTACACACCTTGACATTAGAGCAATTGAGTGTTATATATTTAAATTTTGTGGCTTATTATGATTCGATACGAGATTTTAATATTTATATTAAATGAGCGTATTTTAATCGTTATAGATTCTGATTTTAAACCATGTCATAGTCATAGCAAATTACATTACGAGATAATGAAATTATTGCATTTAATTTTCGATCAAATGAGGATTTATTTTTGTGACCACCAATGATTATACGTACCTACTGCTGTCGAGGATTAAACGAAGCTGTTCGATAGAGGACACCAAGACCTAACGAGTTCACCAACATATGTAAGCGATTTTTCGCTGTTCAAACGTTATTTAGGTTTTTGTTAAAAAATATACAACAACCATTTAGGTCACCACGTCAAGCTGCTGATAAAATTTTAACAGTTAAGCTGCGGTTTAGCTGCTGCTACAGTGGGTTCGGTTCAGGAGGATTTAGTTGCATTTACCTTGGTACCCAAAACTTACTAGGTGGATTGTCTAGATAGTAAGATTCCTTGATGTGGAAAACGCTCGCATTGCAATATTCCAAAGTACGACTTGCTAAGCATAAGGCCCAAATGATCATAACATCCAATCTGGCCGAATAGTTAGTTATAGTTGTCTTAGTAGCATTCAAATTGGAAAATATAAAAAAGATCTAAGTAGCAATTCGTCTAGATTGCAGAATGTCAATACATAATTTTAATATCACCCGCATGGTACTTTAAAGGCAATTACTAGCCACTTACTTACATTATTGTCAATTCGGTATTGACAAGTAAGATCCCTTTTCCTCGGTTGAATACTGTTTTGAATAGATGGAAGATACGATACGTTTAACGCATCATAAAATCTTCTTTCGACGTAGTGTTGCAATTGCGTCGTTTTATCTATAAGGACATTTTGTAACCAAGATGTTATACGATTCAGACCTTTTGCTAACACTGTCGTTGTACACCCAAGACCTTATACAATTTGATCGTTCTGCCTACTTGTTCATTAAACTACTTAAGTTTTGCTAAGTGAGTCTTTATAAAACTAAGGCCTTGTTGTTTGATCAGTAGTTAAACTAACTAATTGTTAAAATTCGAAAAAGCAATGGGAAATTTGACACATTTCTTTGAGATTTTAACCATTAGTAACGTTTTTTGACCATTAGTTAGTTAACTACCGATCAAACAACAGGCCATAAGACCATTTTCTAAGCATGTCAAAAAACAAACAAGTCATTTTGCTTGCCTACTTATGGCTGAACCCTATATTCAAACCATGGATAGATAGGCTTACCTACTTTGGATTAAAAATTGACACATTTTGTATGGGCAAAAGTGAAATTTTAGCCCGAAGTAAGCCTTATCTGTCTGAGGTTTGAATATTGGGTTCGGCCATTAATCATTTTACAACAAAAAACCATCCGTTAGTTTATTAGAAAACACAATAATAGTAATGAGGGCGCCACTGGATGCTCGGTGCAGTCTTAAAGTTGCTGTCATAAAGAATACCAGTTTTTACCAAAAGAAAGACGTCCACAACAATCTTCGTAAATCTAACTCAAACACAAACTACTAATGGTCTAAGATCCGAATAGGAGAAGATTTGGACCGGGCTGTTTATTCGATGAAAAGTATTTTATATCAAATTTAATACGCTAAATAATATGTGGCGAATAGGGAGGCTGAAAAATTTGAGTCCAGTACTTATATCATTAATTTTTTTATTAAAAATGAACTTTTTTTTAAATTGCAAATGTTTGTTTAATAGACAAATTACATACTAATCGAAAGTATGAAGTCTATAGAATATGCAAACGTTAGGTTTGGTGCAAATTACTAGTACCGACTTACCTGTTTATACCTGCCTACCCAATAGCTTGACGAGAAAAAAAAAGTCAAACTAACGTTTGCATATTCTATAGGCTTCATACTTTCGATTGGTATGTAATTTGTCCATGAAACAAGCTATTGCAATTTTTTAAAACGAAGTTAATTTTTTAATTTTTTATAAATTATATACTGGACTGAAATTTTTCAGCCTACCTATTCGCCATATATTACTTAGCATATTAAATTTGGTATAAAATACTTTTTATCGAATAAACAGCCCGGTCCAAATCGTCTCCTATTCGGATCTCTTACTATAAGGTTAATAAAGTTCACATATCGGTTTTATTGTACAAAACCTGCGCAAAATAACTGTATTTTTGATTTTATTAAGCTTTTAGGATCTTGCAAAAAATAATTAATTAATGTCCTCTGTCGACCAGCTTTTGATTCTCGACAAAAGTTAAAACTTGTATATACCTGCACGCGTACCTTGTTAGAATCTCAATACGGTTATGATTACCGGCTTTTCTGCCAATATCTCGTTAATTTGTATCTGTGAAGATTATATTCCTAGCGATTTTTAAATTTAACAGAAACGTCTGTTACGAAATTCTAAACTATATTAAAGCGAAAACAAATCGTCGGTCTTAGGAAGGATTCGAACCTACATCTCCTCTGGCTCTCCGGGCCGATGCAGGCGCATTACCAATTATGACACCAAGACCCTACTTAAGATCCACGAAATTAGTAATCGCTTGATGTGCGTAAATCCGATTTGGGAAATAATATTACAGTGGAAAAGTTTTCTTAACTATGTCTTATTTCTGTAAATATTTTCAATTTGCCTATAACTCTGTGCAGCAACAAAGTTTATTAGTTTTCAAGTTATTCAGTTTTTTGTATATTTACAGACAAAATCCGTTTTTCTTTTCAATAGGTATTATTAGAGCATGAATACCGGTATTCGATACTATCGAAAAACCGGAATATCGGACTAAAATTCCGATATTATAAAACCGATATTCAAACTCTAAAAATACCGGTATTTCGATATTTTTTTGATATTACATTAAATAATATAATTATTAATTTCCAATAACGTAACGTTTTATTTTTATAGCCCCATCAAAGCATGTAGTTTTTAACTAGCTATAGGATGCATTATTCCCGAGTTCCCGACCATTTATTGCATAAAATGTAACTTATAATAATTTAAGAATGCACTATGCACTACATATTTCTCATAGAGGAGATTCTAAATATCGGGGATGAAACGTTGAATTTATTTGAAATCATCACTAATAATATTAGTTAATATATTATTTCTTATAATAGATTACGATTACCTACAAGAAAAAAATCTTGATTTTGACTATACAGTTAAAATCATAGCTGAAAGCAGGCGGGTTTTAAGTTTTTTTTTTAATAATTTAATTTCTCTTGTTCTTTTTTGGGTGTTTTTAAGAAGATTATTTTAATATTTTTGATTATTAGGTAAGTTAAGATACTCGCATGTGTAAAAACAATTCGAAGTTTAAATTCACGATATTTTGAATGAATTTGCATCGCGTGAGGTGATTTATTATTTTTAGGGCCTCAAACTTTGCCCACCTAAATTGGCAATCTAGGTCAGTTCAAAAATCATTAGTTTTTAACATTTTTGTATGAATATAGAAAAAATATCGAAATACCGGAAAACCGGTTTTTAAAATTTCAATATCGAAAAAATACCGGTATTGGAAAAATGCGGCGATATTAGATGCTCTAGGTATTATGTCTGAATTTTTGGAGAAAAATAATAATTGCAATTGTACCAATTATGACTTTTATAAGAAGAAGACTAAAATATGAAAGCTTACAAAAAACGTCAGGCTTGGACTTCGTTCTTATTCTTACTAATATTATAAATGTGAGTGTGTCATTGATTTAATATTATACTAGATACACATTACACAATCCTGCACAAAAATGTATTTATAATATAAACTGTCCCAAATTCAGACACATGTAATCATCGCTAATTTTTACCTTAAACACTCATGCAAATAAGAACTCAATGTACTAGCCATCAAGTGTCAACCAACGTTTCAAAAAATTGAAAACTTTTTAGTGGAATGGCCATTATTATAATATCTATCTATCTATATATATAAAAGGCGAAACTGACTGACTGACTTAGATATCAACGCACAGCCGAAACTATTGTACATAGAAACTTGAAATTTGGTACAGGGGTTCCTTTCATGATGTAAGTGAGCACTAAGAAAGGATTTTTAGAAATTCAACCCCTAAGGGGGTGAAATAGGGGGGTAAAGTTTGTATGGAAATTTTCTGAATTCTGGACTTAGAAGTATGAAAATAGGTATATAAGTTCTCGATTACCATTAAAAATGATCTGTATAGGTGAAACGGACAAAATTCGCCCCTAAAGGGGTGAAATGGAGGGGTAAAGTTTGTATGGACATCTCTGGACTTAAAAGTATACAAATGGGTATATAAGTTCTCGATTACAATTAAAAATCATCTGTGTAGGTAAAATAGACAAAATTCCCTCCTAAAGGGGTAAAATGGGGGGTAAAGTTTGTTTGAACATTTTCCCAATTCTGGACTTAGCAGTATGAAAATTGGTATATAGGGTCCTGATTACAAATAAATATGATCTGCGTAGGCAAAGAGAAAGAAAGAAGAAGTAGCTTTCTACTTATTAGGGTGGAGATTCTATGCGCTTTTTTATTTCTGGACTTGGACTGGAGAATATGACTGGTCTCAATTTAAAATGATCCGTATGGTGAAGTTGGCCATTTCAATGGGGAGGAGGTTTTTCATACAAAATGTACAACTAAAATGTAGAAATTAAATTGATATTTAAAATGATGTGTGAAATAAATTTGCTAATAAGTATGCAGTACCTAACTTAAAGATTACTTATCAGGTTGTGCATAATAAAATCAATAATATTAAGGGAGCGTAATTTTTGTGTGATTATCCGTTGTTATTTGTCTTTTACCTAATTTACAAAATATTATGTACAGTGCAATCTAGAATATACTTGGTGTTCTAGAGTTAGATTCTGTTCTCGCCGGAAGCACACGAAATAATTAATTTACTCTCCCGCTTTGCATAACTTTTCATAAATATTTTGAAAAGTTGAGCCAATGTTATACAACTTCCTAAAATAACCCTTAGCTCATTGCATTATAGTCGCTTTATGATTGATTCCATAGGTATAACTTTATGTCACAACGATCGTTCGATTGTCATTCAATTCAAAAATTCCAAGTACCAATTTCACCATACGATGTTAAATTTAATCAACGTTAATCGCCTGTTAGTTCATACATTTTGACAGCTGTTCACGCTCTAATCGTCGCTTAAGTGGATAACATCGTATGGTGAAATAGCTACTAAAAGAGGTACACCGGCGGATTAAATTAATGCAAGTTGACAATTGCAATATGTAATGTAATGTACCTGACTACAAAATATTCCAGCAACTACACAATGATACACAGTCTGGGCAATATGAGGCAGCTCTACAAAAAATTGGCGAAGATCCACTTTAATTAAACCGCGAATTCTGTAATATTGTACAAATCCCAGATGATCTTAAAAATAACGTTTAACCCAAAACAATATTATAAAAAATAGATACCTACCTAATGTTGGTGTGAGAGGGCAATATTAGCACCGACAAACAACACATTCAGAAGCAAACTGTTTTTTCTCAATTGGTAACTCATGTTGCATGCTCACGAGTATCCAGCCCACAAAATCTTCATGCGAAAGATGGCAAAACAAAAAATAATTTATACTACTTAAATGTATTAACCTAAATAATTCAACTTCTTTTTAAACTTTGAGCTCAATATTACATGCGTTTAAAAGATCATTCTGGCCAGGGACTGAGGTCCGTCAAACTATAAAATTACTTAAAACTATTAATTTACTTAACTGCGATAAACGAGTTCTACGCGGACGAAGTCGCGGGCAAAAGCTAGTTTACGATAAAAGTGAACATCGGACGAATGGAGTCGCATTTCTCATTTTTATATTGTATTAATTTTAACGAAATGACCAAAAACTTTTGAGATGTTATATAAATGCTGTAATTGTATTACACAACTTAAGCTATATATACAGTAATAATAATAAACAAAACTAGGTCTTATCCTAACTAGCTAAACTTAAAGTTGAACCTTTTCCTTAATAGAAGTTTAATTTAATGTATATATTTTTTTAGACCCACATTTACGGTACTTTATTTTATTGCAATGTAATGTAAACATTATCTCATGGTTATTATTTGCTCGCCCTTTTCTTTACTCAACAAAAGGAAAGGGCTCACTTTTGACACACTGACAGATACTTTTGTTTAAAGATTGTAAAATCATGTTTTAATGGTCGTTTGTATTTTTTGAGATTAAGATGAAAACTATTGAGTGACATTTACTTACATTCAAGACAGATATTGCAGATTTAGTCAGTCTGCTAAAGCCTTTCTCCGTGGTATATACGTCTGTCGTACGAAAATGGGTCAAACACATAACAGATGACTTATTTGGCTAGAACAGTTGTCATTTTGCACGTCGTAGAGGATTTCGTGGAAAGCTTTAATTAAAAAATATAAGAAATATTATTATAAACACTTTTGTTGTCATAAGTCAAAACAAACCAACTCGATTTATTAAAATTAAAAAAAGTAAAGCTACTCCATATATTTTTGTTTCGTAATATGGCATAATTTGTATGTACAAAAAAAAACATGAAATCATTATAAGTTTAAACTTGAATTATAAATAAATAGAATTTACGTAAAATCATACTTTTCTTTTATTTTTTTGTTGTTATTTTTGCAGATTTTTACTGCAAATTTCGTTATGTTATGATTGACAACTGCCACTGTCTGTGGTCGGAACAAGACTAATAGCAAAACTACTGCCCAAGTCGATTAGGAAATAGTTTTGACTTGCCATTTTTTCCTGCTGATTGTGTATCTATATATATATTAATATAAATCAATGTAGTGTGTTGTTTGTTTGAATCGTTTTAACAGTTCAACGCCACAATCGTTCGATGTCAAATTCGGGCCGGAGTTAGTTTATAGCTCGAACAGGTATTTTTATCCTAGAAAATTGGTCAGTTCCCGAGGGAACACCTATAAACGACTTATATCCAGACGAATTATAACGAAACGACGAAAAGACGAACTGCGGGCAAAGGCTAGCTCAAATATATAAATAGTTCCGGGTGACTGACAACTTTGGGCTACTATTGTTACAACATAAAATAATAATATAATTAATATGATATTTAAAGAAGACAATAACTAATTCCATTTAGAAATAGCAGCTAAGTTTTTTTTTACTAGTAATCAGTAAAAACTATTTAAATGCAGAGTATCTATAATATTGTTATAAGATTTTCAGTCTCAGATACTATTATTTCAACCGAGGTTCAGTTTCTAAACATGATATTTACTTCACCTAGTATTTAATTAATCTTGGAGGTATGAAAATTGAAGCCATTGTTTTTTATTAAAAGGGTGGAGCTCAGAGTGCAGAGCCAATCGTGGTAAGTTTATGCCGATACCTTGATGCTAGTTCTTTAACGCTTTCAGTTCACCGTAACCCTGTCTTGTGGATGTACTCACATACTTTTATTTAATTTCTCCGTCCGTTCCTCTTACAACCACCCTCATTTTCGATGCATAATTTCAATTCTTATTAGCTGCTATCTCTAGATGTTTATGCAAACTGTGCTCTGCTATTTAAATACACTTTTTTTTTAGTTTCAAGCTGTTATCTGTCTACTCTCTTGTTACTTATTGCTTATTTAATATTGATTTTATTTTATCTTCCGTTTATTATTTATCGCTAATGACAAGTGGATATGTTATTATGTACTTATTTAACTTATTTAAGATGTTCATAATCAATGTCGACTTAAAAGCGGCGCGGATTTCAGTATTAAAGATAAACTTCTGTGGGTCGTATCCGAGGCGGCTGACACTGAGTAGGGTCAGTCTATATCTATACTCCGTTTGTATAGGTACTTAAAAAAATGTATACAATCCAAACCACGAGGCATTGTTAAACAGCCAATCAAAACTGTTTTACCGCACTTTGACGTACGAGGGGTGCCTTTTAAGTTCTGTCGTTTGAAATAACTAAAGACAATTTAAGTGTTAAATGGTATTTATTGTTTTTCAAAGTAATCACCGTGATATATAATACACTTTTTCATTCGATCGAACCAGTTTTCGAAACACTTATTCCATTCCGAAGTCGGGGTCTCCAAAATGGCAGTTTTGTATGCGTCAACCGCTTCTTCAGGCGTCCGGTACCGTTGACCACGAAGTCGTTGCTTGATTTTTGGAAAAGTGAAGAAGTCATTAGGGCTTAAGTCTGGACTGTACGGCGGGTGATCCAAATTTTCGACGTCTTGTTCTTTTAAAAACGCAGTTGTCTGCCGGGCGGTGTGCGAGCTAGCATTATCGTGGTGCAGTACTATACGACGTCTTGGGTTATTTTTTCGGAACTCGCCGATAACTTCTGGTAAACAAACAGTGGTATACCAGTCAGCATTAACTGTTTTACGATCTTCGAGCACGATGGTCGCAACGTGGCCACTTTTCGCTACAAACGTGGCGACCATTTTTTTCGAAGTGCTCCGTGAGCGTATTACTTTGGTCGGTTTTGGCTCATCTTGAAACACCCAAACAGTCGACTGCTGTTTAGAATCCGGATCGTAGGCATATATCCAAGATTCGTCACCACTGATAATGTCATAAACGTGTTTAGAGTCTCCTCGGTTGAATTGCCGCAGAGTTTTGCGGCAACATCTAACGCGAGCCGTTTTTTGGTCTTCACTAAGTAAATGTGGTATCCAGTGTGAGATCAATTTTTTTACACCTAAGTGATCATGCAATATATTTTGAACACTGGTCCCTGGAATGCTTAATGAAGCTTCTATCTCGCGGTATGTCGCATGGCGATCTTCGACGATCAGTTGCCGTACAGCATCAATGTTTTCCTGGGTTACAGCTGTTTTTGGTCGGCCTTCACGATGCCTATCACTAAGACTAGAGCAACCACGTTGAAATTCCAAATACCAACGTTCCACAGTCCGGATGCATGGTGCTTCATTTTTAAAAACCGTAGTCAGCTCTTCAAAGCACTGAAGACGCGTTAAACCCCTTTTAAAGTTGTAAAATATTATCGCACGTAAAATTTCCATTTTCACAACCGACTTGTCAACTTTGAACCGACGCTGTACTAAAACGAATCGGCCGATCTCGAGACATTCTTTTGTTTTTGAATTCTAAATTCAAATATTTTAAGATGATACTAGTTTTTTTTTAATAATCACGGGAGTTTTGCAAACGACAGAACTTAAAAGGCAGCCCTCGTATAGATGACTTTCACCTCTTAGTTGTGCTGAAACATGGTTGTTAAGAAATGTGTTTCTTATTCTTTTTAGTTTTGCTGGAACCGGCTAATTCAGATATTTTAGTTTTTCTGTTGTTTGCTTTTTCATATTTAATGATCCGTCTTGCCCATAATACCTATATTAGATCGATACACATAATTCAAATGTTATTTTGTAGGTTATGGTAAAAACTACTATCACAAATTATACTTAATTAAATATGTGATTGAACAAATAAAACTTATAATTATACCCTACATACATAGTAAAAAAGTTGATGCACAAACCTTTGCGAAAATCGTAACGAAACAGCACAAACTCTTTTTTTCTCTTTACAACCAATGATATTTTACATTAAGATACGTCATCTGCGCGCAAAAGCGTTCCTCGAAAAGGAAGGTAATTGCCTTACTATCGTTCAGTCACGCCGTGTCCGCTGACACGCGCGCGTCAAAAACAGTAAAGTTTTATTACCGAAATGCAACAAATATAAGTCATAAAAAAATTACGTCTTATGTTTTTCGAGGCTGCCGAAATTATACTGTAACTATAAAAGGAAGAAAGGATGTCTTATTTCATTCGTAAGTACCGTAAATATTCCTTACATTATGTTTTACATCGCCATACTTTGTGTAATTTGCATCGGTGGCGTCACTGTCACCTATGAAACAAGAGCTAAACAATTAGATATTGCATGAGTGGGATAAAAACGGGTAGCTATATGGCAGCCATGAGCGGCCACACCGCGACATTCGGGTACGCAATTTGAAACAACTATTTATCTCTTTCTAACAATAGCGTTCGCTACGAATTGCCGTCTTTGTCTGTAGAAATATGGCACCGTAGCAACTGTCAGTAATTGGCGACGGTTTTCGAATGCGTTTAGTATGAGCATAACGTATCTAAATATAAAATATCATTGTTTACAACAAACGAGCGCTTAAATTGTTTTGGTCAAACTTGTTGGCGTCGCCGTCCGCATGCTGAATCATGGCGGCGAGTGTCAAAGCGACATCTATTACCGATATTTAGTAAAATCCATTATTATTTTTACCCGCATTATGCGTATTGCTCGGGACTGCCTGAATTGTATGTATAACTATGCCAAATTACAGCTTTGTAGTACCAAGAGTCTCTGAGTTAGACCACGGGCAGATGGACTGTCCGACAGACGGACATGGCCAAACTAATTAAAATTAAAAAGGAAGTCAATGGTGAAAAATATGGGAGCCCTTCGACTCCCATAATTTTATTGTCTCGATTTTCGAAAGTCAGAAATTTGTATCCATATTATTTTTAGTCATAATAATCAATAGTCATAATCTTTGTTAGGTATAACGACGGACGGAACGGATTAAGTACTATAATGTTACATATCATACAAGACAAAAGTTATAAAATTGATCAGCAAACTATCAAAAGGCATGCGGTTTATTTTTCATAAATATTGTAGGTCATATTTTTATATTTACTATTATTTTTATTCATATTATTTTATACTCTAATGTTTTAAAGGACTAATTTTAAAATTCATAAATAATACATGTCATACATAAACAAAACACCGGCTTACAAAAAAATACCCCTATCAGAAAAGTAGGTTAGGTTAGGTTAGAACTGTGACCCCTAATTAGTAGTGCCATGGGGAAGGAGAGGAATATAGCTTATCTTATCGGTGGAAAGACCTACACTGCTGACCAAAACTAGAATCATAAATATGAGGTAGGTTATGTTAGTTATTCAACAGGCCCGAAGGGCCAAACCACCCAGAAAAAGGAGCTCCGTCGACTCCATTCAATTTTAATTAGAAATAGAAATCATTGGTCAATAGTGCGGCTTAGTAGTGCACTAAAATTTTCAGATAAATAATTTTCAATCTTGTAAGCGTTGTTTAAAATAAAAAATCCTTTTGAAATTCTACCATTCAATACAATCAGCACATTGAATGTTATGACCAATAACGGTATGGCATTCGATAGTTATGACTAATGAAAAGGGGGTTAAGGAAATTATGACTATTGAAATTATGACCAAAGACAAAATGACGAGCAACGATTATGAAAAACAACGGTATGGATAAAACAAATCGAAAGATTAATGTTATGGGAGTCAATATAGACCCGAAAAATATTTTAATGTAGGAAATTGTAAATTGCATAATTTTAAATGGACTACTACTCACACAAATTTAAAATTAAGTACTTAACGAACAAAAATAACTTTGTTTCCAAAAATAGCAAAGTAAATAAACCTAAAGATAGTAAATGAATCAAAACGCTTATTAACATTACAAATCCTTTCTTGAAATCTGTCACTAAAGAACGAGAGGAGATGGGATTTCATGAATGGGAAAAACCCACCTGATGCGATGTTTTGGCAGGGTGCGACGATAAAGACGGACGAGGAGACGGGCAAGATCGTGATCGCACGCGTGATGCACGGCGGCGCCGCCGACCGCTCGGGGCTCATCCACGCCGGGGACGAGGTCATCGAGGTCAACGGCATCACCGTCGAGGCCAAGACACCCGCCGACGTGCTTGCCATCCTGGTAACTCTCTTTTACTTCCCTTGTGTTGTTTTATTTCTCCGAGGCAGTTTTCAAATCGTCGGTATCATTTTTATGTCTGTTCCCCGATTACTCAAACACCGCTATACCGTTTTGAAAAATTATGTTTTTGTCTGAAAGGGTGGACTTTGTTATGATCACTAGTTTAAAATTAGAATAAAAAACCGCCTTCGAAAGGCGGGTTTTTGTTTTTTAAATTTAGGATTATAAACTAGTCGCAGTTCATTGTGTGTAGGTACAGAGGCGTGATAACTGATTCATGGCTAAGAATGCAAGTTAATTCTGGCGATCACAAAACTTTATGATGGCACTTCTGTTTTCAGCAAAGCTCCGAAGGTACAATCACGTTTAAACTGGTACCATCTTATGGCAAGGGCGGTTCGCGTGAGAGCAAGGTGCGGGTCCGCGCACTATTTAACTACGACTCCGAAGAGGATCCTTATATACCGTGTAAAGAAGCTGGTCTCAACTTTAAGAAAGGTGACGTTTTACACATCGTCTCACAGGACGACGCGTATTGGTGAGTGCGACGAGGAGTCGACGGCTTGGATTTGGTGTTCACAGTGCTAGACGTTGACCGCCGTTTGTTTTAGGTGGCAAGCTCGCAGAGAAGGAGAGCGCGTTATGCGGGCCGGACTCATACCATCGAGGGCTCTGCAGGAAGGTCGGATGCTTCAAGAAAGACTCGCTGACCCTCAAACGCTGGACGGTAAATGTAAAAATGTTGTTAAGTTGTTAAGAGTTTTGAGTGTTGATAGCTTTGATAGTGCTAGCAGTACGCCAAAAAAAGCTGCAAATGGTGTTAAAAGCATAAAAATCGGAACGATTGATCTTTAGGCCATAAGAATAAATTTGACCCGTGTAGCACGAAAAAAAACAAAAAAGCCGAGGAGTTATCTTCTCAACATCTTTTTTTTTGTACGGGAATTTTTTTTTTGTTCTGAAACCTATCGTGTGTGGTATCTAATGAAAGAGCTTACTAAGGTGGTTCTAAAAATATATCACATCATTATATTTCAGTCACTTGTTTTAAATTAAAATAAAAATAATTTTCAAAATATACCAAGTTTGGGCTCCTCCAGATATGATACGGTTGAATCATTGTTTGTAAAATATACCTAAAATGATATGTAATAGCCTCATATCCAACCCCAAGAAAGCAATTTTGAAAATATTTATGTGATATGACGCCATAGTTTTTCCCTTTGGTCGTTATCAATTTACAAACCCCCAGAAAGACCCAAACTATTTTACTAGAGTGAGATCCCAGTCACCCCAGACTTACGTAATTTTAGGAAAGATTAAATTTATAGGATTGGTAGTATAACATAAACTTAAAAAGGAATGGATACTCGCTAAGCTGAAAGCGGGTCGTTTTGCAGGTAACCAGGTACCTAAGGTGGAAAAAAATCATGCTAACTTACGTCAAAGTAGGAAGGCTGGTTTTTACATATGTTATACAGGGTGTCTGGAAAACCTTTGGAGATATTTGGCGCGGTAATAGTTCGCACGATTCTGATCATGGGGGTATGGTTCATTTTTGTTTCTGTTAATGTAAAAAAATAAGAAGATTTAATTATATTCATTGTGTTACTTGATGTATCGCAGCCGATATCTTGACCTTGACATTTTGATGTTGATGCTATACTAATCCAAACGTTCGTAGTCTACTACAGTCTACTAACGTCAAAAGTCTAAGTTCGAGGTCAATGACCTGAGACCATACGTTGTTTACATGGTATGTAAACAGATTGCTCCATGTAAACAGTTCACCCCATATAAACAAAAATCAAATTACAAAAAAAAGATTAATTTTAATGCAACTCACTGTATTTTCGTTTTTACTATTGTACATTTTAGCGGGTTTTGTAATGTTCACTAGATCTGTTGGAACACGCTCTGCCGAGCTCTGATCGTATCGTCCGTTTCATATTAATGTCGAGATCTAAACATTCACCTTTTTTCTTTTCTAAAATAGCCCATTTATTGTTTTACAGCAAAATTAATTCAGGCTATTATTATTATTTATTCAGACTAGAAAATCTGAAATTTAATTTACCTGACATCTAATGACAACCATAAATTTTAAAGCTGGCATCATACACGTTGTTGAAAGATTTTCGTATCCTAGAACAAGTTCAATTCTTTGATAAATGGCTACTGTCATAGACTGCTGAAAGT
Organism: Acleris literana; assembly: GCA_946894065.1. Lineage (NCBI taxonomy): Eukaryota > Metazoa > Arthropoda > Insecta > Lepidoptera > Tortricidae > Acleris > Acleris literana. The sequence goes on from OX335668.1 coordinate 79,622,386, forward strand.
TCGGATGGACATGAAATGAACGATCGGTTATTGCTGTCCATATTGATCTGTATGGTATTCGTCGCGCGGTATAGCTAACAGTCCGAATATAAAGGCCGTCGCATAATTGATTAAATTTGTATGATCGCACTTGTCATAGAAAAAAAAAAAAGACCGGCCTTTCCTAGGCCATGGAATCATGGAATCGATATACGTACGTAGTAGGAACTTACATAACACATACATATTCATTCCATATTCCGGACTTAGAGCATTCAATAAGGCTACGTTCGCACGGACGTGCAGAAAGGCGTTGCGTTAGCGGGGCGATCTCGCATGGTCAACGCCTAGGAACCAGAGGGCCCTGCAAAGATTCACTACGCTAACTAACGTTTCTATTCGATTCGTTTTTAAACCAATCGCGTCACTGGTAGACCACGTGACTTTTCGTATCACGTCATCTCCCAGTGACGCGATTGGTTTAAAAACGAATCGAATAGAAACGTTAGTTAGCGTAGTGCATCTTTGCAGCGCCCTCAGAGGTGTTCGCATAGACGTAAAAAAGTCACTTGTCGTTTTGTGCTCACACGGTTCTCATTCTTCTAGGATACGAAACTCTTTCAACAACGTGTATGATGCCAGCTTTAAATGTAATTCTGATTAAACATAACGTGTAGGAACGATTTTATTTTTACAAAAGAAACCTCTTTTCATAAAGAGTTTTCAATAGTAAAAGATTTAAAAAAAATACTATGTCAAACTGTCAAAGCACAATCACAACTTAATGATTCGTTTTAATTATTGTGTTTTTTATTCGTATTACTCCTTGATAGTAGTGCAAATCAATAGAATAAATCCATGATTCATGATCTCGTAAAATAAGTCTAATGTACGAGTACAAGTGCTATTTTAGCTGAGTGAGTGTGAGAAGAGTGTGAGTAATAACCGTAATCGTAAGTTTAATTTTTAAATTATTTCACATAATAGCTTTTATCAGAGACCGTCTTTTCATTCACATTACAGAATAATGTGTCTGTGTTCTAAACACCATTGAGCTTTTGACCATGATAAGAAACATTGTTGATAGGGAACAACTTGTTTATTTACATTACGTTGTGACACATGTTATGAATGAAGTAGTTAAGATGGGGCACACTGAGAGCATCGTCAGGAAAGGCGATGATAAATTAGCCTGTAACTCAGTCAAATATTAACTTAAAATAAAGTTACCAATATAGGGATGATCCAAATCATCCACCCTATCTACTGTTAAAATTTCTCCAAAGGTTTTCCAGACACCCTGTATACGATATTGTTATAAACAAACATATACAGTTGCCAGACACTTCCTGTGGGCCATAACTTTTGACAGACACTTTAAAAGTCGTAAAAAAATGGGGGAACTTACGTCATTTTAGGAAGGCTGAATTTTATATATATTGTTAAGTATAATATTTTAAACTATTTTCCACAGAGCCAGACAAATGTGACGGGCCAGACTCATTAAAAGTTACGGTGTGTGAGGAAGCGCGAGAGCATTAGAGCATTATTTAAGCGCATAAGTACAAGTGAGATGCACTCTGACTCGTGAATATCTCTCTTACAACTCGTGGCTACTCTTGATTCGAGGCTCCGGCACACCAAAAGCGTGTCAGGAGCTCTCAGGAGCGACGCACTTTGAACGCGGGCACGCGCGACATATTTACGTATGTATCTAAATACATTACGAACGGGAAAATAACAAACATAGACAGAAACACAAAAGGTTTGTACTAAGGCAAACTTATCCCTTTAAGGGATCTCTTCCAGTTAACCTTTGAGCGACTGGAAAATGCAACGGTTGTTACAACAAATTGCCAAATGTACAAAAGTGAAAGGGACTAGATGTTTCATAATTACGTTTAATTATTACGATTCATCTGTAACAAGAAATTGAATTACTACACTACAAATATACCTACATGGTTCATTTTGCACTGACTCGCTAACAAAGCTCGGGAATTGATATCCATGAAACCAATTAAAATTATACTGGTCATTTTCCATTACCCAACCATTATTTTCAGGACTGAAAGTGCTTGGATTTTTCATGTAAGCGTTATTCCAAATACTTGCAATATAATTTGCATTTTCCAATCGCTCAAACCTTTTGTGTTTCTGTCTATGTTTGTTATTTTCCCGTTCGTAATGTATTTAGATACATACGTAAATATGTCGCGCGTGCCCACGTTCAAAGCGCCTCGCTCCTGAGCTCCTGACACGCTTTTGGTGTGCCGGAGCCTCGAATCAAGAGTAGCCACGAATTGTAAGAGAGATATTCACGAGTCAGAGTGCATCTCACTTGTACTTATGCGCTAGAATAATGCTCAAATGCTCTCGCGCTTCCTCGCACAGCGGAACTTTTAACGAGTCTGGCAGGATGTTTGGCCCGTCAGATTTGTCTGGCTCTTTGGAAAATAGTTAAAAATATTATACTTAATAATATATATAAAGTTCAGCCTTCCTAAAATGACGTAAGTTCCCCCATTTTTTTACGACTTTTAAAGTGTCTGTCATAAGTTATAACCCACAGGAAGAGTCTGGCAACTGTATATGTTTGTTTATAACAATATCATATATAACATATGTAAAAACCAGCCTTCCTACTTTGACGTAAGTTAGCATTATTTTTTCCACCTTTGGTACCTTGGTAACCTTGGTTACCTGCAAAACGGCCCCGCTTTCAGCTTAGCGAGTATTCATTCCTTTTTAAGTTTATGTTGTACTACCGATCCTAAAAAAATCATCTTTCCTAAAACTACGTAAGTCTGGGGTGACTGGGATCTTGTACTATACGTTAAACTTAGTATTTTCCTTTTTTTTAGATTATAGAAATAGTAGTTTATGCAAAATTTGTATAAGTGAGGTCAAAAAAGGCGAGTGGCGTGGGTTACGATATGAGCCGAAGGCGAACATCGTAAAGAGAAAGACGTCACGAGCGTTTTTTGACTTAGTTATACACCGTTGCATACAATACTTTTTCTACGACTAGGTTTTAAATTAAATGTAAAATTAAAGAAACAATAAATGAGCGGGAAGCATGAAAATGACAATTATTAACAAAACATATGTCTATGGTTAACTTTGTTTTTAATTAATGTCCACTTGCCATGTGATTATGTTAAAAATAAGTTAACTTCATCGTTTTTTATTAATTTTAACTTATGTTTGGACGAGGAAACCCAACTCGAAACACCCAAATACTCGTACAAAGTTCCCCAAGTTACATTTTACTTTTTAAAATGTTATAGACTGCACGGCGTTTACAGCGGTTTACCCTTAATTTGGCAATGTATGTCTCAGTCAACATACCATAATGTTCACTTTTTTTGTTTGGATTGTGTTTTTATTTTTTTGCTGATTCAAAATGAAAATAAGTTTGAATTCCCGACTTTTTTTTATTTTGGCCAAATTAAGGGTTAAAGTGTCTCAAATAGTTTTACTTTTTTTTAACTTTTTGCGTTCATAACCGAAATAAAATGGCAAATTAACTTAAAGGTGGTATTAAGAAAATATTTATATTCCGAATTTATTAAATTTAGATAAATTTTATTTAAATATGTTATTTTATTTAATGGTGAAATTCAGTTTTATACTATGTCGCACCTATTATTTCTAAACGAAAATGTCATTGTTGTAGGTTTAATAGTAGTCTGTGGCAGCTTGGTGTCAGCTAGGCGTATCGTTTTGGCACAAAAAAGCACAAGTGCTGTTTTGGGGAATAGACTAGATAGACTTTTCTACGGATTATTCTGCGGCATATTATGTATGTTCTTATATTAGTGTTCGTGACTATATAAATGACAGATAAAGTACAGGAGTAGGAAAAAGGTATATATGCAACAGTACATATTTAGCTCTTAAGGCTCGCCGCCCTCTAATGATAGACACGAGATACATAAATATATTAAAAAAAGGGAAGCTTTATTATAACTATTTTAATAGTACATTATTGCCTAGGCGCGGAAAGTAAGAGATTTCCTTGCGAGGTGGTTAGCAGGCCGAGCAAGAGCGAGGCCTGCTAAAATACGAGTCAGGAAATCCTCGTTTCAGCCGAGGCATATACAGAGTGTAATCTTTAAGTGTGACCAGGCGATTAATCCGTAACTATTACAGATATCAAAAAAAACTAATATCGAAAGTACGTTACCTAATCAGTAAAATGACATCAAACACTTAAAAATCAAACGAGAAGCATCCACAATTTTGACATTAAACACTCCCATACATTTAGTATGAGATTAGTAGAAAGGTTTTAGTTTTTTTTTTGTAGGTACTAAGAAATAAATATTATTCAATTAAAAGATAGTATTATTACTTTGTTACAAACAGTTATAAATAGTTTCCTTTAATATCAGTACTAAACTAAAATAACATTTTAAAATAAGGAAACTATTTATAGCATGTAATATCGGTGGTATATTCTGTTAATCGCATATATTGTTAATCGCGTTTTACAGCAATAGCATATTTGGTTGTAGCATGGATTATCGATCGCCTATTTAGTTAGCCGCTAATGTTTCAGTCGCATTTACCTCGGTCGCTTATATCGTTGTTGTGTATTTTTTATTAATAACCTTTAATACTAATCGCAATTTACCTCAACTAAAAATTGTCTATGATCGTGTTAGTCATATCAGTGATATTATAGGTACAGTCACCAGCAATAATATATTATCACACATCGGGCGCAAAAATATCTGACACGTCTTTATTACTAGAGGTATAAGAGCGTGTCAGATATTTTTGCGAGCAATGTTGGATAATATATTATTGCTGGTGACTGTACAACGAGGTTACATGTAAAAGGTTAATAAACAAAACTACAGAGGTATAGTGCTTAATAGTGGCAGTTGTAGCAGATGAAATACGGCGTTTCGTAAACCAAAGATATCCTTTGGCAGGATTGATCCTTGGGACCCAAGGATGGGTTTTTAGAAGTGGAGCCACCAAGATTTTTGATGTAAATTTCGGGGAGGGGGGGGGGGTCAATTTTATCTTTATATCTACATCGGTTAAGCTACTAAGCCAAGTTTGGTATCGTTTTCGTATAAATTTTGGTCAGTAGTCTTTTCACCGATAAGATAAGCTATATTCCTTTCCTTCCCCACGGCACTACTAATCAGGGGTCACAGACCAAAATTGGTAGGCAATTGTTTTTTAAATGCTTCCTCCGTGAAAACTACGATATGTATAAACATTTATGATATACCATTTTCAACCTTATTTAATCAGCTAACGAATTGAATAATAGCAATACAATTGGTCAAGTAGTTCTTGATTGGTTGTCAATTTTGGTAAGTCATTTGTGTAGGTAATCGAGTGAGATGTACGTACAGTCAAGGACTTTATAAATACTAATCGCAACACTTTATGCCACTAAAAAGTAAGTACAAAAATGAGAGACAGAGGGAGAAAAGGAAAAAAAAACACCTATTTATGTTTATATAAGACGGTACAAGACGACCACATAAAAGTTTCGATATTTTTTCCTACATCAACGGTGTCCCCTAGACAAGATAAAGCTTTTGCATTTGAATAAATTATTATTGACTAAGTTTCGGGTATAGGCCATGCATTTTTGTCTGTTAGATAATCCTCGACCCTATAATATGCTTTAGACATTAACGACTTTTTCAAGTAATTTTTAAGTGCTGGAAAGGATAACTTTAAAACTACGTCAGATAATTTATTATAGAAATGAATGCATTGACCAACAAATGATTTTTATTTCTAGTATTTAAATTATGTATATCAGAATTTTTGGTGAAAGAATCTAAATTATTAATAACATAAATAATATTCTCATAAATAAATTGAGACGCTACAGTTAAGATATTAATTTCTTTAAAAAGTTCTCTTAATGAGTCACGGGAATGCAAATTGTAAATAGAACTAATGGCCCTTTTTTGCAACACAAATATAGTTTGTATGTCAGCTGCCTTACCCCAAACCAGAATACCGTAGGACATAACACTATGGAAATAACTATAATAAACTAAGCGAGCTGTATCAACATTGGTTAGTTGTCTGATTTTTCTAACGGCGTAAGCTGCCGAACTTAGTTTACCTGCCAGTACAGCTATATGGGGACTCCATTGCAAATTTTTATCTATTGTTATACCTAGGAAAACTGCCTTATCTACCATTTGCAAACACTCGTCATTTAGAAAAATACTAGAATCTACCGGTTTAACATTAGGCAAAGCGAACCTAATACATTTAGTTTTCTTAGCATTTAGTAGCAAATTGTTGCTAGTGAACCAATGAAGTACTTTAACTAATATGGCGTTTATCCTACTGTAGTCTACGGATTTTCTATCTGCCTTGAAAATTAGTGAAGTATCATCAGCAAAAAGTACAATATCACAAAGTTTATCTACTGTTGGTGGCAAGTCATTTATGTAAACTAAAAATAAAAAAGGACCTAAAATAGAACCTTGAGGCACACCTATTTTCACTGTAGCCCCAACAGATTGCGTTTTGTTTACAGCAACAAAATGATAGCGTGTAAGATGATGAAAATTTAAATAAATGATAGCGACTAAAAGCAAAAAAAGGACATTACCTACTTATTCCAGTTTAGGGTAATCTCATTAAATTAAGAAAAAAACCCTAAATGGTTTTCCTTTTCATGCGAACGATACAACCACTACATATGCAATCCCACGCTCTCGGTAATTCATCGATACTATATATGTATCGACATCTTATCTATCGATATCAAATCCCTGGAACGTGCCCCGAGTTAGCACACCTCTGAACTTATCAGATATGTAGTTAAATCGAGCTACGTATTATTATTACGAATTATGGGGGTCGTTTGCGTGGCGAGCAGGTAAGCCGGCGCTGTGCAGCCCGGCCGAGGCGGAGTGCGCGCCGCAGACACCCTGCTCGCCCTCGCCGACGTCCGCACTGCTGCCCTGCAAGTCCGCGCCCAAAGTCAAGAAGATCATCTACGACATTACGGAGAATGACGACTTCGACAGGGAAATAATCCCGACGTACGAGGAGGTGGCGCGGATGTATCCGCGGCCCGGGCTGGTGCGGCCGCTGGTGCTGGCGGGCGCGCCTGGCGTGGGTCGCAACGAGCTTCGTCGCCGCCTTGTCGCCACTGACCCCGACAAGTTCGTCACGCCAATCCCCTGTAAGTTGTTGGTACACTGTGTATAGCTCAAGAAAATTAGTTCGAATTAAAGCAATAAGCCGTAATAATTCGTAGAGTTTTTAATTCTGGTACAGTTATTTCACGAGATGTTCTTAAGAACCTAACCTAACCTACCCTAATCATAATCATTCTCTCCACTTTTGTACTTGGTGGTAGGCTCTGACCGAGAATGAGACTTTGCTGAAAAGTAGACAGAGTAAATAGATAATGTCAGCGAGTTTAGATCTTTGGCTTACCATATTCTCCATTAAGAATAGAAAATAGGTGTAAAAAATCATTGCGATACGTCAAATATTTTCTGAGATATTTAATTTTAAACCCGGCGGCTAGCGCTCACGAATAGTGGCGTCATCCCATCACAGCGGTGCAATTCGCAACTGGGTGCGAGCAAAGAATAATAATTCTTAATTCGCAACTGGTTGCGAATCGCAGTTGCGAAAACGACCGGAAGGGGTGCGCCCCCTTATAATGTACATACCTCGGGGTTTTCGGTGCGGGAATGATTTGAGAAAGAGTAGAGATAAACAGATAGGTTAGTCTGAGAAAAGTCATATTATGCCTAATGAACAACTACCTCTCTGCGAATTGCTTCTGGAATGTCAAACATTCCCGCACCGAAAACCCCGGGGGTTGAATTAATGTTTGATTGAGTAAGTTCACAGGGCTAAATATTTTTACCTTACAGTTGAAATTTTCACAGAATACGGTCTTATTATAAACTCTATCGATAAAATTATAAAATTACAATAAGATACGATAAACGATAAACGATACCTACGAAAAAAATTCAACTGGTTACTTATTACGGTTAATAAGATAAAGCCCTATGAACTAACTCAATCATATAGGAGCGCGCACCGCTTTGATATGATGACGTCTCTCCAGCAAGATGGCGCCCGTGCCATTTCATATTATTGACTAATATGTTTAACTTACACTCTTTTTCACCTAAGATGAGTCCTGTGACAGCTCATTTAGACACGTATTACACTGTTTCTTTAACTTTACATAAAAAATACACTGGTAAACACCTAGCGACGTCGTTCAGGAACTTAAATAATTAATCGCCTATTTTTAAATAACTCTAATGTGAGTATAGTAAGTTATTGAAATTACGAAATACGGCTGTCACAGGACTCAGGTGAAAAGAGTGTAGTATGTAGAGTCAAAATTACTGGGTCTATTTGAATGAAACAAAGAGTAGTATGATTTTTTATTTATAAGCTTTACTGTAACAAAGTTTCAAGCGATTTGGCGTACCTACTGACATTCTTCATTGAAACAAGCAAAGCTGCAAGTATCGCTTACTGTACTATCTTGTGTGGCTGTTGTAGGACAAGATCTCCACCATTTGAGATAAACTGTGTTGTTGATTGTAATTATGTTTATTTGACTTGTACGTCGCAAACAGATACGTCTCGGGCGCAGAAGCCGAGCGAGCAGAACGGTAAAGAGTATGTGTTCGTGTCGCGCGAGAGCATGGAGCAGGACATCGCGGATGGCAAGTTCATTGAGCACGGCGAGTACAAGGGCAACCTGTACGGGACCACAGCTGGGAGCGTCGAGGCCATCATCAACTCAGGTCGGCACGCTTCTCCACGCAACCGTACATGTTAACATATCACTGCACTGTTTCATGATATCGAAACAATAGCACATACACTTACGAGCAAAACAATTGCATCACTTTGCATTTTTTCATGTCCACCCATTATCTTTTTAAACCGGCTTTTCTTTCTGAAATATTTAAATGAAATAATGTTTCCATAATTTCCATGTTTGTTTACTTCTTGTAAAGCTTATATTACAAGAAACATGAATTCATTTAAATATTTCAGAAAGAAAAGTCGGTTTACAAAGATAATCGGTGGACATCAAAAAGTGCAAAGTGATGCAATTGTTTTGCTCGTAAGTGTAGGTAGGTATGCCATAAGATTAAATTAATAGCACAAGTCAAACCTTGTCCAAAGAACGGCGTTACATTATTAGTGCATTATCATCACTAATAAGGTGATATTCGGGGTCACAGTTTTGGTACTAATGACATCAATTTGTATATTTTTATTGTGATTAAAAATGAAATACTAGTAGTAGCTGAGTAATTCTATGTTCTCAATGTATGTATGGGAATATCAAACAAATTATTAAAGTTTTAAAACTTGTGTGACATGACACATTCGGGTGTGGTGTTTAAAGTGCACTACTCCCCCCCCCTCCCCTTGCCACTTCACTCCCCCCACCGTGAAATGTGTCCTCGTTAGCGGTTTTTTACCATTCTTGGGACAACTATAATAGATACGAAAAAAGTTTCAAGGACAAAAATATATTATATTCAATCTATAGGTACAGTTCTGGCAACTGATTTATCACCCTTGTACGTACATCTCATCCGATTACCTACAAAATTGACTTACCAAAATTGACAACCAATTAAGAACTACTTGACCAATTGTATTGCTATTATTCAATTCGTTAGCTGATTAAATAAGGTTTAAAATGGTATATTATAAATGTTTGTACATATCGTAGTTTTCACGGAGGAAGCATTTAAAAAACCACTGCCGACGCGTTCATACTAATTTGTATGAACGCGTCAGCGATGGTTTTTTAAATGCTTCCATAGTGTACAAACATTTATTATATACCATTTTGAACCTTGTTTAATCATCTAACGAATTGAATATTAGCAATACAATTGGTCAACTAGTTCTTGATTGGTTGTCAATTTTGGTAGGTAAGTGATTTTTGTAGGTACGTATGAGATGTAAGTACAAGCATAAGAATAAATAATAACTACACGTAGAAGCGAATCTCCTTTACCCAGGCCCAAAATGCCGCGCTTTAAATACCGACTTCCCCCTTCATCCCGCTACGCCCCTCTGTCTTCCGTGCACAAAGTTAGGGCTGTCACTCGCGAAATATTTTAATCGGTTTATGGAGTGTTATACAAGTTTAATCACGAAATATTATTTATGTTTTTCTTCAACTTGTAAACATTGTTGCAAAATGAGTTTTTAACATTTACGTTAAATTAGGGAATAATACTTTTTAAAGCTATTAAGATTATCTCGAGAAAATCACATGGCTTATGTGGCTATTAATCATCTATAAAACACGGAAACGAGTCTATAAACAACCCTTAAAATAATAATTAAGCTCAATAAGTTTTAGCCTGGGATCCGGAGTTACTTTTTACGTTCCTTTCCGGACCATCATTTGATTTTTTATTAAGTTGAAAAAGCTTTATTACAAAATACTATTCTTATCTATTGTTCAGGCGCAAGCGCCTGTCAAAATATTAATACGAACAATATGGTGTTACGTTTTGACCAGGCTTTGATTTGGTTATTGTTATAATTATGTCTACCGTATTTTAATTCATTCGAATTCACACCTTCGCACGATCAGCATCTAATACTGTATTACTGAATTTATTCTACGGATTTTATTATTAAAAGTTATATTGAAGAAATTTTGGGTTGCACTGAAGCTCCTTTATGTCCGCGAAGACATCTATTAATCCGTTTTAAATTGCGACACGCGCGGTGAAACAAATACAACGACCACGCCGCGCCGCGCTGCCCTCTTAAAGCCCATCATAAACGGAGCTATAATATATTATTATATTAATATGAATATAAGAAATTATAGCAAATAACCACACAATACTAAGATATGAAAATATATATCCATCCCATTCATTAAAGTGGCGAGGGACAGAGATAAATATATGTTACAGCAAGGTCTAAATAAATATTAATTTATATTATAGCTGCTTGTGTCGATTCTGTCAACTAGTACGGAAAAGATATCGTAAGATGCATTGCTGTAATATATATTTTGGCATATTAATATATATTCCGTGTGTGACGCCCCTGACTGCCTAGACACCTCAGGTGTCGCCAGGCGATAGGTATCTAACGCGCCGATCGCGCGTCGGCAGCCGGGAGTTTCGCTTCTACGTGTAGTTATTATTTATTCTTATGGTACAAGGGTGATAAATTAGTGGCCGGAACTGCAGCTATAGTTTGAATACCGTCGATCCTACAACAAAAATATATATAACCTTTTCTTTTTAGAATTTAACAAGGAACATTTTTGTATTTGACACTTTTCGCATCTATTATAGTTGTCCCAAGAATGTTAAAAAACCGCTTACGGGGACACATTGCACGGTGGGGGGGAGTGAAGCGGCAGGGGGAGGGGAGGGGGAGAGTAGTGAACTTTAAACACCACACACCACACCCAAATGTATCATGTCACACAAGTTTTAAAACTTTATTAATTTGTTTGTCAAAAACATAGAATTACTCAACTATAGGTAATAAAAGGTTGGAAGGACAATGCCAGGTCTCCATATAAGCTTTGGTCTACGAAAAAATTGTGACGGATAATTATGGAATTGGGTTTATTTGATGTAAAAAAAAAAACAATGCTGTGTTAGTTTTTCTGAAGAACTTGTCTAAAAATATATATTTAGAAATAATCGTAACAACACGTTACTTGCAAGATGTCTTATTTACAATAGTACATTACTACAGAGGCCGGGACAAAAGGGGTTGCCGGCCGAAGACATATAGACGGCCGAGCAAAGCGAGGCCGGATAGGTCTGACGCGGGCAACCCCATATTTCCCGCCGAGGTATGTATAGTGCTTTTTTTCAAACATGCAATGAAATAAACAACAAATAAATCAAAGTTTCATTTTTTTAATACGCATAGCGGCAGAATGTCATGATGCCTGTGCCACAAAATTATGTGGAATGGAAATTAAATAAGAGTACTTTGCCGGCCTAGGCCTGCACGATTTGTATGAAATTCCATTAACGAGCTCTTGTCCTAGCCGCACCTGAAACTTAATACTTCGCAGACTATTATAAGGAACATAACATAAATATTTCATTGCATGTTTGAGAAAAGTATCTTAATAGATGGCTCTATTTTACGTATAAGTTCCCTAAATGTGTAAGTAAAAAAATACTGAATTGTAATCTCATACAAAACCGGTAATATCAACATCCTTCGTGTCCGCGGGCTTTTTTTAACCACCTTACTAATAAACGTTGAGTAACGGTGGTATAGCTGTACAATGTTTTGTCCTTATCTGTCATTGTGACATTTGAATTTGACAGATAAGGACAAAACATTGTATAGCTATACAACCGTTACTCAACGTTTATTAGTAAGGACGTACGTGTTTAAAGCCAAGATCTGGCATTGTCCTTTGGTTCGGGTACCAGACCGGAACAGTAGCAAAAATCATCGAGTAAAGGAGCGTCCTCACTGAAAGCATTCGTTTGAATACTCGAGTGTTGTGGACGTTGAGCCGACCGTTACAATGCTTACACATCACTCGATGTTCGCGCCGAATGCTCATTACACGTGAATGCTCTCAGTGAGGACGCTCATTTATCATTAAATAAACGGCTTTTATGTTGTAATAACTATTTATATGATTAAATACTATTCTGGCTTTATTATTTTAAACAATACTCACTGAATTTCTGAATTTCATTCATGAAAGAATATTCGGTGCTAAATTTGCCATGTTTAGTAATAGATGGTAAAAATCTCTTGCTCCCATGCGAAAATGCTCTTAGGAGACAGTTGCTAACTTTTTAAGCGATGGAAATCGACGTTCACAGATTTTGATAAAATGTACAGTCTTCAAGAAAATCGTCAGATCCGAGTAAGTTTTTTTTAATGCCATTCGATCCGATTCCAATCATATAGCGTCCGTCGTAGTTCGATACAAGTTTTGCAGTTGTATGGAACAAATGGTAATCACTAGACCCCGTTATCTTGTCGCAGTGATATCGCTATTTTGTAGGGATTGAATGTTTTTTTTTATCGACCATCTCTATATCGATGTTTGTAGTTTATATTATTCAACAAAGCGATTTATTTTTTGCCTTTTAAATCTCTGCTCAATTTCAATATTGCGTAGGTATTAACTTCTTGATTAAAAATAAGTAGATATCCTCATTAGTATCGTATCTCGTAGATGCAATAACCTTATGAAATGATTGTGGAAAACTAAGATAAAGAGTTTTAACTAACGAACACACGCGACTTTTATTCCCATTACTTTTTATCATATTTTTAGTAGTTATTGCCTTTGACTTGGTCAGTGACATGACATAACTTTAAGCACAATACCATCGACATTTAGATAGTCGATAAAATAAACATTCAATCCCTACCAAAAAACGACGTCATTGCGACAAGATAACGGGGTCTAGTAATCACCAACAGGATGATCCTTGGTTGCTACAGGTCGCGTGTGCGTGCTGAGCCCGCACTGGCAGGCGCTGAAGGCGCTGCGCACGGCGAGGCTGCGGCCCTACATGGTGTTCGTGCGGCCGCCGCCGCTGGCGCGCCTGGCCGCCACACGAGCTGCCGCACATGCGCGCTCCTCCTTCGACAAGGACTCCTCCAGGGCTTTCACGGTTACCACCTTTTACTTTACTATTCCACCGTCGAAAATAAAAAGGTGGTGGTGTTTTGCTTTGGACGACGGATCTAAAACCCATATAATTATCTTCTCAAACCAAACAATTTCTTGTCAAAGAATCAAGCTTTATAAAATCAGACTGTCTTTACTTTTCGTTGATTATAAGATAATTGATTGATTGATCGGGGAAATACTGGAAAAGGGCCGGATCTTAAGTACCCGAAACCGACGTGCATGCCTGACTCAATGTATGAACGTGGAAGAAGCGAAAGAGATTTGTCAGGATCGTAGCAGGTGGAAAGAAGTGGTCTCTGCCTACCCCTCTGGGAAACAGGCGTGATATTGTATGTATGTATGTATAATTGATTACATTTACCTTTTTCTTTACTAATGGTTTCAGAAAATTGACTGAAAATAAAGATAAGAGGTATTTATTCAGTACGTAGGACGCACGGGCACTTTACACGTCAAAAATCTACCAGCGCTTCCAAAGAGGAGACCACTGCTGAGAAGAAACGCCGCAAGAAACTCAGCAGTCAGTCTTTTATAAACATATTTCATCTTACAAAGCATTATATAAAGCTATAAATATTAAATTAAATGTAATATCAAATACCATGCGTAGTTCAGCAGGAAAACATGCAAAAAATATTACGAGAATTATAGAGGGAGAAATAGGAAAACAAGACGACCACATGAAAGTTTCGATATGTTTTCCTACATCAACAGTGTCTCCTACACAAAATACAACTTTTGCATTTGCACAAATTATTAATGATATGTTTCGGGTTTAGGCCAAGCATTTTTTTTGTCTGTTAGGTAGTCCTCGACCACACTACACACTACACACACACATGACATATTACACATACACACACACATGTACAATTTAGACATGAACGTTTTTTTCAAGCAGTTTTAAAGTGCTGGGAAGGTTAACTTTAAAATTACGTCAGGTACTCGTAATTAATTATACAAAAGAATGCATTGCATTATATTCTTCACGGACGCTGAATTTTCGAATAGCGATTATATTTTTATTTCTTGTATTCAAATTATGTTATCAGATGTTTTAGTGAAAGAATCAAAATTGTTATAATATCTTAAATAATATTCTCATAGATAAATTGAGACGCTACAGTTAAGATATTAAATTCTTTAAAAAGTTATCTTAAGGAGTCACAAGAATTTAAATTATAAATACGACAAATGGCCCTTTTATGTAACACAATTATAATTTGTATGTCAGCTGCCTTACCCCAAACCAGATTACCGTACGACGTGACACTATGGAAATAAACTAAGCGAGCCGTCTCAACATTGGTTAGTTGTCTAATTTTCCTAACGGCGTAAGCTGCCGAACTTAGTTTACCTGCCAGTACAGCTATTTGGGGAGTCCATTGCAATATTTTATATATTTATGCCTAGTAAAACTGCCTTATCTACCATTTGCAAATACTCGTCATTTAGAAAAATACTAGAATCGACCGGTTTAACATTAAGCAAAGCGAATCTAAGACATTTAGTAGCGAATTGTTGCTAGTAAACCAATGAAGTAAGTACTTTAACTAGTGTGGCGTTTACTCTACTGTAGTCTACGGACTTTATTCTCTACCTTGAAAATTAGTGAAGTATCATCCAGAAAAAAGTACAATATCACAAAGTTTCTCTACTGTTGGTGATAAGTCATTTATAAAAAACAAAAATAAAAAAGGACCTTATAAAGAGCCTTAAGGCACACCTAGTTTCACTGTAGCTCCAATAGATTGCGTTTTTTTACAACAACTGTTTAAATTCTATCACTTAGATACGAAGATATAAGACTTGAAGCTTTATTGGACAATCTATAATGTTCTTATTTTAAAATATGGGTTTTAGGATCCACGCAATCAAAAGCATTACATAGATCACAAAATATTCCTACTGCATCACAAGATTCCTCCCAATATATATATTCAATGCAGGTGCCACATCAATTGTTGATTGACCTCTGGTAAAGCCGAACTGGTTACTGCTAAGTAATTTATTTCTATTAAAATGACCTAACATATCATTCAGCATTAGTTTCTCAAAGACTTTATTTAAAACTGGTAGTATGGAAATGGGACGGAAGTTCGTTAAATCACTCATCTCGCCCGATTTAAACAGATGTGATTACCATATTTCGTGAGATCTGGAAAGATTCCCTCTGATATGTAATTATAGTAAATTAATGCTATACCTTGTTTTTTTAACATTAGAAAGACGTTTCAAGAAGTATACGAGTATGCAAGATTTTTTATTGGGAATGTTTTACGGTAGATGACGGAAATAACTGGAAATTTATTAAAAACACATGTCGGAGGATGAAAATTGCAAAATGTGCGATTTGCTTTTCCGTGTAAAGATTATTCAATAATAAGGCCTTAACATTTTTTTTGTGCTTATTTTAATTTATGACAAAATTATTGCCTTAAATTCAAATTCAAATTCAAAATATCTATTCTGCAAATAGGCCACATGAGGGCTCTTTTACACGTCGGTAATATAGAGTGAATCTACCAGCGCTTCGGACAAGACCATCATTGCGGAGAAGAAGCACCGCAAGAAACTCCAGCAGAAGGTCATTTTTTCATTCATAAGACATACAACAACAATACTTAAAAGTAAATTACATTAAGTAATAATAAGGTAATAAAGTACATACATACATTAAATCACGCCTGTTTCCCAGAGGGGTAGGCAGAGACCACTTCTTTCCACCTGCTACGATCCTGACAAATCTCTTTCGCTTCTTCCACATTCATACATCGAGTCATGCATGCACGTCGGTTTCGGGTACTTAAGATCCGGCCCTTTTCCAGTAAAGTAAAGTAATAAATAATAAATTCTTAAAACTACCAAAAATAAGCTTATTACAAATTTAAGGTCAATAAACCTAAACTAAAAATAATGAATATGAGAACAACACGACGAGGTCTCTTCGTCAAATTTTTTTCGTCACTGGCAACGGGGGTAGTTTTTCCTTAAGAAAGTTAAAGTAGTGTTAGTGTCTTTTTTTGTATAGAAAATAATATTAATGGTTAGTGTGCTTTTTGTTTTGATTTTTAATGTTTAATTTTGTGACATAAACCGCGGGTGCAGTTTCAGAACGCATTTAAAAAAAATTGCGAGTTTATTTTTAATTTTTATTGTTTTTGTTTATTCTTCTGTTACGCTATCTACTTTCGATAGGTACACGTTGAATATAAAGGTAATAATAAATAAATATGAGCGAGTCCAGTGTCGAAATCTGCTATTTAAAACCGGAAGCATTGAAGCAGCGTGTTAAAAATGCAAAAATAAGATTTCTGCCTGAAAAGTCTCGCGAGAAATGTCTATAAACTTACGGTATTTTTAAGCAATGGAGACTTGCAAAGGGTGCAAACACTTTTTTGGAGACCGTACTGTTAGCGTACTTCATAGAATTGTCACAACGAAGCAACCATCTACAATGTGTGGAGGTATACTCGATGTTGAAAACCACAATAAAGACAAAAGATGACGTGCACATTGAAACCTATCCCAAACTTATTGCATTTTTGGAAAGATTGCCAGTAGGGCACAAATCCAAAAAGTCCAAAGTTCTTTATGACGATCCGTACTGCAATTTTCTCGCAGCAAAAGCAAGTCCGTCATTAATTAGTATAAAAATACATGTATGTGCACACTAAACACTGTAAAGCTTTCGGCGTAGTAGGTACCTACCTACTTATTTAGGCCCTAGTTCCAAACAAACTGTCACTTTTAATTTGCAAATCTGCAATAATTTTACTTTTAACTTTTAATTTTTGATAATGTTTGTTTTACAAATATAGATACACGTTGTTTAATTTTAACCCTGTGGTTTTTTTCTATATAATATGTTCTCGCTGTTGAGGTGAAAAGTTGTATGTGTCACACGAGACCAAAGTTATTTACATCTCGTGTCTTTGAATCCCTCGCTTCGCTCAGGATTCTAACTTAGAATCACTCGCTAAGCTCGTGATTCAATTATAGAATCCTTCGCTTACTCGGGATTCAAAATCAACACTCGCAGTAAAAACCAACTTTGCTCTCTTGTTGCACAAATAACTATTCCCTCGCCAACTCGTATATAATGCGTTCTAAGGCTCTTTATCTTTTAGAGAACCCGTCAACTACATACACACATACACAGATACACAGATACACATTTATTCGCAAATGTATCAAAAAACGTCGTTTGATACACGTTCAGAACTCTCATTTTAACTCTTCCCGAGTCTTGTCCCTCGCTTGCAGCTCGGGCTAAGACACCTCGGGACTCGTGTGAAATGAAATACTTTCCGCACATTCATCAAAACATAGTATAGTAAGGCTAACCGCCTTGTCGTCAAGAATGGTATATTAAAAATGGTTGTTTTTTATTGTAGGAAGAAGAATTTGCGGATATAATACGTTCGTCGAACCGCATCAGTTTCCTGTACGGATACATGTTTGACGAGGAGATCGTGAACGAGGAGTTAGCGATGGCTCTTAAGCAGCTTCTGAAGGTGGCTTGGAGGGTGCAGTCCGAACCCCTGTGGGTGCCCGCCTCCTGGCTGCAGTAACCGCGACGCAGGGCAAAGCCGTCCGGCGCTAACCTACTACCCTGCCGCAAGCTGGGCAACCACTAGACATCCGCCGGTCGAGTCAGCACCCTACCGCTCGCGACCGCTACAGTGGAGACCGTATCTTAACCTGAGGCAACACCATGAGACAAATTACGTCGGCTCAGGCCTAGTCATATTCTGTCTAATTTTAGCTAAGTAGACATTTAATAAAGGCAGCCTGGCTTTGTGCAAAGTGGCCCAGCCATATAACAACGATAATCGAAGTCCGCTTTGAAACAAGCAATTAGCTAGGCACAGGTTATCTCATGTCTCCGCTGCCTGGCTGCGACTCCTTTTGCCCTAGACTCACGAGATTTCACTTCAGTTGACTAAACGCATTTTAACTTTTCTCCACAGTCGTTGTATCCAAAGAATTGATTATTATGTGTATCCAAAGAATTGATTATTACGTGTATCCAAAGAATTGATTATTACGTGTATCCAAAGAATTGATTATTATGAATAAGGTGTTCATAATTTGCATTCCGTGAGACAGTGAAGAAATCTCGACTTGATTTATTGTAAGTTTGTATTGGTTAGATAATTAGTAAAAGAAAGTTAAACAACAAACATTACGATTATTTGCCTTTTTATGGATTAGTTTAGCTAAATTGAAAAAAATAACTTTAAAAACTAAGTCGTTCTAGCTAGCGAATATAAAGTGACACTGCTCACGTTGATGTTTATTTGGATTTATTGTTTAGGACAAAATACTTTAGAATGTCTTTCGGGTCTGGTTAAATTCAAACAAGAAACGTTATTATAGGTACTTACCTACGAGTATAATCTACGGGTGTAGGTAATCGTTAAGTGTGTCCAGGCGATTATTCCGTAAATATAACAGATATCAGAAAACTTTAAAGTGATATCGAAAGTTCGTTACCCAATGAGTAAAATCACATTAAAAACGTTTTTAAATAAATGTAGTAATATTATATATATTAAGTTTAGAATCTCCCATACCCATTTAGTGTGACGTCCCTTAAAGCGGTAATTTCCCTACCGTAAGAGATGAAACTGTTCAAGGTTCATAATTTACACGAATAAACTGTAATACTCGTAAATAAAACAATTCATGAATCATATGATAATGGTGAAATAACTAGACGTGTTAAACTAAAAACTCGCAAGTCTCTCAACGAACGGCGTAGTAAATGTATGTGAGGGTTTGAAGTTGATATTTGGGATATTTCTGGTTTTATTAAAAAAGTTATTGATGTGACTACGTACTTTCGATATTAGTTTAAAGTTTTCTGATATCTGTTATATTACGAAATAATCGCCTGGTTACACTTAACCATTACACTCTGTATACAGCGGTGGTCACATAAATAGCCTACAAATATGACTTTTTAATTTAATTTAATTATTAATTAAATTACAATTTTCTTTAGACCCTCCGTCCACTAGGATCCGTTGATAGGATCCACTAAAGGCGTCAAGTGGTATTTTTGTATTTACTTTCAAATCCATTAACGGAATAGAGTGGGCTTTAATTTACTTACACTTAAATCCATTTGGAGTCGTTTCCATTTTTTAATACGCTGGGATCCATCAATGGATTTAAATATACTATGAAGTCTACAAAGATCCATGAATGGATTCTATTGAACTTTTTATATACAGGGATCCATCAGTGGATTTTAGTATGCTATAATGTCCACGAGTATCCATCAATTGATGGATCCAAGTGTATTAAAAGTTTAGTAAAATCCATTGTTGGATACTCATAAACATAGTACAGTAGCGGCATCGAGTGATGGCACTTTTGATAGATGACAATTAGTGTCGCGAAACACTCCATTTAATGATCGTAAAAAAATCAGTCAAGTGCGAGAAGTAATTTTTTTTAAAGTTTATTAAAGAAATAACACATAAAAATAAAAGGCCATAAATTGTAGATCAAACTCTCGAAATAAACTGTGTGGCTAGAAGAAGACGACATTGTGAGAAATTTGAAATATTGAGTCAAAAAAATACAAATTGTGAAATTATTGATAAATGAGTGAATACATAATCATAAAACCACGTTAACTCAGAGCTAGGACGCGAGTTTGCCAGCGGCGGTGACGTGACAGTGCAGTGACTTCATTGTCATACGTTGTTGTACCAGTCAGCGGTCCTTTGTTATCATCACGCGAATTGTTTTTTTGAGATGTTTTTTGTTAGTTATGATTAAAACGACGAACGCTAGAGTGCGAGCAAATAAAAACAACCTCAAGATGAAGCTAGTTACCAAATGCGTTTCGGTAAATTACGACCCCAGCAGTACGTACATCACTATTCTGGTATCTGCAACAATGAAGTTTGACATCTGTTCCTTTATACTTGCTGTGAATATTTAGGGAACTTCATGAGAGAGCAAACGTCAAAAGTGTCATCACTCGATGCGAGTGTATATCATAGTTTCGACTACGTACTCTCGGAATATCATGCTATCGAATGTTCGTTGGATCGACTGTTACTGGATCGAATATTCGCTAGGTCGAAAAGCGAAGAAACAATAAATTGTCAAATCGAAATTGAGGTTTCGATTGTCATCCCATAGAAAATCTCTGACACGAATGTTCATTGGCGCGACTGTTACTGGATCAAAAACTAGTCATAGGATTTTATTGCCCTCCAAGTATTTTTATATATTGATTAAGCCACGTAACATATATTTTTTTATCAAAATTTACCGAAGTTCTTTTTCCGTACTTTCCGTGCGGTGTCCTTTAAACTCGATACCTCCACGCGTACCTGAGATAAAGGGTCTTGACAGACAGACAGACGGACAGACGGACAACAAAGTGATCCTATAAGGGTTCCGTTTTTTCCTTTTGAGGTACGGCACCCTAAAAAGAAAAAAGATAAAAGATAAAAGAAATTTATTCAGTAAGTAGGCCGCACGGGCACTTTTACACGTCAAGAATCTACCAGCGCTTCCCAAGAGAAGACCACTGCCGAGAAGAAACGCCGCAAGAAACTCAGCAGTCAGTCATTTTTTAAACATATTTCTTATTACAATGGTACTACTTAGTCTAGCATTATATAAAGCTATAAATATTAAATTAAATATAGTATTAAATAACATGCGTAGTTCAGCAGGAAAACATGCCAATTAAGAATCTTACGGGAGAGATAGAGAAAAAAAAAAAAACACATACTTATGTGTATATAAGATGGTGCGAGTTGTTTTCCTACATCAACGGTGTCCCCTAGACAAGATAAAGATTTTGCATTTGAATAAATTATTATTGACTAAGTTTCGGATTTAGGCCATGCATTTTTGTCTGTTAGATAGTCCTCGATCCTATAATACGCTTTAGACATTAACGACCTTTTCAAGTAACTTTTAAGTGCTGGAAAGGGTAACTTTAAAACTTCGTCAGGTAATTTATTATAGAAATGAATGCATTGACCAACAAATGATTTATATACTTTACGGACGCGGAACTTTCGGATAGCGATTTTATTTTTATTTCTGGTATTTAAATTATGTATATCAGAATTTTTGGTGAAAGAATCTAAATTTCTAATAACGTAAATAATATTCTCATAAATAAATTGAGACGCTACAGTCAAGATATTAATTTCTTTAAAAAGTTCTCTTAAAGAGTCACGGGAGTTTAAGTTGTAAATAGAACGAATGGCCCTTTTTTGTAACACAAATATAGTTTGTATGTCAGCTGCCTTGAAGACTCGACGAATGTCGATCCTGCAGATGATCGACCCAGTTTTGATGTGACCACTGAAAATTCGATACACCACTGATCGAAACCATATAATTCCAGATTACGTTTTGTCGATTGTACATGTTTCGGCCACAAGAATTTCGATCCAGCGAATATTCATTACAATAACAGTCGAGCCAATGAATTTTCGATACACCATTGATCGAAACTATACAATTCTAGATTACGTTTTGTCGATTGTACATGTTTCGGCCACAAGTATTTCGATCTAGCGACTATTCATTACAATAACAGTCGAGCCAACGAACATTCGATAGCATGGTATTCCGAGAGTACGTAGTCGAAACTATGATATACACTCCTCGATGCCGCTAAGTGTACTAAGATCCATTAATGGATATAATGGATCGAAGTGTAATAACGAGTGCAATAGAATCCTTTGATGGATCCTAGCGAACTAAAGTGTAATCGACTCCAAATGGATTTAAGTGTACATTAAAGGCCGAGCCACACCGGATACGTGACGTGCACGTGCACGTGCGCGTCCACTTTCCACTGCAGTGTATAGTATAAATTATCATTACGACATGTCACTATACAACGCAGTGGAACGCGAACGCGCATGTGCACGTGCACGTCACGCAAGCGGTGTGGCTGGGCCTTAAAGCCCACTCTACTGAGACTCACTATGGATGTGAATTTACAAAAAGTCCACTTGACCCTTTAATGGATCCTATCAATGGGTCTTGGTGGACGGAGGGACTTTAGATCATCAACTAGGTTTAAACTGATGTATAAGCTAGTTAATTACCAACAGGTGTGATGATCACTTACCAACAGGTGGTTCGCTTGCTCGTCTGCCTCCTTTTTCACGTGAAAAATAATTATTACTGGGTTGATTATATGTTTGAAAACATGAAAAAATAAAGAGTACGTGTTTTGTTATAAAAAACGGCCAAGTGCGAGTTTGACTCGCGTGGAGAGGGTTCCGTCTCCACACCATATGCCTGTCTGTTAGTGTGTCTATCTATCTGTCCATCTGTCACAGAAGATTTGCTCCACAGCTACTGGACCGATCGAGTTGAAATTTGGTACAAATATGTAAGTCGGTGACTCTAAGACGGATGCGTAACGTAAATAAATGAATTTTGAACAAGGGGGCTACTTTTGGGGGATAAATTAGGAAATCAAAAAATAAAGTTTCGCAAACCTTATCAAATGAAAGGGCTTGTTGTGAGCATCTCAAATATATTTGTTTTATAACTTTAACGTAAACAGTTTTGAAGTTATTTAAGAAAATACGCAAAAATTGACCATCCCGCTCCCTTATCTCAGAAACTACTGGCCCCAATATTTTGAGAAAAATACGGATAATAATTCTTCACCTATACATTACAGGAAAACCTATAAGAAGTTTGAGTGTTCAAAGTAACATAGGAAAATTGCGAATGTATGTGCGCGCCTCGGGCGGGCAGGTTTGCAAAACTTTATTTTATATTTGCTAATTTACCCCCCAAAAGTTCGCGTTAGGTCACGTTACGCGTCCGTCATTGGGTCACTGACTTACATATGTGTACCAAATTTCAACTCGATCGGTCCAGTAGTTTTGGAGCAAATCGGCTGTGACAGACGGACAGACAGACAGGCGCACCAGTGATCCTATGAGGGTTCCTTTTTTCCTTTTGAGGTACGGAACCCTAAAAATAAAAAATAACCAAAGTCAACAATGAAAAATATTAACATCGAAGGCGTTTTTTAGAAAAATATAGTTTAGCCGATATAAAAAACACGTGCTCATGATTTTTTCATGTTTTCAAACATACCTATAATCAAAACAGTATTAACTAGCAATTTGCATGAAAAAAACTATCTACAGAAGTTAGGGGGTTTAGTCACTTTTCAATACTTTGGAGGACGATTTCTCCCAATAGGTTGAGATAGGGCAGCTAAAAAAAATACGTATCTGTTATTTTAGACAACTCTCTAACATCTATCAAAATAAATCAAATCGGAGCTGGACAGTTGGGTACCTTTCCTCTTTAGTGCTGACGGGCCATGCAAAGTTTTACAACTTTGTAAAAACGTAAAAAACATATTTTCAAATCAATACAAAAGGAAAGATTTGTTTTCAACAGCGATAAACTGTAGGTACATAAAGCCGGGGTCAATAGAAATGTCAAAAGATGTAAACAAATCAGTACTGTTTGACAAAAACCTCAATATTTTCTGCAAACGAGTTTTGATTATAAAAACGTATAGTTAATAGTTATTTAATCTTTAAACAGAACGTAAAAGTAACAATCAAGTCTACATCATTAAAAATACCTCACGCGATGTCAAAAAGTACGTGATTATGGTGTAATAATGGTAAATAGGTCCGTGTGGTTTTGTTTACACCATTTATCATTTCTATTGACTCTGACTTTACATTTAAACCTTATTTTATTAGTTATTGATAAGTGGAACTAAAAATAAAATAGGTTGAGAACTTTTTTAATGGTTGTCAAAATTGAAAAGTCATATTTGTAGGCAATTGTATAGGAAAAACGCAAGCGTCCCTAATTATGTGGCCACCACTGTACATAAACTATTAATAGCATTAGTCAGAGAGCTTTAAGATATTGATTTTCAAATATGCTTATGAAAAACCGTCACTAAGGCATCTTCCTATTAGAACGCGACTGCGCGATCATCGTAGTTAAGACAAACGTAGGTGGACAATCGCACGACGCGGTCGCGCGACTTAAATGTCAGTTAGGACACCTATTCGAGTT
This sequence comes from Acleris literana, assembly GCA_946894065.1. Classification (NCBI taxonomy): domain Eukaryota; kingdom Metazoa; phylum Arthropoda; class Insecta; order Lepidoptera; family Tortricidae; genus Acleris; species Acleris literana. The sequence continues at coordinate 79,647,107 of OX335668.1, forward strand.
CAATATGTTCGATCGCGTGTTCGTACGAGTAAAATTCGCGCGAACCTACGATGATCGCGCATTCGCGTTCTATTAGGACGATGCCTAACGAACGACTTAATCGTCAGGAACAGAATTTGAGTGCGGCCGAAAGTGATTCCAATCCACTATAGCGTGCACCAGTACTTAATGTTACGCACATTGACGCAACCGTGCAACGTCAATTTCAACGGCGTGGCGCGCCGTTGTGGTTTGATAACACTATGGTTGCTTGCCGCTTTAATTTCTTTGACATTTTAGCAGTGGCCGTTCAGCATTTTACCTAAGTAAATAACGCGTGTTTTATTGTCGAGCACCAGCGAAGTTCCATAGAGATGTTAGCTTGTGAAGCACGGCGAACTTAGCAACCGGTATAAAAAATGACATCCTCATTGGCGAGTTTTATAATACCTTGTAGCACTTGCTAGACAGAAGTAAATCAAATCCTCAAGAATATTGTTTTTTTGACTGAAGAAATGTTACTACCTACATGCATAAGAAAGTTTTTAGTAATAAGAATAATAATAATGTGGAGGTCGAGGCATTTTAAATGATCCCACAACCGCGAGGTGTGTAATCTCAGGGATTTTTTTCTTTGGCAGTGAATGTGGGAAGCATCGTGATGTGGTTGCAGTAGACAGGAGCCTCACGCCTCTCTCCTAGGCAAACGAAACCTCTGGGGCAGATCAACGGTGTTGAGCACTGAAGACCGCAAGAACGTATGGAAGAGCAAGGAGCTACACGGACGCTTCTACCGGGCCCTCAAAAGGCCCGACGTAGACTTTTAACGTCCGTGAACTGGCTGCGTTTTGGTGACTTCTTTGGAGAAATCGAATGTTCTGTTTGTGCTAGCAATTGAGGTCATAATGACGAACAATTACCGGAAATATATTCTGAAGGATGGCACGGTCGACATTTGTTGAGCGCGCCGTTGCCCCGGCGAGTACCTCAGACATATAATTTCCGGTTGTTCGTACTTGCGCAGACATAACCTCGTGGCCAGTTCATCCATCAGCAATTTGCTCTTTAATATGGTCTTGTTGAGTCTAAAGTGCCGCACTATAAGTGCACACCGTCGCCAGATCTCGAAAATGGGCATGCTACGCTCTATCGGGATCGATCAGTAAGCACGGACAGCCCCCTTATTATGCTTGCCTTGATCGCGGTGATAAAGCATCGATCTCTCTCGCACTTAGATACTGGTTGGAAAGTGACAGATGTTTTATCCACGGTTATCTACGTCGATTTAACACGACCATAATTGGCCCGCAGATACAGAAGGCAGTACTCGACGCGGTACGCATTGTAAGGAGGTACCTCTCTCTGCAGCCGTAACCACCGGTAACTTGAGCCCTGCCCCGCTGCCGGTGGCACTCGTAGGTTAGGTTTTTTTATAATGTTATTTTTTTTATTAGGCTTGTTATTTTACTTTCATAATTGAATGTTTATTATAAAAAACCAAATTTACGGAAAATTAAATAAATATCTGAAATAATAATAACCAAAGTAATTAGCATTGGCCAGGCAGGCGCCGTAGTTTCATCAATAGCCTAGTTCACCAATGTATATAAGTTCATAGAGCCTAATATTAATGTTCCCATCCTTCTTAAATAATCTTACACTAACCGGTGGTTGTCCGTGGGAGCATACTCGTACTTCTACAGATCGAACTCGGGGACAATCGCCGGTTGGTGTCCCATCACTTTACTAAATTAAACTTGCCTAAAGGGCCTCTTCGTGTTAACAATACTTTTTATTAATTTTAGACATCATGTTTCATAGTAACATTTACTGCTTAAGATCTTCACAATCGATATCTAAATAGAAATAGTGTCATGCAGTTTTATTTTTCAAAACTTCTCTTCTTCGTCTCCTTTTCTTCTGTCGAAATGTTAGACAGAACCTGCATTTTTGCATCAATCTCTACTTTATCATTATCACTGCAAGAAAACATAATTCGTATTAGACCTACAACTGATTGTAACGATATACGCTGTACAATAGCGTGGGTACAAATCAGGATATTCATTTTAAGGGGTTAGTAAAATGGCGTCTAAAACGCAACTGGTCTACAGCAGTAAGCGGTCAAAAAAACCAACTCGTCTAAACAAGTATTATTAAGTCGTCCAAATTGCAAATGGTCTACTTCTATAGTCTATTCAGGGGCTGTAGCTATTGCCAAGTATGGTAATTTCACAAAGAACTCGAAGCATATTGAATTGCATTATCGTTATGTTCACGAGAATGTTACGAACGGAACCATTGATATTATTAAACATAATTCGGAAGATAATGTTGCGGACCTTCTCACTAAATCTTTAGGTAACATAAAATTCGCTAAATTGAAACAAATGTTAAATATGTATATCTTGACTTGATTTAATATTGCCATATAAATCTAAGTACGCGTGCTGAGGTTCTATGCCTTTGTATATTTATATTGGCAGCTTACAGTTGGACTATGATTTGTCTTTGACGTTGGTTGCGTGAAAAACATTGATTTGTGTTTTGATGGCTTCCGTTCTCTATTCTTATGAAAATATAATGTTTTAAATATTTAATGTTTTCTTCTTCCTCATTCTTTAACAAAAACAAAGTTGTTGTTAAAAGATAAGAAATTGTGAGGCTGGAGACAATTTTGTTTATCCATTTCACCAAAAACATCCCCCTCTTGTTTGGAAGTATATAAGAAGGTTTCGGAATGCTATGTCCGAAAATAGCACACAGACTCTACCCTCTTTCTTGTCCGCAGAATACTTAGATCATCTTGCTCCACCTTTCGTTCCCGAAGAAGCGTTAGTTATTTCTGTTCACTAAGCCCTAATTTTGCCTCCCAACTGCTCCGTTTTCCCTGTGTAAACTTCAAAGGATACTTTCAAACGTTCGTGATTCTGCCCCTGCCGGGGAGGATGGTATACCATATTCATTTATCGCAAATCTAGTTGAAAATAGTGTAGTTATTATTTATACTTATGACGAAATTGCACAATCTGAACGTTACATCGATATTTATAAAGTTTATTATTATTATATTATATTAATGTCCGGTAAATCTATAAAATTAGACAGGCAGTCCAGAAAGCTATGCAAGGGCTTTCCACAGGGTTCTGTGCTGGCTGAGTCCTCTATACAATATACTGGGTGTTAGGTAATGAGTGGATAATCCTTGAATTATGGATATAGGGCACTAAGGACGTTATATAAAAGCTAAAATAGGTTAGGTAAAAGTCGCACGGTTTTAGAGATATTTGGACTTTTAGGTTTTTTTTTCGAAAATTAACACCCTTGTTCAATGTTTTGATCATAGCACCATTCTAAGCAATTTTTTTCCAAATTTTATTTTTTCCCGGTATTCTTGAATACTCATGTTATCAGATAGGCATCACCATTCATGTGATACTACAATGGATTTAAAAAAAAAAGCAAACTTAATTTTTACGTTTTAATCGTACATTGATCGAACTTTCAGCTCCCATGGTGAAAAAATAATACACTACCGTCTAGTTGCCCATAAGCTTAAAAACATGCCAATTTATTGACAATTTAAAAATAGTAATTACCTTTTGACTTTAAAACCAAAATGCGAAAAAAATAAAAAAAATACACGCCCACCCACACTTTTCCTGATTTACTTTTTGTATCCGGGGTTTAGAATTCAAAACATTTTGTTTCAAAAATGACATTACTGGACACTAATTTAAATGCCATTTACTCCAAATTTAAAAAATATGCCGACTTCGCTATTATTACGTAATGAATGGTGAATTGTGTGTTTAGATTGTGTTAATTTTTTTTTGTTTAATAGTTATTATTATTAATATTAAGAAAAAATAAAATTTGGAAAAAATAGCTTAGAATGGTGCTATGATGAAAACATTGAACAAGGGTGAATAATAGTTTCGAAAAAAACCTAAAAGTCAAAATATCTCGAACACCGTGCGACTTTTACCTAACATATTTTAGCTTTTTCATAACGTCCTAAATGCCCTCTATCCATAATTCAAGGATCATCCACTCATTACCTAACACCCTATATACAGTGGTGGTCACATAATTAGGGACACTTGTTTTTTTCTCATACAATTGCCTACAAATATGACTTTTCAATATTGACCACAATTCAAAAAGTTCTAAACTAATTTAATATTTGGTTACACTCATCGTTCATCAATGAACTAAGGTTTAAATGTATGTACAATTCATCTCTGTTGAAAACGGATCTTTCATTTTATAAGGATTTGAAAAAATAAATACCTCGCGTTCATACAAAGTTGTAAATCTTTGTATGGACGGGTCAGCACAAAGTTTTTAAATCCCTATAAAATATAAGGTTCGTTTTTAACAGTAGTTTATTGTACTTAAAATTATTGTGGTCAAAATTTAAAAGTCATATTTGTAGGCAATTATATGGGAAAAAAACAAGTGTCCCTAATTATGTGACCACCACTGTATATAAATATATATATACACACACACACACACACACACACACACACATATATATATATATATATATATATATATACACCGTGGGCTGCTAAAACCCGACCGATTTTAACCATAGCTTCCTAAGCCTAAATGGAGTAAAAAAAGTCGTACAATATGTAGTCCAAAAACGCATATTTTTTGAAATAATCGAAATAATAAGATTTGTTCATAATGAAGTGCAAAGCTTAATTGATTTATTTTGTTACAAAAGTTAAAAAATAAATAATGCGTAATTGGACCTATGTTCATATAACATTATTTACTTGTAATTAAGTCAGGAATATGTGGTTGAAATCGGTCGGGTTTTAGCAGCCCACGGTGTATATATATATATATATATATACTATATGTATAACATTTATACATATGATCTAGAATCTTCCATTAATTGTTGCTCCCATATTTTTACAATTATATAGGGTGGTACTCGATGAACTGTAGATATTGAAAGGGATTAAATTTTAGGTTAATTTATCGGTAAAACAATTTTTTTTTTATCCACTGGTTTTTTTATACAGATTGTCAAACTTTTTAATAAAGTTTAATAAAGTCACTTACTTGTGACGGTGTAACTTTTGATCTAATAGCCCAAAAAAGATAAAACAAAATGCATAGTATTGACATTAGTTAGGTTTATAATAATTGACAACAATATTAGAACAATTAAAAAAAACTGAGTAGGTAACTGCTTTTTCATAAAAACACGATATTCTCAAAATTTTACAGATATTTTACATTTTTTTTTAAAAGTTTTTTGATCTAAAATTAAACGAGGAATAATAATAAGAAAATAAAAATTGTGAAATATCAACAAAATTTTGAGTTAATCGTGTTTTTATGAAAACAAAATGTCATTTTGGCTGTAATTTAAAATTTAAAATCAGTAAAAAAAATGGCATTTTTTTTTAAAAATTGTTTTACCTATAAATTAACCTAAAATTTCATCCCTTTCAACATGTACAGTTTATCTAGTACCACCCTGTATAATTGCTGATGAGTTAATGAGTTTTCTTATCAGTTTGTCGTCGTGATGCAAGATGTTTATCGCATTATTTATCTATTATTATTATTATTGTTATTTATTTATTTATTTATTGTTATTTCCATGAAACGGATTCATTGAAGTTAAATATTATCGAATTACGCTAGTTCATATCATAAATGGCAGATAAATATTGCGATAAACATCTTGCATCACGATGACATTAAATTAGTGTATCATTAGCATTTTACTTTTAAATACGACAAACTGATAAGAAAACTCAAACATAATCGAAGAGTTTGAATACTACATTGAAAAACACCGATTGAATACACAACTTGGCCACACATTCTGCTGTTTTTTTTTAGGAAGTACCGCCTGGAAAATTTTGATATTTAGGCAAGTAGTAGGCCAATGTATGGCCTATTTTGAGAAAAAAACTAGAGGTTTCACTACTACACAACCACATAAAAAAAAAATATATTTTTAAATTGGTATTGGTTTTTTTAATAATATAACTAGTATTCGTTTTTTGGGTGGCGATACCAATCTATCTAAAAAACATCATTTCAAAATTTGAAGCAAATCGCTTGAATACATCCAGAAAAAACAAACATTAAAAAAAAACTTGAAAAAATCATAAGTCAAAAACGATTACAAGTAGGATGTTCATAATCGGCTAAAATATTCTTCATTACACGAGGTACTCACAAAAAAATCCCCGAGCCCATTTGATGTAAGGGCCGACTTTCTGTGGAAACCCGGCTTTCCAGTCATTTCTACCAAGTGTGGCGACCCTTCAAGGGTCTAATTACGTAATGATGAAAAGGAAAATGATGGTCATAGAGCTGGTACTGGCGGCCCAAACTCGTGGGCGTTAATCGAACGTGTCGGATAAATTACTGCTTTAAGCTGTTTAATACCTACCTATGTCATTTTACTAAAATTGCCCAAAACGTTAATAATTTCAGATTTACTAAGTGCGCTCAAAGCATTACCAAGGTTTCCTTTCAAGTCTGCATTATGTTCTCCAGTCATAATGCTGACTAGAGAGTATCTTATAAAATGTAACACCATGGGTTATGCACCATGGGTGGGATGCAATGGTTAATCTCATTGGCTTGGGTTCGTAGCCACACTGGTATCAAAGGAAACGAAATGGCTGACCAACTGACAAGTGATGGGATTAAGTGTGGAGACATGTATCCGTACATAAACTATAGACACGACCTCATAAATTTGCCAAGACTTGTTCTACGAGAGGCATGGGATGATATCTGGAATGTAAGCAAACAAAAGGAAAGTTTTACCATTGTATTCAACCTGATATTCCAATCAAGCCCTGGTTTTCGAGACAGTCTTAACAAAACTATTACTTCTGTGCTTTTGAGGATGAGATTGGAAAATGTTTGTACCTAATCGTTCTCATCTTCATAGGCTAGGAATTTTTAGAGACGTAATGTGTGATTTTTGGGATGATGTGGAGGATTTAAACATTTTCTTTTCATGCCCTCTGTATGATTACCCAACAAGCAAAATTTCGTCATATAATGGTCGCGGCAACGTAACATTTTCAGACTTTTAGCCTATGATATTAGTCATATAAACTTAATGATAACGTTTATAGAACGCGATTTGGGCCCATTTTAATCAGCGTTTCAGTAATATAAAAGTTATTTAACTGCAACCGTCAGCCACTTATTGATCATATAATCATCACCAACGTGACTATCTTATAACTAATTAGCTGTATAAATGCGACTTATATGGCTTTTATATGAACTTTAATCATATAAGAGACATATAATCGTTAAGTTAGTTGCTTATTAGTTATATAATTATCATCAATGGAACTACGTTATAACTAATTTGATATATTGTTGCTACTTATACGACATGTTTGTGGAATAAAAGTAACGTGTCATGACATTTAATGAAAAAATAAATTGAATGTCGGTGAGTATTATTTTGACAGAGTTATCTAAGAAATATATATGACCATGTTACATTATAACTCAAACGGTATTATGAATGCGCGAAATTCGACTTAATGGTGGAAATATGTTGCGGAGGCCACTTTATTGATAAAGTATACTATATTTAATTGTAAATATTTAACGCCCCTCATTAATTATTAGTTATTTAAATTAAATTTAAATAAATATTTTGAATTATTACGAAAGATGCTGTTATATGTCATTTATACCATTAATATGTCATATAACTTCTTCTTATATAGCAAGGTTAAAGCGCCATGACACCTATGTCGAATGTATTAAGTGTTATAAAAGTCATATAAACGTAACATGTAAATCAAAAAAGTAGTGTAATAGCAACCATATTTCATTTACTCGAGCAAAGGGTATATAAGATGTTATTACTCGACCGAATAGTCACATGAGCGCAGTATAGAGGTAGATTATTCAGCATTATCTTATATGACTCTTAAGTAATAAAAAAAAGTCGAGTAAATGTTTACTCAGCATCATAGTATGACTTAATACCAAAGTGGTTGAATAAGATACTTCTATATAACATGATCTATAATTCGCGTTTATATGACTTCATGCAACATATACAGCACAATAGTCATATAATAGCAACCACATTGCTTTTACTCGACTCTGTCTGGCATGTCATAAGTCAGCTATATAAGTTACTGTTACTCGAGTAAAAAGTCACATAAGCGTCGCATAGAGGTAGATTACTCAGCATTACCTTATATGACTCTTTAGTAATAAAAAGACGCCGAGTAAACGTTTACTCAGCATCATAGTATGACTTAATACCAAAGTGCTGAATAAGATACTTTTATATAACATGATCCATAATTCGCGTTTGTATGACTTCACGCAACATTATACAGCATAATAGCCATATAATAGCAAACACATTGCTTTTACTCGACTCTGTCTGGCATGTCATAAGTCAACTATATAAGTTACGTTTACTCGAGTAAAAAGTCATATAAGCGCCAATTAAACGTGTCTTATTCAGCAATTTCTTATATGACTCTTAAGTCATAAAAGGAAGTCGAATAAACGTGTATTCGGTATCATAATATGACTATTATGCTGAGTAACTTAAATGCTGCATAAGCTGGCTTTATACGACAGGTTCTGTATAATTCGCCTTTACATGACTTTTATACGATTTATTACCTGAATAAGCTCAATCTTATATGACTACTTTGCTAGTTGGGTATTCCTTTTTATACAACACCTTGTCCAAATTATAAATTGCACTTCCTACATGTATCCAGACCTTATTGCAGTATAATAGTGATGTATATAGTATTTTATCCCGTTTTATTAGATCCCACTCTTTAAAATTGTTCATATCTTATCCTTTTTCCTTCAAATTCTCCTGATCCTTTTTATTCCTACCCTTCGTTTCCTTTTTGTAAATATTTCGAGATTTGGATCCCGCCTTTTAAAACATTAAATATAAGAAGCTCGACACGAAAACCATTTCAACGCACTCAATGTAACTTACGAAGCCAAATAAAAATTGAAGACGAACAATCAATCGAAGAAAACGTAATCAGAGGGTTTGACACTGCAGAAAACGGATCTGTCTGCCTGTCGCCATTCCGAAATTTAAACCGGAAGTACGGGATACCGGAAAAGGTGCAGCCAATACAAAAAAAATCGTCGTAGGTACATTCAGTAAATCGTTAGTATTACGGTACCCTAAAAAGGTCCGATTGTTATGGTTTTTTGATATGGTGTAAAGCACAATATGGTCATGGTAAACCAAATCTTTCGTCCCTCTTTCTTTCTCCGCCATCTGATTCTTTAGCGGGAATTTGAAAGAAGCGGGCGAAAAAAAAAAACTCTAAGAGTTAACATTTACTTAATTGTTGTAAATAGTAATATTATATTGTGCATAATATATGTAAATAACAGTCTAAAATGGCCGGAGATGATGACCCTGACGAGGATCCCGAGGGTCCTCCTCGGAAACGGCTGTATGAGTTACCTGAAAAAGAAAGCGGCAGGGGTGAGAACATTTACCTATCATATTTCAAACCTTACTATAAAGGACTATATCCGGAACATTTGGCGACCACAATTTTCAAGGTATTTGATGAAAGTGTCAACAAGGAAAAGCTCGGCAATAAAAGCCCAATAAGTATACTTGAATCACATTTTTGCGAATGAAGTGAAAGGTGTTGTGACGCTAGGTAAATAGAGTAGGTAAACGCGAACAAACTTGCGGTAAACTTTAAACCAGCGAGTACGGCTAATAACTTTTCGAGCAACGAGTCATTCTATAAAAAATATTCCGTGAAACCAGCACGACAAATTGACAAAATTGGTACTCTCCGATTTGTGCCGACAAATATATCCAATAAAGAACTGTTCACGATGTAGTGAAATATCCTTTCACATCGTATTTTCTCGGAAATGTTCGTATTTGTCATGCTACTTCAGACTGACTCAGTACCCATCAAGACAACGTGGGGGAACGTCGCTTAGCATCGATATAGAGTGGTTAATACTAGAGTTTTCAGTTCTTTTTAATAGTCATGCCGAAAGCATTAGGACCTGGGAAACGTTTAGATCGACAAGCCTGTGAAATTATTTTCAACATGTATTTATATTTCTTCTTGTTTACCTACACCTAATTTCTATATCGTGGTGGTTTTAACATCTCGGTGTGATATACTTCAAACTTGTGGTTTGACATTTGACACTGATAACTAGGGTTAGGATTGTGGTGGCATATCGTGGTTTTAGAATCCATGGAGTCGCTATTTCCTAATTATTATAATACATGACCAGAGGGGCTATTGCCTAACGCTCTCGCAATCGCAATCGTTTTCATTTTGAAAATCGAAGGCTTGTCTGCATACAAAATGAAAACAATTATTCCGCTTTGAAACCGATTTCCATCGCGAGTGCGTTAGGCAATAGCAATGCAGGGATCGGAAATTCGGATCGATATTTACCTAAAGTTGGCAAAATCCCGGAAAAATATAGGTGAAAACGGCGTCGGCTTCTTAAAAAGATTATTTTAATAATGTAAATTCCGGGATTCCGGGATTCTACAAAACATTAATAATAATTACTTTACATGTACTTTACATGTGGGATAAAGTGTTCCGTTTTGCTCCTATAAATTCGTTAGGTCAATGAGTTACAGGTACAATTTACCTGAAACTCATTGACCTAACGAATTTATAGGAGCAAAACGGAACGTTTTATCCTACATGTAAAGTACCTAATTATTATTAATAACATTTGGTAAATCTATACATGGAAAGTAACTTCAAATAGTTAATATAAATACTTAATTATGAATTTATGCTGGAGTAATTTATTTATTTAGAAATCCCGGGAGTTTTATTAATGAATTATAAGATTGAGTCCGCCTCTATACAACTGAACAACAACGCCGCCGCGAAAGTTTAGGTAAATATCGATCCGAATTTCCGATTCCAGTACATGACACTTTGATTTTGACCTTCAGTATGGTTATATTTTAAAATGAACTAAATAATTTTTAGTTCGGTTATTCCATACCTACTAATGTTTGCTTGTGTAACGCTTTCACAGCAGATATATCCTCCATACCAAAATTCATTAAAATTGGTATAGCGGTTTAGTGAATAAATGAATTTTGAAATATTAAGGTCAACATCAAAGTGGTATGTATTATAATAAATAGGAAATAGCGACTCCATGGATTCTAGAACCACGATTTGCCACCGAAAGTCCTAACCCAACTGATAACTAAAGTACTCTATTTATTTAATACAAACTTCATAAGAATAAATACTATTAGAAGGGTAACTTCATCCCCACCACGCGCGCTCTCATGTCTAAACCTAGCTTAGGTAGGTACAACTATATCCAGATTTAATAAAAGGTATTTCGTACCGGCCTGCCTATAGTATACCTAGGTGAAATAAATACGTATTAAGTAGGTAATTTAAGTTATTGAGTGTGACGTGACAGGTAACATGTGACGACGTGGATGGCGTAGGTAGTTGGTAGTGACTAAGTAAGTAGTGACCTTGCTTACGAAGCTAGCGGTCCTGGGTTCGATTCCCGGTCAGGGCAAATATTCGTGTGATGAGTGCGAGTAGGTATTTTTTGTTTCTGAGTCTTGGGCGTTTTATATGTACGTATGTAGTCATATTCAGTATGTATTTTTCACTACATAAGTATGCTTATCGTTGCCTAGTACCCAAAGCACAAGCCTAGAACCAAAGCGAGCGGCCAATGCTCTAAGGAAGCCGCGCGGCGACGGCGCGTGCCGCCAATAATAGGTACCTAAGTAGTCAAACGAAGCCGCCTTGCGCGAAAGCGGTATTATCAAAAGGTCGAAAAGGAATTTACATATCACGTCACATACCTATAAACATAATTATTATTTAGTGTCAACAGATAAAAAGTATGTAAGTAAAATAATTTAAATTTGGTACTTAGGTACCTAGCAATATTTATACTTACTTTAAGTTTGTGTAATTTATGAAAATTAATATGATTATAAATCACAGTGTGGCCAAGTAGGTGACTAAAATTGAAAAACAAGTTTGGACAACCCTGACGCCCGAGCGGCAATAGGTAGGTATCAGAATCTCCTAAAGGGCCGAAGTCGAGCTACTTTTCTATTTATACTATGTCTATACTGTGACCTGACCCTGTCAGTGGATCCTGTCAATGGATCATAGTGGACGGAAGGAAGGCCACATAGGCCTGTGGTAACTGTGACTCGCCAAGGGCAGACGAGACAATCAACGGGCAACGGCGGATCGCGCTTAAATCAAGCTTTAACACAAATTCGTCATAAGTATTTTTGGATATTGGTGGATTTTTTATTTTTATTTTTATTATGGTTATATTTGATAGGTTACATATTCAAATAAGAATGTTAACTATATATGAGGCACCGTTTTAATGACAATAGGTACATTAGAAGCAATTAAATTTTGAAAAAAATACACCACCGAAAAGACGGCTGCTCAGAAAATCAATATGAAATTATATATTCCGACCTTGATGTATTATTATTATTATATAAAAACCAACAAACTCTCGTTTTTATATAGAATGGATAGTTTGGTGCTAACAGCACAGAAGCAATCGTGATGATTTTCGAAACAGTGCTATATTATGTCAAGCATTACACGCATTTAGGATAACTTTTTTTAACAGTGTTAAAATTTTTAACAGTGGTGATAATGCATTTTAGTGCATTTTGTACATAAGTATTATAACGTCAATCGTCATTTCGGTGAACAAAAATGCCACCGAAATGATGCCAACGAGATGACGACAATTGAGTATTTTTAAGATAACTACTATATATATTACGCAATAAATATACGCCCGATTTGCATAAATTATATCAAAGTACCTATCCTATAAGACTAATAAGACATACATTGTACATTCTTATATAGGGGAGACTGAGTACGGTTGTAACGGGGTACGGTTGAAACAAAGCGAATATCCGAGAAACTCTCAGCTGTAGGATGAGGGGTGTAAGGGAAGAAATACGTGGCATGTTAGTGCGAACATGTTCCACAGTATTGCATCAACTATCGCTCGTTGTAGTTTCTTGCAAGGGACCCTATTGTATTTTGGTAATCAAAAGTTAGTTTTTTCAGTTGGTATCTTTGTCGAATAACTTTTTAATTATATCGATTGAATATTGACTATTTTTCTGGTCATTTGTCAGATGTTTATGATAAAATAACAATGATTACTTTTTTTGCTGGGTTCTTTGTCTCGCCACTATGATTTTTCTTTGACGTCAGAGGGGGATGGGTACGGTTGAAACACACGTAAGTATTAATGAGTATTGACTGATTGATTTTATTTGGCACTGAGTGAATTGATCCTGGAATAAGCAATAAAACAGGATCTTATAATTACGAGGGTATTTAGTTCCGGGTAACTTTTTTAAAGAAGAAATGCTTTGATTTCATGTTAAATACCTTTATTTGTCTTGATGAAGTTATTTTAAGTTTTTAATACATTATAAGTGTTGATCTTATTTGAGACTGAGTTGAATAATACGAGAATGAGCAATAAATCAGATTTAAATACCCGTATTGAATATTATTTCTTTGTGTTTCAACCGCCCGTGGTATGGGGTCGGTTGTAACAGAGGACAGACTTTTTCAAAAACTGCTCCTTACTGAAAATGAATATATCTGGGCATAAAACAATAGTACACATTTCAAGACGGATGTATGCCCTCACATGTTTCACATTTTATTCAACCCTCAATAGCATGATGCTGATGCTGTGAGCAATCAAAGCAAAATTGTTTCAACCGTACCTAGTCTACCCTAATAATCCACAGAAATGATGTCGTTTGAGAGAACCAAATACGTGGTGTGAATGACTTACCTCGACATAGTCGCAATGCTAGGCAACAGCTCGTCCACTCCACTGAATGACCTCAATAGGATCGCAAAGATGGCGGTAGGTTAGTTGGCTAATTAGATAACAGCAGAGGCGTGTTTCACGAAGCTACAGGTTACCAATTACAAGCGGAACTCGTTTTCTAGCAAAAGGAGTTAGAAAGAGACTTCCGCTTGTAATTTGTAACTTGTAGCTTCGTGAAACGGGCCTCAGGTGTTTGAACGGTATGAATTAGTTTAAATAGTTGCTAATCGTGGAACAAAGACAAAATGGTCAGCATACTTTTAAATGAAAAAATATTAGCATACAATGAGTAATAGGCCGGAAGATACTGACACAAAATTTCCGGTCATTTGTACTGTAGGTACCAAGTGTGGCGACCCTTCAGGGGTCTAATTACCTAAGTAATGGCGAACAGGAAAATGATGGTCATAGCGCTGCTACTAGCGGCCCAATCTTGTGGGCGTTAACCTTTTCAATGCCACAGTCGGTTCTGGCCGTCAACTAAAAGTCGTGCCACTGACGCCACGTCGGCTACAGCCGACAAGAGTTCAAGATTAAAAGAGACTTCGTTTGGCAGCAATAAGGTGTAATTTGCATAGTACAGCAAACATGTTTGGCGTGTGGGTGGCACATTTCGTATTCGACCTATGGCGTTCAAAAGGTTAATCGAACGTGTCGGATAAAATACGAAAGTCGAAGATTTGTAACATAAAAAATCTTGTAGGTATTTCAAACTTCTATTTAAGATCATACAAAGACATGATAAAAAAATATAACTTATTATTAAGCTGACTTTAAGTAAAGTTATAATAATTTGTTTGGAGGACACCGCGAGTGGGACAGGCCTCACAGACTTACTGCTCCTAGTATTCTGCCATTTCGTTTTTTTTTCCAGCTATGGTTTAAAACAGCGGTGTCTATAAGGTTATGCCTCGATGTATTTTATACTGTTTAGTATATAAAAAATACGTTTCTCGTAGATTGTTCACTGGTTTTTTTTAAAGCCTTGGACACTACTATAGTAATCCAGCCAAGTACCTACCTATTGATTACCAAATAACTATGGCGTTTGCCCGCGACTTCATCTGTGCAGAATTTGTTTGACGTCATTCACACGGTAACTATTTTCTGTGAACAAATGGGTAAGTAAGCCGACATTTGAAGGCGGTTTTTTGTTTTTTAAAACATTTATTTTATTTTATACTTTTTAGTGATCATAATACGCTGTTACGTAGTCCCACTTCTTAGTTGAAATGAAACTTTAAGTTATTTCAAGCGCGCCGCAAGCAACGCCGCTGGAAAGTCATAGTCATATTTCAATAACCTCCTTTTTTGAAGTCAGTTAATAAGTAAATATTCTTCGTTGTAGTCGCTCAACTATCTTAATCGAGATATCTTATCGCGACCCTTGATATCGGTACCGTTAAGGAGATCCGGTGGCCATCTGTGGTCTTCATCATCAGTTCCACTTCACCAAATGATACTTTCTGAATGCAAATGCTGGACTTGTTACTAAAAATACTAAAATCGCTATATGTTTGCCTACAATATTTGAGGAGTTCCCTCAATTCCTCACGGATCCTCTCATCAGATTCAGATTTGGTGACAATGGGACCACCTCGAAAGTATACTATATCAAACCAAAAAAAATATTTTGAAATCGGTCGACAATTGACGGAGCAATCGGTGAACATACATAAAAAAAAACAGTGGAACGTATAACCTCCTCCTTTTTTGAAGCCGGTTAAAAAGTGTAAAAAAGGCAACTAAGTGCGATAGTAGGCATCTCGCTACTAAACCGTGCACTAAGAGCATTATTTGCGATAGTATGTTAGCGGTTTACGCACCAAATAGGTATGAATAGGTCAAAAGAAGTTGTTCTGCCTAGAGATTGAATACTGGAGCTGTAGTCAAGTACCTACCTAACAAGTGAACTTTTTTGAGTGATCCTTCATAAACTGAGCGTTTGTTTGTCGTTAGGGTAATTATTTAACCATTTTTATTTTTTCAACAATCGTGATCTGGGAGATATCCAATTTCATATAAATGTAACAATCAGAACTCTTAATCGTTAACAAGAATCCGGCGAATCGGGAACTAACCGTTTTTTTTTGTTATATTCCCTGTGTTTTGTCATTCTTTTTATTCTTGTACGATAAAGATTATACAAACATACGTACATACATTCAACAACTAGTCTAACTTTTGTGCTTTAAAAATGACTTTTTGTCAATAACGTTCTTACTCTCTCTACAGGAGCTGTTAATTTTTTGGCGATGTGGTGAGTTCTAATCTCCAGGGACCTCAGACAAGATGCACTACGCTAACTAACGTTTCTATTCGATTCGATTTTAAACCAATCGCGTCACTGGAAGATGACGTGATGCGAAAAGTCACGTGGTCTACCAGTGATGCGATTGGTTTAAAAACGAATCGAATAGAAACGTTAGTTAGCGTAGTGCATCTTGTCTGAGCCCTCAGATAACATTGAGCAATTGATTTTATTATTAAAGTTCTGTGATCTTCGATTATCGAATTTTCTAGTGAGTGTTCTTGTACATTTTGGAACATCTGAGTTTAAAGGGTTATTTCCGATACTTTATTAATAATTACCAAAAGATATTAAGGCAGTCCCACATGTTTGGACCCAAACCGAATTTGGAATCCACGAAGATTTTTTCTGAAATTTTGCAAACTTTAGTTACGTCTTTTGACGGTTTAACGAGACCTCATCGATTTTTATCAGATATTAGAGAAAGTCAGTCTGTCAGTTTCGAGGGCTTGTATACATCTTTCCCAATGCAGGGTTCTTTTTAATTTTCTGGCAACATACTTGTATAATGCACCTCGTGGTGCGCATACTCTGTCATGCGTGTTGCATGCGGTAGGTAATCGTGGTCATTATCTTCAACTATTGTTTCAGAGAGCTCCAAATTCTGCTTCCAGACTCAGTTCCATTTAATATGTTTTTGTATTTATTTGGAGTATAATTTAAAACTGCTATACTTATGCTCCAAAAGCAAAGAATTTCCCCTCGCACCATCTTTAAATTCCGCGTGCACAAGTAATTTTTTGTAAGCAGCGCGGAACATTCGTGCAGACGGGTTGTTGTTGAATCCACATTGGTTTCGAATTGCACCAAAAAACAATGCGACATGATCTTGACTCATTTTATATGTGCTCAAGTACTGTAATAAGCTGTTTTCGACCAGTTTAGTGTACAGAATTAACAAAGACTTCATACAAACCAAAAACCCCGAAATCCTGTGCTTCTGTTAGAGTTAATAACACGCGTGCCATGTACAAATATCAAATTGTTGATATAAAATTCTGAAGCCTCAGAAAAAAGCCTTGTTCCAGCGATGTTAAAGGACGCGATTGCCTTTTCCAACCTTGAGCCCGCATATTTCGGCTATTCATCATTTCGAACAGATTATTAAATAGTCGAACAAATTTCATTGTTCCTTCGGATTCTGAAAATTCTGGGATACCAAGGTCTTTACAAAACTGTAGTGCGTCTGCGATTGATGCACTTAATAACTGCGTAGCGAGGCGCACTTTCATTTTTCATGTTCGTGTTTCAGTTTGGTGGCTAAATGGATCCCTTCTTCGTTTTGTATAATCATTCAGTTTCAATATAGTGCTACGATATGCCGTCTGAATCCATAATTGTGGTTTTATCAGCGAATGCATTTCGCACCGACTTAATGTTATGACAAGGGTCAGGCCAAATGTACACAGTTTGATTAATATGCTCAAAACTATGACTAGTAGCTAATTCGCAACCTAAATGAGAGCACATAGCTTTGTTTGTTGCGGCCCACTGTGGGAGCGCGTAGAACAAACGGTCGGACATGCGAGTGCGCGACAATAAACTGTTTATTACAGACAAATTGTTAATATTATTGCCTCTAAATTATAACAAAATCCTAGTACCTATAGCGCATTTTTAGCAATATATTAATAGGCGAAAAGTTACTATAAGTTCCTAATGTACACAAAAAAAACCGCAAGTTTTTCTGCCAGTATTTTATTGTGGTCGAATGCAAACATTCCTTGAACACTTTTTTATTGGTTCTATGCTTAGGGTTCAGTGGGTTCACTTAAAAAGGCATATTTATTTATTATGCCTAGAATTTAAAACTACATCATCAAAAGAGATTGCTATTAAATTACACAAGGCGCACTGTCGAAATAGTTATAAATATTAATAAGGAATTAATTCGTATGCTCGGTTAACCAGAAAAAAGTACTATAGAATTTATAAATATTTACCGATTCTTCATGGACGGACTATGTTAGAACTGCATTTATATTCGTCTGCCTTAGCACATTAAAGAAACAAAATGCTATTTCTTTTAAATAGGCGCTTTTGAAAAATGACCTTTAATTGCAAATATTTCTCAAATTCGGCTAAACTCGGCCAAGTTTATTTTGCAGCGTATTTAAATGATCTTTAACTTATAACTTGTAATACTTAGTATCTTGGAATTGTTTGGCACATTTTCTATAATCATGACTTTCTAGTTTAATTATACATGAACAATAAAACAGCAATTGTTATTTATTATAATATTAAACAGCTAGATATTATTTATTATGGCTATACTTAAACATATACTCTTGGTAATAAAATAGAAAAAAGGACCTCAACTACTACTCAACAGTTATCATAGTACTTACGTAGAAGTATGGCCGAGTTTTACGGGTTTATCGGATCGTGATGTTTGCTCGATCTTTATTCACCAACAAGGCAAATAAGTGGAAAAATAATAAGAAAACATGATGGTCTATGTGTTAAAGTTTACAAAAAAGTCATACAACCGCAAGAAAGCGAAACATTTTATTTTCAAGAATGATTGACCGTTTGTTCTACGCGCTCCCACAGCGCGGCCCCATCAAACGTAAGGGTTACTACTTTAACCCCACTACAACTTTGTACTAGTGTAAGGCTCTGTTCTACTAGTACAGCCTTTTACTTAGCTGTTATCGAATGGATCAAAAAATAGCCCACGGGTATTTTCCATGTATCATTGATAAAAGTCAACATGAATGTTAATGCTTCCTTGGCTAATCTTCCGATTCCAGATCACAACCGATATTGACGTAACCACACGTAACCAAAATATTTTGAGTGGTCAAGTTACCGAGCTTAACATTGTTTGGATTAGAATTTTAATTTTTCTTGTTATCATCTTCCTTGGTTATTAGTTTTCTTATTGTTGGCCGAAAAATGCCCGTTGCATCTGAAATTCGTTGTTGCACTTTGCCAAAATATTGAGAATCATACTTTTTTATAAAAAATACAGGTATATGTTAAATATAAGTTCCTGTACCTACCGGAGGACCTAAGCGTTTTCTTCTATTTTGAGGTTTCGGCGTGATAATACAAACGTTATATACGTAAACCGTACATATAACCAAAACTACAGCGAATATTTGAATTGCGTAATAGTCACTCTTTATATATATTGGCTGCTGAATTCGACCTACCCCTACAGTGGTATGATGGGTACTGAAGCTAATTGAGAGAGCAAGATAAAATGCACTACACCGTAGGAGCAATAATAATGAATCACAACTAAGCATTCGAGTGCGATGATGGAGCCGGAATTCACTAATCATAATATTATTGCCTTAACTACACATTAGTCTCAATATTAATTTTGTTTTTAATATACGTAATTGTTTTTGTTGTCATTTACAAACAAATTCTATAGCTGTTGTATATACTATTTCCATATGTAGTCTTGGCAACGCAGTAAAAAAAGTGTCGGTTTAGAACAAATGAGTTTCAAGCGTTTTTTTAACCACGTGCCGTTTTAACTTTTTTAACTCGGGTGACTCGCTTGCTCGTCTGCCTCCTTTTTTACCATAAATAAAACCCAAAGAGTTGTACCTACGTTTTTTTACCCGGCGTTGAAAAAACGTCCGTGTGTATGAGGGCTTATTCATACCAAAATTAATAAATATCCAGTTTCTATTATATGACCAACAAAACAGAAAATGTAGTACCTACGTAAACAGGGGTTATTGTTATATTTTATATATTTTACCATCAGTACCATCACGGTAAGATTTCTTGCAATGACAAGTGTGGAAATGTAACAAAATTATAAAGTGGTTTCCTCTCGCTCCAGTTTGATCTCTGGTTACCTATCATCACAGAAATTGTAACTGTGCTTCTACCTAGTTAATCTATGAGGTATAAATTTTACACAAAATTTTAATAGCAGCTTTAGTATACAAAATTGTACTATGTTATTGGATCCTTGCTAGTGCTAGAATTACAGCCTTCTGGGTTGCTTCTGGGTTACATCACATCACTTCCGCCAAACTAATATTGTAAATAATTGTCATACCTACTCATGTCAATAATTGTCAATAATTGTCTATTGTATACTTCGCATAATTACATAACTTGTTGACGCCATTAAAATAAGTAAATAAATAATAATAATAATACTTCGCAAGGTGTCAAAATAAGTTAACGAAATCAAAGACTACTATTGTAAACGAAATTCAACCTATCCCACTGGACAGTAGCCATATATAAAAGAATTTAATTTGAACCTGAAATTCAACTTAAAAATAATCAAGTAATGGCGAAATATTTTATTTTGTTGTTAACATTTATATGTACAAGGATTTCGGGGGCAGGCAGTACCAGCGGCAACGATGCTAAAGACGATGGAGTTGTATTGAAACCCGCGGAGTTGATCGACCTCATACTAGAAGAGCGAATGCGAACAGAGCCAACGCGAGCTGTGGATGTGGAAAGCCAAAGCGTTACCAGTGATCTTAACCCGATCGGTGACTTAGACGAGCAGATTGTAGAATCTAAACCAGGTACGCTAGGTCCATTCCAATAGACTTGTCTTATTTAGTCAAACCTTTTATAACCTCAAAATGCTTTTTTTCATAAAATAAACCATCCATGATGTAAAATCAGGAAAATGGTGTGCAAACATGGTATCTAATTGCTTTATTCAGCAGAAAACGGCCATTTTAGCCAAAAGTGATGCATTTTGAGTTTATAAAATTGTTTACTAAATAAGACAAGTCAATTGGAATGGAGTTTAAGTAGATTGCATTAATGCGGAAAATCAACTAATTCCCATGTCAACGTATCAATCTGGGCTTGGGCTCCATTCAACACGGTTAGACCATATTGCTTTTGGAATGGTTTTAACTCGGCCATTACTATCAAGTAAATAAGAGTTATCGTAAAGTTTACAAGACGATGACAGCTCAAAAGCAATTTAGTTTTACCCTAGTAGAATAAATACCCTAAATAATTGTCAACGTTTCTGTATTGTCAACGTTTTTGGGTTTGTTAGATCAATTTCTCAGAATTGTTATTGACTTGTATCTAAATTTTCCGCTTTTGTCTCCCTTTTTTTTTATCTCTATTTTTTGCTGAATATTTTTAGAGTTCGGTACCAAAATAGTAACAATGAACTTCGATGGTGAGACTTCGGTGTCTGTCTGTATGTCAAAGCAGTTTTTATCAGAAACTTTAGAAGCTATCAACTTGAAGTTTGGCATAGTTGTATAACTTGCTTGCCCGCATCTGTTTTTAGTAAAAACATTATGAAATTATAAAAATATTAAATAGGCGTCTAGAATGTGGGGTTGAAAAATGAAAGTGATTTGATTATAGCAAATGGGGTGTCATATGAAAGGGCTTAATCGGCTTTGTTTAGTCTACATCCTGAAACAAATCCCACTAAGAGAGATTTTGCATCCTTATAGTCCTTTTTCCTAGGTTTCGGTAGGAATATCACCTTTACCTCATTCCAGATGACTGGGATGTGACCTAACTCTAGACTTCTTTCATAGATTTCTTTTAGACTGCTCCAGATTTCTTTAAGGGCTCTTTGTAATTGGATGGGTATCACTCCATCCGGGCCCGCCGCTTTATAAGGGGCGAGGGATCCTATAGCCCACGCTTCTAGTGTGTCACTAATGCTAAGTTTCGGTGTTTCCACTTCTGCTCTTCGTGCACTGCTGTTCTCTGCAGCCCTGGGTGTATTGTATTCCCTACAGTCGGGGAAGTGCGTTCTCACCATATGCTGTAGTACTCGTACTTCCCTAGGGTCTGTTAACTCTGTTGAGCCCACCATCAGGCTACCTAGTTGGCAGGATCTCTCGTTTGCTAGCACCTTGACTAGTCTCGCTGCCTCAAAAAATCCTTGTATTTCTCCAGTGAATTTCTTCCATCCTTCTGCTCTCAGTCTCTCTCTCGTATTAGTGTACCTGTTCCTATCACTTCTGTATTCGTTCCAGCCCTGATCATCACCCCTTTTCAGAGCGGATCTTAGCGCTTTTCGAGTTCTTTTACACAGTTTTTGTATTTCTTTGTTCCACCACGGACCTCTGTCCCCGCTGTGAACAAAAAAAGTATCTTGTGTTGATATGCAATTATCTGACCATCTAAGTGTGGCGGTTGTTCTCATTAATAATAAATATAATGTAGTTAATACTTCCATATATAAACGATCTTTCTCAAGTTGTAATTACATATAAGTAACTTCACACTGAGCTTAAATGAATATAATTGGAGCAAACTGTGGAATAAATATAGTTACTGTCCTAGCAATCAGATTGAGTTTGCCTTAACGTAATAAAGCAATACTTTCATATACATTTTCCATCTAAAAAAAAAGGTTTGGGTCTCAGGACGCCCGACAGAAGTGATAATTAATCTAAATCTCTGGGTTAGAGTGAGAGAGGAGGAGCCTGCCTGCCCCTGCCGTATGCGTGAGAGAAAGGGAAGCCAGACAGACTGGCGTTACGTAATGAAGCGGTTTGCCCTCCCATAATAATAAGAAGTTATCACTTCAAAAAGTTCAAAATAGCGGCCACTTTTTTAAATCTGATTACGGGTTCGCATTTGTAGTCCCAACGGGCCCTCAGATATCGATTTTCAAGACAATCGAACCAGTAACAAAAAAGTACAAAATCACGGCCACTTTTTTTTAATTTGATTACGGGTTCGCATTTGTAGTCCCCACGGATCCTCAGATATCAAATTTCAACTCAATCGAACCAGTAACAAAAAAGTTCAAAATGGCGGCCACATTTTTTAAAATCTGATTACGGGTTTGCATTTGTTGTCCCGAGGGATCCTCAGATATCGATTTTCAAGATAATTTATTTATTTATTTATTTATTTAATTCGGTACAATAACATGATGTTAACACAATAACATAACAACACAAATCTCAATCCAGAACAATTCAAGTTAACAACACTATTATAATTGTACACGACATATGTGCAGGACATTTTTAGACCATAAATTACAATTTTTTTTTACAAACATATAACAAATTTTACATAGTAATTTTGGTTAGTTTGTTTCTAAAAGTATTACGTGATCGTTCGAATATATGAATATCAATGTTCAAATTATTATACACATGACAAATTCTGATGAGGGGCGCATTCATGGTTACATTATTGTTAGCGCTGGGTAAAGCAAATAGTTTTTGGTTCCTGGTTAATTTCTTTGACGCTCGAAACTGTACATGGCCCACCAGATCACCATCGAGATCACCGTGCACTATTTTATAGTGTTACTAAATCTGTGATGTTTCGTGTGGTGGATAGCGAGGAGAGGTTAAATTTCCTTAGCCGGTCTTGGTAAATATTAAGATTTTTAAAGGGTGTGGAAGTTCGAATCAAAAACCCAAGCATACGGTTACCTTTTGATACAACATGTTCATAATGGCTATGAAACGACAATTCACCTTCAAATATTACACCAAGATCTCTTATAACGGCTATTTTTTGTAGAACCAATCCATCAATAGTGTAATGAAAATTAATACAACTTTTCTTTTTAGTGAATGTGATGGCATTTGTCAACGCTAAGTGACATTTTATTAACATCACACCAGTCCCTTAAAATATTAAGATCGTGTTGTAGGATCAAACAGTCTTCTACGGATGAAATTTTGCTAAATAACTTTATGTAGTCTGCGTATGCCAAACAGTGACATTTAAATCTATGCAAAAGGTCGTTAATAAATACAACAAATAACAACGGGCCGAAGTTGGATCCCTGAGGCACTCCTGAATCGGCTAAAAAAGGTGTAGAGTCATAGCCATACAGACTAACAAGCTGGGACCGTCGACTCAGATAGGATTGGAACCACCGCAATAAGCTACCGTGAATTCTAAGGTGGCCGAATTTAGTGATTAATATTTGATGGTTGATACGATCGAATGCCTTGGCAAATCTGTATAAATGGAATCGGTTTGTGTTCTCGAATTAAATACCAATGATAGATATTGAGTATAGACGAGAATGTTAGAGGTTGTTGATCTTTTTTTCACAAAACCATGCTGAAGTGGGCTGAGCAGATGCGAAATATGAGCATATACTTGCTCAAACACCACACCTTCAAAAACTTTGGCAAAACAATTTAAAATATTTATAGGGCGGTAGTTCATTACATCATTCTTCTTTCCCTTCTTGTGAATGGGAGTTATTTTTGTTAATTTCCAGAGATTTGGGAATACACCTTCTTCTAGTGATTTTTTAAAGATTGTTAGTAATGGTTTCACCAGAACTTCGGCACAACTAATCGAAGCAGTAACATAAAAATTCAAAATGGCGGCCGCTTTTTTTAAAATTTGGGTACGGGTTCGCATTTGTAATCCCCACGGATCCTCAGATATCGATTTTCAAGACAATCGAACCAGTAACAAAAAAATTCAAAATGGCGGCCACTTTTTTAAAATCTGATTACGGGTTCGCATTTGTAGTCCCTACGGATCCTCAGATATCGATTTTCAAGACAATCGAACTAGTAACAAAAAAGTTCAAAATGGCGGCCACTATTTTTAAATCTGATAACGGGTTCGCATTTGTTTTCCCAAGGGGCCCTCAGATATCAATTTTCAAGACAAACGAACCAGTAACAAATAATTTAAACTGATCATTTTCAAAAACGGTGATAGTTTTAGGTTATAATTATGCTCATTGTCACCAGTATTTATGCTTAGAAACGCAATACGGGGTGACGTCAGCAGGTATGATCAAATACCGTTTACCATTTTCGTCCATACCTGTAAGTAACGATTAGCCTAGCGGCTGAGAGGTAGGTCTATGACGCCATGGTGCCGCGGCTCAAATCCCATCCGATTCCAGTATCTTTTCGTATTTATCTGATCTGAATGAAATAGTACATTATTGCCTAGGCATGGAAGTAGGCAATTGCGGGTCGAGTATTGGATTAAACGGACGAGCTTGCGAGTCCGTTTAAAAATACGAAGCCCGCAATTGCTGTTCCTGCCGAGGCAAATATAGTGTATTTCTCAAAAATCGCAAAAAAAAAATTATGTTGAATGAATGAATGAATGAATGATATATTTATTTGAAACCACACAACAACATTACAACTTGCTTAAAACTAGAAAAAGAAAAATTGTAGGTAAATAGTACAGTTTTGAGGGTGGTCTCAAAAAGGAGTCCACTCAGCATGTGCCAAGGCATGAATTGCCTTGACGCTGATTTTCAGTGAATCCATTTAAACAATACAAAACAAAATACAAATAACAAATAACAAATAACAACAACACCAAGCAGAGCAGAATACAACAGACATTTCAGCGAAGGTACAGTTTAAAAGCAGATTTGATAAAAACTTATAAATAAATAAATAATGTGTTTATCAAGTCGGTATAAAAATAGTTACATAATTAGTTGGATGTAAATAAAGTATCTATCTTCCTTGTTACATAATAAATAAATAAATATATATATATATATCATGGAGTCAAATCTTCATCGCTTGAACTCATTTTTTGAATTGCATACAAACAGAAACTTCATGTGAAAAAACCATCACTCCTTACCGCCTTTTTGTTTATGACAAGGAGAAACGCAATTCTTGTTTTAAAAAAAACATAAGCTATTCCAGGCATAAATAAAAAAGTTATGTTTCGAGTAAAATTTGGATGTTTAAGACTTGTGCCCTCATTTTATTATGGCCCTTTTCACTTTTTAAAAAGTTACAACCTAGATAGTAATGGAATTTGTATGCAACATTGCGGGCTTGTGTAGCGAACACGCAATTTTTTTTTTTTTAAATTTGATAACTGTCAGTAAACTATGTACTTCGCGTCTCAATATGTCGATAGGAATGTCAACATTTCCGGACATTTTTGAGAAAAATTGTTTAAAAATTTAATACTCCCGCTCTGCCGTATGCGTGAGAGAAAGGGAAGCCAGACAGGCTGTCTAGTTATCACTTCAAAAATATCCTGTGCGGAAACATGTAAATGTGTGGGTCAACGATAACGTCCGTCAATTACGGCATAAAATCCGGCTACCTAAACTTAAGTTATCCCAGGGCAAAAACGACGCCGAGTTATTTGCGATCTTATTGCAACTCGAGTCCCAGTTCTCGTCCTTGTTAAAAAGCACAAGAAGTGAGTTCATTAATAACTTAATATCAAGTACGTAGTAATAATGATAACATGTGTGGTAGTGTATGGCGCGTCATTACATGCAACGTGCAACCTATTTACAACGGAAAAGGAGAAATGCACGTACCTAAATTTTACCGACCTATTTTCTTGATACCCATCATATCTAAAGTGTTTGAGCGTTTAATCAGCAAAAGAATAATTAACCATCTAATTTCTCACGACATATTAAATGTACAACAATATGCCTACCAGCCGGGGCGCTCCACGGTGCACGCTGCACGCGACGTGGTGGCGAGGGTGCTCGCGCATCACGAGCGCGGGAGACAGGTCGCAGCCATCTTCTGCGACCTGTCTCGGACCTTCGAGATGGTCGATCACTCGCTACTCCTCCGGAAAATGGTGCATTACGGTATGGGGGCAGTTTTCTCGAAACGATTAAATCATTTTTAAGCAATCGAAAACAATGTACCTACATACGTGGTTAATTCCAAGTCTAATCTCGAGCAAATAGCTGACTGTGCGGTTCCTCATGGGTCAACAATGGGAAACCACCTTATTTTATTACTTGCAAATGACATGACCGCAGCATGCGCTGGCCCGGAGTATCTAATATTCGCTGACGACACTTGTATTATAGTCAACGCTGATAACTTAGTAAACCTTAAACATAGCTTAACTCAAGCTATTGAGAATCTGTCGTCCGGCTTTTTTGCAAACGGCTTGCTGCTAAACGTTGAAAAAACGAACTTAATCCATTTTCGGCTGCGCAAAGACCATGAAGATAAACTTAATATATTGTCTAATAACAAAGAAAAACAACAAGTTGAGCAAGTGAGCTATTTAGGGTTCAAAATCGATGCGGGCCTCACGTGGGCGCATCATATTGATACGACCCGTGACAAGCTGAGCTCGGCGTCCTACGCACTGTCTAGGCTAGCCCCGTCCTTATCAATTGAGAATTTTAGAAATGCATACTACGGCTACTTTTACTCTATATTGATATAATATATCAATCTTTGGGCTACAGCGGCAGATCGTGAAAATGTATTCAAAATTCAACAACGGGCTATTCGAATAATCGCTAACAAACCTTATGATTCGACTACCCTGCACATAACCTTTTTTAGAGAGCATAGAATACTAACCCTTCCCAGTGTGTACATTCTGGAGGCATGTCAATTCGTGAGGTTGAATCTTGGTTCGTATAAGACTCGAGCCCAACAGCACGGCCGGAATACGCGTGGTCAGTACTTGCTGGTCATCCCGTCGCGGCGACTGGCAAAGGCTCGTAAATCACTCGACGTAGTAGGCCCTAAGCTATATAACGCTCTCCCGACAAACATCAAAAGCGCAACCAGTGACGTAATATTTAAAAATAAATCGAAAAACCTCTTGCTGGAGATGGCGTATTACTCAATTGATGAGTTTTTTGAAAACGTCAAATCGTTGACCCCAACATAAACATAGACCTATTATGTACACTAATTTAATTATAATTATAATTTACACTATTAACTAAACTTAATATTGTATAGTATAGTTAATATTAATATGATATATCAAATTAGCAATAAGTAATTTATATTTCAATAATTTATTATTATTATGACGCGTAAAATGTACTATTTTATCAATAAATGATTAAATCTTGAATCTTGAATCTGTAGTCTTTCTGGACATGATGATTACTAGGCCTGTGATATGGCCCTGTTTAGGTCCTCCGCAGCTTTATCCAGATCTTCACAGATCTTTGGTTGCTTGTGGCTTGGAGTGGAGGTAGCCTCCCAGGCTACCCAGTCCTTGTCGTTACCTGGTTTTTCCATGCATAGGGTACTTGGTTCCGACATTGCGTCCTTGCAATGCTGGAGGTTTACTTGACATATTCTTATTTTTTTGTGTTTGTGAGTGTGTGTGTTGTTTGTCTGTGTTGTCCATCGCTGGTTGTGTGTATGTGAAGTGTTTTTCTTCCTCGCCCCACGCATCCTCCATGCTCTTAGGCACCGAGTAGCACACCTGGATGCCCGTTACGAGGTTCTCCCTACTCACCTAAGTTCACTGCTGAAGTCTCAAATCCTCCTCCCTGTCCCAGTTTTGGGCCCCGAGATACAGGAGCGGATCCTCCAGCAGTTCTGGCGGGCCTGGGATCCTGATGTTCACTCTGGTTTTGTCCAGCATCCGGGCCTGCGGCTTGTGCCCCAGCGGTTCCCCCAGGTCCTTCCCGAGAAGCTTCTGCCGTGAATGGTGTCACGAGGAAGAATCCTTCTGACACCAGCCCCGACATTGCGAATTGCCCTCGCTCTTAATGGCCTCCATGATGAAGCGGCTGACGATCCTCCTAACTTCAGCCCCAGTCACTCTGTAACACTTTATTTTTGGCCGCGGCACGAGACTGGGGGTCGTGTGGTCACTTGGCCCGAGAGCCAATCGCTAGAGGATTGGTCGCCGTAGAAAGAGCGACCGGTCTCAAACAGGATCGATGGTGGTGTCGTTATAATAAGATTCAATTGTTGTTTATTGAGTATGGTTTGATGTTCAATTCTTTCACATATACGAGGGCTGTTCCGAAAATTTCTAGTTACTCAAAAAAACGAAGAGATATCTTTATTATTTATTTACAGTTTTTCGAAGTATTCGCCTGCAGCTTCGATGCATTTTTGCATTCTTCGAAACCAACTTTCGAAACAAGAAAAAAATTGATCTTGCGGAAGGTCGAAAAATACACGATTAAATTCATTGACTGCGTCATTGGAGTCGTTAAAAGTTCGTCCTCGCAAGGTTTTTTTTATTGTGGGAAACAGGAAAAAGTCGCACGGAGCTAGATCTGGGCTATATGGTGGGTGAGGCAATAGTTGTACACCGGAAGTGGCCAAAAATTCGAGGGTCCGGGCAGCAGTGTGAGCTGGGGCGTTATCCTGGTGAAAAAGAATGCCGCGGGTACCGCTCTTCGGACGATCCTCGCCGAGCTGTTCGAAGGCTTGAGGTAAGCACACTTCGGTATACCATTGACTAGTGACAGTTCTTCGGTCTTCTAGAGGAATAACTGCCACAGGACCACTACGTCGAAAAAACACGGCGATCATTTTTTTGTTGACCGTTCTTCCTCGAACAACTTTCGTAGGCAAGCCATCTTCCTCGAACACCCATTGCGTCGATTGTTGCTTGGTAAGTGGGTCGTAGCTATATATCCACGATTCATCACTTGTCAGGATGCTCGACACCTGTTGTGATTTGCCGTAGTCAAATTTTTCGAGCATATATTTGCACCAATCTACCCGCCGAGCTTTTTGGTCTTCAGAGAGCAAATGCGGTATCCATCGTGAACAAACTTTCCGTACTTTTAGGTGATCGTTCAAAATATTTGAAACTGCTTGTGATCCAATCTTCAGTTCATCCTGTATCTCCCTATGTGTAATATTTCGGTTTTCTTTAATAAGCCACTCCACTTTGATGACATTCTCGTGAGTCACTGCAGTCGGCGGCCTCCCCGGTCTAGCTTCATCTTTGACTGACTCCCTGCCTCGTTTAAACTCGCGGAACCAAAAGGAAATGGTGGCTAATGAAGGAGCAGATTCCCCAAAAGCTGTGTTTAAGTTTTCGTGTGACTCCTTAAACGTTAAACCTCGTTTGTAGTCGTAATAAATCATCACACGAAATTCCTCTCTTGTAACGTTCATGTTGAAATCGAAACAATGTATGACACATGTTTTTAAAAACATTTTTTTATTGTCTTTGAAAAATATTTTTAATTATTTTCGGCCAGGGTTTTGAAGGCAATAAAAAAAGGTTTTAATCGGTAGTATAAAAAGTATAGTTTTGTTAATAGGTTCGGGCCAGCTAGAAACTTTCAGAACGGCCCTCGTACAGTTAGGTCCAGGTAATTCTATTATGATTACGCTGTAGGTACGCACGATATGGTATAAATAAGAACCAGAGTGGTCAGAACAGAGGGCGTCCCCCATTCTTGGTACTTAAATACTAATTAACCATGCCTTTAGGCTTAAAGATGGTTACAAAAATGGAAAAATGGATTTCTATGACAATGTAAGCAGTTTCTTAGCAAAATACGTACCCCAATAACAAAGACCTTACTATTTTTGTAAACGACTATAAAACACTTCTAGAAAATCTAAAACTACAAAAGAGGTGTAAGTAAGCCTATAAATAAATGTGTAAGTACTAACTCTGGAAATATGTGCAAAACTGTCTGTCATATTATAAATACTGAGACATGCAGAAAGGTAAGCAAGCTGAATCCAATTGTAGCTCTTATGTTAGCCAAAACTTTGTTTGAGTGATGCCCCTGCAAGTTTAGCTGGACTTATAAATGATTTTTATATAGAACAGAATATCAACTCGGCAAATAATGTAAAAAAGGAACGTGATTTTTTTTGCCTCAATAATTATATTGCGCCCGTTGTAGCTAA
Organism: Acleris literana; assembly: GCA_946894065.1. Lineage (NCBI taxonomy): Eukaryota > Metazoa > Arthropoda > Insecta > Lepidoptera > Tortricidae > Acleris > Acleris literana. The sequence goes on from OX335668.1 coordinate 79,677,851, forward strand.
GGTTGATACTGAATTATACAATATACTGTTAGTGAAATAAAACAGTTGTTGTAAACAATATTTAGTAGGCATTTATCTGATTATTATGGCATGTCAGCGGACTTAATAAAAAAGTTACCGGGTGCAATAATAGATGTTTTCTGTGCACTCATAAATCAGTGTGCTATTGTAGGTGAATATCCTAGTTCACTTAAAATAACAAAAGTTGGTCCTGTGTATAAAGGGAAGGGCTCAAAAGAGGAGATTAAAAAAAATCGTCCAATTTCCTAGTCCCTGCCTTATCTAAGGTGGTTTAATCGGGTATAAGTAATAGGTTGGTGCAGCATTTTAAAGACAAGAGCCTTTTCCATAAACACCAGTATGCGTACCGCCCGGGTCGCTCCACCGTCGATGATGCGCGCGCGGTGCGTGCTTCAAAACCTTGATAAGAAAAAACTCACTGCTGCCATTTTTTGTGACCTGTCGCATGCTTTTGATACAGTTGACCATTATCTTTTATTGGTGAAGTTACAGTACTACGGAATACAGGGAAGTTTTCTCAATTTCATCCAAACGTTTCTTCATGGGAGGATGCAGGTGGTTTCTGTTAACGGGGGCAGAACGATGTCTGAGGAGAGGGCACTGGGTGACTGTTCCCCAGGGATCTTCGACGGGAAATATCTTGTTTCTGGTAATGGTAAATGACCTCATTAGTATGTTCCCGCAGGGCCGGATTTAGAGGTCTGGAGGCCTCGGGGCAAAAAAGAAGTGGAGGTCCCCTGGCCCCAAATCATTTTCCAAATAAAATATATTTTTTTTCAGTGGAGTATTCCAATAAATATTTTATTGTGAAACCAAGTATAGATTATTTTATCATTAAACAAACATAGGTAAAAATATAATCGGAAACAAGAATTATCTGAAATTAAATTTTAGCGTTAACGAACGGAAACGCCGACCTTTTTTCGCCGAAAAATGGTTCATGATTTCGCTTAAATCCATTTCCCGAAGAAAATCGCTTTCAATGCTTAGGAGAGAAAGCTATTATAGACGGTTTTGTCCCATCGTGGTTCGAAGCCTATTTTTAATAATTTTCAGTTTTGAAAATGAGTGCTCTTCAGTGCAATTTGATACCATCAAAACCAAATATACATTCTCAATGCAATTTCATGGTTTGGGCCGAGGCTGCGGGCGAGTAACACCCCCTTCAGCCATGGAGTCATTGGGATACAGTATCCCATAATTATTAATCACTACATAGTATAAAACAAAGTCGCTTCCCGCTGTCTATCTGTCCTTATGTATGCTTAGATCTTTAAAACTATGCAACGGATTTTGATGCGATTTTTTTAAATCCTTGCAACAAGAATCCAAAGACAATATTTTCATTAATAAGCTGAAAAATATCCTTATAGAAAAATGTTATTATACAATTGATCAATTTATGTCGGACAAAAATTTTACATGAGGAAATTGTTTAAAACTATGTTTTATTATTGACTATGTATTTTTACGAGCAGATTAAATTTTGAACTTTTGACATTACCTATAATTTATTACCTATATTAACATAAGTTTTTTAGTTAAGATTTAGTATATAAGTGCAGTGCCCTTACATTGTGGTGCCCTTGCAGGGTATCGCATGGACTAACCTATACTTAAGTTTTAAAGATGCTAACACCAATCTATACAACTTCTGTGCCATGTGATGACAATGAATAAATGAATATGAATAAATAGATAGAGTGATCAAGAGGAAGGTTTTTAAGTATAATATATCGTCGGCTTAGTGCAAGAAGTCATTAACCCACAAAAACTGAAGTCCGAGAAAAACGGGCCCAAAGTTTAGACTTACAAGGAAAGGTACCGAACTGTCCGGCTCCGATTTGGTTTATTTTGATGTATGTTAGAGAGTAGTCTAAAATAATAGACACGTATTTTTTATTAGCGGCCCAAACTCACCCGGTTCGGAGAAATTGACCTCCAAAGTACTGAAAAGTGACTAAACCCTCTAACTTCTATAGAGAATTTAAAAAAATAAAATGCTCTTTTCTTACCATTTTTGATTATATGTTTAAGAACATGAAAAAATAATGAGCACGTGTTTTGTTATATCGGCTAAAACTCATATTTAAAAAAAATACCAAACAAAGTGTATCTTCGATAAGAAGTATATAACTTTGAAGGGTTTTTTTTTATTATGAGTTTTACCCGATATAACAAAACACGTGCTCATTATTTTTTCATGTTCTTAAACATATAATCAAAAATGGTAAGAAAATAGCATTTTATTTTTTTAAATTCTCTATGGAAGTTAGAGGGTTTAGTCACTTTTCAGTACTTTGGAGGTCAATTTCTCCGAACCGGGTGAGTTTGGGCCGCTAATAAAAAATACGTGTCTATTATTTTAGACTACTCTCTAACATAGGTACATCAAAATAAACCAAATCGGAGCCGGACAGTTCGGTACCTTTCGTTGTTAGTCAAATGAACATTATTGTTATAGGTTCGGTTCTAGATGTAAAAATTAAACACAAATGGTTAGCTAAATATATTTACTATCAAATCCAAGTAAAAACTTTGTACAATAATTTCAAATAACTTTTTTAAAAGCCTAAATATGTAGTTAGAGACTTTTTGTCTTTCTCTCTTTAAGGGAACTTACAATTAGTTATTTTTTAATTTAATCACAATTAAGTCGGGAAGCATAGTTTTAAACGAAAACTTTGGTTTCATCAGTCTTAATTATTACCTTGGAAACTTTTAGAACATTATTTATAAATTCACAACGAATAAACAGTTTTAAAAATATAACTTCACAGATATAAAGTCTGCAAAATCATAAAAATAACACAAAATTCTTAAAATGACTTTATTTTTAACTCCAAACTAAAATAACTAAAAAATATTCATTAAATCATTATTGATAGAAGAACTTAATATTATATAATTCCAGACACTTACCTACAGCAAGCACTACTAGTAGGCATACAACATAAAAACTTGTAAGAGTATTTAAATAAAAAGATGAGAATTTGATCGAACGAATACAGTAGGTACGAAAAAGAGTAAAAAAAACTAGATGTCCATCTTTTGTACTCTTCGTCTTCTGAGTTTGAAGAGATTTCTTCAGGTATATAATCACGACTTTCTTTGGCTGGCAAGTTCTGGTACCAGTTTTGAAGTTCCGCGGGTATTATTTTTTCATTGCACATTTTTAGTAAGTCCTTTTTTTAGCTAGAGTGATCGGCAGTTTTAGGTTGTAAGCTTTTTTCAAAATGTAAGTGTTATAGTTTAAGTAAGTGTTTTAGCTTTACGTCGCCGTTAAAACGAACACAAGTGAATTAGAATCTACGGAATGTGATTGGTCGATTTTGCACAGCTCCGTTCCAGTCCGCTCAAGTGCGAAGACAGTTTTAACTTATATTAGAGCAAATCTCTTTAGATAATATATTCACATGGACGTGACTTTGAAGTTTTTTATCTTTGATATATACTTCAAAGTCAGTGTCAATCAAGTATCTTATACATTCTCAATTGAAGGGATGTTTACAAATACAACATAACTGAAATTTTTTGTGCATTCAAATTAGTTTAATCATAAGGAATTGGTTTGATTTGTTTTAATATTTATTTTCAGGTTGTATCCATTTTAATATCTACACATGAAATTAATGACATAAGAATAGCTCACCCTTTCCGAGCTCTGTTTATTAGATTACTCGTTATGTTCATTTTATATATTTTAAAGTGTGGTGTGGTTATATTTGTCCCTAAGAATATTGGTAATTTTTAGATTACTTAACATTGTAGGCATTTCTTTTTGCATAGCATGAGTGATTTCATATGTTTAAAATCTACGTGCACCGTGCGTGCATCTAAATCTTATTAAAACTTATTAATCAAAATATATTTTATTTAAAACTGGGATCCGTCATGTCCCCAAATCCGAATTATCCGGATCCGGCTAATTCAACGGATCTTGCAAACCCTAGTCGCGATGGCCTAACTAGTGGCGGGCCTCCCCCCCCCCCCCCCCCCGTTACCGCGAGAGCAAGACGTACTCATAGGTATAAATGAGTTGAAATATTAACTTGTCAAAAGTCACTAAGCATAATTAAATCACGCATATTACTTGTTTTCTGACTTTGAATTATGTGAATTACGTGAACAAAAATCGATAACTATCATTAATTACTTAGAAAAATCATTCTGATTATTTTATACTAAAGTAAAAGTGTTAATGTGCATGCAATGCTCATTATGTTAAAAATCATTTAAGCAGGATAATGCTAAAATATAAAAAATAACTATATGCTTATAATTAATTCAAGCTCAAATACTTTAAAAGCAATATTCATATTGTTTTATTTTTTAAAGTTATTAAGTAAGATAAGTGACTATTTCAACAAAATAAAAAGAGTAAAAATAATAAATTTGTTTAGTTGCAATGGTCAAAAACGAATAACATCAAATCAATAAGGCATAAAGTTAAGTTAATGACTTAATGTCATGGCTGTAACATCGAAATTACTCCGCCTGTGTTTTTACCTGTACTTAGTGACTTTGTGCCGTTAGTGACTTCTTGCACTAAGCCGACGATATTTTGGTTTATGTACGATTGTTACAGAAAATTCACATAACTCGAAACGAAGCGAGGGCGGGTCGCTATGATTAATATAATCATGTTTGTACAAAGTACTGTAAGTAAAGGTAAAACGCGAAAAAAAATATCAAAGGAAAAGTTGTTTACTAGTGTTTACTAGTCTAAATTTGTTCTTTTTTCCGAAGTCTCTATTGTGGGGCCCCTCTTTTGTGGAGGCCCGGGGCTGTAGCCCCGGTTGTCCTTCCCTAAATCCGGCGCTGTGTTCCCGGATGGTGATTTTGTGATGTTCGCGGATGATGGCTGTTCAATTGTGTCTGGTAGCACTTTTTCTGACCTGAAGTGAAATGTCACAAGGACACTTGAAACGTTGTCTGACTGGTTCGACGCAAACGGGTTTACAATTAACTTGTCAAAAACGTTTATTCTGCATTTCTGGCTTAGAGGACGGTATGCAACACCCCTAAACATTAACGTTATCGGCACAGCTGTGCCACAAGTGCAGGATACATGTTATTTGGGATTTCATTTTGACTCTGGTTTGAAGTGGGGTAAACGTATCGATGTGTTGTCGGGTAAGTTGGCGCGGGCAGCTTTCGCTCTGTCCCGACTCGCCCCCATACTATCGCAGGAGAATCTCCGCATGGCTTACTATGCGTATGTAAATTCCATTCTATCGTACGGAATTGATTTCTGCACGGGTAGCACAAGTTGTCTTTTCTCGCTTGTCGCTGAGTGCGTCTCTATCGTTACGGACTAGATAGGAAGGGAGATCCGAGCGACAAAGAAGTCGCGGGCAACTTGTGCTAGCCGTGCTGGGGTCTTGCAGCTGATAGGGACAGTGTGTTTGTATATTACAAAAGAGGACCGTGAGAATTTTAGCTAAAATCCCTCCTTTTTCTCCAACCATGGAGCATTTTATAAGGCTGAAAATACTCACGGTTCCGACTCTAACCATCCTCGAGGTAGCCGAGTACATGTGGAAGCATAAAAATGAGTTCAGGGCACGCCGCCCCGATCAGAGGCGAACTTGTAGGGACATACACCCTGTGTTGGTCCGTTTGGCGCGCACTTCAAATGCGTTGCGGGCGGTAGGTGTTCGTATTTATAATAAATTGAGCCTGGACATTAAGAATGCACCTTCTTATGATTTGTATGTCAGTAGGTTAAAAGTGTTTCTAACTGAAAAAGCGTTTTATAGTGTTAAGGACTTTTTTGGGTGATTAATAGTTTTATTTTTATTAAGTGTTTTTAATGTGATCTTTTTATTTTTATTTTATTAATTTATTTTTTGTTGTAATTATGACTTGTGTTTTTTGACATTAAATGATTTGACTTTGAATTTGACTTCGACTTAATAGATACCAACGGGTAGGTAAAGAGAGGCCCGGGTTACCTACGAGATTTGCATCAGTAAACCCGTGCTACACTCATCCCCTACTAGGACATTTACCGAGAACAAAAGAGGCGCTGGTTACATACGCAGTCTAAGGATGGCCACGGAAATAAGTTCAACGTCACGCGCCATCCGTGTCTCGGGGCTTCAGGATCCCACGAGAGGTGCGCATGGTCGCTCGGTTACTCCCTCATGCACGGCCACGTCGCAGCACTCATGGGCACGCAGAATGCAAGACGGTAACCTCCGCCTTGAGATTTCCAGCGTAGCTTTGAGGCTTCCAGGGTATCTTTGAAACCCTGAAACGTACAATATGCTTTTACAAACTGATTTTGAAAGCTTAATGTCTATAAATTGCCTAGTTCAATTGTATAATGCGTTAACACAATTATTTATAGACATATATAATGAGTGATATGTGTTTAAAACCGTTAGATGTAATATTAGTAGAAATAATAAACCTTGGATTAATTTTTACTTAAAGAAAATGATAATTGTGAGGGATAAACTCTTCGAAATTTGGTGTAATGAGCCAAAGAATATGCTTAAGCGTCTAAGATATACTAAATATAGGAATAAATGTACCAAATCCATAAATAAAAGTAAGAATATGTATGACAAAAAATGTATAATCGAGTGTAATAAAAATATAAAGAAAATTTGGGAAAGGATACATATATTAATGGGGAAAGAGACCAAAAGCTTGGATGACATAATACACTCTAATATGCAATGCGTGGGTGATGCTGATGACTATTGTATATCTAATAAATTCGCTACTACTTTTTCAGATGAAATCAAGAATATAAAACATGAATGTAATGATAATTGGCTTGATCGGGATAACTATGTCAAAAAAATAGAAATTTGGTCCAGTACATTCGGAGCAAATTGGTTGTGACAGAAGGACGGACAGACAGACAGACGCACGAGTGATCCTATAAGGGTTTCGTTTTTTTTTGTACGGAACCCTAAAAATGCGAGAGCATAATTTTCTAATAGGCAATAACGATTCTGCGAAATTTATCCAACACACATCGATGACAACGATCGACTAGGTACTTAAATAGATGAGATTTAATACTAGGTATAGGGATTGATGCATGATACATAATAGTACATTTTGATGCAAGTGCGGAAAGTATGTCATGTTACAAGACTCGGGAGGATTGAAAAAGACAGTTCCGTAAGTGTATCGTGTATCGAATGACGTTTTTTAATAGAGTTGCAAAAAAATGACAATGAAACAAAACAAAACTTCAAAAGAAAAAAAAAAATCTTCGTCAGATTAAAATTCACAGTGCAATTTGAACAATGAAGAATGTCAGTAGGTGACCAAACGGATAAGTAAAAAAACAGTAAAGAGCCCTAGTTCGAAAAATCCATCTTTCCACTCTATATACAGTTAGCTACAAAAAGTACCATTTTTTGAGCAACTGTATAAAAAGAGTAATTTAAAACATAATACGCCCTCGCAACTGACAGTATATTTTAACTCTCGTGTTTCATAGAGAAATGGAGATTGCCGATCGCTATTAAGAAACTGGTTGTACTGTAATTAAATAGAAAACGCTATTTTAAAAATTAGTATTCCTCTGACCGTGGTTTGCTTAATCTTCACGTTTTCGATCAAATATCCGTGTTGTTTTGAATACGTAGCTAAAATGGCTTCTACACTACAGAAACACTTATAATGTTCTTTAGAGTTTCTGGTCGGCTGGTCGAAATAGCGGGTATCGGCTAAGTGGGGCTCCCCTTTCTCAAATGCCCCACATAACCTAACATCTAGATACGGCAAGTTTGACGATCTTTTAGAGGAAAGCGGCGATGATATGGAAACTTTGAAGAATCGTAAGGTATGGAGTCGGTGGAGCAAATGGGGCTCGTGCTCGGTAAGCTGCGGCGCGGGCGTCATGACACGGCGGCGCGCCTGCGTGGCGGGCCGATGCGCGCGCGGCGAACGCGAGGAGCAGCGCCGCGCGTGCCGGCGCGCGCCTTGCCGCAGCAGAAGCGAGCCTGATGCAGAACAAGTCTAATCATTATAGGTACCTAGTAATGGGTGATTCCCCAGGCGTTTCAACCGCCGTCGGTCCGCTGTCGTAAGTATTTAAGAAATAGGCGATAATATACTTAAAATTCGATAAATTATAGCAAGAAGTACGATAACAGTATAGCTCTGTGTGAATGTTAGCTGCCTGGTGTAGCTCCTTCTTTCAATATTTATGACAGCGGACTGACGGCGGTTGAAACGCCCGTGGAATCACCCATATTTTTCTCCAATACGCTCAGAAATGTTCACCTTACTATTGCAAAACTAAGCAGTCCGCGAAGTTATAAGTTGCAGGACCACGTAAAGGCATTATTGTCGTGTAACAGCGCGTAGCGGCCAGGAAATATATATGAAATTTTATTACATCACGGTTGTTTTACTTTTTAAAACAATTTCTCAAAAATGCCATGAAATATTGATGTTATGTTCGTTATAATAGGCCGCCAAGTATGACGTTTCAGGTGCGGCTAGGACAAGAGGTCGTTTATGGAATTTCATACAAATCGTCTAAGCCGGCAAAGTCCTCTTTTTTAATTTCTATTCCACATAAATTTGGCACAGGCATCATGACATTCGGCCACTTTCGACACCTAATAGGATAGTCCAACTGATGTCGGCTTTTTATTGAAAATGTTGTGGTCGCCGACTTCAGTTGGACTAACCTACCTACCTATTAGGTGCCTACAATTTTAAAGAAGTTATTTTTTGCGTTTTTGAAGGCGGTTTTTTGTTTTTTAAAACATTTATTTTATTTTATACTTTTTAGTGATCATAATACGCTGTTACGTAGTCCCACTTCTTAGTTGAAATGAAACTTTAACTTATATCAAGCGCGCCGCAAGCAACGCCGCGGGAAAGTCATAGTCATATTTCAACAAGTAAATATTATTCGTTGTAGGTAGTCGCTCAACTATCTTAATCGAGATATCTTATCGCCACCCTTGAAATCGGTACCATTGAAGAGTTCCGGTGGCCATCTGTGGTCTTCATCATCAGTTCAACTACACCAAATGATACTTTCTGAATGCAAATGCTGGACTTGTTACTAAAAATACTAAAATCGCTATATGTTTGCCTACAATATTTGCGGAGTTCCCTCAATTCCTCACTGATCCCCTCATCAGATACAGATTTGGTGACAATGAGACCACCTCGGAAGTATACCCTATCAAACTAAAAAAAATTATTTGAAATCGGTCGACAATTGACGGAGTAATCGGTAAACATACATAATAAAAAATACATACAGTGGAACGTATAACCTCCTCCTTTTTTGAAGTCGGTTAAAAAAACAATAAACAATTTTATTTTTATTTTAGTGTAAACATGGCGGCTGTGTTTATGAACAGGCTAGATAGCTGTTTTTTTTTTAAAATATACTTAGCCAAAGCGTTTGCATGTTTATCTAAAGTACTAGAAGAACAAACGTAATTAGGGGTGCGTACCGCAACTTAGATCGCAGGCGGTGCGCTGCGGGGCACCGGCGGGCGGGCGGGCGCACCCGACACAGCGCGGATGACTGAGCACTGTAGGTTACTTTAAATGTTTATGCACTCCTAGTAATTTGACTTTGTAATTTTTGTTAAATTTTTTTTAATGTATTATTATTATGTTTGATGTTTGAGAAAAGCACTATACATACCTCGGCGAGAAATATGGGTTGCCCGCCTCAGACCTATCCGGCCTCGCTTTGCTCGGCCGTCTACATGTCTTCGGCCGGCAACCCCTTTTGTCCCGGCTTCTGTAGTAATGTACTATTTTTGTACCAGGGAAATCCACTCGAAACAGCCAAATACTCGTATTAAGTTCTCCCAAGATTTTTTATTTTTAAAATGTCATAGTTTAACCGGAGTTTACAGCGCCCTTCCTTCTGTGCACAGTTTTAGAGGAAATATTTTTTAAAGATTTTCGGTTTTCGGCAGATAGGGCGCTTAACGCCGGTTAGGGCAGCAGCCAAGGTGTAACCGAACATCTCAAAGGCATGAGCCGACCTCTCCCCTCTGGACTGAAAGAAGGATGCGCTGGCCTCCCCACGAAGGGTGATACCGGCTTAGGTGCTGGCGGGGCTGACGGCGAAACCGAGGCGGGCTGCAGGAAAGAGGGCTTCCCTATTCCTCTTAATCTGACCTCCCCGAAACCACCCCCTGCAAGCTCTCAGCCGGAAGGTAGTGCGAAGAAAGGGAGCAGGAGGCAGAGGAAGAGGGAAGCTCAGGCTGTGGCACTCCAGCATCTTGAGGCCAGCCCGTCCAGGGACGAAACCGCTGTAGCGAGCACAACCAGCACGCAGAAGAGGCCGTTGGTATCACCATCAGCCAGTGGCGACTCCAAAAGGACGAAGGTAGGGTCGTATGCGGAGGCGCTATCTAGCATTAGGGTCGCGGTGATACCAACGACCTTCCCGGCCAAAAAGATCCTGGCGTGTCACATGGCGGCTATACAGGGGGTGGTGATAAAATGCCTTCTTGTCATCCCTAAGCCGCTTCCCGACATCAACTTCGGGAACATTTTGGGAGGCGCCCTGCACATCAGTTGCGGTGACAAGGCGTCGTCCACGTGGCTCACCTCCCTCATAAGTGAGGGAGACATTGCAGGTATGAGCCTCAAGGTCGTGGATGCCAAGGATCTTCCAAAACCAGTGAAGATGGCCTGGAAGACGAGGATCATTGGCATCCCCGATGCAAAGGTAGTGTTCCAGCTGCTCCAACGCTTCAACGAGCGGCTGAACACTGACCAATGGAAGATGGTCGGAGACGGAGGCTGGCACCCGGCGCATTATTCTAATGGACCGGGAGTCAGCGGACGTAATCCGAGAGGCCGGCTATGTTTTCAAAACGGGGATCGACGTCAGCACCTTTAAGCTCTTGGATGATGCCGAGAAGAGGGGTGCCGGCGTCGACCCTAAAGAGGCTCCCCGAGCGACCGAGGCTATTGAGGTGGCAGCGGCCGAGGAGTTGGTTGGGGTGGACGAGGTTGACGGGGTAGGAGTGGACGAAGGCCGCGTGGGCGTCGGGAGCCGTCACCGGTATCGGTGACGACATCCGAGAACCTGCGGGACCAGGCGGCCCTCTACCTCTACCTATGCCCAAGCCTACAAATCAACGAAGCCATGGGAGGCATAAGGTGCGTACAAATAAATTTGCAACATAATAAGGCAGCCACAGCCCTTCTGGCGAGGCAGCTAAAGAGTGATAAATTCGATGTAGCCCTGATTCAAGAACCATACCTTTACAAGGGCGAGATCAGGGGACTAAACGGCATGAGGACTTATGTGTATGTCAAAAATGGCATAAATGCCATGCCTTATAATGCTTACTGTTCCAGGGATCTTACCACTGTAAAGATCCAGGAGAGGAGGTTAGGCAAGACTCTCATCATCTCGTCTGCCTACATCCCATACGAAGCGACGGACCACATCACACCTCAACTCCGGAGTCTTGTCGCAACTGGAAGTCAGGTGAACACCGACCTGATCACCGGCTACGACGCCAATGTACACTACGTCATCTGTGGTAGCTCGGATGTCAACAAGCGGGGAGAGAAGTTACTAGATTTTCTGGTGAGCTCTTCTTTACAATTACTTAATAAAGGGAACAGCCCAACTTTTGTCAATGCTAAGCGTGGAGAAGTAATTGACATAACGGTGGCGTCTAACCATATTTACGAAGATATTCACTCTTGGCATGTTTCCAATGAAATCTCACTTTCAGATCATAGTTATATAAATTTTAGGTACAGGACCGACGTACCAGTTGAAACTGTGCTTAAAAGAAATCCTAGGAACACCGATTGGCCATCCTTTAAACGTGACCTAAAAGTAGAACTAGGGAATCCAAAAGGTAAGCTCAATTCTATTATTGACATTGAATTTGAAGCGGACACCATGTTACGGGCGTTACACACCGCTTGTACTAATAACTGCCCGGGAAAAGGATGCTAGCCAAGAAGATACCCTAGTGGAACCCTGAGATAACCAAAATCAGAAGTGAAACTAGGGCGATCTTCAATGACGCGAAGGCGACGAATGACTAGCAATTACGCTCATAAGCTCACGGAGTATAATAAAGCTGTAAGAAAAGCAAAAAGGAGTGCGTGGCGGAACCACCGCAACCAAATAGGCTTGAGGCTCACAAAAGCACTAACAGTAGCAAGGTCAAATCCATTAACGTCAATAAAGGACGATAAGGGAAGGATGACAGAAACTGGTTTAGATACCCTGAAAGTTATGTGTAGCACACACTTTCCCGGTTCCATCATACGTGAGAGCGAAATAGCCAGTGTACCAATTTGTGCGTCAGAGCAGACAGCACTGACAACAAGATACAATTGGGACACTGCCAAAAAGGTAGTAGACGACTGCAAGATAATGTGGGTATTATCCACTTTCCAACCGAACAAAGTGCTGGGCCCGGATGAGATATATCCAACCCTACTACAAGAGGGCGCAAATGTAATTGTCCCGCATTTAAGCAGGCTGTACAGAGCGTGTTTGGCCTTCGGGGACGTTCCACATGTCTGGAGGCTTGTGAAAGTGATCTACCTGTCAAAACCCGGCAAGGCAGATTACAGTGATGCCAAAGCATACTGGCCTATAAGCCTATCATCATTATTTCTGAAAACACTATAGAAGCTGGTAGACAGGCACATAAGAGACGGACCTCTAACGCGGCATCCACTCCGTAAAATGCAATGCGCGTATCAACCGGGTAAATCCACAGATACTGCGATTCATTTTGTAGTGAATAAAGCTGAAAATGCACTTGAGAACAAAGAGATCTGTCTTGCGGCATTTCTCAATGTGGAAGGAGCATTTGATAGGATTACGTTCGAAGCCATTAGCGCATCGGCTGCTAGGCACGGCATTGAACCAACCATATGTAAATGGATAGGCAACATGCTAAACAGTAGGCTAATAAAGTCAAGTCTTTTGGGCGACGTTCTATATGCCTTAACGACAAAAGGATGTCCGATAGTCCCTAAAGGGTTCTCTCACCAACCCTGTGGAGTCTGGTGGTCAACTCTCTCCTCGAGGAACTCAACATTGGCCCACTTACACACTGTTGGGTATGCAGATGATCTCGTGATACTTATCAACGGGAAGTTTCCGGAAACAGTATCGGAAATCATGGGAAAAGCTTTGGAAAAGGCGGAAAGCTGGTGCATTAGACATCAACTAAAGGGTGAACACTATTAAATTGTCGCCTACATTTTTACTTTGCTAGCGTGTAGCATTGAACCTTTTTTGAATATTCTTTTGAAATTTTAAATTTAGAAGGCTCGTGAAATTTTAGACCATCATAAAACGTTCATTTGTTTTTTATCTATGAAAATGGTGTCACACGATAAAAATGTTCGCGAATTAATTTTGCAAGAATTTAGTAAAAACCCACATCTATTATCAACTTTAGATCTGGCAAAATCTTGTCAAACTACGCGAAGGACGGTTGAACGGACCCTAAAAAAAATTAAACAAGGTGAAACTATAGATAGGAAGCGGCGTGAGGATCAACCCACCAGAAAATCTAATGTTAAGTTACAATCAAAGGTGTGCAACCTATTTTTTTAAAATCCGAGCATCTCTTCCCGGGATGTGGCGAAAAAAGTAGGAACAAGTCAAGCAAATGTCCAAAAAATTCAAAAAGAATGAGGCATTACAACATATAAGAGGCAAAAGGCTCCGAAGAAAACTGTGGATCAATATAATCGTGCTATAAGACGTTCCAGGTTACTGTATACCTTGTTGATTGAAAAAAAAAATGTTGCCTAATTATTGACGATGAAACCTACGTCAAGGCAGACTTCAAGTCTTTACCAGGTAACCAGTACTATTCCTCTCGTGACATTTCGAATCTCGACGAATCGGAAAAGGTTATCCCAGTAGAAAAATTTGCTAAGAAATATCTTGTTTGGCAAGCTATGTGCTAGTGCGGCATGAGGAGCTCACCATTTATCACTACCGGGACAATTAACACCGATATTTATATATCAGAATGCTTGAAAAAGAGACTGTTACCATTTATGAAGAAGTACACTTGCTCAACATTGTTTTGGCCAGATTTAGCAAGTTGCCATTATTCGTCTCGAACTTTGGAATGGTATAAGGCGAATTCAGTTGAGGTAGTGCCTAAGAAGAGTAACCCACCAAACTGTCCCGAACTTCGCCCCATCGAAAAATATTGGGCTAATATAAAAACTAAACTGCGAAAAACTTGCCATCCTGCCACTTCATTGCCAGATTTTCAAAGAAAATGGGTTAAATGCACAAAATTGTTAACTGATGACTCCGTGCAAAATTCAATGAATCACATTAAAAGTAAAGTCCAGGAATTTTCTCGTCGTTCGTTAAAATAGCCATACTATTTTTTTTATTGATTCTACGTTATATAAAATTTGTCATATAAAGACTTTTAAGCACTTTGGATTTTTATTTTCTCTTCTGTAGCATGTTCGACCTGCGACATTTTAATAGTGTTCACCCTTTATCCATCAATCCCAGTAAAACTGTAGTAATTCCATTTACTAAGAAACGGGATCTCAAACATATCAAACAGTTTAAGCTGTTTGGCGAAAAATAATAATAATAAAATTGTCAGGTAAGGTAAAATATCTAGGTGTCATACTAGATAAAGAGCTCACTTTGAAAAAACAGTAGACAACACGACACAAAAGCGCTGAGAGTGTTTGGAATGTGCAGATCAGCGTATGGCAAGACATGGGGCCTTAACCCTAAAGTACTGAAGTGGATCTATACCATGATGGTAAGGCCCATAATTATTTACGGCTGCTCGGCCTGGTGGCCAAGAACAACACTAAGGACATGCAAGGACTCTCTAACTAAGGTGCAGAGGGTGGCCTGCATGGCTATAACAGGGGCGGCAATATAGGTCCTCATAAACCTCCCGCCGCTGCATATCGCCATACAGTCTGAGGCGTGCAAGTCACTACAGAGGCTGAAAGAGACTGGCCTGTGGATCGACGCAGCGCCTAGAACCAGACACACTAAAATGGCACATAATGTAGTTCTAGACGGAATACTGACGATGGGCTGCGATAAAATGCAACCCAAGTATGTATTCCGGAGGAATTTCAATGTCCACATTTCGACAAGGGGTGAATGGAAGGATGGGTTGCACCTAGCAGAGGAAGACAACGCGATATGGTCCACGGATGGTTCAAAACTGAGCTCCGGTACGGGGGCGGGTATTTATACCAAAAACTATAACAGTAGTATAAGCATGGGCAACTACGCAACGGTCTTCCAGGCGGAGATGTATGCGATAATTGCCTGTACGCAGGAGAATATTGGTAGGCCTCCACAGGAGAGAACTATCTGTATTCTAAGCGACAGCCAAGCGGCACTTAAGGCGCTTACAGCGCCAAAAGTAGACTCGATACTAGTCTACAATGGAATCCAAGCCTTAAACAGACTTGATAGGCACAACAAAGTGAAACTGATGTGGATTCCAGGACACGAAGGCTTTCCCGCTAATGAAGCCGCGAACGAACTGGCAAGGGAAGGGTCCAAGGGCGTATACGTTGGACCTGAACCATTTGTGGCACCCTCACTGGGCACCATAAAAGCAGCCCTGGACAATAACACCCTAGAACATCACCAAAAAGAGTGGAAAACTAAGGTAGGCTTAGGACATGCAAAGCTCTTTATAGAAAGAGTGGACCAGAGCTGGACGAAAAAATATTGTCGGAGTGTTTACCGGGCACTTTGGGGTTAAACATGTCCTAGCCAAGATGGGCCTCTATGACAACACATATTGTAGATGGTGCGACGAAGAGGTGGAAACAATGAAACAATTACTGTGTGAATGTGATGCCCTCGTCGGAGTAAGAATGAAAATCCTCGGTTGTGGCTACCCAGAACCGAACGATTTCAAGACACTGCCATTGCACTCCACTATCCGCTTTTTTGAAGGGGTGGAGGCTGCATTGGACTAAGCGCTAAAAGAGGGGTAATTACACAAAGATCCCATAGGGTTGAAGTGTATCCGTAAGGACCCCAACTACAAGATAAGATAAGATAAGATATCTAATGCAAAGTTATTGTGGGATGACTCTATGACTTGTCCGAAGTCAAAATGTCATCCTTGTAAACCATTCTACTGCTTGAAAGATGGTTTCTAAAGTGGCTTTATAAAAAAATACGTAATGTATATTACTCTAAGTAAACCATTTCTACTACACGAAAGGTGGCATTTTAAAAAGCAGCTTGATAAAAATAAAACCAAACATACAGTTGGTAACCGTGAGGTTGGGAAATAAAAATAAATAATTTGATAAGTAACACACATGATCTTTTTGCAAAATGAAATTCTGCGAATAATTGGTTGCGAAGTGATAATCGGCGATAAAATTTTCTGCGATAAATAAGAAAACCGATTTGAATTAATGACATACTACTAATTTCAACACGTTGAACTCACTGCCGTACAAATGAGCTGTTGTGGACCAGCCTTAGCTGACCGTTAGCCCGCAAGGAGGCTCAATAAGTAGTGAGTCGCTACGCAACAAAAAAAAATATATATATATATATATAATGTATATAATTATATATATAATTATTATTATTACTATTTAAGAGTTCATCTGAACATACTGAGTTTTGACACATTTTCCTGCTCAACTACGCATGATATATATATTTTAATGTTAAATTCATTGTTTTATATAATGCTAGGTTAAGTTCTATAATTGTATAAGTAATTTAAAAAAAAAACGACTGACTGTTGAGTTTCTTGCGGCGTTTCTTCTCAGCAGTGGTCTCTTGCGAAGCGCTGGTAGATTTTTGACGTGTAAAAGTGCCCGTGCGGCCTACTTACTGAATAAACATCTTTTATCTTTTTAACATGAACTGACAATAAGAAATAGTAGATTGTTAATTAAGGGATGAAAGTCATCAATTGCAGCCGGAGATATTTAGGTTGCACAAGCGACAGCGAGTGCGCCTATAGGTCGAGGGTGCAATTGATATTTTCACCCCAGTTAAACACTCTACTTTTCATTTCGGTTATGAGGAAAGTAAAAAAAAGTTATAACATTTTTGACAAAAAATTATAACGTCAAATACTAGGAGTGCATAAACATTAAAAGTAACTGTTAGCGACGCGCTCATAACTTATATGTAATCTTAATGTTAGTTTTATTTTAAGGGTAGATTTGTGTGGCGTCATAGGCTTGTTATAACTCAATGCACGCTGTCAGTTCAGCCAGTCTAACGAAACCATCCGAGCGCGACACCGCACAAATACTAGCCTAATTTTTGAGCACGTTTTGAGTAGTAATAGTGTGTCTTGCGAAATATAAAGTCTGTTCGTGTTAAAGTGTTTATTTATTTCACCTGAGACGCTAGACAAGTAACAGTGGTCTTCGACCGGATTGATGTTTAATACACCGCCTCAGTCAAAAATTGTGAAAACTCGCAATACTTTATGCAAAGAACGCGAACAGGACGAAATGGAAGATGGTACATCCCAGCCTAAAAACCCTCTAATCGACAAGCTTCAGATTCGAGATCGGACATCGCAAGTGGCCGCTAGCAGCGTCAAATCGGAACCTTGGCCGCCATTAACGGCCGCCGCGCCGCCACCGCCGCCATTATCGGAACAAAGGGCAAAGTCCGTGTCCACGTCTTCATCTGTGCTGGCTAGAAGGAAAAGGTTAGAATTAGAGGCTGCAAAGGAAAAGGCTCGGATCGAAATGGATCTCATAGACAAAAAACTTGAGGCGGACCTAGCGGAACTAGATGATGAAAATTACAGTCCAAACAAAGATTTATGTTCACGCTCCTCCGTTAGGCGTGTTGAAAAGTGGCTGGATAAGAGTCAGCGAGAACTGTACAAGGAGCAGCCGGTCCACGTCGATGGTCAACCACAGGACAAGCCGCCCCAGCTGGTAGCATACGCCGCCGGCACGTCCGATGGGACAGTCCAGATGCTCGCGAGCGCTTTAAAGGATTTAGCCGCCACCTCAACCAAGAACGGACCTAGCGCTAACCTGCTGAGCCGTATGAGCACTTCGCATGACTTGCTAGAGTTCTCCGGAGACCCTTTAGAATGGTTACAGTTCAAGCAGGCGTACGAGGAGTCCACACAGATATGCGGGTTTAGCCCGAAGGAGAATATGTGGAGGCTAAGGAAGTGCCTACGCGGTCCCGCAAAAGAAACAGTGTCAGCTCTGTTGATTAGTGCTACATCACCAGAAAAATTTATGTCAACACTCTAGCTACGATTTGGTAACCCAGACACTATTATATCGCGAATTATGCAGGATATAAAGAAGCTTCAGCAATTATCTCCAGATTACCAAAATGACATAGTGGTATTTTCAATAAAGGTACAAAATTTCATAGCAGCTGTTCGAGCCGTCGGCCGAGAAGAATATTTACAAGGTACAAATATATGTTCATTATTGCTGTCTAAACTACCTACTGTACTCATTTCTAAGTGGTCGGACTACAGTTTCCCGCTTATAAACGAAGGCAAGACAACGCGACTCGATATATTAGCAGATTTTTTAAGCCATGAAGCGGTGAAAATGGCTACTACTGCTAATGTCAGTCTAATAAATATGAGTACGTCGCGACACAATAACAACGCTACGCGGACACACACAGTGCTAGTTCAATCGGAAATTAAGAGTAATAAATGTCAATTTTGTAAAATTACCGAACACAAATTGACCGACTGCAAGAAGTTTAAGAAGGCGTTACGTAAGGAGCGTTGGCGCCATGTAAAACGGTACGGAATATCTTACAAGTGCCTGATATCACGCCACGAGCGCGAGACCTGCCCCGCGCTGGCGTGTGGTCAAGACGGTTGCGAGGAGCCGCATCACCGGTGGCTGCATTTTATCGTTAGAAACGACGGGCGCGAACCGAGCAGCGCGGACCGACATTCGGCAGCGCCGGAACTTTCATCAGTGACGAAAACTGTGACATACGTGAGTACGAGTGAAAAAAAAGTGCTTCTTAAAGTGGTGCCAGTTAACATTCACGGTCCGAATGGCACATTTCGTGTAAAACGCGCTTCTGGACGACGGAGCCACTGTGACGTTAATCAGCGGTGCGCTGGCCGCCCGCGCCGAGCTGCGCGGCCGCGCAGAGACCTTACGTGTGTGCGGCGCCTGGAACAAAGCCGAGTTGGTATGCGAATCAACTGTAGTGACTCTAAATATCTCTGGTGTAGATTGTGTTCGGTATACAATAAATGCACGTAGTGTAAACGAATTAAATTTTCCTACGCAAGATAAATCAATAATAGATTGCGATAAATATACCTACTTTAGTAAAATTAAAGACAAACTATGTTGTACTGGTCAAATTAAGCCCGAATTGTTATTCGGGCAGGATAACTGTAATTTGTTATTACCGTTAGAACTGTGTGTGGGTAAATCTTATGAGCCGTCAGCTACGCTAACACCCCTGGGCTGGTGCGTGCACGGGATCGTGCGCGCGCCGCACGGTCGACGCCTCGCGGAGCCCGCGGCGCGCTCGGCGCTGTTGGTGCACGCGGCGGACACGGTCGCAGCGGACGCGGACGCGGACGCGGCGCGCGCGCTGCGCGACCTGCACGACGAGGTACGGCGCTCGTTCACCATCGACGCTATAGGAGTGGCAGGTAAGCCTCGGCAGAACGCAGACGATGTCCGCGCGCAGGCTCAGCTCGAGCGCACGGCGCGTCTAGTGGGCGGCAGGTTGCAGGTGGGCTTACCGTGGAAGGATGAGAACTGCAAAATGCCCGATAGTTTCTCTAACGCATTCAACAGGTTAAAGGGCGTAGAAAAGAAAATGGCCGCTAACGACGAGTACGCTCGTAGGTATAAAGAACGTGTCTCGCACTTGTTTGATAATGATTTTGCTGTAGAATTAAAAGATGCTAGCCCTACCTTAAAAACCTGGTATATCCCGCATTTTGGACTCGACAACCCTAATAAAAGTAAGTTGCGCCTGGTATTTGACGCGGCGTCCAGAGTTGACGGGTCGTCCCTCAACGACTACTTGCTGACGGGGCTCGATTTACTAGCATCACTTTTTGGCATAATGGTTCGTTTTCGCGAAAATAGGATTGCCGTATCCGGGGACATAAAAGATATGTTTCTGAGAGTTAAATTAGGCCAGAGGACCAAAATGCTCTTCGTTTTCTATGGAGAAATGAAACTACGGAACCGCTTAAAAGTTACGTAATGATAATGACCTCACTTATATTTGGTGCGAACTGCTCGCCTTTCAACGCTTATTTTATTAAAAACAAGAACGCGCTAAGGTTCGAGTCTTCGCAGCCTGCCGCCGTTGCTGCCATATGTCAGCAGCACTATATGGATGACTATTTGGATAGCCTGCCGAATGAGGCCACCGCGATCGAAATGGTAAGGGATGTCACGAACATTCACAAAAACGGGGGTTTTGAAATCCGGAATTGGACGAGCAACAGTGTAGCAGTACTTGACAGCGTGCCAAAAGAGACCTTAGGGAGCGCGTCTGTTAAGTTCAAAATCGGACAGCAGTACGAAGGTGAGCGTACGCTCGGTTTAATTTGGTATCCTGCCACGGACGAGTTGGGGTTCGACGTCTCTTTGAAGCGCATACCCAAAACTATAGTACAAGGTGAACAAAGACCGAGTAAAAGAGTAATTCTAAAAGTAATAATGTCTATTTTCGATGTTTTTGTTTTTTTAGCACCTTTTACTATACAAGGGAAAATAATGCTTCAAGATACGTGGAAGGCGAACTTCGACTGGGACGACGATATCCCCGACGACACGTTCAACAAATGGCTGGCATGGATTAATCTTTTAAAGGTAATTGATAAAATACGCGTGCCTAGATTCTATCATCATGCGGCTAGGGGTGTGAGCGAGATGGAAAAAGAACCGGTTGCAGCAGCGGCGACGGCGACGGGTCACAGTGCCCGCACATTTCCATGTGCTACGGGTGCTACAGGTGCTACGTCACCTGCTACGGGCGCTCCCGTGTGCTACGAAAACTCATCGGCTACGAGCCGTTCCCCTCCCGCCGCCGCAACGGCTGTAAGTACTATAAATTCATATAACAATCTACAACTACATGTATTTAGTGACTCATCTACCAAGGCTATGTGCGCGGTAGCGTATTGGCGATGGATTAATCAAGCCGGGAATGTTTGCGTCGCGTTTGATGCTAGTAAATGCAGAGTTGCACCCGTAAAACCTACGACGGTGCCTAGATTAGAGCTGCAAGCCTGTCTATTGGCATCTAGACTCGCCGACACGCTACTTAAGGAACATAGGCTCGCTACACAGCGTAGACAATTTTGGTGCGATTCTACTACTGTCCTTCATTGTATAAAAAATAACGATCGAAATTATAATACATTCGTAGCGAACCGACTAGGCGAGATAGATGAATTGACGCGCGCGGATGAGTGGCGGCACGTTTTTACGTCATTGAATGTTGCTGACATAGCTACACGGGAAACTTACGAAAGCGATCGTTTTAAAAACGAATGGTTTAAGGGTCCTGCGTTCTTGTATGAAGATGAATCTGAGTGGCCTCGGTGCGTAATCGAACCTGAAATAAAATGTGGTAACTTAGAATGCGTTACGTTAATACAGAATGTAACTACTTGCTTACCTGTGCCGAACCCATTCCGATTTTCCTCCTGGTTGGGTTTGATGAGGTCCACCGCGGTAGTTTTAAAGTTTATAAATATTAGTAGAAAACTCCCCAAACAAGCATGTAGCACGTTGATGAGTCAAGCCAAAATCCTGTTGTTAAAGCAGGCACAAGCGAACTCATTTGGTGAAGAGATCGCTGCAATTAAAAATGGTAAGTGCTTAGAACGTCATAGCAGAATATTGAATCTGTCACCAACCTTGGATCAGCAGGGGGTGCTCTGCTGCGCCGGACGCATCGACGCCGTGTCTGATGTCCCACCTGAAACTAAAATACCCGTTATCCTTGACGGTAAGCATCAGGTAGCCCGACTTCTTGCGAAGCACTACCACGAGCAGGCTGCCCATGGAAACCAGGAAACAGTGGTGAACAACCTGAAACAAAAATACTGGTTAGTAAAATTACGACCTACCGTTAAATACGTAGCCTCGCGGTGTAATCTGTGCCGAATACGAAAGGCGAAGCCGGAAGTACCTAGGATGGGTGATCTGCCGCCAGCGCGCATGGCGCATCATCAACGACCCTTTACGTTCTGTGGGTTAGATTTGTTTGGCCCGATGGAAGTGACGCTGGGAAGACGCCGAGACCTCAGGTACGGCATACTTTTCACTTGTTTAACGGTGAGAGCGGTTCATTTAGAAACCGTTAATTCTCTTACCACAGACTCGTTGATCATGGCGCTAAGACGGATGGCCGCGCGAAGAGGTTGGCCACAACGCCTATACTCCGACAACGGTACAAACCTGCGAGGTGCTAACACGGAGCTGAAGAGGGCCATCCAGGACCTAGATGAAGAAGCCCTGAAAAGTGAAGCGGGAAACAATGCAGTGCAGTGGACCTTCATACCGCCCGCTAGTCCTCACTGGGGTGGGGCGTGGGAGCGGCTAATCCGCTCTGTTAAGTCCGCCCTCAAGGTAATTTTGAAGGAGCGTGCGCCCAGGGACGAGGTGTTAAGTACACTCCGGACGGAGGTCAAACAAATTATTAACAGCCGCCCCTTGACGCACGTGTCCGTGGAGCCGGGCAGTGACGAGGCCTTAACTCCTAATTATTTTCTTCTTGGCGCGTCGTCAAACTTACCTCTTACCGGTTCCTTCGATGACTCTGACCTTTATTTGCGCAAGCAATGGAGTACCGGAGTTGTTGCCAAGATGAAAATGGAACCAGGAACAAAGGCCCTTACAGGTAGGTGACCTCGTACTTATTGTCGATCCGGGAGCGCAGAGGAACGTGTGGCCGAAAGCCGTGATACAGCAAGTTTTTCCCGGCAGAGACGGTCGCGTGAGAATGGTCGAGGTAAAGACGAAGTCCACGCTTAGGCTTAGTTAGGTGTAAAGTGCTGAGCCAGCACTGGGGTGGGCTGTGTTAGCGACGCGCTCATAACTTATATGTAATCTTAATGTTAGTTTTATTTTAAGGGTTGATTTGTGTGGCGTCATAGGCTTGTTATAACTCAATGCACGCTGTCAGTTCAGCCAGTCTAACGAAACCATCCGAGCGCGACACCGCACAAATACTAGCCTAATTTTTGAGCACGTTTTGAGTAGTAATAGTGTGTCTTGCGAAATATAAAGTCTGTTCGTGTTAAAGTGTTTATTTATTTCACCTGAGACGCTAGACAAGTAACAGTAACCTAGAGGGCTATAGGGCTGTGCATTGCTGTGACGTAAGTCACGAGTGGGAGACAACCGCGTTGTATCGTGTGCGCCACCGCCCGCCCGCCGCCACCGCGCCGGTGCGCCGCACCGTGCTTCGTAATCGCCTGCGATCTAAGTTCCGCTACACACCTCCTAATTACCGTTGCGCTACTGGTACTTGATTTACCATGCCTCAGTACAAACATATATATATATTTTAATATTCTTACTACAGAGAGGCTGTATAGGTTTCTGCTACTGCAAAGGTCTTTTGACATAGTTCTTTTTTCAAATTACTTTTCGTCCCTAGGGTGGACATGTGTCAATTTCACTTCAATCGGCTTCTAAGATAAACAATGGCCTACTTTCAGATTATGAGACATGAAAAATATCTTCCGCAAAACAAAACAGTCGAAAACGGAACCGGAAAAAAACCATGACTGATTGTTTCATAGGGCCTTCGAGAGCTCGGACCCAATTACTACTTATATACTGACCCCCTTACTAATAAACGTTGAGTAACGGCCGTATAGCTATACAATGTTTTGTCCTTATTTGTCGTTGTGACATTTGAATTTGACAGATAAGGACAAAACATAGTAAAGCTATACCACCGTTACTCAACGTTTATTAGTAAGGGGGTTAATCTATAATTATCTAATATTAGCTTTCAAAAACAAAAACGTACGACACTGAAAATATACCGTGCCCGGGACGTACCCGAAGGATTTTAACCATCGATTTTAGACCCTAATTGGAGTATATAATGTGGTATAACATGTAGTCCAATAACGCATAATTTTCGAGATTTTTATTATTAAAAAAATAATTCCATAGTTAATCTAATTTGAACTCTGTCAACTTAACCTAAAGCATTATTTACTAAGAAAGATTCATGTTGTAAGAAAAATATCATCAACGTACAACATAAATTAATTTAATCAATTTCTTAGTAAATAAAGCTTTAAGTTAAGGTGACAGAGTTGAAATCAAATTAACCATGGAATTGTTTTTTAAATAATAAAAATCTCGGAAATTATGCGATATTGGTCTACATGTTATATATACCACATTATGTACTCCAAATAGGGTCTAGAATCCATGGCTAAAATCCTTCGGGTACGTCCCGGGCACCGTGTATATGTTATCTGTTTTAATTCTTTGTTTATAGTAAACCGTGTCGTTTTTTGTCAATATAGTAGTTTACGTGACGGCATCACAACATGAGTGTGGTTTATGAAACGAGCCTCAAGGCGAGTTTCATAATAGATCACACGAGTGTTGTAATGCTAATTACGCAGAGTCTCGTAAAATACTTTATATACACACATATTATAAGTAGAGATGGGCGGACTACGGATTTTGCCGATTTTGCCAGTCGGCCGACTAATCGGTTTTCAATTTGCCGATTAATCGGCGGACTAGTCGGCAATGCCGATCGTAGGATTTTGCTAAGTTCGGGTGAACTCGGAAACATTCGTTTCGCTTCGTCCGTCGCCTACCTACCTACCTACGTACCTACCTTTGACTAGTGTCTTTTAAATTATTATTGTCAGATAGCATATCTAAAAAGGGAGAAATGAACTCGTCTTTGTGAGATTTAATACCAGATTTGACACCCTTAAACATCTTAATCATGTTCCAAATTTATATTATAGGGGTTGTTTATTAATTAATGTTAATTGTACAAAATAAATAAATAAATAAATAAATAAATAAAATAAATGTTCTATTAAATGTAAGGCATAAGTCATTCCATCCAGCAGTCTTTTGTTCAGAAATGATTCTCTTTTTTAAAGCATCTAACTTCTTATAATTTATGTAGTTATCAATAGTAGAGTCACTTCTGTACAGTTTTAAAGCATTATATGATGCTATTACACTTTGCTCACAGATCTCATTCAACCAAGGTGTTGGAGGTCTGCTAGTAAAGCGACCAGATTTAGTGAACTTTGGAATAACCGACTGCATAAGGGCATTAAGGCGGATACAAAATTCTGTATAAGAAACAAAAGGTCTTTAACATTAACTGTTAAGTCATCAAAAGCTCTCTCAGAGAGCTCATTATATTTGCGCCTGTCGGCTCTTTTGTACAAAAAATTATCAACGGGAGGGTTGATTTGGTATTTCTCAATACACACATGTACATGCACTAGCAAAGCTGACGTCGATAGCTGAAGGATTGGTTCTTGGACGGTTAACTGTCGTGAAACTGCCATCATTTAAGATACACAAATCACATTCATCTATAACGTCATAGAAGTCTTGCCCACGACCTTTTGTTGATGAGCAACCAAATGCAATATGGTAAGCATTAAAGTCTCCAATCATAAAAATCGGTTTAGGGATGTCTCGAATTATATTGCGCAGTCTATTCATTCTTATGTGCCCGCTGGAAGGAGGACAGTATACACAGAGTACAGTTAAAGTACCACGTTTAGTTGTTAAAGATATAGCTACAGTTTGAATGCCCTCATAAAAGGCTGTGTTTAAAATGTTATATTTCAACTCTGGTTTAATTAATATTGCTACACCATTGTGCGCATTTTTGGATGTTCTAGAATTAACATTATAATTTGGATTCCAAATTGTGATGTTCTTTAAACCAAGTTTTATTAAGTAGAGATACATCAATATTCTGCTCACGCATTTTTTTTATTAATAAAGGTTTCTTACTATTACGGCTTTGAATGTTACACCGCGCAATGCGTAACTGTGACGCTCTAGGCTAGGGAAACCTAAATCCATTACGGAGACAGATTTTTTATTAACATGTTTTTAATGGCTGCTGTGGTGATCGGGGCAGGATCACTATATTTACCCAGTTCTATCAATGTTTGTACTAGGGCCATAAGAATAAACAATAACTACACGTAGAAGCGAATCTGCTTTACCAAGGCCCCTAATGCCGCGCTTTAAATACCTACTTCCCCCTTCACCCCGCTACGCCCCTCTGTCTTCCGCACCCAAAATCAGCGCTGTCAGTTGTGAAATATTTTAATCGGTTTATGGGTGTGTTATAAAAATTTAGTCACTAAATGTTATTTATGTTTTTCCTCAACGTGGAAACATTGTTGCAAAATGAGTTTGCAACCTGTCACTAATACGCTGGTAAACATCTTAGCCTAATTGTGCAAATTGTGGTTATAGAATTATCAACAAGTTTTTAGAGATGTTTGTAATTCTGTAGCTCTGCCTACCCCACTCTGGGAACGAAGGCGTGAGATTATGTATGTATGTACGTTAAATTAGGTACCTAACTTTTTAATGATATTAAGATTATCTCCAGACAATGAAATGGCTTATGTGGCTATTAATCATCTATAAAACACAGAAACGAGTCTATAAATAAACAACCGTTTAAGCTCAATAAGTTTTATAGTTTGGGATCCGGAGTTACTTTTTACTTTCCTTTCCGGACCATTAATTAATAATTTTATTAAGTTGAAAAAGCTTTATTACAAAATACTATTCTTATCTATAAATCCGTTTTTAAGGTTTCAACATCTAGGGGACGTACTAATTAGCAAATAAAACTCCTTCATTCAATGAATTATTTCTAATTATTTTTCCCTAAATACTCGTAGTGAATTAAAACACTATCTTAGTTCAACCATAAACACTAAAATCAACACAAATACGAAAACCAATTCAAGACACTATAACAATATATTGGTCAATATGTATTCCGTCTGTGACGCCCCTGACTGACTAGACACCTCAGGTTTCGCCAGGCGGCAGGTATTTAACGCGCCGAGCGCGTGTCCGGCGCCGGGAGTTTCGCTTCTACGAGTAGGTACGTGTAGTTATTGTTTATTCTTATGCTAGGGCCATTAGTACTTCGCTATTGCAGATTATCTGGGCTTTGATGTCCGTTGGTTGGACATGCGTGTGTGTGGTTGTTATTTACATTTGTATTTACAGGATTTACAGTTTTATTTACGGAATTTACAGGAATATTAACAGATTGTGCAGGCTTTTTATTTACAACTTGAGTTTGTGGGTGTTTTGGCAACGGCAATGGAGGATATTCATTAGTTACAGTCTTTTTAGTTTGTGCAACACTTGCATATGAATTTTTTCTTTTCTTTTCTAAAATTTTACTTATTTTAATTGGACATAGATGGCCCATTGGACAATGGCCAGGTGTGGGCCGCTGCAGTTGGCAGAACTCATTTGGTTTGTCACAATCTTTATATATATGTTCACCTGAATAGATTGAACATCTTTGCTTGCCGTTGCATATTCTAGCCAAATGCTTTAACTTGACACATTTGAAACATTGTTGTAATGGTGGCATATACTCGAAGACTCGATATGAGAATAAATCATACTGAACGTTGTCTGGTAATACATTAGATAAGAATGTTATGCTAACTGTTTGTAATGGAACTCGTTCTTGTCCTACTTTCTTAGTGAAACGTCGTACCGAAATAATTTCATAAATGGAACTCAGTTTTGTGTATAAATATTTGCTGGAACAAATCTTATAATGCCAGTTTTTTCTATTTGTGTTGCCGGAATATATGCTTTCATGCTATGCTTTTCCAAAAATGCAACAACTCTGCATTTTTGGAAAAGCATAGCATGTTATTAGCCGTGTTATATTGTTTAAACAATACTGCAATTTTGTTTGCTTTAAGCCTTTGAATAGCCAACGTCTGTTGTAAATATATTATTAAGATATATCATGGGACTTTTATTACCCAGTCTGTCCTTGTAGTTTTGGTGTTCAACGAACACTTTAAATTGAGATTTAGTTGAATTTTCAGGATATTGCCTCTTATAATTGGGTTTATAATACGGTAAATACTCATTGAGCCGCTCACCGCCGCCGCCACCATCGTCGCCGCCGTTGCCGCCGCCGTCCCCGGGTACGAGCCTAGGACGCTTATTGTTATTGGAGTTCGGCGGGTTATCCCAACCCCCCTCGTTTCCATCCATTTTTATTGTCCTTCTTATAGTTTTTTCATTATTTTATTGCACTTTTAACAATAAAAAAATCAAACAATTAGATTTGGAAAATTTTACTTGACCGCCTTTTTTCGAGATCCCGCCAAGAACCCTGGGCGCGAATTCGTACAAGACCCGTTGTCGCCACTTTTAAACACGCTGTATTAATTAACTACTAAAAAACAACTTCCTCATAATTCGTTACAGCTTACGAACTAAAAACGCCGTAACATAGTTTTGATAGTAGCACAAAATAAAGTTTTCAAGGTTGAAAAATGCTGAAAGATCGTTTTATTTCCATCGTAGTTCAGTGACTGTTCGTAAGGCGCTTGCGCTTACTAGTCACTTAGCTGCCATCTAGCGACGAGTAATTAATTTATTTCCTCAGCGCTAGATGGCGCCAAGATGTAGTCCTTATGTTATTACTCTTACAGCGACATCTAGTGATCCTTTTTTCAAGAGGTGTGCAGTCTGAGGTGTGTCTCTTTCCTGCAGTCCACCTAGGGATGCCACCAGGAATGTATCAAAATAAATCGATAACCATTAACACTTGTTTGAAACGTTAATATAGGTACTATTCAATTTTCAGGCAGTAGGTACTATTATGTTTATTTTACTACTAGGTTAATACAATAAAATCATTTAAACTTAATACATTAACGTTACCATAGAATAATATTTTATTAGCAAGAATACGGTTTGTATGTATAAAGTTGATACATACGTTTTTGAAATTGTGTGTGAATCATACCTACAATGGCTGCATTTCTGTGGTAAAGACTGTACACGATAAAATCCGGCCATGCATGCTCTGGTGTATTTTTTTAATGAATGCTAATTTTCAAGCAGAACTTTATTGTAATAGTCAGTGGTTATGAAACTTCATAATAAAAATACAATCATAATAAAAAGTTTGGGCGTCTGTGACTTAGACCATTATATAATCCACAGTACCAATATTTTTTTGTACACGGTCTACTGACAGTCTTTACCAAATTCTCCTGTTAAAAACATTTTATTATTTTTAATTATACAAACCAAATTATACCTTATTACATTATCTTTTCACAATAGTTAAAACTTTTCTAATTGTATTAAGATTGAGATAGTTCTGAGGTTTTTTAACTTTGGCGAATTTGACTTTTTGACAAATAAATGCCTCCCATACAAAAATAAGTTTCAGTGCTTGGAGCAAAAAGTCTTCGTGACTACTACAAATAGAAATGAGTTTCAAAAAGTATTTTTTTGGTAAGACGACATTCTAATGTGCGTAAAACAGCTTGTAAAAATATAAATACAGTTGTGACATTGTAGCATGAAGCGAGTGAAGATTGTCAAAAAACGCTGGACAAGAGATGAAAGGTGTGATAGAATATATTCGGCGAAAACTCACACATACCCATAAATTATGATACGATTTTATTTTATTATATAGTATTATAATTATGTAAGTTAATAAAAAAAACTGCTTGAAATTATGCATTCATTGCAAAGATACACCAGAGCACGCATGGCCGGATTTTATCGTGTACAGTCTTTAGATGTGCTGAAGCTGTTAAAGATTTTTACGTGGTGATTTTACTTGATTACTTAGTACTTAAAAGTCTGAACTGTAGCTTGGATATTACGATATTGATACAAATACACTTATAAAATGGGTTTGGTTGAGTATCGCGTCACAAGATCTCGGTTTGGGTTGAACCAGTAGTTTGTCGTACTTTTTTATGTAAACTTAATTTTATAGATAGTACAATAACTTAAAACAGAAAGATAGACTTAATTCTTTGGGGCTTCTTCTTATCCCAGTGAGACGGCGCTGGCTGACAATCCGCGCTGTGTGCAAGCACAGCTCACTACCGAGCCCTTTGCCTTTGTCGTTGGTTAATTTATTTTTATCTTAATTGTATTTTTTATCTAAAATCCAATCAATGAATTGAATACAATACATTTGAACCACTTGAACCGAATCGAAATTTTAGTAAATATTTACGAACGTCATTCAGAATACATTCTTACAGTGTAAACTATATATAACGTTCGTTATAATATACGTATAAAGGAAATTAAATTTTACATAACGTGAAAACTCTATGATAAATAACTTGAACTATTAACACGTTTAATTCTATTGATCGCTGTAGGTAGAACAAGCAATTTATCGATAGTCGATAAAAATCAAGTCCACATCCTTACGCTTAGCAATCCATACAAGCCTTAAATATTCAGGAATAATGCTTAAAAACTAAATGTACCGGTGGTATGCTATAATAATAATAAAGCCTTTGCTGGGACTGGAATAAGGCCCCAGCATTATATGGCTTGTGTCACGGAACGTATCGACTTCCTGAAGCAGAAGGTTTACGCGTGGGCAAGCCCTATTCGTCGCTATAGAGAGCGTGTGGATAGATACCAGCAAAATCGCCTCTTCCAAAGCGATCAGAGGAAGGTGTACCGAAAGTGGGAAGGAACCGATCAAGGTGTGAGCGACGGACACCTACCGGATCCTGCTGCTATGATTAATTTCTGGCGCAGCATCTGGTCGGTGCCTGTCGTGCACACAGAAGGAGACTGGATGCGTGCTGTTGAACACTCGTGTGAGGCTATTGAACCAATGGGGCCTATTACCATCTGCCCCGAAGACGTCAGTTGTGCAATTCGAATGGCTCAGAACTGGAAAAGTCCTGGGCCGGACGGATTGCACAACTTCTGGATTAAATGGTTCAAAGCCTCACATGAATGTTTAGCAGCGCAATTCCAAAATTCCCTTGAGCTTGGTTCCTTGCCACCTTTATTAAAAACTGGTGTCACCTTCCTGCTCCACAAGTCTGGTAGTACCGCGGAACCAAAAAACTACCGACCTGCTTGCCTACCATCTACAAGCTCCTTACATCCATTTTGAGCACAAAATTAAATGCACATTTTATTGCAAATAATGTTTTGGCCACTGTTCAAAATGGATGTAAGGTTGGGTCCCGCGGTACTAAGGAGCTCCTCCTCATAGACATGGCCATTTGCCAGCAAGTCAGACGAAGCAAGGTGGCCCTTTCGGCTGCTTGGATTGACTACAAGAAGGCTTATGACTCGGTGCCTCACTCATGGCTCGAAAGGATCTTAGAGTTGTATAAAGTTGATGCAACTTTGAGGTCCTTTTTAGGTGTGTGTATGAGGCAGTGGGTCACAGTCCTTCGTCAACCAGGTGCTCGAGATGTCCCCTCTGATTCGCCTAGCTTGATAAAGGTTGAAAGAGGCATCATCCACGGTAACAGTCTGAGTCCTTTGTGGTTTTGCCTAGCCTTGAATCCCCTCAGCTCTATGCCGTCGGATTCTGGGCTTGGCTATCGACTTCGTAGAGAAGCTGAAGTCATTTCTCACTTATTGTTCATGGATGACCTCAAACTGTTTGCATCGAAGCGCCAAGATCTTATCGCATTATTGAAAATCACACAAGAGTTCAGTAACGCGATCAAGATGGAATTCGGTGTAGATAAGTGTGCGGTCATGCATGTTCAACGAGGGAAAGTTGTAAATTCGTCGAATATGCAGCTTTCTGAGACAATGACTCTCAGATCCCTCTCCGAAGTTGAAACCTACAAATATCTTGGTATGTCACAGTCTTTGGGTATTGTGGACGGCGATGTCAAGCAGTCAGTGAAGGAGCGCTTCTTCTGCCGCTTGACAAAAGTTCTTAATAGTCTCTTGTCGGGTGGCAATAAGGTGCGCGCCTTCAATGGCTGGGTGATGCCGCTGCTCACATATTCCTTTGGCATACTAAGGTGGACTCAGACTGAGCTGGACGCCCTGGATAGGAGGGTCCGTCTACTGCTTAAATCACATATCATGTTGCACCCACGCTCATTTGTTATGAGATTGTACATCCCGAGGAAATGTGGTGGTCGAGGCATGTTAAATGCTAAGAATCTCCACAACCGCGAGGTGTGCAATCTCAGGGATTATTTCCTTAGCAATGAGTGTGGGATGCATCGTGATGTGGTTGCAGTAGACAAGAGCCTCACGCGTCTTTCCTTGGCAAACGAGAACTGGCGCAAACCAACGGTGTTGAGCACTGAAGACCGCAAGAACGTATGGAAGAGCAAGGAGCTACACGGACGCTTCTACCGGGCCCTAACAAGGCCCGACGTAGACTTTTTAGCGTCTGTGAACTGGCTACGATTTGGTGACCTCTTTGGGGAAACCGAAGGTTTTGTCTGTGCAATTGCTGACGAGGTCATAATGACGAACAATTACCGGAAATATATTCTGAGGGATGGCACGGTTGACATTTGTCGAGCATGCCGTTGCCCCGGCGAGTCCCTCAG
This sequence comes from Acleris literana, assembly GCA_946894065.1. Classification (NCBI taxonomy): domain Eukaryota; kingdom Metazoa; phylum Arthropoda; class Insecta; order Lepidoptera; family Tortricidae; genus Acleris; species Acleris literana. The sequence continues at coordinate 79,710,442 of OX335668.1, forward strand.
ACATATAATTTCCGGTTGTTCGCATTTGGCCAACGGCGAGTACTTGCACAGACATAACCTCGTAGCCAGGATCATCCATCAGCAACTTGCTCTTCAATATGGTCTTGTTGAGTCTGAAGTGCCGTACTATAAGTACGCACCGGCGCCAGTTCTCGAAAATGGTCGTGCTACGCTCTATTGGGATCGGTCTGTCATCACGGACAGGACTATTGTTGCCAATATGCCTGATATCGTGTTGACAGATCGATCTCAACGCCGGGCAGTGCTCGTCGACATCACCATCCCGCATGACGAGAACCTTGTGAAGGCCGAGAAGGACAAACTCAGCAAGTACCTTGACTTGGCTCAAGAGGTGACCGCCATGTGGGATGTTGACTCGACTATCATTGTCCCGATAGTTGTTTCGGCAAACGGTCTTATAGCGAAGAGTCTCGACCAACACCTCAAGAGACTCTCGCTAGATGGCTGAATCAAGGGCCAGATACAGAAGGCAGTACTCCTCGACACGGCACGTATTGTGAGGAGGTTCCTCTCTCTGCAGCCCTAACCACCGGTAGCTTGAGCCCTGCCCCGCTGCCGGCGGCACTCGTAGGTTAGGTTTTTTATAATGTCAATTTTTTTGTATTAGTATTGTTATTTTACTTTTATATTTGAATATTTGTTATAAAAAACCTAATGTACAGAAAATTAAATAAATATCTATAATAATAATAATAATAATAATAAATGATTTTATTCAGATAACTAGATCCATGTGTTAGTGTACAATTATTTAAATCTAAGTTAGATGCTATGCCCTTGACTTAAAATTAACGTTTGGACTTCGATTTTTGCACACTCTCACGCTACAAACAGTCATTTTACCATTTAAACGGAGCTCGTATATTGACAGCGATCAGCAGGTGACTTTAAGGCAACGCTTGACGCTCCTTGTGCCGATACGTCAATTTTGACCATACCGAGGCGTCACGAACCACACCCCCATAACATATCTCCCTTGTTTCTGTGATCTATGCTATTGCATGAATTTGTACATATTTAACAATAAAATTCACACACTATTAACGCCAATCGGAATAATGAAAATTACTTTGCCGACAAGTAATTTGTTAGCAGAAAAATCGAGGAAAGTATACAAGAAAAGCTGCGATTGTTTATTTTTCCATTATCATTTTAAGCTTGTAGAAAAAGTTATGTATGCAATGGTACATAATTAGCTCTTATGGTACGAGCGCCGAAATACCTTAAGAAGCTTCATTATGTACCAGTTGCATAATAGTAGTTTACGTGACGGTTACGCAGTCTCGTACAATACTTTATCTACACACAGTACTCTAAGATGGGTTCAGAAGTCGAAAGGCAAATGACCAGCATTACCTACCTTACCTGTGGTAGTACCTAGGTGAATATTGGGAGGTAATGAGATCCAAATTTGGAACATCTTCCAAAATTAACAGCTGTCATCGCTGTCATCTGCTAACACAGGTAATGCTGGTCATTGCCTACGGGTTTTGAACGCATAATAGAGGACTTATGATATGAGTGTAGATAAATATGAATTGAGTTAAGGTTTGTAGTCATTTATGTCAGATACTGATATAACGTTTGAGTAGACAGTAATTTCAGTAATGTTTTATACCGTTTTAAAGACAAAAATCTGCAATTGGTTACTAGCTCTCTGACAAGAATTTCATTTGACAATATTTTTTTCCATAAGGTTTACTTGATCGCGACTAAGTATTTCAACATTTGACCTGAGGGCCCTGCAAAGATGCACTACGCTAACTAACGTTTCTATTCGATTCGTTTTTAAACCAATCGCGTCACTGGGAGATGACGTGATACGAAAAGTCACGTGGTCTACCAGTGACGCGATTGGTTTAAAAACGAATCGAATAGAAACGTTAGTTAGCGTAGTGCATCTTTGCAGGGCCCTCTGGATGGTTTGACACAAAAATAACACAGTAATTGAAAAATGAATTAAATTCATTTTTTTTATGGTAATGTTTGAAAATCCTACTGATTATTCCCCTTGATCATTTAACATTCTTATGTTATACTATTATAAAGTTATAAAAGATCTTTACAGTCAACATCAAATAGTCTTTAGCATCCAAAGTGCCAAATATATCGCAACACATCTTTATTCTTATAGGCATAAACATACGTGACAATATATAAGATGTTTTGTTGTGATAATAGCTTAATTACGAAGATCATCATAGTTAATAAAGTTTTTGCGAGAATAAGATAATACCTAAGCATGCATAATGCATATCGATCATAAGTTAAGAGGCTCAGGTACTAATAGTTATGTGATAAACCACTCGACGTCTGATACTCGGTGTCATTAAAATTATTATTAATATTATTGCAAATAAATGTTGACAACGTACTGTAAGTACAATTTGGGACTGCTGCGACTAATGTCTTCAAGTTTTTGAGATGACATAATCCGATGCATCAAAATAGATGCTGCAAATCCTGCAAAGTTTGCTAGGCATCCAATTTTAGCTACCTACGCAATTTGCGACGAACAGCATCCACCCAAGCCCGCCGGCGTTCTTAATTTTTTGGAAAACTTAAAAAGATCATTATATATATATATAGATCGGTATAGTAAATTCTATTTAATTAATATTTCCTATTCATTCGAAGTAGTGGCTTGTAATTCACGTTTTTCAAAGATATACTTATTGCATAACATCCGCTATGACATATTAGTATGGGAATATTTAAATTTCAATAACTTTCTAATGAAAATGAATATCGCTTTGCTTTGCATCTGTGTGGGTCCTGCACCAATTAACAATGCAACTTGGCATTTTTGCAGCATCATGCATAAAGCCGGTAATTATTAAAATCGTTTTTTTTTGGTGGAAATATATACAACTGTTTGACACTACGTCAGAAAGTCGACTGATAGACGATTTGGCACTCAGTATTAGCTCCACCCCCGCTGGCACTAGGTCAGTGGGGCAGATTTTAAGCGTCAGTTACTCTTCCATACTTATTATAATTATTTCGATGGTTTTTACTAAAATTAGTATTTTTGGGTCGTAATTGTACAACGCTTCGAGCAACTCAAATTTGGAATAACGATGATTCAAAGTTTTAAAACTATTATCTTTCTTTGTCGCAACCGATAACTTTTTTTTTAAATTACCTATGGGGGCAAGCGGACAATTTTGCACGTTTTGGAGATACCTCAGTCAGAGTGGAAAAAATGTTTTAAAAATTGGTTTCAACGTATGCAAAAGTGCATCGATCATAAGGGAGAATATTTTGAAAAACAATAAAACCATATTATTTAGTCATATACGTTTGTTATTTTTTTCTATTCCGGTTACATAAGTAGCAGCCCTCGTATTTGAGTAAAAACAACAAACAATAACAAACTCTGACAAGTGGTGAAATTTCAATTGAAAGGCGTAAGGTAACATTGCCATATGAAAATCGATTTATTTTTACTTTTAAATTTTTCATTTGATTCTGGTAGACCTATAATTTACGTCTTACTGCATTATGTAGATGACCTAGGTATGGTATACCTATAAGTAGATAACGCACGTAACTAGATAAATCATATTACGAGAGGGGCGTGGAGATTCCCGCCCCGAATCGCTCCCGAGGGGAGTCTACCCTACGGTGATGATTCCGATTGAAATCATTGGATAGGCCCTGAAATGGCAAGTTAGTTATGCTACAGACTTGTAGGTATGTCTATGTGGTGGTGTGAGGGCTCTTAAAGGTAACAAGTACTGAATGGGTGGGGTGCACCTACCTGTTTAAATTGTGCCGCTTAGACGGGGCATTTATATTCTGATGCGCACTTGTGTACTGTATATATTGACTTACCAAAGACTAGCTAAGAGCCTCGCTTACGGATATTACCTATATTTTAAGAGAATAGGTATAGAATAGCTGTTAATCCATACAAATATAATAAATGCCAAAGTAACTCTGGGGAAAGACAAAGGGTAGAGGAGAATGGGTAACAGTGGATCAAGGGGTACAGAGGATTATTTGCTATAACTTAGCATGTGTTGCGCTTTACGCACACAACCAAACGCGTTGTTACTGCGCGTCCGTACGCCTCTCCTCCGCGCTACTCGCCGCCGCTGTATCAAAGCGCGTTGACGAGCTGTCTTACTCCGGTCACTTAGTAAGTACGAAAGTATATTTTTACATGATTTAAAAATTTGTTTTATTTCTAAGTGAATAAGAAATGTAAATACTAGGTTTTTGTTTTACCCTTGTTATTTCTTAAATCTTTTGTAAACTATGTTGATTTATCTTTGGGATACGTATTTTTAGTTTTTTTTTTGTTTCATAACGGTCTATGGGTCACAGTGGATAATTTCGTTTTGGGTCATAATGGACTGATGATCCAGTGTGACCCGTGAAGCTAAAATACATTCTTACTTTTTGCAGCTAAAAATGCCTCGCAATCGAGTTAGGAAAACCAACATTGGACTTCGCACTGGAGAATTGTTTGTTTTTTTTTTCAAGTTTTTTTTTTAACTTGAGTTAACAGTAATATTTGCTAAATATTGATGATACTGTTTCAATTATATAATAAAAGACTGTCTAATAGTACAAATAAATAAGTAATACTATGAAAATTGTTTTCTTTTACTGTATTTTTTCTATAGATTCAGTGTGCCCCAGTCTTGGGTCAAAGTGGATAATTTCCCTTTTCATTTTAAAGTGGCTATAACTTGAAAGTTTATGTAACACTCGCCAATAAATGCATTTTTTTATGAACCCATATTGTAATTGAATTTCAATGAATAATCATTTAGCCATAAATTTTGGAATCGCAGGACTTAGAAAAAAAAGTGATCCACTGTAACCCACTCTCCCCTACTTTTCATCTCGGAAAATTGTTGTAAAAAGAATTGCTAGTCAATATAAAGGAATGCTTCGCTGATGGTACCTTTAAAATGGCTCCAAAACCATTCGTTCAATTGTACTTAATAATGGGTGACGTCGACAGTACGTCGGAGCACACTAATGTGATACCATTATTTTACGTATTGATGACTGACAAATAACAGAGCTCTTATTTAGCTTTATTTCATTTAAGCCGAACTACTTGCCCTCAGTTAAATCCGGAGAAATTCCATATTGACTTTGAAGTGGGAGTCTCAAATTCTCTGAAAATAATATTTCCAAAAATCATAATAAAAAAATTCTACTACCATTTTTGTAAAAGCATAATATGGAAAAAATCCAAAGAGATTGGAGTAGTGTTAAGAATACATCGCCGGATAGTGGGATTGTGCACCGCACTTTCTTTGCTGCCAGTTGATAGAGTCCAAGAGGGGTGGATATATATTCAGTCACAATGTGAAAATTTACTATTAGGTGCCTACAATTTTCTATTAGGACTAACCTATTAGGTGCCTACAATTTAAAAAAAGTAATTTTTTGCGTTTTTGAAGGCGGTTTTTTGTTTTTTAAAACATTTATTTTATTTTATACTTTTTAGTGATCATAATAGACTGTTACGTAGTCCCACTTCTTAGTTGAAATGGAACTTTAACTTATATCAAGCGCGCCGCAAGCAATGCCGCGGGAAAGTCATAGTCATATTTGAACAAGTAAATATTCTTCGTTGTAGTCGCTCAACTATCTTAATCGAGATATCTTATCGCCACCCTTGAAATCGGTACCGTTAAGGAGTTCCGGTGGCCATCTGTGGTTTTCATCATCAGTTCCACTTCACCAAATGATACTTTCTGAATTTGCATTCAGAAAGCATGCTGGACTTGTTACTAAAAATACTAAAACCGCTATATGTTTGCCTACAATATTTGAGGAGTTCCCTCAATTCCTCACGGATCCTCTCCTCAGATTCAGATTTGGTGACAATGGGACCACTTCGAAAGTATACTCTATCAAACCAAAAAAAAAATTTTGAAATCGGTCGATAATTGACGGAGTAATCGGTGAACATACGTAAAAAAAAAATACATACAGTGGAACGTATAACCTCCTCCTTTTTTGAAGTCGGTTAAAAAACTTGAATAAATTCATGAAGTACATGGAAAAAACTCGGATTAAAAATACAGGACTTATTTATGAATGGTGTGTTTTTAATGAACGCCATCGGACAAACAATGTTTGCGAGAATTGGAATTCTCAAATTAACACGAGTATGAACAAGAATCACATTACTCTCGCAAAGTTACTCTCGGCATTAAAAGATGATACAACAGCAAATAAAATAAAATTAAACATAGACAAAAATAAGAGAAAACAAGCAGAAACAGAAAAAGACAATTTAATAATAAATACGCAACTTCAGTTAATTCATGGGCAAATTGAAATTGGCAATTTTTTGGAAATTCTACGTTAAGTAGATTCTACGTTTTTGTTGGGTTTTGCAATAGAAGATGCTTATTTTATGTTAGTTTATTTATTTTATGTTAATAACATGCTCAAATACCTAATAACCTGGTCTTCTTGATTACGAGTCTCATATTTCAAATGGGTTTGTTACCCTTTTTTACCGTGGTACCATCAGATAGTACCATTGATGGTACTAGGGTGTTTTATTTTTGCCATAGTACCTTTAAATAAATGGAACCTCGGCAAATATGTTTTTTTACTGTCAGTGGTACCGAATAATCTGGTTTAATAAAAATCACATATATAATTTTGGCTCCGTTTTCTCGTGGTAACATTGATGGGACGAATCAATGGGACCACGAGAAAACGGGGAACCGTGGTGTGGTACCTACTCGTATTTTATATATATTATATGTGGTACCTATGCCCTAAACAAGGGCAAAGTATAGTCAAAATGCAATGCAAATTCTTTATTTACTTAACCTAACACGAAACAAATTAAGCCCAATGCTCATAATAAAATTATGTAACTATGTGGCTAAACTCCCTTTTTTTTAATGGCTTTCATATCTTTCGTAGCAAGATGTATTTCGCCAATGACAACTTGACATTAGATACGCTGGGAAAATGTTCGGTAGAGAAATTTTGTATTAAGTGAACGGATCCGGACTTCAGGAAACCTAAAACAAATAACATGAGTTAAGGACGACAAAACATAAATAAGCCACGAAACGTTTGAAGGACAAATGCAATTGGGTATCGATGAAATTCGCCAAAATGCTTGGATATGTTTTCGTTAGTAGGAAATAAGCCTCCTAAGTAATTAAAAAATATATCAGATTTTTTCGTTGCGTCATATAATTATAAAAAATAAAAAAGGCTTATTAAATTTGGGATGGATTAAGATGGACACAAACCTTAGTCCGTTAGATATTAAAAAAAAGAAGTCCAAGTCGTCGTAGCAGCTATCAAGGTCAGGTCCAGGGTACAAAGCAAGAGTTATCGTCGAAGCATGCAATATCAAAAGTCCGGTGCGGGTAAGCAAGCAGTCGAACAATTAACAGAAATCCAGAGAAAATACCGAGGACGAGAGCGCTAAGGTTATGTTTTTGTTTATGAGTTTTATGACAAGGTAGCTGCCAATGACACATCTTTCACTTTTTTTAAAATATGTATAGCTCTTGCAATTCATGATGGCGAGTGGGCTTTATTAGTGGTTGAACGTGTACATGCACATTGCGGTAGTGTGCGTGTCTGACAGAGCGATCAGTCGCGAGCGCGCCGTCGCTCGAGTCACTTGTGAATATTGTTTCCACGACGCTAACTGCCACGAAGTACCGTCAGCATGTCTAATCTCCGGAAAAAACTCGAAGTTATTCATAGCGATATAACGTATTTTTATTTTGAAGTACACTAAAATAAAAATAGTAAATTTATTTTGAACTGTGGGCCTATCCGTGTTTATTACGTGACAAAATGTGGATAAAACATTCGTCACTTTCTGACAAGTATATAAGTGCAAGAGTGACGGATGTTTTATCCACATTTAGGTACGCAATAAACACGGCCATAATAAGCCCTCTGAAATAAAGGCAAAACCTAGAGTTAGGTATTAATTAATATAAAATTGTATGTAATTTTAGGAGAGAAAATACGGAGACATTACAAATGTCATCTTCGCGACAAGATAGAGTTACCACAATTTCGTAGAAGATGCAACCAAGAAGGTCACTACTAGTACATGCATGACTAAATAGTTCGCATTTCACGGCAAGAACATAAATAGTTTGTTGTTTTAAATGTTTTATCTTATTTTACACTTATTGTTTGTAGGGACGAGCATTGGTCGCCAAAGTTTTCACTTTCTTCAAGAAGAATATAATTGTCTATTTTTTTTTTATGCTTACCATACCCACTTTCGCTCTCACGCACACTTTGACAAGTATACAGATATGTGTCTACCACAAGTAAAGCCCACTCGCCATTATAAATTGCAATTGCTATAACGGACTAAGGTTAGTGTCCATCTTAATCCATCCCAATTTTAATAAGCTGTTTTTATTTTTTATAAATATATGACGCAACCTAAAAATCTGATATTTTTTTTATTACTTAGGTGCCTTATTTCCTACAAACGAAAACATATCCAATCATTTTGGCGAAGTTCATCGATACCCAATTATGTTAGGTGCGTAGAAAAGGAATAAAAAAAAAAACAGGGTGGGGATGATAACACAGAATAATACGTTACTAGAACATGAAATTGCAAACATTTTGACACTAAATTTTAATTTCGTGCGATTGTATATATTTTATAAGCAGTTTAAATGAATTGGGGTAGGCGAGAAGAGATTGAAAGTTAGTTGGTCGCGGGATATCCCGAGGCAAAATGTCATACATAGAATAACTAAATCTAGGACAGTTGAAAAAGATATGGGCAGTTGTGCCCTCGTCGAGCCCACATTCACACAGGGAGCTGTCCCGAACCCTGATCTTGGCAAGGAAGACTGGGGTACAAACTACGGAATGCAAATAGCCGGTTTTAACCGATTTTAACCGGTTATTTTCATACAAAAACGATTAATAACCGGTTAATTTGCATTCCCTAGTACAAACGTCCCAAGCGTAGACGACGTAAAGTAGAAGTAGTTTGTTTGTTGGCCGATCTAAACCGGAAGAACCAGGGCTTTGTTGGAATGTTAGGTTGGATCACTCCATAGTGTCTACCTTTGCTAAGTCTAGAGAGGTTCCATTCTTTCTGCCATGAATCTTTCGCGTCCGCATGAGCCATCGCCAATAGGTCCGAAGAGAAGAGAGTGTAATGGTTCTTCAAATCGGTATCAATCGCGTTTTTGACCCATGCATCCGCAGATTCATTGCCTTCAATGCCACAATGACTCGGAACCCACGCAAGTACGACCTCTATACCCTTATTCTCGCATACAAGTAGCTGTTCTTTAATTTTTAATATTATGGAAAATTTTGTTTTAATTTTAAATTGATTTCCGCTAATTGCTTGCAGGCATCTTCTACAATCAGAGAAGATGATGGATCTGGAAATACCGTGAGATTCGACGTAAGATATTGCTTCAAATAAGGCTACCGACTCACCAATGAAAACCGATGTCGTTGGGGGGCATTTGAAATTTAGCAAAATTGCGTACTTTGGGATCCAGACTGCAGCACCGACCTCCCCTTCAGCGGATAATTTTGAAGCGTCTGTGAAAACTGGTAGCCAGTCCTGCCAATTTTCTAGGGCTTTATTAAATTTCTTATTAGCTCCAGAGTCATCTTTGAATATTCCGAAATCAAGAATCACTTTTGGACTATAGACTAAAGCACTATATTCAGTATTAAACAATGGATTTTTAACAGCTTTGTAGTATGGGAAGGAAAGGTTTTTTAACTTTATATAACTTAAAATTAACCTTGGAGGGTCCTTATGGGACACGTATCTATTCTAGTATACAATTCTAGAGCACTTAGTGAAGAATCGACTCGAATGGTGGACCGAAAATAAAATGGTTTTGGCAGACAATCAGTTTGGCTTCCGAAGGGGGAAGAGTACCATGGATAGTCTTGGCATCCTAACTTCTGATATTCGTCAGGCCTTATCTAAAAAACAAGATCTTTTTGCGTGCTTCCTTGACGTGAATGCTGCATATGATAATGTCCAACTTCCACTGCTCAGAGCCAAACTGCTCCAGCTGAGCATCCTCGCGAGGATTGTTCATTTCATTTGCAAACTATTCATGGGTAGAACAATAAAAATTAGAGACGGTAGCTTGAATTCCATTCAAAGAACACTTTGGCAAGGGATCCCTCAGGGTTCGGTCCTCAGCCCGCTCTTATACAGCATTAACACCTCCGATCTTGAGCAGTCGGTTCTTCCTTTTTGCCAGATTCTCCAGTACGCAGATGACTTGGTCATATACAGTGGTGGTCACATAATTAGGGACACTTGGTTTTTTCCATACAATTGCCTACAAATATGACTTTTAAATTTTGACCATCATTCAAAAAGTTCTTCACCAATTTTGTTGCTAAATACAATTTACTTTAGAACATTAACTAATGTTTAAATGTATATACAATGAACTACTGTTAAAAACGAACCTTATATTTTATAGGGATTTAAAAACTTAGTACTGACCCGTCCATACAAAGTTTTACAACTTTGTATGAACGCGAGGTATTTATTTTTTCAAATCCTTATAAAATGAAAGATCCGTTGTCAACAGAGATGAATTGTACATACATTTAAACCTTAGTTCATGAATGAACGATGAGTGTAACCAAATATTAAATTAGTTTAGAACTATTTGAATGGTGGTCAAAATTAAAAAGTCATATTTGTAGGCAATTGTATGGAAAAAAAACAAGTGTCCCTAATTATGTGACCACCATTATATATCACAACTGATTCCGCCACCACTGCTTCCTCACGACTTAATGAAGCCCTTAGTTACTTGACAGTCTGGATGGATGAACATGGCTTTTCACTGTCCCCATCTAAAAGTCGGATTGTCACGTTCACGCGAAAAAGGGTTACTACAGTTGATGTATCTTGCGAGGAACATTTAATCCCTAACTGTGACACAGTCAAATTTTTAGGCGTTTTTCTCGACTCTAAAATTACCGCCGTTCAGCATTTAAATTATGTTATTGGTAAGTGCGAGAGAATATTAATGTCCTCCGTAGTCTCTCTGGTGTCTGGCAGGGCTCTCATCCGTACTGCCAAAAAATTATGTATAATGCGTTGATTCGTAGCCATGTTGATTACGGATCTTTTATTGTTGAGCCCTGCAATAAAGTTGCCTTAGAAAAAGTCGATTTGGTTCAATCGAAATGCCTCCGAATTATATTTGGTGCTATGCGGTCCTCCCCAAGGAACGCTATGCAGGTGGAATGTGTTGAGCCGCCTCTTACCTGCGGAGACAATACTTAGCAGATCGGTTTGTGTACAAGGCTCTATAACTATCTAGTCACCCTCTTCACTCACGATTGGATTCTCTGTCTCGTGAGATGACTGACAATAGATATTTTGTTTGAATTAATTAGATCTATATGGTCCATTTTTTTAGGAACAACACTCCTGCTGTTCCACTGAAGGATGTGTGTCAGCAAGGGGGCCTTCGAAGCCATTGGAATGTTTTTCGGCGAGAGTGATCATGAGAGGGGAAACGTCGTACGGTAACACATCACTCCATTTGGAGATGATGTTAGTTAGAAGCTTGAATAAAAGCTCTAGGAGGTCTTCATTCGGGGTGACTCTTCCTATCCTTTGAGGGGGGCTGGGATACCCATGCCCATTTGGGAGTTGTGATGGCGGCGATGTGACGATGTTTTGGTGAGCACGCCTGTCATAACTCTCATGAAGGGGGGACCTAGGGCGTGGTGAACGTTCCACGGACTTGCGGTAAGAGGTGATCTTATGAGGGGATGAAGGGACAGAGGAATAGGAGTGTGATGTGGAGGGGCGCCTTGGAGGCTCAGAAACAGGGGCAAACATAACCTTAGCTATATCAGCATAAGATCTCCGTACCTGAGGAAAGCATGCTGCGGCTTCTCCGTATGAAATGCTTTGTTCCGACATGACTCTTTTGATTGATTTCTGCCTAGAAAATTCAAAATTTAAAATTCTGGTATCGGTAGCAAAGTGCCTACCAGAACATGACAGGCAGGTAGCATTTTCCTGGGAGACTTTGCATTGGTCACCAGGGTGTTTTTGAGCACACCGATAGCAGCGAACTTCTGAGCGGCACTGATTTTGTATATGTCCAAACCTCACACATTTTCGGCATTGTTTTGTTGGAAGCTGGTATGTTTCCACTACCAATGCAGTGTAAAAGGCATACAGTTTTTGGAGTAAATTTTGTCCCTCAATCGTGAGGACAACAGACTGAGATGGTATCCAAGCGGGACCATCTGACTTCATTTCTTTCCGGTGAAAACGCCGGGCCTTCAAGATTTTACCGTAACCCTCCCTAAGATTAGTTGCACTTACAAATTCCTCCATGGACCATTCCACAGGAACTCCGCGAACAAGTCCCATCCGAGATACGTTGTATGAGGGGATCGAGGCTGACAGTTTGTAACGGGCTAGACAAGGGTTCCTAATTACTTTATTAGCATCCTCTGCAGTTTTAAATTCCACTGAAACCCTATTACGACCAAGTGACTTAATGCCGTCTTTTTTGACATTTTGAATGTTGTTCTGCGCAAAAATAAGACCAACTTGAATTGGTCTCAAACCTACGCCAGAATCAGCAGACTCTATAACGCGGGAGACATGGACAATAAATGGACCGCAGTTTTCCTTACCGTGCGTATGGGATCCATCATTTTCTAACGACGGATGCTTGTACATATTTGCGACCGACGGGTTAACGTTTTCGGGATCGACAATAACCTTTTTGATCTCACACTCGCCTCTTCAGAGTTCAGCTGCAAGGCTGTGCTGGTGCGTTTTCGCGATGTTGAGGTAATCGGGTCGGCAACGACCATGTTGCCCAGCTTGCCGCTGCCCTCATCCGGGGATTTCTCCTTTTCATTCTCCGCCATTGTCCAAGAGGCCGAACGGCCAATTGGAAAACACTGCACTTATAACTCACCTGACAATTTTAATGTTATTTTACCACCACTAAACAAAACAGAAAGCAGGGATAAACACTTAACCAGGATAATAACCAAAAAATACAACAGATCCACTACACGCGCTTCTGTCAAGTCCCTAAACTCCCCTATTCCACTCTAATCCATTAAACCAATCCATCAATGGATTTGATTCTACTTTTTGTTCCACTATAATCCATTACCGCGGTGGATTCTTTTCCTCTGGTTTTTTATATTCTGCTCTAATCCATTACCGCTAAGGATTATTTTTCACATATTTTTTTTACTATATCCTCTACTCTCAGTAGTTCAATTCAACAATTCAATTGAACTAGGTACTGATTCTCAAAAGTCTCACTATACTCGTTGGCAATAAATGATTGTCTCAATAAAATATTTTTTTAACGAAAACTTATAAGTGCCAAAATACAAATACACCCCTTTTCAACATAAACAAATACATAACAAAACTTAAAATGAACCTATTTTTTTAACACAACATGAACTAAACTGTACGTAAAGCTTGATAACACATCACTAATCAATAATGGTACTACTGGAAATGAGGGAAAAAAGAGTAAGTATGTATAAATTTACCTACCAACCTGAAAAGAAAGAATTTTGACGATTTAAAAATAAATGACTGCCACATTTCTTTCATATTTCATTCGTATATGTTGCCGTCGTATAAGTCTTCATTTATTGTGTGTAAAAATGAATGGTGATGGTCATGAAGAAAATCCCCCGATATTGGACAACGAGGATGATCCCACCCCGGGGAGCCTTATGTGAGCAAGCGAAAATATACATGGATGTATATTCGACAGATGCTCCAATACACCTCTGATGTTAATACCAGCGGCTCTATTCAAGACGGTAAAAACAATATCGTATTTGGTCTGTTATCGAATTGTCAACGTTTTGATAGCTCTTATTTTCTTGACAGTAATGGCGGCTGACGTCATAACAATACCATAACAGGTAAACTACGATATCGTTTTTACCGCCTAGAATAGAGGCGCAGATATAGTCAGAGTAAAATTGCTATTTAATTTAGATTTTTACATCCCGCAGCAGACACGCGTGTGTGGACAGCATTTGACAACTGGGTCTTGGGATCTGTTGATAGAGGCTCCAAACATTCGCGAAGATTTCAACCAAGCACATGTTCAAGACATTGTTCGCGTTATGCGACAAGCAATTTTATTAATTAACTCTGTAATATCTCCTATGTTGAATATACCTTAATAAAAACAGCTAATAAAACCTGTAGTTAACTGCTAGTTTATTCCACATCCAAACTCCTTTTTCCTCCTGCTGTCCGGCTGTATGTATATCGGTTCATTTACGAAAGGCGGCACTAAACTAGCCAACTGTACCACGGGTAAAGATGGAGAATAAAACAACATGGTTTAGCATTACCCGCATGTACTTCCGCACAAAAAATGGAAGCCTGATTTACGTGCGTTGGAAATATGCGGCTGGTAATATGGGGTATGTCCCATATCTTATTTCCTCTTATCTATTTCTATAAAAATTATACAATACTAGCGACCTACCCTCGCTTCGATTCAACTTCGGTTGGTCATGTTAAATTCCGCTCTGCATTCAATTTTAACATACTCCCATCCTTCTAGCAATTTCGATGGTGGTAGCAGAGGTAAAGCGGCACCCAAAGCAACGATTCGTCCTTCTGCTTTGCTATTCGTGTGTTTATGTAATTTCGCATGTTTCCAAACGTTTTTCGTCCAGTGCTATGTCCACTTTTGGGAAATTTTTAAGTAATGCATTTATGGCGGCCAACTGCATGTCACAATGTAATTTAAGAACTTATTAGTAGACATCGGTATCAACGTTCAACTTTCATGGCAAAGTGTACGGTATGCAGAAAAACAAATACAAACAAATACATCTAGTATTTTGAACTTATATTTTTTATAAACAAAAAGAAAGACGCTAATAATGTATTAAAGGTTTAATAAATTACTAAAATCTGTGTCATGGATTTTGCTGTTTGTTAACCTTTGACATCTGTGATAATATATAGGTAGGTGAAAAACTTAAGTAAATGACCTCTTGCGTGTAGTTATAACACATCTGTATAGACCGTTCGACATACTATATTCGAAATTTGACGTATATTCCATATATAATTTCACCTATATCCATTATAAATCACTTAATTACCTTTCCAAACTGACTAATATTTATTTGGTGTGACAATTAAATCGACATTCGTTACCTATATATTCTTTTTCGAACGCAAAATAAGTATTAATGTTCTATGACATTAATTAGAATATAAACCTCTTTAAGCATAAGTACAGCATAAATATAGATACAGTTAGCTGCTGCATAATAATATTTTAAAAAATAACAGAGAATAAAAAAAAAACATTCAATATTCGAACGTATTTCTTTTTTTGCTACCCTTACCGGGTGCCATGAAAACTGAACGTTGATACCGATGTTTACTTATTAGGTACCTCTACTTCCTCGGAAACGGCTGACCGAAATTAAATACACTAACTATTCTTTATTCTTTAAAACCTAATTGGGCACTTTCACCTACTGCCACCACCTTACCTACCTTACGCACTAACATCTAAACCATATAATTCGTTGACTGTGAAATTGTGCGAATTAGTACGTGAGTAGTAGTTTATACATGAAAGTGCAGCGACAAAGTGCTTCGCAGCGTCGCGGACGCAGTATAAATATCAGCGGCAAAGCCCGCTCGCGCTCATTGCGCACATTCATCAAAGAACTTCGTCCTTATTGCTTTGTTTGGGATATTGTCAGTTAGTACAAAATAGTGATAAAAAAATCTGCAAACCCTTTTTCTTTTTGTTGCATCGTAAAAACGATAAAACACACAAGCTTCAAAATTTGGTATGATTATACATAGTACAAATCCTAAAAAAACAATAAATACTGAAAACCGGTCAAGTGCGAGTCGGACTCACATACCGAGGGTATTTTTATCGAACACGATTTCGGCCAGAGTGATTCTGTGCGCTGGATGTACTTACCTATTTACATCCTATACTTCATATATTATAAATGCGAAAGGTTATGCGTACGCAAGTTTGTTACTTATTTGCTAAAAAGGATGGACGAATTTGTTTACATACAATTAGGAATAGAGTTTGCTTATACACTGGATTAACAGTAATACACAGGGTTACCTTGAATCCCGAAATAAATCACTGTTCCCGTGGGATGACAAAATTACTTATTCTACGCGGACGAAGTCGCGGGCAGAAGCTGGTTTTTGATATAAAACTGTGTTAAAGAAACCATCACTTATTGCTCAGGTTTTTTTTTACAGTATCTTCTAGTATCGAAGCTTATTTCCAGTATTTATAATTTTCCTTTTTTTAAACCTATGTTTTTAATCATTTCAAAATTACTCGGTTCTTGTGAGAATCGGATGCTCTCCAAGGCTCCTAAAGATAGTGCAGTCATTCCATGATGGTACGGAGGCCACGGTGTTGCATAATGGCACCTACTCTCTTTGGGATATTTTTCTCTGTGCTTCTGAAAGTTGCTTTTAGAGATGAATAGCAGGGCATTCACCTACACACACGATCAGATGGTAGGTTGTACAGTACAACATCTCCCTGCTCAAGTCTAAGCGCCGCAGAGAGGACTTGTTTGTGGACAGCTTTCTCTTTGCCGATGACTCCGCCTTTGTCGCACACGATCAGACTCAGGTCCAGAGCTTAATGGACAAATTTGCTAGAGCATGTGACCTCTTTTCGATGTCAATTAATGCCAAGAAGACCGTAATCTTAGCCCAAGGATGTTCGGTACCTCCAGTGATCATGCTTAACAGCGTACCTCTGGAGGTGGTCAGCAAGTTTTGCTACTTGAGCTCGCACGTGTCGACCAATCTCTTGCTAGATGCAGAGATCGATTCCCGCATCGGCAAAGCGGCTTCTACGTTCGGGAGGCTTCATGCAAGGGCCCATTTTGCGCTTCAAAGATTGTGCTAAGCGTGATATGATAGCTTTCGACATCCCTAGCAACCAATGGGATGAGATGGCCGAAGATCGTAGTAGGTGGCGTTGCCTTATTCAAGAAGGTCAAACAAGACACGACTTCACCTAGTTAGGTCTACTTAGAGAAAAACGTGCGAGGCGTCACAAGCGGGCCACGGGACAGTTTTTAAAGTTCGATCATCAAGTGCATCTTCCTTATACAGAGTGAAACATTGAACGTAATACAACTCACGTTTTTTAAACTCATCTCTTGGTGCTAAAACCCTGTTTTAGGTCTCGCGTTGTTGTTTTAATTAATTCGTAAGAGAAAAAAGTTTGAATCTAGTCTTGTAGTTAAAACTCACCTTTTTGCTTGTGAACGATATAAGTTTGAATCTAGTCCTGTAGTTAACCTTTTCAACGCCACAGTCGGCTCTGGCCGTCTACTAAAAGTCGTGCCACTGACGCCACGTCGGCTACAGCCGAAAAGAGTTCAAGATTAAAAGAAACTTTGTTTGGTATCAATAAGGTGTAATTTGCATAGCATAGCAAACATGTTTGGCGTGTGGGTGGCACATTTTGTATTCGACGTATGGCGTTCAAAAGGTTAACACTCACCCTTTTGCTTATGAACGATATAAGTTTGAATCTAGTCCTGTAGTTAACACTCACCCTTTTGCTTATGAACGATATCAGTTTGAATCTAGTCTTGTAGTTAACCCTCACCTTTTTGCTTCTGAACCATATAAGTTTGAATCTAGTCTTGTACCTCTAGTTAACACTCACCTTTCTGCTCATGAACGATATATGAGCCATAATTTATAAACAATATGCATTTTGACACATTATTGAAGTTAAATGTATAACAACCAAACATTTTGTTAAGTTCGTTATTGTTACGGATTCATTCTAAAGTAATCGGGCCTCTTGCTTGTCCGTTTACTAACTCAGCGGGTAGTGATGGTAGAACTTTATTTTACATCGCAGAGTACGATGAGGACGCAAGCACTGTTTCACCAGCGATACCCGGAGAGTCCAGTCCCCATACTTCAATTGATCAACTCATCTGTACAGAATTTGAGAGACTATACAGTGGTGAACAAAAATCATAGGTTCTAACGCAGCATTTCAAGGCAAGTTCAGTGAATTACAGGTCTAACGCATAACTGAGTCTGTTCCTTAGGTATGGGAGCGGCACGGGAGGGGTGATAAGTCACGTGACTGGGCGTGTCCTAACTATCTCGCTATACACGATAAATTATAATGAAGATATCTCTTACGATATGCTTATGATATTTAAGAGCGTGTACCCAACTCAAATTGATGAATATTTTGGCGTGTGACAATAAAAAAAAACCGGACAAGCGCGAGTCGGACTCGTCCACCGAGGGTTCCGCACAAATTTGTAGGTTCATATTATAAATAGTTCCGGAATCGAGTCTCGCAGTTTTTTCCGAGCTTACTGATTAATAAAGAAATAGAAAATAAATAAATAACACATCATTATATAATATATTTTTTTTAATATTATATTTACAAGTGAAATTCGAAATTAAATTAATCTGAATCCATATCGCTGTCTGTACCGTATCAGTGCATGTATGGCTCGAATCACTTTCATTATCTGATTCCCCATCTCGTAAATTTATAATAAGTTGCTCCATGATCTCGTCACTAAGATGGTCATTTTTATAATACTCTTCCTCCACTTTCTTTACGTGACTGACACATTTTTGCCATTTCTCCACTGAATACTTAGAAAATAGCTCTGCCAAAGCTCGTTTCTTCTCAGTTAAATTTAAATTAATATAATTTCGTGCCAGGTCACCCTTGATATCTCCCCATACTTATTCGATAGGGTTTAAATCCGGATGATACGGTGCAAATAAAGTACTGTATGATCCTTCTCTTCCAATGTGACATCAATTTTGAATTGTTTTTCTGGTTGATTTCGTTTTATTAATTCTAGCAAATCCCTCTTTTTCATCGCTTCAGTGTATTTAACATTATGGCGTTTTAACCAATACTGCATTTGCTTTTTCAAGGAACACATTGTGGGTGGTTTATCCACCTCGTTGCAATGGTATTTCGCGTTATCCATAACTATTACTGAATTAGGAGGAAGACCAGGCAAAAGTTTTTGGCGAACCCACTTTTCGAAATTGTTGGAATTCATATTTCCATGATAGTCTTCTGTCTTTGTATTTGGTTTGAAAATGGTTAAAGCGTTATCGACAAATCCTGAACTTCCACCAGCATGCACGATGACCAATCTATTTCCTTTACCAATAGAAGACAATGCACCTCTTTCAGAGTCTGATTGCCAACACGCTGACACATTATGGGATTCATTTTCGTAAGTTTCATCTTGAGAAAATATTGGTCTGTCTTGTGATCTAAATTGTCTTATTGCCGTAATATATTTGCCTCTCCATTGTTGAATTGAATGGCGTTCTATCAACATTTTTCTCTTTGATTGGCATTTTCTGTATCGGAATCCTAATTCACGTAATATAAGTCTCAAGTATGTATAACCACATTTAATAACTCCATCTTCCGCTAAAACTTGTCTTAGTTTATTGATCGTAGGAATTTCCTTTCTTATTGTGTAGAATTCTGTAATCTTTCTTCTTATAACACGTTCAACGAAATCGTCAATTTCTATTTCCTTTTTTCTCGTCTGTTTAGGCCTTCTTGGTGAAGAAAACTTCACATTACATTCCACACTTTTTCCCTCACTGACAATGCGTTGTACGCTTCTTTCTGACAATCCTGTAGCCATGGCAACAGTTTTAATGTCATCTTCATGCTCAGCAGAATTGGGAATTGGGATCTAATTTTTTTATTTAAAAATATTCGTACACTTAAACAGTTCGTTTAGTTTGAGCCCTTATTGGAGGACTCCTCTTTGGTTGCAAATCCCGTGTGCGTTTTACTTGAAGCGACCTGTTCAATTAACAAGTATTGACGACAGCAAGGCTGACGCCCGACTGAAATTATGCGTCGTTTGACGTACCGTAAACACACCCCTCCCGTGCCGCTCCCATACCTAAGGAACAGACTCAGTTATGCGTTAGACCTATAGGTCTAAAAGCAAACAATTGAACTTTAATGACATAAAAGAAGAAGAAGTTTAGTATGCAGGTGGGTCACATTCCTCTGCAGCTAACTATACTTTTAATGATTCATGTAGATTCCCCACTTAGGCTATTGAAGTAGGGTGACCACGAAATCACGTAAATTGAAAACTAATTATTGATTTTATTATAACAAAAAAATAAAAATATTTTTACATATTGTTATGTAAAAGTTTTTACAAGCTACAGAATAAGAAAAAATATTTCTGTTCACCAATTAGGAGTCACCCTGTGGACGACAGTTCACGGCCCCAGCATTACGTATAATTTTAGGTATATTTTACAATTAATGATTCAACCGTATCCTGGAGGAGCCCAAACATGGTATGTTTTGAAAATGGTTTTTATTTTAATTTAAAACAAGTGACTGAAATATAATGATGTGATATATTTTTAGAATCGGCTTAGTAAGCCCTTTAAATTGATTCTTATGGCCTAAAGATAGTTCATAGTTCCAATGTTCATGCCTTTAACACCATTTGCAGCATTTCACTGAAAAATCGCGGTGTACCGCTAGCACTATAGTAACACCCAACGAGTTTGTACTTGGTAGAATGAAAAGAAATTTTCGACAACGTACAGAGCTATGTGTTCATGAAGGAGGTGGACATTTCGAACACATTAAAGTACATCTGAACTAAACGGTTTTCCTTTTTACCCGACTGCGGCAAAGCCCAAAAGGAGGGTTATGTGTTTGACTTGTCCGCTCGTAACTACTAAACGGCTAAACCGTTTTTAATAAAAATATTCGTGGTTAGATTCGTCTTAACCACTAGAGTGTCATTGGCTATACTCAAATTATTTAAATGTGAAATTGGCGTAGTAAAAAATATATACATGATAATTAAGAAACATTACTTTGAGTGTCATTGGCTGTAGGTATTAAAATTATTTAAATGTGAAATTGGCGAAATAAAGAATATAATTATACATGATAAGTAACATTACTTTGACGACATTATCCAAACCGCAGTTGGGTTTTTTAAAGTTTGCTTTTCGTTAGACTTGTTAAGCTTGCTTTTCGTTAGTGTGTGGATAATAGAGAGCCAATATGTGCGCTGTACCTGGACATGACCAAAGCTTTCGATCATGTTGATCATGACATATTAATATTGAAATTGGAGTCTTATGGCATTCGAGGTAACATTCTAAATTTAATTAATTCTTATTTGTATAATAGAATACAGCAAACGGATATAATTAAAATAGATATTAAGTCAAGACAAGAGTATAAATACTTATCAAAACCTCGTGTAGTCAAATTTGGCGTCCCCCAAGGGAGTGTTCTCGGCCCCTTATTATTTATAATATATATCAACGATTTGCCCAGAAATATAAAGCATCCAATGGTCTTATTTGCCGACGATAGTACGCTCATCATCAAACAAGACTGTTTCGCTAACTATGAACTAGAAATTAACAATGCATTGGACTCTGTAAGGAAATGGCTGGTTTCAACAAATCTATTAATTAACTTAAAAAAAAACGTTTATAATGCATTTTAGCCAAAAACCATGTTAAAGTCATTTAAAAGTCACTAATTGCCAACTGTGAAATTGAGGAAACAACGACGACCAAATTCCTAGGCATAGTAATTGACAATAAATTAAATTGGAAAGAGCATATAGATGAAATGTGCAAGAAAATAAATAGTTTTGCATATGCACTGTATCAATTGTCTAAAGTTGCCAATCGTGGCACTGTGTTAGTATCTTATCATGGATTCGTGATGTCAAGATTGAGATACGGTATAATTTTTTGGGGTAATTCAACTAACCCAGATCAGGTATTTCTAGCGCAGAAACGATGCATAAGAGCAATATGTAATTTACACGTAACGGATAGCTGCAGGCCGCACTTTAAGGCATTACATTTATTGACCGTGCCATCTTTATATATACAGGGTGTCTGGAAAACCTTTGGAGATATTTGGCGCGGTAATAGTTCGCACGATTCTGATCACGGGGGTATGGTTCATTTTTGTTTCTGTTAAGGTAAAAAAAAGAAGGTTTAATTATATTCATTTTGTTACTTAATGTATCGCAGCCGATATCTTGACCTTGACATTTTGATGTTGATACTACTCCAAACGTTCGTAGTAACTAACGTCAAAACTCCAAGTTCAAGGTCAATGACCTGAGACCATACCTACGTTATTTACATGGTATGTAAACAAACAGTTCGCCCCATGTAAACAAAAATCAAGTTAACATTTAAAAAAATAATGATACATTTTAGTGAAACTTACTGTATTTTCATTTTTGCAATTGGAACACTAGCTGGTTTTAAAGGTTAATTCACTAGATCTCTTGTTCATGCTTTGCCAAGAGTGATTATATCGTCCGTCTTGTCGAGATCTAACCATTTACCAATGTTTTCTGCTCTAAAGTGGTCCATATAACTGGTTTACAGCAAAAATAATTACGACTTGAATATTTGAAAATAACATAATTTAACAATGACATCTAATGACAGCCATAAATTCATAGACTTCTAAAAGTTCGGATAGACGATGGATATAAAGGTTGTCGCATAATTCATTACAATTTATGATGATGTCACATGGAATCGATAAACTTACGTAGTACAGCACGATAGCTATTAGAAGTTGCTTCGGGTTTGTACTTCTCTCTCACTCGCTCTTAATAAGAGCGTAGGTATGGGAACGAGACACAAGTTCAAACACGAAGCACCTTCTAAGTGCTCACAAAAAACAGGTAATATCAACATCCTTAGTATCCGCGGCGTTTTTTTTAAGTGTTTTTAGCCAGGATCTGGCATTGTTCTTTGGTAACATGATTCAATTTTTGCCCGAAACCTTCTTATTAATAAGCTATTACTTCCAACTAAATAACCACCATTAACTGCCGCACTCAGAGACGTCAATTAAGTTTAATGCTTGTTTAGTAACGTGTTGTCTTATTCTCTTGCTAGCAAACAAAATGACAGACGAAACTTTAATCAAGCATTAAATTTAATTGACGTCTCTGAGTAAATGATGGTTGCTACTTAAGAATACTGTAGTGTCACCACAGACTGTCACCACGTTGATCTCTTCTTACGAAGCTAACCTAAAAGGGGTGATAGACGGGCGAGTAAGTATGCCGTACTTTCACGACATTTGGGCATTTTCACGAAAAGGTGTACCCAATTAAGGACTGAAATTAAGGAACTTTAACTTTGTCAGTTTTGGCGGCCGTCAATGTATAGCTAATTTTCGTCACAAAACTGACAAAGTTAAAGTTCCTTAATTTCAGTCCTTATTTGGGTACACCTTTTCGTGAAAATGCCCAAATGTCGTGAAAGTACGGCATACTTACTCGCCCGTCTATCTCCCCTTTTAGGTTAGCTTCGTAAGAAGAGATCAACGTGGTGACAGTCTGTGGTGACACTACAGTATTCTTAAGTAGCAACCATCATTTACTCAGAGACGTCAATTAAATTTAATGCTTGATTAAAGTTTCGTCTGTCATTTTGTTTGCTAGCAAGAGAATAAGACAACACGTTACTAAACAAGCATTAAACTTAATTGACGTCTCTGAGTGCGGCAGTTAATGGTGGTTATTTAGTTGGAAGTAATAGCTTATTAATAAGAAGGTTTCGGGCAAAAATTGAATTATGTTATCAAAGAACAATGCCAGATCCTGGCTAAAAACACTTAAAAAAAACGCCGCGGATACTAAGGATGTTGATATAACCTGTTTTTTGTGAGCACTTAGAAGGTGCTTCGTGTTTGAACTTGTGTCTCGTTCCCTCTATGAATTTATGGCTGTCATTAGATGTCATTGTTAAATTATGTTATTTTCAAATATTCAAGTCGTAATTATTTTTGCTGTAAACCAGTTATATGGACCACTTTAGAGAAGAAAACATTGGTAAATGGTTAGATTTCGACAAGACGGACGATATAATCACTCTTGGCAAAGCATGAACAAGAGATCTAGTGAATTAACCTTTAAAACCAGCTAGTGTTCCAATTGCAAAAATGAAAATACAGTAAGTTTCACTAAAATGTATCATTATTTTTTTAAATGTTAACTTGATTTTTGTTTACATGGGGCGAACTTTTTGTTTACATACCATGTAAATAACGTAGGTATGGTCTCAGGTCATTGACCTTGAACTTGGAGTTTTGACGTTAGTTACTACGAACGTTTGGAGTAGTATCAACATCAAAATGTCAAGGTCAAGATATCGGCTGCGATACATTAAGTAACAAAATGAATATAATTAAACCTTCTTTTTTTTACCTTAACAGAAACAAAAATGAACCATACCCCCGTGATCAGAATCGTGCGAACTATTACCGCGCCAAATATCTCTAAAGGTTTTCCAGACACCCTGTATATATAAAGATGGCACGGTCAATAATTGTAATGCCTTAAAGTGCGGCCTGCAGCTATCCGTTACGTGTAAATTACATATTGCTCTTATGCATCGTTTCTGCGCTAGAAATACCTGATCTGGGTTAGTTGAATTACCCCAAAAAATTATACCGTATCTCAATCTTGACATCACGAATCCATGATAAGATACTAACACAGTGCCACGATTGGCAACTTTAGACAATTGATACAGTGCATATACAAAACTATTTATTTTCTTGCACATTTCATCTATATGCTCTTTCCAATTTAATTTATCGTCAATTACTATGCCTAGGAATTTGGTCGTCGTTGTTTCCTCAATTTCACAGTTGGCAATTAATGACTTTTAAATGACTTTAACTTGGTTTTTGGCTAAAATGCATTATAAACGTTTTTTTTAAGTTAATTAATAGATTTGTTGAAACCAGCCATTTCCTTACAGAGTCCAATGCATTGTTAATTTCTAGTTCATAGTTAGCGAAACAGTCTTGTTTGATGATGAGCGTACTATCGTCGGCAAATAAGACCATTGGATGCTTTATATTTCTGGGCAAATCGTTGATATATATTATAAATAATAAGGGGCCGAGAACACTCCCTTGGGGGACGCCAAATTTGACTACACGAGGTTTTGATAAGTATTTATACTCTTGTCTTGACTTAATATCTATTTTAATTATATCCGTTTGCTGTATTCTATACATTGACGGCCGCCAAAACTGACAAAGTTAAACTTCCTTAATTTCAGTCCTTAATTGGGTACACTTTTTTGTGTAAATGCCCAAGTACGGCGTACGTACTCGCCCGTCTTCATCACTTTATGTTTTTTTTTCTTTAGGATACGAATATCTTTCAACAAGTTCAACAACGCGTATGATGCCAGCTTTAAATGTAATTCTGATAAAACGTAACGTGTACCTAGGAACGATTTTATTTTTACAAATGAATCCTAAACCTCTTTTCACAAAGAGTTTTCAATGGTACAAGATTTAAAAAAATACTATGTCAAACTGTCTAAGCACGATCACAAATTAATGTTCGTTTTATTATTATGTTTTTTATTTGTATTAATCCCTGGATAGTGGTACAAATCAATAAAATAAATTCATGATTCATGATCGTTAAAGAAGTTTGATTTAAGTACGTGTAAAAGTGCTATTTTAGCTGTGAGAGAAGTTAGAAGAGTGCGTGTAAAAATCGTAATCATAAGTTTCATTTTTAAATTACTAGCTTTCGCCCGCGACTCCGTCCGCGTAGAAGTCGTTTATCGCTGCTCCCTCAGGAACTGTCCCGTTTTCCGGGATAAAAACTAGCCTATGTCCTATTCCAGGACCTAACCAATATGTGTGCCAAGTTTCATCTTGATCTGTTCAGTGGTTGAAGCGTGAAAGACGGACAAACATACACACTTTCACATTTATAATATTAGTATGGATTTCACATAATAGCCCTTATCACCGTCCAGACCGTCTTATCATTCACATTACAGAATAATGTGTCAGTTTTCTAAACACCATGGAGCTTTTGACCATGATTAGAAACATTGTTGATAAGGAACAACTTGTTTATTTACATTACGTTGTGACACATGTTATGAATGAAGTAGTTAAGATGGGGCACACTGAGAGCATCGTCAGGAAAGGCGATGATAAATTAGCCTGTAACTCAGTCAGAGAAGGTTTTCCAGACACCCTGTATATACGAAGTCTCGATTTTTATAAGAGCGAAATTGAACATGTTTAAAACTCGCGTCGCTGGGAACGCAAGACGCAAGGTGCAGATTAGGCCTGAAATATGTAAAACTGCACTTTTCAAAAAAAAGTATTTTTGGTATGGCACCGACTATTTACAATAAATTACCGGATTGTATAAGAAATTCCGACATTGATAGTTTTAAGAGGAATGTATTGAGTTTATTAATTGACAAATGTTATTATTGTGTGCATTACTTTTTAATGGATAATTTTGAATAATAAGATTTATATATTTGTACGCCAGCTGGCAGTTTATAGTGATACGTTGAACATTTGTACATCCTTTTATGATTATTATGACCTATTAACACAAAAAAATTGATTTGATTTGATTTGATTTGATAATAAATTATTTTAAACAGATATCTCTTGTGTATTTACTAGTTTGCCCCTTATCATTCGTTTTGATGTAAGAATGATTACAGACGCACAGATAACTGATAAGAAAGCTTGACGAATAGCTACGTCAGGTTAGCGTGACATACACTACGAGATTTTAATTTCTTTATTCTCTTAGCAAACTAGCAAAAGTTAAATACAACGTATTTTAATAACTCAATTAGTGCATTTTGTTCTCTGTCGTTAACTGAGCCGGAATTGCTTACTTTGTATTACGTTCAATGTGTCACCCTGTATTCTCCTATTATAAAATATCTCATCATCAGGATGGCACAAATTGTGTCTTAAATAGTTTAATTTTCTGCCCTCGACCAATCGTATCTTTTTTAAAGTCGGTGTCAATAGAAATGGCAAAGGATGTAAACAAAACCAAACGGACTTATTTACCATTATTACACCATAATCACGTACTTTTGGACTTCCCGTGAGGTATTTTTAATGATGTACATGCTTGATTGTTACTTTTACATTCTGTTTAAGATTAAATAACTATTAACAATACGTTTTTTTAAATCGAAACTCGTTTAAACAAATGATGAGGTTATGTGTCAAACAGATTTGTTTAATTCTTTCGACATTTCTACTGACCCCGACTTTACCTACTACATTGTCACCACATTCGTGACTATTATGATTACAAAACGTAAAAATGTATAAATTCATTTTACATCTGGATTAGTATCTGAGTCCGCACGTCACGATACTTATTGATATAAGAATGTACATTTTAATTACGCAGTCTCAGATTCCACTAAACTCTCAAAAACCCGAGCCCTACTTGTAGGTGTGAGCGTTTGCTTACCGAGACAAAACTTTTAATCCGTAAAGACTCGTAACTCGGAAATACTCCGAATCCAACATTTTCCTCAAATACCCGCGCGCCTTTAAAAACTCGCGGATCTAGTCTTTGGATCTAGTCTTTTTGTGGACGAGTACTTTGAAGACTCATTAGGAGGTTTGCCTAATTTCACCCCTAATTGTTGAGCTTTTTATATAGCGATCAAAGTAAGATGGTATAGAAATTATGTTATACGAAAAACACAGGAGTTATGTAGGTATACATACACACATACTCGTGCAAGTACACAACATGACGTAAAAATCAATTTTCTTTATCGTTTAACCTACGGATAACAGAAATTGTTACAAATATAATTCCCTCGCAAGATTTATAGCCTAAGCCTTTGCTACTAGATTCTGGCACCGAAAGAATGCTATAGTTATGATTTACACATTTTTCATCGGCCTAGGAGTTTATTTATCAGCGTTTCCACAAAAAGTACTGCTTGAAAGTCATGTCTTACAAATTGAAAATGAACCGGATGACATCAAACTAAATGAAGCTTTGTTGCTGATTGACATTCTTAAAACAGGTACGACCACAGGACTCTTACTCTTACCAAATAATAATTAGGGATAAAAAATTAAATGTCTCTTGTTTGTGCGTCCTCATATGATATGGTTTGTATAAATAGTTAAATTGTAAAAAGCGGAAAAAAAACTAATTTAGGAATTGGTAAGAAATCTCATTAAAACTGTTCTAAAATTAATTAAGCGCTAATATGTATCCCTTTTATTTTTCGGTACGTAAAGTTAAAAAAATTAAAATTATTAAGTACAGTTGTATAGTTTAAGATCGCGGTAAACATTTGTGAAATCAAAATTTACCAAGACCAAGAAAGCCGGTTATCTTGACCTTCCTTACGACTTTGTCACTGAATCTACGGGGCCCCTATTTCTGGATGGTTTGGCCTTGGGGCGTATTTAATAACTAACTGAACTAACCAACCTTTTTTGATCTTTTTTTTTTTATCTCAGCGCCCTCATATATTTGCCGAGCTCTCATCCAAAGTGACGACTTGTTTTACAGTTTATTTCCTAAACGCCCATTCCATCATTTAATCGCTAATTTATTTAGTATTTTTCAAAGCAAAAAAATATTTTTGAACTGATATTTGTTGAATAAAATAACCGACCAATTTTATTTTTATTGCCACGCTAATTAACAAACAGCCAAAAAAAACACTATTCGTTAAAATTTTCAACCGCCGTTTTATTAACTCGTAAATAGCATTGATAAAAATTATAAGCGTTGAATTTAAGTTACGCCCACACCAATTCTCAAAAAACGGTGGCGGTACGGAATCGCAGTGACGCATCGTATCCGTACCGGTTTTATCGCATGCCCTCCACACCGCTGCTTAAAAAACGGTGACGGTACGGAATCGCAGTGATGCGTCGTATCCGTATCGTTTTTGACGCATGCCCTCCACACCGCTGGACCCTTACCTGGTACCCTTAGTCAAATAAAACTAACTTGTTTCTTTTATAATTTCAATATGAATAAAAATTAAAATCTTAATTAATGTACATTTTGAAGAACAAATAATCATTCTATCAGAATCAGAATCACATTCATCAGATTAACATTCACAGCCGGCATCTATAAAATTACGCACGACTTTTCCGTAAATTTCCCTTTTTGGAAACGCTTAAATGTTAGTATTGTTACGCCGATGGCATAAGGCGTCGCATTTTTAATCATTAATTTTGGTGCTTTAGAAGCGTTTTCAGCAGGCTGAAATATTGTTTCAGTCCGTTTCAGAGGTAGCTCTATCACATACCAGATTATGAAAATTTCTTGTTTTCAGGCGGCTGAAACATATTTTCAGTCCGTTTCAGGCCACCCTCTATCAGATTACGCCATAACCTGAAAACCCATTTTCAGGCATTTTCAGGACCCCTTATGGGCCTTTGAAGTACATTTCAGTATATGGCATTTTTTCCACTAAGAGTGAAAGAGATAGCATGATTAGAAAGAGACAGCAATACTGAGAACCTTCGAGAAGTGTGTGAAAGAGAAAACAC
Source organism: Acleris literana (assembly GCA_946894065.1). NCBI lineage: Eukaryota > Metazoa > Arthropoda > Insecta > Lepidoptera > Tortricidae > Acleris > Acleris literana. Next base: position 79,739,922 of record OX335668.1, read on the forward strand.
GATTAGAAAGAGACGGCGATACTGAGAACCTTCCAGAAGCGTGTGAAAGAGATAACACGAAATGAGACAGCAACACGCGGAACATTCCAGACTCATCCAGACCCGTGAGTCAAGGTCATTGCGATCGTAAAAACAACAAGGTAGCAAGGCGTAGAACATTCCAGCAACGAACAGTCTCGATCGACCTTGGCGGGGCGAAGTACATCGAACATTCCGGAAGGCGTTCTAGAATAATCGGACTCGGGAACTATAAAACGGCGGACACCGGTTGCGACGAGTCAGTCTTTACTTGGAAAGCGATCAGTGCGAATAAGAGCGACCCGAGCGATCATCTGAGTATTCGAAGTTTATTGTGCGATAATTGTTTTGTAACGGTTTAAGTGAGTGCGTAATTAAAGTCTTCTTTTGATTATCGGTGTATTCGTGCATTTCTATCAGTTACCTACCCCCACGTACGTAACATTTGGTGTCAGAAGTGGGATAGAAAATGCCAGTAACTCCGCGAGATCAAGAGCCGGAGGGGGTGAAAACTCGGAGCCAAACTGCAGCTGATGCCGCCGCACGCTCTGCAGTTACCGCCGGTACGAGTTCGTCCACCGCTACAGCAGCGGCTACAGCAGCTGCGTCACCTAAGCCGGAAATTGACCTCAACGCGATCTTTATCCTGTTGAAGGAACAATCGAGAGTCATGCAACAAGCGCAGCAAGAAGACCAGGACATTAAACCCATTTTCGATTGGATCAAAGCAGGCGTTCCCAAACCGAAATGGTGTGAAGTAGCCCCAATGAGTACTGTAACAAAAAGCTACTGGGCCCAATGGGAAAGTCTGGTCATGCATAATGGCGTACTGTGCAGAAAATGGGAGACGGAAAATGGAAAGGATGCTCACCTACAGGTAGTTGTTCCAAGAAAAAGGGTAAGTGGTGTGTTGAGATCCTTCCATGACGGATTTCCGGTGGGCACCTTGGAGTGAAGAGGACCTTAATGAAAGTCCGGCAACGCTTCTACTGGATTCACTGCCGTGAAGATGTGGAAGACTGGTGCAGGAAGTGTACAAACTGCTCATCAGTTAAGGGCCCGCAAACACGCAGTAGAGGTGCGCTCAAGTTGTACAACGTTGGAGCACCTTGGGAAAGGATTGCTTTGGACGTCGCAGGCCCGTTTCCAACATCCGACTCCGGGAACAAGTACATCCTCGTTGTAATGGATTACTTCACCAAATGGCCTGAAGCATTTGCAATCCCTAACCAAGAAGCAGTCACAGTCGCGGAGAAATTAGTGATGGAAGTGTGTTGTCGATTTGGGGTGCCTCTCGAAATTCACAGTGATCAAGGCAGGAACTTTGAGTCCCAGGTATTCCAGGAGACTTGCCGAATTATGGGTATTCATAAGACCAGGACAACGCCATATCACCCACAATCGGACGGAATGGTCGAGAGATTCAACCAGACGCTGGAAAGACATTTGGCCAAGGTGGTTGAAAGTCACCAAAAGGATTGGGATAGGCATATTCCGCTCTTCCTAATGTCATATAGGTCGGCAAGTCACGAAAGTACGGCTGTCACCCCAGCTTACGTGAACTTCGGGAAATAACTTCGTTTACCTGCAGATCTTTTAACTGGACGTCCTCCAGATTCGCCGAAGTCGATCACCGAGTATGCCAGTGATTTGCGAAATCGGATAGACGATGTTCATAGTCACGTTCGTGAACACGGAATTCAAGCCAGTGCGAAGATGAAAACACTATATGACCGAAAATCTAACCAAGTGGGGTTCGAGGAAGGTTCATTGGTGTGGCTGCATAACCCCATGCGAAGAAAAGGGAAATCCCCGAAACTGTCACCGAATTGGGAAGGGCCGTACAAAGTAGTCACTAAGATCAATGACGTTACGTATCGAATACAGCGGAGCCAGCGAAGTCCCTGCAAGGTTGTCCACGTTGACCGACTGGCGAGATACCACGGAACTAATAATGCTCGGGACGAGCATGTCTTAGGAGGGGGTAGTGTTACGCCGATGGCATAAGGCGTCGCATTTTTAATCGTTAATTTTGGTGCTTTAGAAGCGTTTTCAGGCGGCTGAAACATGTTTTCAGTCCGTTTCAGACCCCCCTATATCAGATTACGCCATAACCTGAAAACCCATTTTCAGGCATTTTCAGGACCCCTTATGGGCCTTTGAAGTACATTTCAGTATATGGCATTTTTTCCACTAAGAGTGAAAGAGATAGCATGATTAGAAAGAGACAGCAATACTGAGAACCTTCGAGAAGTGTGTGAAAGAGAAAACACGATTAGAAAGAGACGGCGATACTGAGAACCTTCCAGAAGCGTGTGAAAGAGATAACACGAAATGAGACAGCAACACGCGGAACATTCCAGACTCATCCAGACCCGTGAGTCAAGGTCATTGCGATCGTAAAAACAACAAGGTAGCAAGGCGTAGAACATTCCAGCAACGAACAGTCTCGATCGACCTTGGCGGGGTGAAGTACATCGAACATTCCGGAAGGCGTTCTAGAATAATCGGATTCGGGAACTATAAAACGGCGGACACCGGTTGCGACGAGTCAGTCTTTACTTGGAAAGCGATCAGTGCGAATAAGAGCGACCCGAGCGATCATCTGAGTATTCGAAGTTTATTGTGCGATAATTGTTTTGTAACGGTTTAAGTGAGTGCGTAATTAAAGTCTACTTTTGATTATCGGTGTATTCGTGCATTTCTATCAGTTACCTACCCCCACGTACGTAACAGTATTTGTTTACCTAGGAACTTTTTTGTTTAATATTATTAAGCTTCCTATACCTGTGTATGTTTAAAGACCAGCATTGTATTTCACAACGAGTTTTAATTCCAGCTTAAGAAGACATTTGGTGTGTTTTCGTATTGCTGCAAATTGATGTGAAATCGTATAGTCGTTTTAATGAGACATCAAGATAGACCAGCCAGCGTACAAGCGGATCTTTAGTTGCTTGGAATAGATTACCTTTGTTTCGGCGAAATATGTTTGCCAAATGTATTGTTTCCCAACCGTTTCATTTGCCAACCCGCTTTGACCTCTGTAACCGTAAATATTTTAGGATTTCATAAAAACTAACCTAACCTACACGATGGTACTGAAATAAATCCTGAATAATTTAAATAACATTCGGTTGGCGAATGAAAAAGTTGGGAAATGTTACAAACATATTTTTGCCAAGCGGCAGGGTCCCGCTTGGAATACATTTGTATCACAATTTAAAGCTAAAAGTCTGTTTAATATTTTACGCAAAGGACACTGCACGGAAAGTATGAAAAAAGAAACTTCGGTGAATTTTGATAAAAAAAAATATGTGAAATTTATGTGGATATCGGTTCCATAGAAAAATGTACGGAGGAAAATACTTTTTAAACTGTATATAGAATAATTATGTTTGAATTTGAATCATTTATGTTAACAATAAAACAAGTTATAAAATATTCAAAATTCACAACTTTTCACCGATTAATTAAAAAAAAAAACATGAAAAACCCAAGTATTTTTCTTTAAAAATCATTTCTAACCCAAATACTGAAGAATATGGCTGTGACACCAAACTTATATAGATAAAAAATATGCACAAAGTATCTCTTTAGATATTTCTACTATTGCAGAAAACAGAAATATCACGATTATATAAAACAATAAAAAAAATGCAGACCAATTTTACTTATTTTTATGACACGCTACAACTTAAAAACTAAACACTTTTTTATATCAGTTTTTTTGATGAAGTTGATTAATTTTTTTGATTCAAAACTGGCCAGTTTTTTTTCTTTGATAAATTTTTCCATGGGACGAATATCCGTAATGATTACTTCCAAAAAAAATTTTTCTCAAAAACTAGTCATAGGATTTTATTGCCCACCAAGTATTTTTATATATTGACCAAGGTTCGTGCCTACATATTTCTTTTTATCAAAATTAACCGAAGTTTTTTTTCCATATACCTACTTTCCGTGCGGTGTCCTTTGAACTCTCTACAAGAACTCTACTTTTTAGTGATCATAAATCATAATACACTGTTACGTAGTCCCACTTCTTAGTTGAAATGAAACTAAGTTATTTCAAGCGCGCCGCAAGCAACGCCGCGGGAAAGTCATAGTCATATTTCAATAACCTCCTTTTTTGAAGTTGGTTAACAAGTAAATATTCTTCGTTGTAGTCGCTCAACTATCTTAATCGAGATATCTTATCGCCACCCTTGAAATCGGTACCGTTAAGGAGTTCCGGTGGCCATCTGTGGTCTTCATCATCAGTTCCACTTCACCAAATGATACTTTCTGAATGCAAATGCTGGACTTGTTACTAAAAATACTAAAATCGCTATATGTTTGCCTACAATATTTGAGGAGTTCCCTCATTTCTCACGGATCCTCTCATCAGATTCAGATTTGGTGACAATGGGACCACCTTGGAAGTATACTCTATAAAACCAAAAAAATATATTTGAAGTTGACAATTGAAGGAGTAATCGGTGAACATACATAAAAAAAAAATACACACAGTGGAACGTATAACCTCCTCCTTTTTTGAAGTCGGTTAATTAATAGAAAATTATATTCTTCTTGAAGAAAGTGAAAACTTCGGCGACCATTGCTCGTCCCTACAAACAATAAGTACCTATAAAATAAGATAAAACATTGAAAACAACAAACTATTTATGTTCTTGCCGTGAAATGCGAACTATTTAATCATGCATGTAGTAGTGACCTTCTTTGTTGCATCTTCTACGAAATTGTGGTAACTCTATCTTGTCGCGAAGACGACATTTGTAATGTCTTCGAATTTCTCTCCTAAAATTACGTACAATTTTATATTACCAGAGGTCGGAATAGGTAGTGCTTATTAACCTAAACTTGTTGCATCTTCATTCAATAACGTATTCCCATCTCACTCGCGCATGAATGAACATGAGTCAAGTTTAGGTTAATAAGCACTACCTATTCCGACCTCTATATATTACTTAAAACCTAACTCTAGGTTTTGCCTTTATTTCAGAGGGCTTATTATGGCCGTGTTTATCGCGTAACTAAATGTGGATAAAACATCCGTCACTCTTGCACTTATATACTTGTCAGAAAGTGACGAATGTTTTATCCACGTTTTGTCACGTAATAAACACGGATAGGCCCACAGTTCAAAATAAATTTACTATTTTTATTTTAGTGAGTAGTAAAATAAAAATACGTTATATCGCTATGAATAACTTCGAGTTTTTTCCGGAGATTAGACATGCTGAAGGTTCTTCTTGGCAGTTAGCGTCGTGGAAACAATATGCACACGTGACTCGAGCGACGGCGCGCTCGCGACTGATCGCTCCGTCAGACACGCACTCTACCGCAATGTGCATGTACACGTTCAACCACTAATAAAGCCCACTCGCCATCATGAATTGCAAGAGCTATAACAGAACTTATGAACCGACTAGACATGTTTATTAGGATTTAGTTCAAAATTAACATACAATAAGTACTAGCATAGAAACCGGACTATCAGAACAGCGACAGACGTATGTTTTGACCTTTTTCTATTTATGGCATTTACAAAGAGTTAGAAAAAGACGTGCTTATAGGTATTCTTTCGTTACCTATCATGTTGTCACAAGCTTTGAATTTTATCTAACTCCGATCTGTCAACGTTAGTGATGTTGCTGAATCGACCATAATATCGATGTCGATACAATTTCACACCTATAAATTGTTCTAATGGACTAAGGGACGATTTTTCAAATTTAAAAAAATATTATATGGCAGTTTAAAGTATCACTGTTCTGTCCTTTTTTTACAAGCTTTAACTTGTCTATTTAAAAACTAGCGAATTGTTTTTCAACGATGATGTAATATTATATTAGTGTCAAAAACCTGATGTGGTGATGGAGTCGGAAGGTGACCACAGGATCTCTAAACGTTGATTATCACAGTGGGTCTACTTTAAGAATATTGCATTATCGTTAGTTTGGTCTTGATAAGCAAAATAAGACATGGCAGTGCAGAAAAAAGCACAATAAAATAGTGTCCTAAAATGTACTTTTTCTAGATTTTTTTTGACATATTAATGAAAACGAGAGTGTGCTCTATCAGACTAAAATCGGTCCTAAAACATCACGCTTTAATTAATTATGTTACGCTTAATTGAGATTTCAAGTTCGTTGTTGTTCACAGTAGGTCAAGGACATTTTAAATAAAGAATATGTTCAATAATTCAACAATGTTGTATTTACATGTTTGAGATAATAAATTGCAAAATTATAAAGAGGTAATTCATCGTTTTGGTCAAAGGTAAGTTGAAGTTGTCCGGTCCACGTGTCTTTTCAGCGGCACTTTTGAATTGAAAACCTAATCGTGGCTCCTAAAATAAAAATAAAATTATTAAACTATCGATTACCCCATCGATTATCGATTACTGCCTAGTGATAGATAACTTTTTCGTACTTATCCATGTTTGCATACATACAATGAGCATAAGTAGGTACCTACAGCATCCGATTTAAAAGGTGGTCCTTTTCCTTGCGCGCTCGACAAAAAAGTGTCTGGATAAAAAAGCTTGGAGCAGAGACTATTACATCTTTTAGGTATCCGATTTTCTCTGCCTATTCGTATCCGCCGAATCCAGTCTCCAATTACGTTTTCATCTTTTGGAAATCTGAAAATATCGACATATATTTACATCACTGTCATAACTTCTATTGCTTAATGACAACCGGGAAAATGCTACTATTAGATTTGGACATTAAATCAACTGGGTGAATTGCCTAACAGTATATTACCAATTTTACATAAAATCTTACTTGTAACTAAAGGCAAATAGTAAGAAACTTACTTATAAAAAGACAATCCAAAGACAGTTTTTCTTCCGCCCCGAGTGCGAATTGTAGCCACACGATGGCTTAAAATATTCAAGCTAAACTAACCAACACATATAGCTCGACCACTTTATCTGTGAACTGAAAGGTGGCGTCACTGTCGTTTCAGTGTTGCTAATTAACTTTAATATGAACGAAACTGGGGATTACGGAAAAATAAATTCTTCGCACACTTAAAAATTTGTACCTATTCTGTTAGCAATAAAATGCTTAATAAGTTATTATTAAATGTGTTGTTCAAATGTCGATACTGTATAACGGGTCACGCCGTAGGTATGGCATTTTTGAATTCTTACAAATAATATTTTATCTTGCAATTTGGTGTTAATACAAAAAACTATAAATTTTATCGTTACCTTAAAGTCTCATCCCGTCCAGGGTGCGTATTATCATCACGTTTATCCACGTGGATAAAACATCTGTCTGTCGCACTTACATAATCGCTGACGGATGCTTTATCCACGCGATAAACGCGACCATAATACGGTCGCAGGTGAAAATTGACCATACCCCTTTCGTCCTCGTCACACCATGCTCACATTTCTGGTAAGGCCTAGTAAATATAGCTACAGAAAAACAAAAAAAAACATGTACTTATAATTCGAGAATTTACTATTGTTTACTTCCGAAAGAAAATCAAAAAAATTGTAAAAAATGCACATTTGCTGCACATAGTGCCTTTGTATTCATTACCAGATGTAATACCATGATAATGTCTCTAGTTATACTTGCAAAGCGGCCGCATTATGGCCAAAAATCAACAAATTTATTGTAAAACATCACTCACCTGTGAAAGCTTATATTTTGAGCATCATTTTCTTTGTTTCCCATTCGGGATTTGCACCCACGAAACACACAGGCCATTGCACTAAAACTATATTTTAATATTACCCTGTTAACTTATCCAATTCATATATTTTCTACGTATTATTTTGAAATTCTGACCGATGGGCGAACAGACAGCGAACAACAACAGTAATCCGACTAAATTAAGTGACACTTTTTCTTAATTCTTTATCCGACTAGCCGCTTGCTCTATCCACTCGTCTTAATTTAGTAGGGTTCACATGTCGGGTATTGACCAATAAAAATTGGCTGCAAAACTGTGTTGTACACAAGAAAAAGGTGTTACGCTTGACAGCTGACTACACGGGATCTATGTTTTCCTTCATCTTTGGGGTAATTTTTCAGGGTGACATCGAGATCCATTTAAATTTGACGTCCTTAAAACCTTGTGATTTTGACAGTTAAAGAAGAAAAAACAGCCTACGTTTTGTTTCATTTCCTCTAAAGTAATACGTAATCTAAAAAGTAGAGAAATAAAGATGTAAAGTACCTACATCTTATAGTCCGGTTTATGCTATATGTTCTTATTCTATGAAAATTACGTCATAAACTCGATGAATTATCGTTGTTAGGTAATGGCCACACACATCGCCATAGAATTATTGCGATAAAACTTCGTCTTCGGCCTACGGCATTGTGCATGGCCACATTGCAAACAAAGAAATGTCGCAATAGTTTGTCGCGGAAAAATGGACAAAGCTCTCTATTTTATGGCGCTAAACAATTACTTTTTGCATTTGTGCAATCAGAAAAATGTAAAGAAAAGGCGGTAGTGGATGATTACTATTCATAAAGTAAGAATAGGGTAATTTTTTACTAAAAAAAGCAATACGTCCGCTAGTTCCGCTACGAACGATGCCTGTCGGCCGCCTTAAGTGTAGCCACATCTTATGGCAAAAGCCAAAAGAGTGATAATTTACAAAGAATATGAAAGTATCAATATTATTTGGCTTAACTTACTAGTCCATTTAAAACACGACACTACATCAAAGGTTGTGTTAGATTTACATTTTCTTGCTTACAAATTTTACAGTATGTACACACGATTAACGATATTTTTCGCTTGAGATCGAAGGGCATTTAGGACATTTCCCTGATAACTAACGCTTTGAGTAAAAACAACAAACAATAACAAACTGTAACAAGCGGTGAAATTTAATTTCACGGGAGTAAGGCAACATTGCCATATGAAAATCGATTTATTTTTTCTTTTAAATTTGTCATAAGATTCTGGTAGACCTAATTGTTGATTATATTTAATTTATTAATTTATGTAAAAACTATTTACTTATTAGCTTTTTTAGGGTTCCGTACAAAAAAAACGGAGCCCTTAAAGGATCACTCGTGCGTCTGTCTGTCCGTCTGTCTGTCACAGCCAATTTGCTCCGAAACTACTGGACCGATTGAGGTAAAATTTGGTACACATATGTAAATTGATGACCCAAAAACAAATGTGCAAAATATATATTTTTTTAAAAAAGGGTCATTTCCGGGAGACGCATTAGGAAATTAAAAAAAAATAGGTTTCCAAACCTTACTGTCTCATATATCAAATGAAAGGGCTCGTTATGAAGATCTCAAATATATTTTTATTATTATTGTAAAATAAATAGATATAAAATTCCCCCCCCCTAATCTCCGAAACTAATGAGCCTAAAATTTTGAAAAAAATACAAAATATAGTTCACTGATCGTAGATTGCAGGAAAACCTATAAGAATTCTATCAAAAAAATATATACGGAACCCTGTCCACGCGAGCTCAATTCGCACTTGGCCGGTTCTTTTTAAAGTCGGTTAAGACTATTTGTATCATCCAGATCATCCTGGTGACAATAATATAAACATCACTGCTAATGATCTAATTCCACAAATCCCGGCCACTGCAGCTTGAACTATGATCGGAAATGTCATGATCGGTATCATTTTTACTCGAAGTACCATAATTACTTATTTAGCTATAATAGGTAAACATACAAGCATTTTCCCTTCATTCTCCAAACTCATCTGATTTGTCACATGTTGTCAAATTATTTTTCTTTACACAATTTGTAGACAGGGAGGTAACAAAAAAGGTCTTAAATAAAATGAGCTTGTTATTACGTCAAATTGATGTATTTGTAATTTACGTGTAATTGAACGGCCTTATTACCTTAGCCTATTACACGATTGCAGGAAAATAATCGGCCAGCTTTCATTAACTCTCTAGATAGAACTTCATGACATGAATGCGTCGAAATTTTTATCAGCTTACTGTTAGCCTATAAGTAGCTTTCCGCTCCTTAGTGTCAATTGTGTTGTCAAGGGATATGCTCGTGTTACGTGTTAGAATTTATTTCGCTAAAAAGGCACTAAAATGACGAGTTGCATTATTAAAGTTTGTCGAAATTACAAAGGACGTATTTAAAACAACAAGCAAAGTCACCTTCCACCGTTAAGTAATTCAGAATTAATAGTACTTTTTTCAAAAATCAGTCATATTAATGTCTAATTATTACGATTCCACTTGGCATTATTTTTGTGTTGCCGGTTTTGAAATACAAAATTCCCTAGGGGTTTGAGTGTCGAAGTATGGAAGTTACGTTAGGATATATTATCCTTCTATTCCACTTTACTCACGGCATATTTAGCGGAACATTAATGAAAAGTTCAAATTAAAAACGCAATAATTTTGTGTCACAAATACAACAATATTTATTTTTAATACACTTAATTAATGACGTCGTATCCGACTTTTTTATGAAAACAAATTGTCCATATGTCACCGTTTGTCTTTGCGACATATGGAGAGTATACAACTGGATGGGCGTAATATTTTGACCACATTCACGGGCGCGCTACGCCGCGCCATTTAGGTTTCGCTTCTCTACGTTCTAGGTGGTCGTGTCAGTCGTGTTCCAGCGTTGAATGTCGACATTAACGATAGTTCCACTCGGATCGCGCGTTGGCGCGTCGCGCTACTCGCGCTGGCTTTCCGTCCATTTGGAAATCCAACGGACCGCGCCAAGTACTTTTACCAGCAGCAGCAGCGGCTACAGTTTTGACATTTCACGAATCGATTTTGGCGCGGCGCTGCTCTATTCAGCTTGTTGGAGGGGTCATGAATGCCCAGCTTTACTTTTTCAAAATGTCTTACTTTTATTTTGTTCCGCAAAATTTGCAGGTGAGTGTATTTTGCCAATGGAAGTCAACCATTCCAATTCAAATTATATCTTTTTTAGTTTTTTTAACACTTCACAACAACTAAACCTTAACATGATCGTTTTCCCAACAAAATGGGGAATATGTCTTTAGCTAGCATCCCTATGTATGGCCACAGAGATAAATAGAATAACGTTTTGCGAGTGTCAGACAAAGCAGTCACGCACACAAGCATACACAAACTGGCCTGTTTCTTTCGTAGTGATTACAGGGCCACACTCTATTTTGAGAGTAAACAATCAAAGTCGGCCGGTTCCTCTTAATACTTATCCTCCCACCCTCGTATGACTTAGAGTGGAGAAACAAATGTTTTATTATTTCGAAGACCAACCAATCCAATACGAGAAGAGCGGGACGATTGTTTTTGTGTGGGTGACGCAGTGCTAAGACTGCTAAGAGGACCACGGAGATGTATTCTTTTGACAGGAGTTCTAGGCCTCTATTCAACACGGTAAAAACTATATAGTTTTTGAGCTTTTATCGTATTGTTGACGTTTTGATAGCTCTTATTTATTGGACCGAAACCGATTTTAAAACAATACCATAACAGGTCAGATACGATATCGATTTGACCGCCTAGAATAGAGGCGCAGGGCATTCGACGTCGCCTACACAAAAATACGCAACATGATAGAATCTCGGATAAACAGGATATCAAATGAGTAACTTTCTATTATTAAAGACTAACTTATGACATGGGTAACTTTCTCTTATTAAAGAGTATGTCAACCTGCTGCGACAAAACATACAACTCCGCCACGGAGAACCTGAGGGTGCCACTGAGGATGCCGAACAGTCCACCTGCGCGCCGACCCTCGCCAGCGCGGACGCCGCCAACGCGACCCAGGCCTTGGGTAAGAGCGACCTTGTATAGTCGGCGCCAGTGTTGGGCAAAAATTAACTTGAATAAGAATAAGAATAAAACAGAAAAGTTATTCTCATTCAAATCGATTTGAATAAGAATAATTCTTGTACCTCGTTAGTTGAAATGGAATACTAGTGAATAAATCATGGTACTTTTATTTGAAATGAAGAATAAAATTTGAAATAACTATTTTGGAAGTGGGATTATTCTAACTAACGTTTTATTCAACTAGCATGTTATTTGGAATAAAATTAATTTTGTAGTACAGTAAATATTGGTTTTGGCACATTGTTTCAATGTAATTACGTGTAAATAAGTTTTATGACGTTTTTTTTGGTACCTTTGATACGATGGTGATGAAGTGAATCCCGGAATTCTTTCATGGCTAAATGAACCCTTCGCATTAATATATCTTAAGTTTAATATGTTTTGTTTGTTTATATGAGTCGAATACATTTGATGTCATTGGTTTGATATTACGTAAGTTACATTTACCTACTGTATTCTTATTCAGATACTTTTATTCAAAATAAAAAATCATGAATAAATGTAATTGACTAAGAATAAGTTATTTTTATTAAATTTTCCTACGTACAAATTATTCCCGACGAAATTATTTGAATAACTTTGACAGGAATAAAATCGAAATCAAATAATGATTTTATTCTTGAGTGCCCAACACTGGTCGGCGCCAATAAAAAAAAGAAAAATAACCTAAACTTAAATGTAATAGTTATTTAATGTGAAACTTATCATTTAAAATACCTCACTCGATGTTCATAAGTAAATAATGGTTTAATTGGTTTAGCTTAAGTGAATCTTTTCTCATTTCTATTGGCACTGAGTTTTTCAGTTGGACGGTTCAACTAGCGTTAGGGAGACCAGAGCTTCTAGTGTATTTTTACTTACTTAAAAATGTTTCGAGCGCGTTTGCGTTTCTCGTATGAATAACATGGTCACTTTCGCAATCGATACGGCTTGCCGCGGGAACAGCGACTTGCGCTCCAGGCACATGCAGGGGACCTGATATGGCTGCGTTTATCGCGTGATAAAATGTGGATAAGGAGCCGTCACTTTACGACACGTAATATATGTACAAGAGTGACGGATGCTTTATACACATTTTGTCACGCGATAAACGCAACCATACGAGTAGGTACTCGTACTAGGCCCACTGATGTAGTTGGACGGCCGACTTCTAGCAGAGAGAGGTCAAATAAAATGTACGAGTAAGGCTGGCCTTACACTGAAACTTCGATCAACAAAACCAGCTAGATAACCAGTCCCACACAAAATCAAAGCTAAATTCTGCCCGCGTGAATCTATACGTCAGTTGCATTTGTTTACTAACGAACCGAGACAAAAGTTTTAAAACAGTTTTAAGTGCAACCTAATAACAGCCAAAATCTTCCAAATTTGATCTCATACCTACGACTATTCCTCTCATATCATGAACACGTCAATAAATGACATCGCTACTAACGTATTGTATAATCAATGTTATCGTGCAATAATTAAAGTACTTTTTCTCAAAAATGTCTGGAAATGTTGACATTACCATCTACATATTGAGACGCGAAGGACGTAGTTTACTGACAGATCTCAAATTAAAAAAAAACCATTGCGTGCTCGCTACACAAGCCCGCAATGTTGCATACAAATTCCATTACTATCTAGCTTATAACTTTTTAAAAAGTGAAAAAACCCATAATATATTGAGGGCCCAAGTCTTACACATCCAAAGGGGTTTGGGTAAAAGTGTTGTCATTTGTAAAATTCATACATTTTCAAGGTGAGCGGCCATTCGTAAAAGTGGCAAATTATGATAGAATTATTAAAAATAAACATATTTTATTATGTAGGTAATGTAATACTCTTAAGTGCATCGGAGCTGAGATATTTAAATATTCATGCTTGCGCGTACTTTTGTACTAAAAACTGAATCCTTAAATCTTTAAAAACTCCGCTCCGATATTATTTAACGCCATAAATTATATATATCTATATGTATTTAGAGGTCCTCTAAATAACTATGTAAGAATCATCCGTGGCCGCTGAAAAAAAAAAGACAATATTCTTCAAACAAATTTACCCAATGCCTTTTTATTCGAATCATAACTTTTTTATCTGTGTCTGGAATAGCTTGTTTTTTTTAAAAACAAAGCTTGCGATTCTCCTTGTCATAAACAAAAAGGCGGTAAAGAGTTTTTTCATATGAAGTTTGTTTGAATGCAATTAAAAAAATGAGTTCAAGCGATGAAGATTTTACAGAAAAAAAGGGCGGGAAAGTTCGAGTAAGGTGGCCGCGTTTTTTGATTGCGGTAGAGAAACTGAATGCATTTGTGGGTCATTATTTGGGCGTTTGTTCCGAATCACTTTCGTGGTCACATTTTTGTAGAAGTGGCTGCAGATTTCGAATTCGTTTCTGGGTAGGTATCTAAATTTACCGGACATGTAACAAATATCCAAAAACCGCATCAAAATATAAGCCCAATTCTTCAAAAATATGTCCACAAAAGTGAAGCGGTTGAAACGCTCAAATAATGACCCTTGTACCAACATTTAGTGTCACCCGTATAGGACTAGTTAGGGGTATACCTGCGGAATGGACTGCGGAAGAAATTGTGGACAATACCACACTACCTCCGGGTTGTGGTAAGATACTAATGATTAGACGTCTGAATTTTAAGACAATTGTGAATGGAGTCCCTGTGTGGAAACCTTCACAATCGGTTGTCATCACCTTTGATGGGCAGACTTTGCCAAGTAGAATCTTTATCTGCTATAATTCTCTGACGGTTGAACTGTACACCTATCCAACAATTCAGTGTTACAGATGCTGCCGCTTTGGTCATACCAAAGTGCAGTGTAGATCTAAACCACAGTGTTTCAAATGTGGGCAGGAGCACACAGGTGACTCTTGCACTGTACAAGAAGGTTCAGGGTCATGTTTTCATTGTGGAGGTGTTCACTTTGCCACAAGTAAGAGTTGTCCTGAATTTGTGAGACAAACTAAAATTAAATTGTAACCAAATAAAATAACATCTCATATTTTGAAGCTTATAAACTTCACCCAACACTCTCAAAATCATTTGCTGATGTAGTCAAAAAAGCTTTAGATCATAACTCGTCAATAACCCAATCTCATAATCATCATTCTCAGCCATCAACCAGTCACTCATATAAGAAAACAATAACTCTTAAACCCCGTCTTACACCTAAAGTTCTAAAGGGATATGATCATGGTCCTCACCGTGATCTTATTCGAGACTACGATATGCCGTCTTCTGCAAATGGTGCTGCCTTAAAAGGTAAATTAGAAAATGAACAACAATCAAATAAAGAAATCATAATAGCTTTAATCAACTCATTATCACATATGAACATTATAAAACCGAACTACGCTGCCCCTATAATTGATGCCATCAGTAATATCACTATCTCCCACAATGGATTGCACACCTCACAGTGTAATGCAGTGGAACTGCCGTAGTGTTAGAAGTAAAAAATCAGACTAATTTATATTCTAAATAACTTTGAACCTCTAATCTTTGCATTAGCAGAGACCTGGCTTAAGCCAAGTTCTACATTTAAAATTAATGGTTATTCCTGTCTCCGTGAAGACAGGGCTGATGGGTATGGTGGGGTTGCCATACTCATAAGTAATTCGCTTTGTTTCACCCCTGTTCCTATTTCATCACATAATGATGATTTTAATATAGTAGCAGCCTTAGTTAACAACATATGTATTGTATCTATGTATATAGCTCATCCATCTATTAGGATATTTAATGAATTTAATTATCTTTTATCCACTCTACCTAAACCACTTCTTATACTAGGTGATTTTAATGCACAACATACTTCATGGGGAAGTTCCATCTCAAAATCTTATGGGGAAGAACTTTTAGGTATTGTAGATCATCATAATTTATGTGTATTAAACTCAGGCTCACCCACATGTAGAACTAACCCCAATGAAGGCTACAGTGCAATTGACATTTCAATAGCATCCCCAAGTTTATCTACAATTTTCACATGGTCTACACTTACGAGTACATCTACCTTTGGTAGTGATCATTTCCCGATACTAATAACTTGCCCTATTAGTAAAAATAAAACTAACAAAATCCCTCCTAGGAAACCTCGACTGAACTATAGGCTTAATAAGAGTACAGATTGGGACAAATTCACCCAGTATGTAAATAATAAGTTACATAATTTACCAGATTTTATTTCAAGTGAGGACGAATGTAATGAGGCTCTTGCTAAACTTCTAATAGAGGCGGCGAATAGCACTCTCCCTACTAAAAAACCCTTTTTGACTAAGATCCCTTCCCCTCCGTGGTGGGACAATGAATGCACTGTGGCAATTAAGAAAAGGAAAGAGGCAGAAAAAATCTATAAAAATGAAATGACTGAAGTAAATTTTGATAAATTGTGTAAAATTATAGATGAAACAAAGTCGTTGTTAAAAGATAAGAAATTGTCAGGCTGGAGACAATTTTGTTTATCCATTTCACCAAAAACATCCTCCACTCTTGTTTGGAAGAATATAAGAAGGTTTCGCAATGCTATGTCTGAAAATAGCACACAGACTCTACCCTCTTCCTTATCCGCAGAATACTTAGATCATCTTGCTCCACCTTTCGTTCCATGATGTGTTGCCACTATTAAAACCATATAAAGACCCATCGAGTGTTACTTCATATCGACCAATAGCTATGTCATCGGTACTTGGTAAAATTACTGAACATTTGGTGAAAAATCGCATAGAATGGCTTGTTGAAAATAATAACGTTTTATCAAATTCTCAATTTGGGTTTCGGAAAGGTAGAAGCACGCTTGACAGTTTAAGCGTCTTTATAACTGATGTTAGGACAGCTTTCTCCAATAATGAATCTCTTGTCGCAGCCTTTCTAGATATTAAAGCAGCATATGACAATGTGCTTCTGTCTATACTCAGGACGAAATTGCACAACCTAAATATACCATCTATATTTATAAATTTTATTATCAACTTAATGTCTGGTAGATCTATAAAATTAGACGGGCAGTCCAGAAAGCTATGGAAGGGCCTTCCACAGGGTTCTGTGCTGAGTCCTCTATTATACAACATTTATACATATGATCTAGAATCTTCAATTAATTGTTGCTCCCATATTTTACAATATGCTGATGACTTAGTTTTATATAATATTAATAGTTCTATAAATCGTGCATGTTCCTCATTAACAGAGTCACTTACCCATTTAAAATATTGGATGGATAAAAACGGCCTTGAATTATCAATATCTAAAAGTAATGTGGTTTTATTTACCAGGCAACGAATGCCTCCGCCTATTACTGTTGCTTATGACACAAAACCAATACCTATTAAGACACAAATTAAATTTTTAGGTCTCATTATAGACTCGAAACTCTCGGGCTCCCACATTGTGAATATATAACCACGAAATGTGAACGTTCTCTTAACATCCTCAGATGTCTCTCAGGTGCTTGGTGGGGAGCTCATCCGTTTAGTTTAAAATTGCTATATAATGCCATAATTAAAAGCGTATTAGATTACGGGACGTTCCTTTTTCCACCGTGCTCTGCTTTAGCTATGAAGAAGTTGGATGGTGTACAGTCAAAGGCATTGAGAATAATAGCAGGAGCAATGAAGTCCAGTCCACTTAACGCACTTCAAGTAGAATGTAACGAACCACCATTACAGCTCAGACGTCAGTACTTGTCAAACCGGTTTTTCTTCCGTGTTATTCAGTATAGTCACCATCCATTAATAGCAAAACTTCGGCATCTTATGGAGTTGATTTCTATCTGCAACTATTGGAGACATAAAGCAACTCCATGCCTTATAACTAGTTTAAGAATGTTTAGTGACCTTTCTCCCAGAATATACCAATGTCCAAGATTCCCGATTTTCAATATACCTTACAATGCGTTAACTTTAGTGCCCAACATATTGTTTGATCTAGAAATTCGAAAATACAGCCCAGCAGCTAATACTCAATTTAATTGTTTTATAGAAAACAGTTGGTTTGGTTGACATCAAGTGTTTACTGATGCATCTAAACAGAACCTTAATGTAGGAGTTGGCATTTTCCACTCGCAGTATAACATTGTACAAAAAATTAAATTTCCCAAAGAAACCTCTGTTTTTACGGGTGAATGCTATGCTATCCTTAAAGCTGTTGAATATGTCCTTTTAATGAAATTGCCTAAAACGTTAATAATTTCAGATTCATTAAGCGCGCTCAAGGCATTAGCACGGTTTCCTTTCAAGTCTGCATTATGCTCTCCAGTCATAATGCAGACTAGAGAGTATCTTTTAAAATGTAACACCATGGCTTACTTAATCTCATTGGCTTGGGTTCCTAGCCACACTGGTATCAAAGGAAACGAAATGGCTGACAAACTGGCGAGTGATGCGATTAAGTGTGGAGACATATTTCCGTACATGAACTATAGTCACGACCTCATGAATTTGCCAAGACTTGTTCTACGAGAGTCATGGAATGATATCTGGAAAGTAAGCACACAAACAAAAGGAAAGTTTTACCATAGTATTCAACCTGATATTCCAATCAAACCATGGTTTTCGAGAACAGGTTTTGACAAAACTATTACTTCTGTGCTTTTGAGGATGAGATTAGGACATGTTTGTACTCGTTCTCATCTTCATAGGCTAGGAATATTTAGAGACGCAGCGTGTGATTGTGGGGATGACGTGGAGGATTTAAACCACATTTTCTTTTCATGCCCTCTGTATGATCATTCCTTTTTATACAACTCCTTGTCCAAATTAAAAATTGCACTTCCTAAATGTATCCAGACCTTATTGCAGTATAATAGTGATGTATATGGTATTTTATCCCATTTTATTAGATCCCACTCTATAAAATTGTAAATATCTTATCCGTTTTCCTTTAAACTCTCCTGATCCTTTTTATTCCTATCCTTCGTTTCCTCTTTGTAAATATTATTATTTCGCGATATCGATCCCGCCTTTTAAAAACATTAAAAAATATGAGAAGTTCGTCGCGAAAACAATTTCAACGCACTGAAAATAACTTAAGAAGCCAAATGAAAAAATGAAGACGAACAATCAATCGACTAACCAAGAATCGAATACTAGACATTGGCAAATCCGATAGATTGCCACACCCCGGCAACACGGGGAAGGAAAAAAAAAAAGAAAAAAAAGATCTTGCGATTTTTGAGAAAAGCACTATATTTGCCTCGGCAGGAACAGCAATTGCAGGCTTCGTATTTTTAAACGGACGAGCTTGCGAGCAATACTCGGCCCGCAATTGCCTACTTTGATGCCTAGGCAATAATGTACTATAAACTAAAACTACGGAAGCGACAAATAATGCTCCTTTAGCTTGCTTTTAAAAATGAAAATGGACTGAGCACGCCTTACTTCTATCGGCAATGCGTTCCATAGCCTTATAGACAGTAGCGTCACAATTTATTTATGAGAATATTATTTACGTCATTAAAAATCAAGACTCTTTTGTTAAGAATTGTGATATACATAATTTGAATACAAGAAATAAAAATAAAATTGCTAGGTTAAGTTCTATAATTGTATAAGTAATTTTTTAAAAAAAAACGACTGACTGTTGAGTTTCTTGCGGCGTTTCTTCTCAGCAGTGGTCTCTTGCGAAGCGCTGGTAGGTTTTTGACGTGTAAAAGTGCCCGTGCGGCCTACTTACTGAATAAACATCTTTTATCTTTTTATCTTTTTTTATAGCCTGGATTGTGAAAGAATTGGAGTAAAACTTAGAGGGAGAAAAAGGGACTAACAAAAGAAGGTTTTGGGAAGCTCTGACAGAATTAAAATAATTGAAACGCTCCTTAAGGTAACGCGGGGTTGCAGGATTGACTATCGTAATCACTGAAATTGCGACCAATAGTATACTGGTATATTCTTCACTATACAAAATTAATTACTAATAATAACTCAATGGTACGATATTAAAATTACACATTAGACCAATGTTTGAGATTTTTTCGATGCAGTTAAGCGAAAATCATCGTTTATAACCAGAGATCGGAATAGGCAGAGCTTATTTGCCTAAACTTGACTCATATTCATTCATACGTGAGTGAGATGGGAATACATTATTGAATGAATATGCATCAAGTTTAGGCAAATTAGCTCTACCTATTCCGATACCTGTTTATAACCGACTGAGACTATTGCATGAAATATCAAAAAAAAACGTTAACTACAGTTACAATATTCTCTCATGACACGATTTGTATGAAATTGTTGTCATGACAAACTGCGTTAACGAAAATAAGTCAAATTATACTATAAATAACTTGAAAAAAAAATACGGGCATATAAAATGAACTATTCATACACTAATTTAGAATAAAACGACATATACCTGACTAACGGGTCTCAAAATAACTTAACAAACACCATTCAAACTTTAATCTTAATTATTGAAAACCCTGCTCATTGGAGTTACATCATTTTGTCGTGACACGGCAGCGTTAGTGACGGCACTAGGTACATACACAAATAGCTATTTCGCAGAACAACAAGTGACAACACATAGTGTTGTTAAGTAACTTGCGGGAGGACCGTTTTTTTTAGTTATTCCTTAAGTGATCTTAGTCCGCGGTATAAATGTCTGTATGTACACAGAATTTCCATTTTGTAACTTTGATAGTTTCTGAGGAAAAGTGTGTGTGACTTACAAACAGACAGATAAACGGACATGGCGGAACTATAAGGGTTCCTAGTTTGACTTCGGAACTCTAAAAATACCGCTGACGGAAAACGCTCACTATTCTTTTAACAAAATACCTACCTACCAGGGCCTCTATTCAACACCAAAACCAAAACATCTTGGACCTGTTATCGTATTGTCAACGTTTTGATGGCTCTTATTTACTTGACATTAATGGCGGTTGAGTTGAGAACAAAATACCATAACAAGTCTTAATACGATTTGGATTTTACTGCCTAGAATAGAGGCTTAGTAGTGGTACAATAGTAAAAAACCACTCCTACCATCTAATGTTCCGTTAAACAAATGTTTGTGCGTATATAGGCCGACCTTGGCCAAACATTCTTAGCTGAGGTTTTAATATTGTTTTTTTTTTGGAATCATGTAATTGTTAGTGTAAAGTTTGAAAATAAAATATTCTACATATTATACTTACCAAAAGTGAGACACTCCGACCGATACATTTCGTTTTCGAACTTCCTAATGCACATTGTGGCATTTTGCGTTTGATGCGTTTTGACATTGGCTGTATGTCAACAGAACTAATCAAAATGAAGACCTCACGCCGCAAGTGAGTCGTTAGTAACCAAGAAGTATTTTTAGCGCTGACCCGTTATCTAGTTGGTAATTGTTGATCGAAGCACTGAAACTTACGACTTACGTACCTAAGTAGGGACGCAGCTATCTGTTAGAATGAGAAAAAAATATTTCTATCTTAATTCTGACAAATAGCTGCGTCCCTACTTTCGTAAGTCGTAAGTTTCAGTGAAGGTCGGCCTAAGGGCCTGTTTCACAATCGACGAGTAAATTTATCTGCCATTCAAAATTGGCTCTCTGCTTGTCTATTTTTAAGTGTAAGAAAGAGAAAGAGCTAAATTCATCCTTAAAATAAGTGTCAAATATGCTTTACTTGTCGATTTTGAAACAGGCGGAAAGTATAGTAGTGTAAAATATTTGGCTTTAATTGTAATGTAAGTTATTTTTAATAAGTAGTTATATAAATAACATTGTTATTATAATAGTTAATATTTAAATGTTTTTTATTTATTGAAAGTTAAACAAAAATGCTTAGAAAGTATCGATTTATTTAAAATGTGTCGATATTTTAAGTGTACCTAAGTAATTCAGTATATTGCTTCGTTGTTGAAGATTAAATATCAAGTTGTGACAAATTATAGCTATTTCTAGCTTAGGGGGCCAAAGGAGGTACTAATTTAATTAATATTACCTTTATGTATGTGGGTATAATAAGCCTATTACTCTACACGTTATTAAGGAACCCTTTTCCAAAATCAGGGTGGTGTAATATGAGAAAGGGATTAGGGGTCTCTAATAAGAGCGACCGGGCGCGCCAGGTAGCCTTTCTCCCTACTCGCCCTTGCACTCGGGCAGTGTAATAACATTTAGGGCATTAAGGGTGCTCAGTCGACGCGTGGCTAGCGTAGAGAGTAGTTGCCTACTGTACATTGTTTCAACTCGAGCGGCCGCCATCTTGATTCGACGACAATATGTGCAAAAATAAAGAAAAAAATGTTTTCATAAAGATAAAAAATATACATATAAAAGACATTTATTCAGTAAGTAGGCCGCACGGGCACTTTTACACGTCAAGAATCTCGAAACGCCGTAAGAAACTCAACAGTCAGTCATTTTTTAAACGTATTTCATATTACATATTTCATTTATTGTTATCCGTGATAGACTTGTTTATAGTGTTGCTTGCGCCAGGTCTTTCTCCTCTTATTTTCTTCTTAAACAGGAATAGGTGACACTACTAAAGCCCCAGCAATAGTTGCTTTTTGTGGATAAGTTAATATAGGTACCATGACACGTCCAACTGTGGCCGCGTTCAAGTTCAGACTGTGTAAAAGGCCGATTTTCACTGCAGTGTAATAACGACGTCCTTATGCAAGGGGCCACGCCAAACTCTAAATACCGGGCTCTAAATAACGTGTAGTGTAATAGGGGTTAAACTCCTTCAGTAATTAACAGATTGCAAAATTAAAAATGTACGAGTATTCTGGACCGGTATAAAGGTTTTGAAATGTACATTAAAGCTGTCTCTGTAACACACTTTAAAAGGTATCATTCCAAGCGCAATTTTGTGAAATAGGTAGCTTTCGAGCGACATTGTCGCCACTCTCGGTAGAATTTCATTAAACTCCATCTGTGTCGCTGCTGTATTCTTGAATATTCCTCAATTACATAATATTTATGAATTTATGATTTATGGTCTACAATGAGCGTATGTGCTTCATAACATAAGCATTGATCACAATAAACATGATTAATTTTGCTTTAGCTTGACGCAAAGATGGCACTGTTAATACCATTAATAAATGAGTAAGACAGAATTTTTTTTTTTGGCTTCAACTATTTCTGTCACACTAGCACGTGGGTCCTTTTATTTATAAGATTGAAGCAAGTTGAGATTCTCTCTGCCTAATCCAATTAGTTACTCTTGATGAAATCCATACATGTAAATATATTTTTAACTGAATTTAACTAAATCGAAGTAATTTCTACAGTTACAGAGACAGTGCCACCGATGTTTACGCCGCCGTCTGCTGCCCCTTCGCCCCATCAAGCCATCTTATCGCGAAGAGCTGCCTCAGAGCTTGAGACAAACGACTCGTTCCTGATTGCTCCGTCGCCCTTAGTCATCCCTTCGCCTTTGATCGCTCCACCACCCCCGGCCAACAACTCGTCCCAAGTTGCCCCTATTCCCCTAGCCAACCCCTCGTCTCTGGTAGCTCCGCCACTTCTAGTTCATCCCTTACCTGTGGTTGCACCGTTGACCTCAGGTAACCCCTTGCCTCAGAATGCCCCGCCGCCTGTTGCAATCCCTTTGCCTCAGTTATCGCACCTACCTAACCCCTCGCGTCAGTTACCATCTTTGCAACTACCTAACCTGCCGCGTCAGTTAGCACCATCAGGCCTATCTTTGCTTCCGGATATCCCCTCCCCTGTGGTTTCACCCTTATCTCAGGCTACACCTTTCCCAGAAGCTTTTCCTTGGGCCGGTCCCGTGCTGCAGCCGTATCTGAGGCCAGCTTGGCAGAATGTATCAGTCACAGTTGGGGCCGCTTTGCCGTTGTACGACTTTCCCCAGCCATCTCAGCCCCATTTTTCGCCATACCGGAAGGAACCTGAAACTCCACTACGTAAGACCTTACAAATTATTACAGTCTATTTGCAACTTCGTCTGCGCAAAATTCGTACATCGCTGAACTTCGGAATTTCGACACAGTAATTAAGCCATTAAAATGTATATTAGACCATACTAGTAACCATACTAGCTATCAACGAATTGTACTTCGGCAAACATAGACGCAGGTTTAAAAAAAAAAAGCGGTTTTGGTGCTTGGCCGTATCCGGTTGAAACAAAACAATGTTTTGAATTTTATTAAAGCGAATGTATTTACAAAATAAAACTAGATCACGGTAACGCAGTAAAAAAGACAGTACATGTAGGTGGTAAGCCTTCAAAGTACACCTTACAAATTAATCAGATTATCAACTCGTCCCAGGCATTGTAAATTTTGTAGAAAAACCGTTGTATTTAATACATATTGCGTTTTATATATATATATATATTGCGTTATTTTTATTTATAATACGTTCTGATAATTAAAAAAATACCCTTTTAACTTAATCAATTATAATGTTATTATTATTTTACGTTGCATTTTTTATTATTGTAATATGTACAAAAAGAAAGAAAGAATATTCTTTATTTTAAATCTATGTTCTCTTAAAGGTTTTTCCACTTTTTTTAACCAATTATTCATATTAACCTAGGGTTGATGATGAGGGCAATAATATGATTGACGTTTGAAATAACGCAACGGCCGGTTAGTCGAGCAACATTTTCACAGCAATGTGTGGCCGGCAACTATACGTATCTTGGTCTAACATACGAAATAAAAGTAAGACAGCAATAGTTGCCGGCCACACACTGCCGTAAAAAGTTGATCGTGTATGGGTCTGGACCCTTAATACATATCTGATATTGCTGAAAATTAAAAACTATCTTTTTTGCTTAATCAATTATGTAATTTTCAATTTTTTTACGTATTTTTTATTATTATAATTGTAATATGTACGAAAAGAACAAGAAATATTTTTTATTGTAAAACTATGTTCACTTTTTTTTACCAATTAATCATAGTATTATCTTCACAAAAAAGCACAACACAATCGTTGAAATATAAACACTTTTATATTATTTTATGGACTACCTAGGCATCGGTTCATGCAACTTTATATATTTAAATAATTTCAGTCAGAAAGTTAATAGTATTGCAGTTCCTTATCACAAATTCTTATCACACAGATTGTATAAATAACCTTAGATAAAGATTTATAACAATTACATCACATACATCCAGTCCATATCATATAATAATTAACAACCAATCTACCTACATTTCTAGTTTTTATCAATTTAATATTTGGCAATATTGGCAGTATTGCCAAGTATTCAATTGATAAGAACTAAAAATGTAGGTTGGTTGTTAATTATGCGAAATGCTACAAAATCTTCGATGTCTGCGCAAAATAAATGCATTTCAAGAAAACCGGCCAAGAGTATGCTGCAGCACTATGATCACCTATACAAAAAACTAACTTCAAAAACTACAAGTATTGTTATATCTCAGTTAAAAGTTATTTGCCTTAAACAATTTAGGCCAGTCTATAACGACATCATAGATCGCAAACGCACATGTAACTACGATTTTTTTTACGTTATTAGGTCCCTTGAAAGTATAACACCCAAGTTGGCAACCCTGAAAACTTTGTGCTACCCCCATGGTCCTCGAAAAACCGCGAAATTTTGGCACGTGCTTTAGTTTTTTCGAAAAAATTACCCTAAGAAAGCGTTTTTCAAGTATCTTTGTCTTTACTTTAATAAAGATAACTAAATTTGCTACAATTTGAGCGTAACCTGAGCCCACTATGTCGATTGTTTGCGGAGATACAGCAAGTCAAAGATGGGCAATGTGCGCAGAGCCCGCTCCTCAGACCCTGCTTAAAATGGTGACTTGCAAATGCAAAAAGAGGTTGTTTAGTGTCGTGCACTTGCAGAAAGGCTGGGCTCAGGTTCTCTATCCTATGTTTCTTTTGCCACGGGTGAAATTGCAACAACGCCATCCCTATCGTCCTGGACGAGGACGACGAGGATGTGGGCGACCCAACACCATGAGCCGGCCTGCCTCCACTTAAACAAACATTATCCCTCTTCGCCCACTCCTCCCCACTGATGTAGACTGGATGAGACCTGTGGCCCGTTTCACGAAGCTACAAGTTACAAATTATAAGCGGAACTCTCTTTCTAGCAAAAGGAGTTAGAAAGAGACTTCCGCTTGTAACTTGTAACTTGTAGCTTCGTGAAACGGGCCTCTGGGGCCCGTTTATCAAACGATTGTAACTTGTATTACAAGCGGAAATCTCTTTCCAACACTATGTATTAAAAAGAGACTTCCAATTATATTACAACTTACAAGCTTTTGATAAACAGGCCCTTGGTCTTTCCAAAAGGAAGAAAGTCTAAACTGTTTTGCTTGACCGTGTAAATAGTATTATTTTATAGTTTAAATATATGTTTGCTGTGTATCTTTATGTTTACGTTAATTGGTTTTGAAACCATATGTTACATTTAAAATGTAAAATATACACATTTGTTTTTTTTAAGAGATAAGTTCATACATTATTCAGAACAATGTTTTTATCATTTAACAAAAACCAGAAAATTTTAATATTTTTTATATTTTTGAGGAAACTATGAAAGATAAGAGGCAATACTTTGGTATTAAATTAAGCTAGTTAAATTTTATACTACTTAATTCTTATCTCAACTTTTTCTCTAGGAGCATTAGTTTAGCCAGTACGTAACTTGGAAAATTACCACGAAACGAAATTTTCATTTTGTTGAAAAAAAATGTCAGTCTTAGACTAGCTGTATCTCCGCAACTAATGGTCTTACAGTGCTCAAATTAGGCTTAAATTGTAGCCAATTTAGTTAGATTTATTAAAGTATAAACAAATATACTCGAAAAACGCTTTCTTTATATAATTATTTCGAAAAAACCGAAACAAGTGCCTTAAGGTTTCGCAGTTTTCGAAACAACGTGGAAGTATGTTCATTTCTTTAGTGTATGTTTATTTGAAGGCATGATTATACATCTAAAATGGTGAATTCACATTTTTGCACATTTTTTTAAAGAAAAACATCTCAACATTATTCAGTACAATGTTTTTATTATTTAACCACAATCCGATGCTTTACTATTTTGTTACATTGGATGAAACTATGAGGCTTAAAGGCGCCACTTTGATATTAAATTGAGGCTAATTAAATTCTCTACAAATTCTTTTGCCATGACTTGTACCTAGGAGCATTAGTTCAGCCGGTATGTATCTTCAAAATAACCCTACCAACACATTTTCCCATTTTGAAGAAAATTTCCTCCGTAATGTGCTCAAGTTACGCTCAAATTGTAGCAAATTTAGTTATCTTTATTAAAGTAAACAGAAAGATAGTTAAAAAAATGCTTCCTTAGAAAAGTTTTTTCGAAAAAACTGAAACAAGTGCCAAAAATTCGCAGTTTTTCGACCACCATGGGGGTAGCACAGGGTTTTCGGGGTTGGAAGAAACTTGGATGTTAAATACTCACAACGGACCTAACAACATATAAAAAAATCGTAGTTACATGCGGGTTTGAGATGTTCGCCTTTTTTGTGTTGTTACAGACTGGCCTAATTAGTGAGTAGGCCTATGTGGAATCAGTTGTATTTTTTTTAATAAAAATATATTCTTCCACCGCTAGTAACATTTTTTTGGGAAAGACGTTAGTACAATAAAAACATGTATGCACAAACTGTTCACAATTTCGCGCTCTCTCCTAAGGTCGAAAACTGTGTTTTTATTGGGACCCTATTCCTTAAGAACATTGATCAAAAAAAAAACCATGCTCCATTTTTTTTACAGCAAACCAGTCTGTAGACTGGCCCAATTAGTGAATTTGTAATAGAGTCAATAATGAATGGATTTTTCAAGGTACAGGCGGTGCCGTAATCTTGCTTTGTTTAATTATATAAAACCGAGTATTCCTTCATTGGATTCCGCCAAACTAACGGCCGAACCCTATGTTCAAACCGCGGACAGATGAGTCTTACTTCGGGTTAAAATATGACATTTGCCCATACAAAATGTGTCAAATTTTAATCCGAAGTAAGCCTATCTATCCGCGGTTTGAACATACTCGTTAGGGTTCGGACATAAAAGCGTTATGATATATTTTATATACTTTATAGCATTCCCACATTATTGTATTTTTGATGTTTGTGTGTTCCAGAATACTATCGGCGACGCCTGTCGGACTATCAATACTTCGGTTTGTTGAAATATGACCATTACTTATAGTTCAGATGTTTATTTATGTAAATTTACATTTATTACAATAATATCCATACTAATGTTATATATGTGGAAGTAACTCTGTTTGTTCTAAACCGCTGAACCGATTACAATGAAATTTTGTATGGAGATATCTTGAACCCCGGGGAAAAACAAGCGATATTTTTTATTACGGAAAATTGGACACTGGAGCGAGTAAGCGATGAACTATCGGCGATTTTCTCGGACAAGAAACGAACAAAAGATAATCGCTCCCGTGTATATTAAAGAGAGAGATATATATTTATAGTTCATAGCTGAGCGAGTGAGCAAGCGATGTAGGTACTATAAATTTATATCTCTCTCTTTTATTTACACGGGAGCGATTATCTTTTGTTCGTTTCTTGGGCAAGAAAATCGCCGATAGTTCATCGCTTACTCGCCGGCGGTTTGACCAGTGCCTTAAGCTAGTCTTAAATTAAGAATTTTTGTAAGTATTTATTAATTTTAATGAATAAATGATTGATTTCTAAATAACACTATTCTATTATATTAATCCATTGAAGAGCAAAAATATTTAATAATAAGCGAGATACCGAAATTGAATACAGGTATTTTTGTATTAACATAATACCGGTATACGATCCCTATTTTAATGAGATGTGGAGGGAAAAATGATTCCCGAAAGGCCATAGTCAGGTTTACATAGTAAGTCGGCCCTCACATCAAATGGGCTCGGGTTTTTTTTGTGAGTGCTTATAGTGAAGAATATTTATGCTGAGTATCAACATCTTAATTGTGACAGATCTCGACTTATGATTTTTATATGTTTTTTATTTTAATGTACTGGTTTTTGGGATGTATTCAAGCGATTTGCTTCAAATTTTGAAATGATGTTCTTCTCATAGATTTGCATCGCCTCCAAAAAAACAAATACGAGTTATCTAAACAAATACTAATATAGGTATATTACATTAAGACATTACATTAGTGAGATAAATATTCTTCACTAAAAGATGTACTCAGAAAAAAACCCTTGCCCATTTGATGTACGGGCCGACTTACTATGCAAACCCGACTATTCCCAAAAGGAATCGTTTTTCCCTCCATATCTCATTAGTTATTGATCCCAGCAAAAAAGTGTATTGATTCATTTTTATAGAGGTTTTTATGTAGATTAATTATGTAATGGAACATTTTTTGCCATGGGCCACCATTTACGAAAAACTAAAAAAAAGGGACCTTTACACCCCCCTCCACCCGTTAGCTCCACCCCCACCCATCAGTACTTTTAGTATGTGATTTAAAATACCATTCCCTACAACTATGCCAAAATTCGCTTATACACGAGTTTTTTCCACTGATTTGTCTTCGTTGCTTAGGCTATTATGTAGCCCCTTGGATTCCTCCAAAATAAATGCTCAAAACTTAGATTTTTGCTGCGGAGAACTAAAGAGTTCCTAGAGTAAAAACCATAAACGAGTTACACTCGGCTAGTGATCTACAGGGTGTCCGGGACATAGTGGACTACCTAACAGGGCTGGATAGCTCAGCTCAGGAGTGTTGAAAATATGATAATTCATGTTAGGTAAAAGTCTCACGGAAAACGAGAAATCTCAACTTTTCAAAATATCAGAAATGCGGTACCCTAGTTCACCATTTTCGATGCCATGAGCACAGTTATTACAATTTTTCATTTTAGTAAGCTGTGAAAAAAAGCTGACTAAATTTGCTTTAAGATTCTTTTAACGAAGTTCCTAAATAAATGACAGTTTTATTTAATTTTTTCGAATCAAAATCATAGTTTATAGATCTGAGTTTTTCTTCCGCCAGGTAAATCACACAGTGTAAAAAAATAAATGAAAAACTGTAGTCCTGCTTACTTAAAAAATATATCGACCTAATAGGCTATTAGTAGTAGTATTACCTCTTATCGTAGTGTTGTAGCATTTCACATTAAGGCAAACTGTCTTTTAAAACATTTAAAACCAGTTAACTTCATTTTATACGGAAGCAAAAGTGTTTTTTTTTTAAATTCGATAGTTTGATAGAATTCAGTCTTTCTTGGACAAACTTAATAATAACTTCGCTGGTATAATCAATAATCTCAATTGTGATATCGTTTTAGAATCTCCATTAAACAGGTAAACTTCTAAGAAAGCAGCACTACAGATTTTGATACAGTTTTTTTACACTGTGCGATGTCAAACTTGGCGGAAGAAAAACTCAGATTTATAAACTATAATTTTGTCTTGAAAAATTTAAAAAACTGCTAATTATTTATTACTTTCGTTATTAGGGTCCTAAAGAAAATTTAATCATCTTTCTTTACAGAAAACGAAACTGAAAAATTGTAATCGGGTGGGTCGTGGCATTGAAAATGGTGAACCGCATTTCCAAAATTTAGAAAAGTTGAGATATATCGTTTTCCGTGCTACTTTTACTAAACATGAATTATCATATTTTCAACACTCCTGAGCTGAGCTATCCAGCCCTGTAAGGTAGTCCATAATATCCCGAACACCCTGTATATATCATTTACTTAAAAGTACGTATTTTTCATAGATTGGCTTCGGAATCAAAACCGACGACGTGTGGGAGGTAGGTACGTTTCTAGCATTGTTTTAAATTGATGAGGATTTTTAACTTTTCATTATATTACTTATTTATTTAACTTTATCTTCGTACAGAAAGTTATCAGCAAAGAAGTAAATTTGGACCAATTTCTAGGCGAGCTTTTCCACAAGGTAACCATTTTATTTAGCTGTACAGCTTGTTTATACCGGGTAGACTGCTCATTTGGCGGGTGCAGTCGAAGCGTTATTTAGATCAAGTCGCCAGCCACTTCTTCGGCTCAGTCGACCATCGCTTGCCAAAGGCGTCCTAGTTGCTCGGGAGCGTCGGTCGACATCGGCTAGGATTACATCGAAAGGTGGAAAAGCCGACCCGACCAATCGACTTGATGTAAACGAGCTCTTAGTATCAACCCTTAAAAGTTACACCAGATTATTTTGAAAGTTCTTGACATTACATGAATACCTACTCTATGTTTCCAGCGGTCCGAAAACCGTCATGACTACATGACCGTATGTAATCAATAATCATAAGCATACATCGGGGTTTTCGGTGCGGGAATGTTTGACTTTAGCCAAAGAGTAGGTATTGATTTGAAAAATAGAATATGCTCTAGCAAGTTTCTACCAATTAAAAAAAACTTGAAAAAGTGATAAGTGTTTCATAAATGAAATGGTCAGTCATTATCAACCTCTTCACTTAAGTCCCACCTCATTTATAAGCAAATAGGTCACAGATATCGGACGCATAAAAATTGATAATTATATGAAATTTATATGCTCCTGCCGACTTAGAAAGATGAAATGTTCTGAAAATCGTGTGAACTACTAAATTTACTGCAGGTAATTAAAATTAAAGTTATTTTTATTATTACCTCATAGCCTTGGTAGTAAAGTTAAAGTACTACATGAGTTAAAATAAAATTGTATCAGAGTGTGTATACCATTCTCAGAGAGGTAGTTATTCATTAGGCATTAATATACATATATTTTCTCAGGTTAACTATCTGTTTATCTCTACTCTTTCTTAAATCATTCCCACACCGAAAACCCCAATGTAGGATCAGAAGAGTATTTTATAATGCTAACCTTTTTTTTTTCAGGAATGCTAAAAACCAACTATGAAAATTACGATGATTCCGTCAAAGAAATTCCTGCCAATGCAAGTGAGTAAAACCATGTTGGGTATATTTAGTGTCCTAGTTTAATAACTAAATGAAAAGCAAGCTTTAAAAACCCGACTGCATTTTTTATATTGTCGTCCATATAGGGTGATGGGACCAGTAATGGACAAGGACCAATGATGGACACTTGATTCTTATTTTACTAAAGATAAGGGTTATACATTTGTTTTGCAACAATCAATTTAGGACCATATGGAATTTGAATTAAGAGTGCAGTATCCATTACTGGTGCCTGTTAGCTAAAAGTGTCCATCATTGGTGCCGTCACCCTACCTATCTATGTTAATAATTGTCATGTTGCCATTTTTTTTCCTATTTTAACAGTTTAGTTATCCTATGTCACCCGGGATGGTGAATGGATGCTAACGATACCACACACATCTAAATCGGCTCAGGTGTTTAGAAGTTATCACTATCACTATCACTACATATTATAAAACAAAGTCGCTTGCCGCCTTCTGTCTGTACTTATGTATGCTTAGATCTGCAAAAGTACGCGACGGATTTTGATGCGGGTTTTTTAATAGATAGAGTGATTCAGGAGGAAGGTTTATATGTATAATACATGCATAATATAGTAGAGAAACATTGATAATTTTAGAGGTTTCCAATGTGATGTCGTAAATAAACACATTTTTTTTGCGCTTACATTGCGAACGCTGGCTAAACCTTAAGAGATATATCAAAATAATGTACTGAATAATTGTAGTTCTTCAAAAAACCTAAAGAAAAGTCCGCGATGGCATATGTCTATCTCCTAAGGTTGACTCACAGTGACCATTCTTATCTTTAAAATTTTATTAAAAAATATCTGGTTATTTGCGAAGCTATTTTTTCCAAATAAATACGCTAGTTACCTTGGGCATTTAATGTAGATTAAAATTGTCCTTTGCACTATATGATTTAAATAAATACTTTAGAAGATATGGCAGATTTAAAATTACGCGCAACTTCAACCGGTATTATCGAAACGCTTGGTCGGGCAGCTGCGTTTCGCCCTTTAGTAGGTAACGTACATACAGCCTACAGCATCGTATAGTAACAAAAAATGGAATTATCAGACGTGCAACCGTTGTTTGTTTGTTTGAATTGAATAGGCTTCGAAACTACTGGACCGATTTGGAAAACTCTTTCACCATTAGAATCCTACATTATCCCTGATGAACATAAGCTATAGAATATTTTCAAAAAAGATAGGGTTCCGTATGAAAACTTCGATAATGTGACCCAAGGTGTGAAAAAAATACCAAAAAACGCGTACGCTGCGGAAACTATTGACAATAGAGCACAGTGATGTACTACAGTTTTATAGAATAAATCAATGCCTACAAAAAAGTTCGGGATACCATACTCGTATGTCTAACTATTAAAGTAATGTCACTATAACTACTTTTTCAAGTTAAAATATGCAATAGTAACGCCGGTACTAACTAAGCCCCATTATTCGTACCTTGGTATTAATCCTTATCCAAATAAATCACTTCGTTTTCAAGGCTATATCAGTACCTGTAAATTACTTTTTGAGTTATTCAAATTGGACATCCCATTCAAAAGTTATCATGAGTGTAAGTAATAATTATCAAAATTGAAATTAAAATAAAACAGTCCTCTAAGTTACTTAATTGGTTTTATTTACAACAGAGAATAGATAGACACGTAAAATTTGGCTAATGGTTCCTGTATATTGTGTAAATGAGTGTAACATGAAGCCTATAGCCCTCAGCAGAGCATCAAAGAGTGTATGTACATACATACATAGGCCTACATTAAATCACGCCTGTTTCACAGATGGGTAGGCAGAGGCCATTTCTTACTTTTCAATTTCAAGAGTGTATGTGATCACCAGTGATCGGAATTAGGAGAGCCAAAATACGTACTCAGCGCTAAAGGACACAATATAGAGTGGTTACAACCGGGTAGAAAAATGTTTTTTTTCTTGAATACCGGGTATTCGGTATTTATCCAATGATATTTTATATTTAGATACGTTATGCTCACACTAAACGCATTCAAAACCCGTGACCAATTACTGACAGTTATCTAAACACTAATTCCGATAACTGGTGATCACGGAATATAAAAAACAAGGGAAGTGGCATGAGCTTCGCTTAGTATCAAACCTGTTGTCGCCAATACTCAAACTATTATAAAAACAACACGCCACCATGGAAAATGTTTTTGGTGCGGCTATCGTTTTTACATTCCAAAATAGCACAATATTTAAGGCATGCTTCTGGATTTATTTCCTTCTTTAGAAATATCGAAATATTGAAATAAGTGATCGCGGCAAAAGTATGGTAGGTTGCGCGGAACTCCGCATAACCTTGCCACACGTTACAGGCCCACTTAACACTTTTACTGTTTTTTTCTGTTCTGTGTATGTGATGGTGAGAAATCTATTACTTAAGTATCTAAACATTTAATTAAACTTAACCGAAACCATGCATCTCTTCTCTAAATAGTACAAATTAAAGTCGCTTCGCGCCTGTCTGCCTGTTTCTCCCCTAACTCCTTCTAAAACACGCAACGGATTATGATACGGTTTTCACTGTAATTTAGAGAATTTATTCTAGATGGTTTATATGTACATTTCATTCTAATTAAGTTTTAATATAGTTGAGAAAACTCAATGTTTTCCTACCGAGTCGTCAAAAATCGTTTTTCGGGCCCTTACATAGCTTTGCCTTTACATGGCCTTAACCTAAAACCTTAAGAGAAGTGTCAAAATAATGTACTGAAGAATTGTAGTTCTTTAAAAAAACCTAGAGAAAAGTCCGCGATGGCATAATGTCTATCTCCAAAGATTGACTCACAGTAACCATTTTTATGTTTATGATTTTATTTTAAAATTAGGGTATTAGCGAATCTATTCTGTCCGATTCAGTATTTAATAACCTTATCCAGATAAATACTTGGTTACCTTGGGCATTTAATGTAGATTAATATTGTCCCGTACAATATATTATTTAAATTAATACTTTAGAAGATATGGTAGATTCAAAATTACGCGTCACATAGATTAGAAAAAAAACAAATATAACAGTTTCGTTGTCTACACGTATGAAAACAGGCTCTTTGCAGAGTTGTTGCTCATAATAGGAAATGGACAGATGCCCTAACATAATAGGAGCATTAATCTTCAAAATGCCTTTGCGTTTTAGTAAAAGAATTAGTCGACAATGTTTATTCCGAAATTAATAATATTAATTTAATGACTAAGAGAGAGCTATTTTATCACCAACTAATGGTCAAGTAGGTATAGAAAATGGCTTAATTCTATCGAAGATCAATGCACCGACACACACATACTACTCTGTAGACACTGTGCTCGACCTGGAAGAGGCGGTCCATTTCCCAACGGAATTTCTCAATTCCTTGCAATCTTCTGGATCGCCCCACATAAATTGGTTTTGAATGAAGGGTGTCCTATTATTTTACTACGGAACCTTAATCCACCCAAATAACATCTTTAAAAACGTTCATAATAGAGTGCACAATACTGAAGTCTGGATGTGCGTCTTGAAAAGTCGTTTTAATTCCCCGGATTCCATAAATACCAGCGGATTTACCTTTCCAGTTAAACAACTGCAATGTCCCGTACAATTATCGTTTTCAATGACAAATTACAAGTCACAACAATACATTCAAAGTTGCGGGCTTAGACTTGATCGTTGAGAGATCAAATAAATGATTTTGAATTTTTGAATTTTGTTTTTGAATTTTGAGACTTTTCCATTGAATTATGTAGCCCTTTCGCGCGTCACTTCCAGGCAAAGTTTATTTGTATTGTGCAATGAAAAGTCCGCTGTAAACATTGATATAGAGAGATTCTATGATAACTTAATAAATTAATAATAATAATAACTGGCAGTCACGATTTCTAAAAACGTCATTAAATAAAACCTCTATACATATGCACCTATCTATAATTTGAAAAGTATATTATTCCAAATGAACTGGGATTATTTTAACTTATATTAACCGAAGCGAAGCGAGGGCGGGGCGCTGGTGGTGTCATAAAGAATAATTCATTCATCCATACATGAACCCCCAAAACATTACACTACTTTTTTTGGGCTGTCGTGTAAAAAGAAGATAAATAAGACAAATATTATAGTTAATATAGATTGTGTTTATTTTCTGGCTAAGCTTAATTATAAATACCAATACTGATGCTCGAGTCTCTCGCCTTTTTCTTGGATAACATTACGCAGTCTATGGAAAAATACGTTACATGCGGCACGCACCTCCTCATCTGGGGTCTCGTCCCATATTTCCATCTATTGATTATAGCTGTCCTGAAACTGAGACATTTAACCGTCGCCGTCGGAAAAATTATATCATGACCCGCGTGCCAAGCTGGCAAATCGCTGCATTTCTTCACCCTACCTGTTTTGTGAGCAGATGTCAACACGTGAACTTTCTGTTACTTATGGGCTTTGAGCGTTGTGTGGTGTTTGGGGCCAAGATCGTGTCACAAAATTTGACTTAAATTGCCGCGATATTTCGATATTGGTACTTGCTAATTTGTTAACACTCCGGGCCGGATTACGGCGGACTCATTCACGAACGGATTGGGCCTGATTTTATAAGATTTCTTTGAAACGTTTTATGGTCTGCGATATTTATTTATTTTATTTATTTATTTATTTATTTATTAGGCATACTTAGTAAAAAATTAAGATAGCAATAATCATAATATTGGCCCCAGGGCAACTAGTGGCGAGCTGCTGGTGAGCGGCGACACCACGGACCTAAGTGGCGCCCGAGGGTAGGGGTCATATTCCTCACCTCACGCTTGCCTTCACCGGCCGGCTGCGGTGTACAATGACGAGGAACAGATCCTCACCTCTGGCTTGCCTTTATTGACCGGTCACAATGAAGTCACAAAAGCTATATGCTCGAAGGGTGGCTGTGTTCCATAAGTGGCGAGTGGGAACCTTATGGTCGTTTAAAGTCCAGAAGCACCTCTCCGGCCTAAGCCCCTCTGGAACTGTTGCCTCCCTGCTATTATAAAAAGGCGGCTATTTCGGGAGGCCCATTCCATTGAGTTGGCGAGTCACGACCTACATTGGCAGGCAGGCGCCGTAGTTTCGTCAATCCATATCAGTTAACTCATAGAGCCTATTATTAAAGTTCCCATCCTTCATAAATAGTCTTACACTAACCGGTGGTTGTCCGTGGGAGACACGTGGGAGCATACTTCTATAGTTTTAACTAAGGGACAATCGCCGGTTGGTGTACCATCACTAAATTAAACTTGTCTAAAGAGTCTCTACGTGTTGGCTTCGGCTCCATGTACGCCTTCCAAAGGACTCCCATAGTCTCGTGATTGGTAAAATCGTAATATTATGAATCTAAATATTGATATTTAAATGTTTTAGGTTATACAGGGCGTCCCAAGACTATGGGACATGAAGGGAAAGTACCTTAAATATCGTAGATAGGATATTTTGCTGAAAGAAGACTTTATGTTATTTTTAAAAGTTAGTAATACTGCATTCAAAGATATTCTAAAAAATATTTGCTTCGTCTGGGAATCGAACCGACTTAAATGTGAAAAAAATCACCGGTATTGTTTATGATGCCAATCGAAATAATGAACAGGATATTTAGGACTTTTACTAAATTAACAGCATTTTGTCTTTTTTTTGATATGATATGGCTCAATTCTGTTTGTAATTCGCCCACATTGTCGTATTGCTTTTTGTACAGCAAATCTTTCACGTATCCCCAAAAGCAGTAATCTAACGGTGAAGTAATGCACGTGCACCTATAATAAGAAAAACGGTGCCAGTAAGTCGTTTATTAAGTGGGTTGGGTGGGTGGGGTTACTTGCGAATAATTAATGCTACCTATGGAATGACAATATCGCTATTTTTCGTACGTCGTCGTCGGTAATAAATAATTTTCTTGAAATTTGAATTAAACATTTTACGTTATTCCTTTCTTTTAAGACACTATGTTACTTAAGAAGATTTATTATTTTTTGTTCATTCTTTCGATTGGCATCATAAACAATACGGGTGATTTTTTTTCCACATTTAAGTCGGTTCGATTCCCAGACGAAGCAAATAATTTTAAGAATATCTTTGAATGCAGTATTACTAACTTTAAAAAATAACAAAGTCTTCTTTCAGCAAAATATTCTATCTACGATATTTAAGGTACTTTCCCTTCATGTCCCATAGTCTTGGGACGCCCTGTATACCTAGTATCTCGCATGGTCTAAAATTGGCTTTATACAATTTAACATCGTTCTTGCGATTCGCATCCATTGTTTTAAAATATACAAACCAGATGACATATTTAAATTGTACCAGGAGAGAAGATTGGAAATTAGGTACTCCACCAACAAGAGCAAAGCCCTAAAATTAAGAGAGAGAGATACCAGCTCATATTAATAATTAGCTGTACCCGTGCCCACTTGGTCGGGCAATAAACTTTTTTTTGGGTTAATAGTTTACCGGAGATGTCCATGTTGATCGGGTGAGAGAGTAACTACTTTGTCAGTCAGTTAAAATCTAATTTAATTACCATCACACACGCGTTTATATACAATGTTAACTTACTACAGTACTAAATAATGCGCACTAGATACACGTACAGATAATATCTAATCTAAATGCAATTCATCAATACTAGGCGGCTTTCTATTAGTAAAAGATTTTTTTAAATCGTTTCTGTAGATCCAGAGATTACCCCTTACAACGTCACAAACTTTACCTGTTTATAATATCATATAGCTTCCGCCCGCGACTTCGTCTACGTGGACTTCAGAATTTGATCTCACCAGGTTGAATAATATAAGTTTGTCCTATCCGAACAGAGAACGAAATATAGCGCTGTATAGGGAAAATCGCTTAACCACCCAGTGACTTTGACCATACCAAGGCAACACTTCGATGCATAGTGTCAAATCAGAGCTAGCGCCATCTAGTTCGTATATGGAGAACTAAAAGTGTGTTTCTCTGGTAATAGCTTTTGTCACATCAATGAATACAAACTGAAAGGATTACAGGATGACAACGTAAACAGAAATAAAGTTACTCGTCCATACAAAGTGGCGCTACCTTGTGAGCAAATTCACAGCTTTTAACGATTAATTTGATTTCCCGTAGGATTGAGATGTTTTTCCGGAATAAAACTATCCTGTCCACAGATCACAGAAACAAGGGAGATATGTTATGGGGGCGTGGTTTGTGACGCCTCGATATGGTCAAAATAGATATATCGGTACAAGGCGCGTAAAATGATTGTTTGTGGCGTGAAAGTGTGCAAAAATCGAGGTCCAAACGTTAATTTTAAGTCAAGGGGCATAGCATTTTTAAGCATTATTTCTATTTTTTAATGAATATTTAAGATTTGTATGGATTTCTGAGCGTAAGGATGTGGACGTGATTTCTATCGACTATCGACAAATGGCTTGTTCTACAGTGATCAATAGAATTAAATGTGTTAATAGTTCAGGTTATTTATCATCACTATCACACGCTTAAAACACAAGGAAACTAATTTAACATTCAGAATATTCAAGAACATATTCTGAATGACGTACAGTCAAGGACTTTAATTGTTATGCCACTATGGAACCCTGTCGCATAACGTTAATCATTCATTTAAGCGTAATTTCTGTCATGTGGTTTGACGCTGACATTATGACAGGGTTCCATAGTGGCATAACAATTAAAGTCCTTGACTGTACCTACGTAAATACTTACTAAAATCTGGATTCGGTTCAACTGTATTGCAGATTTAATCCATTGATTGGAATTTAGATAAAAATACAAATAATAGGTATAAAATAAATTGACCAACGACAAAGGCAAAGGGCTCGGTAGTGAGCTGTGCTTGCACATAGCGCTGATCGCCAGCCCGCGCGGACGCCCTGGGATAATAACTAAGAGATCATTGTTAAAAAAGGTTCAAGGCTGACTGGTTGCTGAGAAAAGGTTGACTGGTAGAAAATGCCCCAAAGTATTAAGTCTATCTTTCTGTTCTTTATTTGCAACATTTATAAAATAAAGTTTACGGAAACAAATACGACAAATTACTGGTTCGTCCCAAACCGAGATCTCGTGACGTGATACTCAAGTAAACCCATTTGCAGTTTAGACTTTTATGTACTAAATAATCAAGTAAAATCAACACATAAAAATCTTTAACAGCCCCAGCAAATTTATTCCCACGGGAACTGTTTATAATTCCGGGATAAAAAGTAGCCTACGTCACTCAGGGATAATGTAGCATTCTAATGGTGAAAGAATTTTTAAAATCGGTTCAGTAGTTTCCATACAAACTTTACCCCCCCCCTCCCATTTTACCCCTTTAGGGGGGAATTTTGTCCATTTCACCTACACAGATCATTTTTAATTGTAATCGAGAACTTATATACCTATTTTCATACTTCTAAGTCCAGAAATGAGAAAATTTCCATACAAACTTTACCTCCCCATTTTACATTTTTAGGGGGGAATTTTATGTGTGCGTGTGGATTGAGTGAGCACCATTCTGAAAAAAAAATACAGAATGGTGTTCATTTTGTAGAAGTTCTAAAACAGTTGTAAAACTAATCTCTGTATTTATAAAACCATAAAAAAAAATCTTCACGAGTAACATGCGCTCACTCAGTTCTCACAATCTACCAACGAAATCAGTGAATGTATTCATTTAACATATAATATTTATATACTAATATTTAGTAAAACCTATGCTAACTTACCTTTATAATTTGTAGATCACCTAGTAACGTATTTTAGGTTTTACAAATAATTTCTTATGCTCACTCAATCCACACACTTTCGAGAACCCGATTTCTGATGAAAAAACTGAAGATTTAATCTGCTATATATGTGTATAGATAAGTAAAATTCATATGGGACTTTGTAAAATACAAAACGAATACAAAACGAACCACTAACGTGGCAGGTTTTTGGATAATACATTTTTGTGAGTGCTCACTCAGTCCACATATTATAAGTACCTAAGTTAAAAATGTAAATATCTTAAGATTTGTAGTACCACAGAAAGTATAAATTTGTTCAACTTTTAGTTAAAAAAAAAACTAAATATCCACCATCTAATATTTTATATTCGTTGTCTGTTTATAAAGACATTCAATTGTAATTTTTCTAATGTAAATATATCAATTAGGTTGACCACACTTCTATACACCGTGCCCGGGACGTACCCGAAGGATTTAAACCATCGATTCTAGACCCTATTGGGAGTATATAATGTGGTATAACATGTAGTCCAATAACGCATAATTTCCGAGATTTTTGTTATTTAGAAAACAATTCCATAGTTAATTTAATTTGAACTCTGTCACCTTAACCTAAAGCATTAATTAAGTAGCAATATCATCAACGCACAACATAAATTAATTTAATCAATTTCTTAGTAAATAACGCTTTAGGTTAAGGTCACACAGTTCAAATTAAATTAACTATGGAATTGTTTTTTAAATAATAAAAATCTCGGAAATTATGCGATATTGGACTACATGTTTACCACATTATATACTCCAAACAGGGTCTAGAATCGATGGTTAAAATCCTTCGGGTACGCCCCGGGCACGGTGTACTTCCCGTCACGCATTTTTTCTTAATTTTCTTGGTCACGCCCTTAATGCCTAGTTATAAATATTTGCATTAATTGTTTTTTTACGAAAATTTATGGCCGTACTATTCACAAAATTGTATTTAGACAGTTATTATTATATATTATATTATAGGTACACTTGTCGCAATGCTAGCAATGAAATTAAGATAAATCTCATAAAAATATATCAATTTAATTAATGTGTGGCTGTATCGGTTAATTTCCTTAGCCTGAAAAGAAGAATTTTCTTTATTTTTGATATGTCTATAATATAGAAGTGTGGTCAACGTAATTGATATATTTACATTAGAAAATTACAATTGAATATCTTTATAAACAGACAACGAATATAAAATATTAGATGGTGGATATTTAGTAAATTTGTGACGTTATCTATGTAAAGGGACCTTATGGCGAATGGCGCTTACGCCGCACCGCGTCACGCGCCGTTGTAATTATATTTGCCTCGTGTGGTTGCCGAGTTAGAATAGTGCCACTCCATGTCTTCCCGCGGATGTCGTAAGAGACGACTAAGGGAATAAAGGCTTGTAGTACTGTTAGGCGATGGGCTTGCAACCTGTCACTAATACGCTGGTAAACATCTTAGCCTAATTGCGCAAATTGTGGTTATAGAATTATCAACAAGTTTTTAGAAATGTTTGTAATTCTGTAGCTCTGCCTACCCCATTCTGGGAATGAAGGCGTGAAATTATGTATGTATGTATTGAACTAATTTTATAGTTTCTGTGGTACTACAAATCTTAAGATATTTACATTTTTAACTTACTTATAATATGTGGACTGAGTGAGCACTCACAAAAATGTATTATACAAAAACCTGCCACGTTAGTGGTTCGTTTTGTATTTTACAAAGTCCCATATGAATTTTACTTATCTATACACATATATAGCAGTTTAAAATCTTCAGTTTTTTAATCAGCAATCGGGTTTTCGAAAGTGTGTGGATTGAGTGAGCATAAGAAATTATTTGTAAAACCTTAAATACGTTACTAAGGTCTGTTCATCCTTACTTATCTTATATAGTAATCAACTTTCTAACCTCAAAATGAACCTTTCTTGGCTAAAACAGCTGTTTTAAACAAAATAAAGCAATCACAGACAGTACATTGGCCAAGTAATGTCCAAAATGTTAACTCGGTTTACTTTATTTACGATAAACAAGCTGTTTTAGCCAAAAAAGGTTCAATTTGAGGTTAGAAAGTTGTTTACTATATAAGACAAGTAAGGATGAACAGAGCTTAGGTGATCTACAAATTATAAGGGTAAGTTAGAATAGGTTTTACTAAATATTAGTATATAAATATATATATGTTAAATGAATACATTCTCTGATTTCGTTGGTAGATTGTGAGAACTGAGTGAGCGCATGTTAAAGATTTTTTTTTATTATTTATGGTTGTACAAATACAGAGATTAGTTTTACAATTGTTTTAGGACTTTTACTAAATTAACAGCATTTTGTCTTTTTTTTTTTCAGAAGGGTGCTCACTCAATCCACACGCACACATTTTATTTAAGTAGGGAGAAATTATTTTCCTTTGCGAAATATAAATGTTACAAAATAAATTAAGCGTAATAAAACAAAATCATGAAAATTCGGAAATACAAAACCTATCACGCCTAACATTATCACTCCCGCCTACGCCTGCGAGCCAATCAATAGTAAAGTCTCCGGTAGACATCACTCCCTCCTGGCGGGATTGCGTCGTGGACTGTTTCTTTTACGTGGATCCATCTTCAACGAACGCTGCCGAAATTGAAACTTCTGCTGCTTACATTCCGTCTTGTCGCGATGCGTAGTGGTGCTGAAATATTACTGACCCGTGCTAGGGGTCTAATTATAATAACGTCACTCTAATCTCCCCTTTTGATGGCCCCATTTCTGTTTTTTCGGTGCAGTGAAGTGAATAAAATAAGAGTCTATGTTGACCATGGCGAGAATTCCAGATTCACTTCCCTTTCGTCCATATCGTCGTTTATAATAACTAACTAGTGCTATAGGCGATGAAATATAATAAATATATAAATGATCATTATGTGTTATTATTCATTTTGATACGTAGCTTTTATTTCCTGGGTGGGTCTTGAAAATGATAAGGCACAACGTCAACTCATCTCCTTGTGCTTTGTTCACTCATTTCTTTTAGGTAGAGCCCGCTTTACAGCGAGATGTAGCGGGAACCCCGCGAGCCACCATGTAATAAAAGGTGGTGTTTTGTCGTAAATAAACACTTTTAAATAGCAACTCTTCTTTTTATTGATTGGGTTTAAGAATACAATATGTGTGCTTAGCACCGTGGCTTAGCGGAGAGTCCCTACTATATTACACAAAACAAACCATTTGCTTTCGAATTTAAACAATTAAAAGCAAATTCTTACAGAAAGAGTACAATGCAATAAGGTCTATTTTAGGTGATAAAACCTTATTACATTGCAGTACCTAACCACCCACAGATATAAAAGCTTGACCGCTTCTTTACGTGTAGCAGTGTGAGTGTAATAATGCTCACTATTTTATTTCAGGAACCACAGAAACAAACATTAGAAGATTCGCTTATCAATTCGATTTAGATGATTCCCTAAAACAAACTCGTCTCGACGCAAGTGGGTACCGTGTACAATTTGTATTAAGTAATAAGCTAATAAGTAAGAATATGTTTTTAACAACTAAACTCGATTGCTTAAAACCATGCACGGAAGCAATTAATTGCCAGTAGCTTATTGTTTACTGTACTATCATCATCCACATAATTTCAGCCGAAAGACGTCCACTGATGAACTAAGAAAGGCCTGCCCCAAGAAATCCACGATGGTCGGATTTCGTCCACTTGCATTCATCGATTTACCACGATCTTTACTTTACCGTCGGTCTACATTGTAGGAAGCCTACCAACACTTTGCCTTCCGATACGGCACTCTACAAACCTACTGCTCCTGTCCTATGAGTAATATGCCCCGCCCACTTATTTTTACACCGTGTCCAATAAGTTCGCATACAGTTTCAAACTATCATTAAAACAATTTATTGATTTAGATATTCTTATACACCGAGGGCCCGAGGAAGCCGACAGATTTTAACAGCGTGTTCCTGAACTTATTTCGCGTTAAAAATGTATCAAGTTAGTTCCAATCAGACTAGTTTTTGAGATATATCTATATTTATAAACTTAAACCCGCCCGTGTGGTTGCCGGATTAGAATAGCGCCACTCCGTGTCCTTCCGTGGATGTCGTAAGAGGCGACTAAGGGAATAAAGGCTTGTAGTACTGTTAGGCGATGGGCTTGCAACCTGTCACTAATACACTGGTAAACATCTTAGCCTGATTGTGCAAAATGTGGTTACAGAATTATCAACAAGTTTTTAGAGTTGTTGGTAATTCTGTAGCTCTGCCTACCCCGCTCTGGGAACGAAGGCGTGAGTTTATGTATGTATGTATAAACTTAACTTGTTACGAAAACTCCGGCGCAACGAGCCTTTATAATTAC
Source organism: Acleris literana (assembly GCA_946894065.1). Classification (NCBI taxonomy): domain Eukaryota; kingdom Metazoa; phylum Arthropoda; class Insecta; order Lepidoptera; family Tortricidae; genus Acleris; species Acleris literana. Next base: position 79,784,731 of record OX335668.1, read on the forward strand.
GACGTTCCCGCTATTACGCCAATTACGTATTGGCCGATTCTTAACTAAATACACAAACGGTCGCAGGCGAAACTCACCCAAAGCACCCCAAAGGTACTTGAACAACTTATACAAACAGAGATTATAATCGACTGCGACATGTCCTGAACTTAAATGGGATACACAAAAAAAAACTGCTTGCTTTTACATTTTTATTCTAAAGAATAGCCTTTTCTAAGGATCTAATTTGAAGCATTTCATGATTAAAAGTGTTATTGTTATTTAAAATAATTTATCAAATAAAATTAACTTCGCCTACTTACTGTACAAAAATGACGGTTCTATTTAGAAAAATGGGTATACTTCGTCAAAGATTTAGAACGACGTTTTTTTACCATCTGTGATCTGTTTTTAAAGTCAAACGAACGAACGTCATTCAAACATAATGTAAACAAACAATTGCAATACAATACATTTATTATTTCCGAGTATTTTAAGCAATCGGCCATTGCTTATTTACCTAAACCTTAATTAATTCAGCACTTCCTGCATGACTTCCTGTTTCTAAAATAAGATTCACTGAACGCAGTCACATTAAACTCATTGATAGGAAATTCCATACTTCCAATCATGAGTTTCTACAATAAGGAGTGGTTCAGTAAAAATATGTTTTTAATTATTTTCTAATTATGAAGTAGTTTTTTTTGTAATTTGTAGATTTGGTACTATGAAGTAAAAAAACAATCATATTGAAATTTATCAGATTCTTTGAGTTTTCCCCATATTTATTGCAGGTACTTTATAACTTTTTGAACAACACAACTTGTCAATCTTCGCTTGCCGTTTTCTACAATGCCACAATTGAATTTCCATTTTCGCAACTTGTTTTAATGCTTTTAGGAATATCATCTTACGGATAATTTATACCAATAAACTGGATTTTACCTTGGGTAGTAAGGAAGTCTCTCCAATGTAACCTCTGACAGAGGTTTTTCTATGGGAGATAAATTTCTATAAAAATGGCAAAAATACAAATGTTGAAATTCCATGCAACTACCTCAAAATTAAGTCAAATCAAAAAAGTTAACTATTGTTCAAAAGAAATTTACTAAGGTATTAAGTAACTTTGTTTATGACCAACACGTCATAAATTCTCTCAAAGACGCTGTTCAAAAAGTTTAAGGTGAGATGTAATACAAAAGGCGAAAACTGGAAATGGCCCATTCATTTTTACGATTGTTATTTTTTAATTTATTGAATAGTATCTACAGATTACTATAACAAATGCACTGCTTAAAAATTACCACATAATAAAAAAAAACATATGTGCTACTTTTTTTCCGGACCTTAAATGTTGATGCCGTCGATTTGAACCTCTTGGAAAAAACCTCACCACACAAATTGTTAACATTCATCAGACAACTCAAAAGAGAAATGGTCTCATTAATATATTAATTTCATCATAAGAATTACAGTCAATTTGTAAACAAATAATTTTGACATGACAACAGCTGTCTCCGAACGTAGGTTTCAACTAGATATCTAAATTGTACTTATAAAATAAAATATTGGAGAGGTTTTATATGTTTTATGTAAAACCACAAAAGGGGTTGACATAGCGCAATTCGGACCGACATTAAGGGGTCAAATGAAGGTCATTTGAGTCATTTCTTAATTTTATTACAATTCAAAAAAAAATCAAAAATCAAAAACATTTATTGAATAATTACACGATAAACATAAAATGGGTTGGGAGCTCTTCTTTTAAGTTATATAAACCTGTGATAGAAGAGTCCCCTCTTTACTGTGGTTTGTTGGTTATTTAAAGATAAATGAATAATCGTAAAGCAACATTAGGTTTTTAACTAACAATAAGACAATCAACATTTTCAACATAAGTATAGCAATAGAGGATCTCTGTGTGTGTGTGTGTGTGTGTGTGTGTGTTTGTGTATGTGTGTGTGTGTGTGTGTTTGTATTGCGTACTTGGGAGTGCTAGTGTGTTCGATAGTTTTTGCGTGAGCTTATTTTAAAAGGCGACTGTGCATAAGAGTGTGTTTTGTTGTTTTAATCAATTTCTGTTATAATGCTAATTTACTAAAAGGTCTTCTGTTTGTTGATAGGTTTTAGTTTTTAGCCAGGTAGTTGTTTGTTTCTTACATTGCTTATATGACATAGTGTAAATATTTAATTTCCTATGAATTTTATTATATAGTTTAACTGATTGAGTACTGTACTGTTTAGAGGCAAAGACTGTTTTAGTCGTCGCTGTAGTGATTATGGAATGTGGGCTGCGTTTTTTAAGTTTTTTAGGGTCGATATTTATACCTCTGTGAGTCTTGAGTATACATTGCAGTATGTATAATTGTCTCACCGTCAGGACATCAGCTTCATGATAAAGTTGGTCAGTGCTAAACCGTTTTTTCTTATGCAGCATAATTTTTAATATGGCTCTTTGGGCACGTTCTATACTTATAAATTTAGTTTTATGTGTACCTCCCCAAATTGGTAAGCAATATAAAAGTATAGATTGAATAAGTGTAATGTATATATAGGTAATTAAGGATCTATCTGTTATATCACGTAAATATTTAAATATCCAAATTAATTTTCTTGCACGATTAGCGACTAATTCTAGTTGGGGATACCAAGAAAGGTTTTTGTCTACCATAATGCCTAAATATTTAGTCGATTTTACTTTATTCAGGTTAGGGCAGTTGCACGTGTCCGGACCCTGATTGTCACATAGATGTGCTGTTATTGTTAAACCTACGTCTGGTTGCATGGAATCTCGAATAGAGAATGGTATGTAGCAGGTTTTTGAAGTGTTTAGTGATAGCAAGTGCTGGTTTAGCCATTTGATTACTTCACCCAGGCCCTTCTCTGCAAATTGGTATACTTCTTCCCAAGTTTTACCGTGGAAGAGTAAAGCAGTGTCATCTGCATAAGAAAAAACTTTGCCATTGGTTAGATGGAGGTTAGTTAGATCGTTGATGTAGATTAAAAATAATGTAGGTCCCAGGACGCTACCTTGTGGGACACCGTATTCAGATGTTATTTCATCACTACTATAAATTTCACCGTCTAATTTGACTCTCTGTGTCCTATCTTTGAGGTAGTCAGTGATTAAATCAAGAAATGTAGATCTGATACCGATTTTTTGCAGTTTTTGAAGTATAATAGGGATAGAGACGGTATCGAAAGCTTTTTTTAGATCCAAGAAAATGCATAACGTTTTTTTCTTTGCATCAAGGTGTTCAGTAATATTCTTGGTTAAATCTAAAATAGCATCTTCTGTGCTTATACCTTTTCGAAACCCGTATTGTGATTTTGAGAGTAATTTGTACTTGTTTAAAAACTTTAACAATCTAGTATTTATTAATTTCTCTATTATTTTAGAAACTCCCGGAAGAATTGATATAGGTCTATAGTTGTTTATATCGGCTTTATCCCCACTCTTAAATATTGGAAGTATAATAGAGCGTTTGAGTGCTATGGGAAAAATGCCTTGTTGAAAGCATAGAATACTTAGGTATGTGATAATAGGAGTCAACAAATCATTAGCCATTTTTAAAAAAATTGTTGGAATTTTATCCCATCCTGCGGCGGAATCAGATTTTAGATTAGTTATTATTGAGCTTATTTCAAACAGTTCTGGTTCGATTAGACCAATTGAATTTACAATTGAAGGAACATTGTCAAGTTTGACCTTTTCAGGGGTTAAATTTTTAATTTTATCTTTAGCTAAGTTTCTACCTACATTATTAAAGTGTTTGTTTATGTATTCAGCGGATTTTAAGGGAGTGTTTCTTATATCATTGAGTTCTTTATTATTTGTTTTTTGTTTATTTAGATACGTTAGGTTTTTAATGCAGTTCCATAAAGTTTTATTGTTTGTTTTAGCATTATTAAGAAGTTCTCTTTCATATTGTTTTTTAACTTTTTTAATTAGATTATTGCAATAATTGCGATATCGGCGATAGGTAATTTTGAGTATTTCATTTGTATTATCAGTACGTAATTGTTTTTGTAATTTGTTTCTGTGTTTAATGCATTTTAAAATACCCGGTGTAATCCATGGCTTTAATATTTTTTTACTACAAGGTATTTTTACAGTCAAAGTATTTTCTTTTAAGCATTTTTGGATTATGTTTATTAATTCATTGCATAATATGTTAGGGTCTTGTATATTATATAAGTCAGAAATGTCCGTATCCGTTAGAGAAATGATTGCGTTGGAGTAATTGATTATAGTCTTAGTAGTTTTTGTCGAGACAGAAGTATTCGTTCTATGATAATAATAGATTAATATCATTTTATGGTCAGTTATAGTCGTGTCCAAGACGGCAACTGAAGTTGTAAACTTGGAAGTATCCAAATTGGTAAACACGTGGTCCAGGCAACTATTGACTCTGGTGTCAAATCGATGACCTGGTAATAGACTGTGCGTGGCCAACATATCTAGGTACAGATCCGAGTGTTTATCGTTGTTGCCATTAATTATATTTATGTTAATATCCCCTGTTATGGTGGTATTAATTTTTAGGTGCGGTGATTTAAGGTAATTATCTAAAGACCGGATAAATTTGTCGGGGTTCTTTTCTGATGGGGAGCGATAGATGCACACAAGTGTATTATTGGGTGTAGTAATTTCTAGACAAGATGCCCGGAATAGGGTGATTTCTTTAACGGAGTGTTTTATGGATTTTTTTATAAAAACAACGACACCATCGTTCTGATTCGTTTTTTTAGTAGAACAATAAGTTGAATAATCTGTCTTAATAGGGAGCCGTTTTTCCGGACTTAATCGACACTCTGTTAAAACAATAATGTCTATACTCTGGTTAAGCATTGCAAGGTTGACTTCCAAGTCGTCGATATTTGAGCTTTTATGGACACTGCGAATATTTTGAATTACTACGGAAAGGCTAGGATTATATGGGCAAAGATTTTTTTGAAGTTCGTCAATTGAGCATGATATAGAGTTCGAAGTGTGCAGTGAGTCTAATTCTTGAAGAAGGATGTTTTGGTTAGCCATAGAAATGTTTAAGGAGAGAAATGGGGATATTTAAGTATTTTACTAATTCTTTAATATGAAGTGATGGCCCTAAATAGTCATTTAAATTGATAGATATTTTAAGTGTTTTTGGATTGGATGTATATGTTTGTTTTGCCTTGTGAAGACCATTGATAGTTGTGTATAGTGCACAATATTTTTTCAGAGACACTGTTAATGAATACATTGACAAAATATATGTAAAAAGATTTGTAAAAGTTAGTAACACGCAAGAAACCATAGGTACTAAGTATCCCATGAACTGCACTAAGGTTTTGCCTTGGAGCTTTATTGGATGTAGTCATTGTTTCCTTAGTTGCTGAATTTGTGCTGCACTAGTAATCGTGATGATTGGAGAGTTGTCATCATAACGTAAGTAGACTTTTCCATAGCTGGTCCAGCAATATTTATATTTATTCATCGTTTTGAAATCCCTAGCTAGAAAATGTAGCCTTGAAGCCGTTGGCGTAAGATTTTCCGATATAAAGATTGGGGTATCGCTGTGGGCATTCAGTCCCAACATGTTTGCATTTAGTTTGTTCGTTTTGTTTTGATAATTAAATGTTTTAGCTGCCTGAAGGATGTTCGTTTTTGTAAATGTGTTGCATAGCTCAACGATAATCGTACTTTTTTCGGTTTTTTGTTTTCTTATTTTTATTATGTCTTTCACTTCCAGGTTTTCTAATTTAACTTTTAGATTAGTGCATAACTTGGAGACCATTTGCATCAGGACTTTTTTATTCTCGTCGCCCTTTAGGGGTACATTTTTGATTTCCAAATTACACTTCCTTTCTAGTCTTTGTAATTCTTCGAATTTATTTTCCATTAATATTATTTGTTCTTTATCTTTTTTCGCCTCAATTTCCATAAGCTCTATTTTTGCTTTAAGTTGTGCGTTCTCTTCAGAAAGGTGTGTTAATGCGGCCTGCACGCTGCTGCTTGTGTGATGAATTTCATTCAAAGTTACCATCATTGTGTTGATTTGAGAATTTTGTTTATCGGCCATATTAGTAATAAGCTCTTTCATTTCTTTTTTCAAATCCATGGTTATGTCCATAACCTGTGCTATGCTTAGGCTATCGCTGCTTCTTTTCCTTTTATTTCTAGCAAAGGAAACATTTGATTCTGATGAATCGTTTATTACAAGCATATCGGGAACGGAACTTGATTTTTCCGGCGTACGCATCATTGTCGTTACAGGCTAGTATTTATATGCGTAGTGTAATCGTTAAGATGTTGTTTTGGTTTGCGATTGATATTTGCAGAGCAAGCAAAATGGCAAACAATAGCAAACACAAGCGACCGGCGACGTCTTGAACGCAGCTAGTAATCTTAGTAGCAGTTATTATTATAATAATTGTAGTAGACGATAAGCTGCTCTGCGTGTGAGCGGGATAGCAATTATGTCAACTGTCTCTTTTTTGCGTCGCTTCCGACGTTCGCGGCAAATATCAGCGGTGCCAGAAAAGGATAGCAATTAAAATACCTTGTTTAACAAGTGCAGATATTGGAGTTTCCATGCGAGTTTGAACCTTATTGTTGCCCGTCGGTGCACACGTCCGCTCTCGTTCAGACCACAGAAGAAAGAGGAACAAACAACAATTAATTCATTGTAAATTATTTTTTAATCTTACTGCAGAGATCGATTCGAGAAGCCTATTCCTCGAAATGGTTTTGAAATGTTCATACATTGTTAAAAATGGGTGTATCCCAATTGCGCTTCATTTAAAATTCTCATGAGTGTCTTTTATCAATGAATATGACAAGACAGTATGCGTCCATCGTTGTCACTGTTTTTACATGTCAATGAGTGGAAGAAAGGGACGGAGGCCTTTCCCGAGTAGGGACGTTTCAGAGTTTTATCAAAACATAACGGAAAATGAAAATACATACTTAACATCTTTTGATGAAAATCAACATGAAAAGCCGGACAATTTAAGACTGAGTATAACCTGCAAGTTCTTAAGTTACCCATGGCATAGTATAAATAGAAAAGTAGCTCGACGCCGGCCCTTTAGGAGATTCTGATACCTATTGCCGCTCGGGCGTCAGGGTTGTCGAAATATGTTTTTCAATCTTAGTCACCTACTCGGCCATACTTTGATCTATGATTTATAATCATATTAATTTTCATAAATTACACAAACCTAAAGTAAGTATAAATATTGTTAGGTAAGTACCAAATTTAAATTATTTTACTTACATACCTTTTTAACTGTTGACACTAAATAATATGTTTATAGGTAATAATAATGTACAGAAAGTTAAATAAATATCTGAATAATAATATCACGGGAAAATCTCACACAAATTTACCTAGGTAGTCCCAAACTAGGTTCTAAGGGTGTACTTTGGGCACAGAATAAGTAATAGTACAAGTAGTGCTTTGGGTACTAGGCAACGATAAACATACCTATGTAGTGAAAAAATTATATTATATAGGTACATACATATAAAACACCCAAGACTCAGAAACAAATACCTACTCGTACTCATCACACGAATATTTGCCCTGACCGGGAATCAAATCCACGACCGCTAGCTTCGTAGGTAGGGTCACTAGTCACTACTTAGTCACTACGAACTACCTAGGCCACCCACGTCGTCAGATGTTACATGTTACCTGTCACGTCACACTCAATAATTTAAATTACCTACTTAATACGTATTTCACCTAGGTATACTATAGGCAGGCCGGTCCGAAATACCTAATTAATTACTTAGGTATTTGCATTAATCACTTGCATTTTTTATTAAATCTGGATATAGTTGTAACTACCTAAGCTAGGTTTAGGCACAGTTTAGGCGTTTTGAAACGAATGAGTATGTCACGCTGACAATAAAATAGATTTAACAAAAGCTGCAAGTTGGCTATAACTATAAATATCAAAACCGCATTCTTCATAACATAAACTCTAAATAGATACCTATGTAGGATAGCTTCGGATTTTGTATAGGTACTTTTTTTTAGACATCCGTATACAGAACAATATTTACGACTTTTCGGCGAAGACATTGTCGCTCGATAGGCAATTACGCGCACTACAACCTAACGTGACCGAACGCAATGACGCCGCGGCCCTGACTAAGTTACCTTGTAATATCTTGAGATTTCGTTTCGTATTGGTTCGCCCCGCCACAAGCCCCGCCCACAGCCGCAAGCCGCGCGATGTACCTTTGTTTGAAGACGATCTACTGTTCTCTATACTGTGCCCATGGTGACTTAATTTTTTTGAGATTATCGTAGTGAAAGCATAAAATTCTTATGTTCAGAAAAGGATGGAAAAGAATAAAACCTTTGTAATTATCTATGCTTTTTAAGCAAATATTTTTCTTACTCATGTCAGAGTTTATCTTCCTTTTACTTAACTCCTTTATCAATACAAGTAAGAAAGGGACAAATTACTCACATTTATAACTTTTAAAGGGATCTCCCGTAAACAAATGCTAATTACAAGAAAAGCGTTGCCAGCTCGTCCTTAGGATTTGTTTCCTGGAGAAGCGAAAATATTCCATTTAACTTGTATGAAAAAAAAAAAAGTTATAAAAGCCGAATTGGACCTATGTTAGTATAATATTTGAAACTCCATATAACCTCAAGAATGCGCTGTTACAATCTGCCGGGTTCCTCGGGCCCAACGAGTGTACAATATTGATAACAAAAGTTTTGGGATTACTCCACCTTTAACCTTCATCACCAGGTTCAAACGTTTTTCGAATCCGTCGCACGCGGCACGCACTACCTTCATCGGCTTTTCGTCCCAAATTTGTACCTACAACATTTTTTTTAAATGCTCCAAATTCTTAATTTTATAGTAATTAAGTTTTGAGAGCATGTACTTGGGGGCCATTAATTTTATGAGATTTAGGTTATATCTTAATTTAACCCTTAATTTGACAATGTCACAGCGAACATACCATAATGATGACTTTTTAACCGACTTCAAAAAAGGAGGAGGTTATACGTTCCACTGTATGTTTTTTTTTTTATGTATGTTCACCGATTACTCCGTCAATCCAGGACCGATTAAAAAAAAAAAATTGATTTTATAGAGTATACTTCCGAGGTGGTCCCATTGTCACCAAATCTGTATCTGATGAGAGGATCAGTGAGGAATTGAAAGAACTCCTCAAATATTGTAGGCAAACATATAGCGATTTTAGTATTTTTAGTAACAAGTTCAGCATTTGCATTCAGAAAGTATCATTTGGTGTAGTGTAACTGATGATGACGACCACAGATGGCCACCGGAACTCCTCAATGGTACCGATTTCAAGGGTGGCGTTAAGATATCTCGATTAAGATAGTTGAGCGACTACCTTCAACGAATAATATTTACTTGTTGAAATATGACTATGACTTTCCCGCGGCGTTGCTTACGGCGCGCTTGATATAAGTTAAAGTTTCATTTCAACTAAGAAGTGGGACTACGTAACAGCGTATTATGATCACTAAAAAGTTTAAAATAAAATAAATGTTTTAAAAAACAAAAAACCGCCATTATTATTTTTTGATTGGATTGTGTTTTTATTTTTTGCTGATTCAAAATCAAAAAGGGTTTGTATTCCCGAACTTTTTTATTTATGCCTGATTAAGGGTTAATTGCGACATATGTATTACTATCTAAATACAAATTTACGATTAATACGGGCGTGCATTTACGTAAAAAAAATAACGCAAATATTTTTAATAACTTGGCATTAAGGCTCAGGCCATAGTCGAGTGTCACAAAGTTGAAAAAATAATAATAATACGAACAATTTGTTGAAACTAACTAAATTTGTTGTTGCGGATTAATATTCAATAAGTTATAATGTCTTCGAGTAGTGATACTGACGATCAAATAATGATTTCGCCTGAGACTTTAATGGAAAGAGGTGCGAAAAATGTAATTGAGCAGATATTGCCGACTAAATCGGAGAAAATCTATCTCAGCACATACGAAAGTAAAAAAAAGGAAACACGTTTGCGGAGTGAGTTTTTTTAAGCTATATTGACGAACTGTCAAAGAAATTACAGCCTCCAACCCTCTGGGTCATTTATTAAATGCTAAAATCTACCGGGCAGTTGAAACATGACGTGAATATAAAAACCTGATTTTTCTAAGCTAACAGCTTTTCTAAAGACACTTTCCAGCGGATACAAAGCTAAAAATCTAAAGTTCTCCCAGCAAGCCAGGTGGAAACATTGTTACATAACGCTCCCGACGAAAAATATTTGGCCACCAAAGTACGTATTCCTTTGTTGTATTAAAATGCTGCACATATTATTTGATTGTTTGAAAACGTGTACATTTTTATTTATCATCAATATTTTTGTTGTAATATTACCGTGAAGGATGTGAAGACAGATAGATACCCAATTACAAGCAATAAACCTGCCCAATACTAAAACTAATATAGAAAGGTCGTTTGTGGTAAAAGGAGAGTATTTAAATATAGTAAGAAAATACCAAGCCTTACACGGCCATCGGCCGGAACAAGTTTGCAGCAATGCCCAAAGAAATAGCGTTTTTTTTAAACTTGGAAAATCCTGAAAGCTATACTGGGCATTGCTTCAGGAGGACATCGGCCACCCTTTTAGCTGATTCAGGAGCTAACATTAAAACCTTAAAACGGCACGGAGGCTGGAAGTCCGATCAGGTTGCAGAGGGCTATATAGAGAACTCTATAGAAAATAAATGCAAGATATCAGACTGTATTACAGAGGCCATAAATTTGGCCCCGAATGAGCCAGTTCCTTCCACATCCAGGCACTGCAAGATAAAATCAAATATTTGACCGATGGATGAAGATAGTGTAACTTTAGAGCGACCTCCATCTCTATCTGATAATTACCTGTTAACGATTACGTCGTCACTAACGAATACTGTAAAAATGCAAGGAATGAACATTACATTACATTACACATTCAAAATTGTTCGAACTTTACTTTTAATTACAATTAATTTTACATTTTTATGCGTGAAAGTAACATTTTAATTATACATTATAAAAATTACCTAATTAAATTTTCTTGATATGCTTAATCCTTGTTTTATTTCCTTACAATCGAAGTGAAAAGCAGAGTGTAAAACTCGAGCGTAAAACCCATTTTATGCTCTTGTTGTGCAATCTACTATTTGACACATATTATACCTTTTTATAATCTCTAAAGTTTCATTATCTTAACACAAAAACAATGTGGAGACCGGATGATTGCTGCTTTTAGTAATGAATCACCTTCAAAGACGACAATATACAGGTGGTATTCAGAATTTCAACGTGGCCATGTGTTCCTCACGGACGACATGCGTGAGGGTCGACCCAAATCGGCAGTCAGGCAAGAAAACGTCGATGTTGTGCGTCAGCTGATAAAGGAAGACCGACATGTGTCATATCGGGAGATTCATGAGTGTTATTGCCATTTATTTTTAATATCTTTCTCTGAAACAGCTGGATCACAGTTTTTATGCAATTCTGCTTTTACTATAACCCAATACCGCTCAATAGGTCGTGATTGGGCGCAGTTGGGTGGGTTCATTTCCTTCGGCACACGTTGTATGTTGTTCGAGGTTAGACACTCTTAAGTAGCGATGGCATAATGTGCAGTACCTAGCTAAATCAGGCCAAAACAACAAATTTCCTTCGTGTTGTCTTATAAATAGTAACAACAAACCATTTATACGTTTTTGGACATAAATATCTGCATTTATGGTCCCTTTAGTAATAAATGATCTGGTGCGTTTCCCACAGGTACATATTGCCTGCCAGATCAAATATGTCTCACCAAACTTTTCCATAAGAATTTATTTATTCTGATTGCTTATATTCTCTTTATTCTCTGTTAGTGCGTTCTGTTAGGGTCAAAAAAGGCCGGAATAATTCACTTTGTGATACCAGCACCAAATTTTATTATGTTGTTAAACATGTTACGAGTATTCTATCTTAAAATCCGTCAGGACCCCATCTGTAAATTACCTGGATCCGGAGATATGACGTCATCAAAATGGCGGAAGCTGTATTTTTAAAATTGCGAATAATTCTAATTCTATGAATCCTGTATACATGCGTAGGGTGTCAAATGAAAGGTAATTAAGTGTTCTATATTGCTTTAATACACAACATTAGCTGAGTAGAACAGTTACGGAAATAAATTTAATTATTCTAAAAATGTAATCTATAAAAACTCACTATTTTCGATTACAGCCTCGGAATTATACAATATATACTAAAATTATGTATAGCAGACAACGAAAAATTTATCAGCTATCCAATAAAAAAACCCGTACTCGATCGGATGAAAAAATGTCTTAGTTACGCCGTTATTAGTAAGGCGCTCCCTCTAGTCCACACGGGTGTAGGGTGTTAGTTTCAAGTAATTTCAAGAGAGGAAGGAGACGGGTGAATCACATAATTGTGACAATTCATATATAATAGTTTAAACATGACACTAAATAGTCAAGGTACTAAAGGGAACAATAAAATAAAGTACAACAATAGTCCAATTTTGCTCATTACATTATTGTAAAATATGATAGCTCGCGCTAATGCTAGGTTTACAATTATTGTACGGACAAAAATCATTTGCTGTAAAGTCTAGCTATAGCTATAGCTATCGTATTTATAAAATAATGTTGAGGAAAATTAGACTATTTTTGCAAGTTAGGACCATAGTTATATGGTTTTACGGTATTTTGAGTTTGCACAAAAGGCAGCTTACATTTATTGAGTAATTTCACATTATATACATAGTTACATAAAAAAAACTGTTTATTTCTTACAAAAACCAAAGATTTTATCAGTTTATTCACAAAAATGCTACTGTTTCTTAAAAATACGTTTTTAAGATTGTTTTTTTTAAGTATGTAACGTTTTATTAAGTAATTTAAATAATCATTATCTCTTGAGCATGATCCCTCACAAGCACAAAGGAGGGTGCAGCTAAAATCGTTTTTCATATACCGATATCTCGTGCACAATTCTTTACATTTACAAGCTTCTTAGCTTGCAACTGTTGCTGGCGTCAAGAATAGTTTTCCATCAGGAGTGTACAGCAGCCCGTGCGCGTTCCTTTTACTTTTCCAACCCCAGTTGCAAAGGTCTATTTTTAGCCGTGTGGGAGTCAATTGGTCCATTAGTCTGTAAAATTGCTCTTTTCAGGTGTTGTAGAATGCATCTTGCGTCGGCGGCATATTTTCTATTTTCTGTTCCTTTTCGTGAACAGGACTCGTTTTGTTGTGTTTACGCTGGCAGAGTCACTGGTGGGTTTTTACATGTGAAATACAAACTTTTCGATCATTCTGAATTCTTCGCTAGTTTGAGACGGTTCTTCTCCATGACAGTAACTTTCAAAAGCTGCGTCTACATCTCTCAACAGCAACCAAGTTTGCCATGCGCTTTTCTTTCAAAAACAAGACTGATTACTATACTACGCGCATGATTTTGGGTGCATATGGGAAGAAGATTTAGCGCATTTTGATAGGTCGTTACTGTAACACTCTTTGTATGCTAGACGAGCTACATCGTAAAGCCATAGTCTAGATACATAAAGTAAGCGAAAACAGTACTTAGTTTTGAACGTTAAGGTCCAATGCCTTTGCAGGAATGCACGTTTTGATCTGCGATGACATCGAGACGAAGAGGACGCTAAGACAGCTCACTCAAAGGACCCATTTCTAAGAGTCAAACTCCTTACAAAGGAGGACAAAGTGTTGAATATTAAGAACGCAACCTTCTTATTAGGCTTACTGTTTGTTGACTTCAATACAAAGAATACGTTTGTGCTTTACGTTCACGTTTTATTTCAACTCTTAAGTATTATCTTCCAATTTTATCATGGTAGCAGAGCGTGGTTGATAACCGCTATATATACTCTATAGTCCGGAAATATAAACGCAGTGAGAACAAGAAAATTCGGCCGGCGTAAATTTGTGTTCGGTTATAAATACGATTTGAACTTGACGTATAAATTTTCTGGAACGGCAGTGGAGTATTCTGAAATATGTTTATCGAAATATTTTTACCACGCGAAAATGTCTTCAACCCACAACAGCCACAACAGTTTTCATATTGATCGCCTTGTCGGAAGAGAAAACTATGCAGTTGGAAATTTGACGTTCAAGCATTTTTTGAGCTTGAAGAATTGTGGGATTGCATCATTGGTAAAAATACTGACACGAAGAAGGAAACAAAAGCTAAGTCAAAGCTCATATTACTGCTAGATCCGATCAACTATGTTCGTGTGCAGAGCGCAACTACATGCAAGGAAGTCTGGGATAATTTGGAGCAGGCATTTGATGATAGCGGATTATACAGAAGAGTTGCTTTATTGAGAGATCTCATAACAACTACTTTGGATTCCTCTAAAAGTGTGGATGACTATGTAAATATAATAATTTCTACCGCTCACAAGCTCCGGAATATTAAGTTCAATATCGACGATGAATGGCTTGGAACGCTGATGTTGGCTGGCTTACCTGAAGCTTATAAACCAATTATTATGAGATTAGAGAGTTCAAGCATCAAAATCAGCGCAGATTCCATCAAAACAAAACTCCTGCAGGAAGTTCAATGCTCAGAAAGCACTGCGTTCTTCCCGAGGAATAAAGCCGCTAATGGAAGTCATAACACCACAAAGGTCAATAAAGGACCCCGATGTTTTAAATATAATAAGCACGGGCATTTTGCGAAAAATTGCCGTGCTCCGAATAAGAAGAACTCTGAAAAAGTTGAAGATAGTAAAGGTTTTGTTGCAGCATTTTCAGCTTCTTCACAGACCATGCAACAAAATAAAAAAATATTAAGAGTAGAGATGTGGTATTCTTAGAAAATGTTCAGAAATGTGACAATAACATTTATATACCGTGTGCATCCGACAGCAGTTCAACAACAGTACAGCCACCTGAAGAACCCTACAAGGAAGAAGTAGAGACAGAGAGCAACGTCGAACAATCCTCAGGCGATGACTATTTCTCTGGTGACAATGATGACCCTTCCTACGTACCAGATGAATCGATCGAGCTTGATATACCAGCGCCTACTATAAACTTACGTCCGCGTAAAGATGTTCAGTATGAAGAGAAGGATGAACATGATTTAAGTTATTTTTGTCCGATACTTGATCTAAACGATCCTCAGACCTGTGGATGAAGCCCTCTCATGTACTCAAGTTGACCAGTGGAAGAAAGCCATGCAGGAAGAATACGAGTCTATGATTAAAAATGAAACATGGTATCTGGTGGATTTGCCTGCGGGTAAAAAGGTTTTGCCATGCAAGTGGGTGTTTAAAACTAAAACAAATGAGAAGGGAGAGGTCGTTCGTTTTAAGGCATGATTAGTCATCAAAGGATATGCTCAGAAAAAGGGTACTGATTATGATGAGGTATACGCTCCTGTGGTACGACATACATCAGTCCGGTACTTGATTGCACTAGCTGCCAAAGTTGATTTAGAAATATCCCAGATGGATGCTACAAGTGCATTTCTTCAAGGTGATATTGACATTGAGATATATATGTCACAACCCGATCACTACAAAGAATACTCAAGTGTGTCACTTGCATAAATCAATCTATGGGCTCAAGCAGGCTAGCCGGCAATGGAACCTGAAATTCAATGACACTTTACTTAGAATTGAACTGGCGAGATCAAAGATTGATCCATGTGTTTATTATTTAGTCAATGATTCAATAATGATATTTATTGCAGTGTGGTGGATTCATCCGAACGTTTCTTCATGGGAGGATGCAGGTGGTTTCTGTTGACGGGGGTAGCACGATGTCTGAGGAGAGGGCACTGGGTGACTGTTCTGTTCCCCAGGGATCTTCAAAGGGAAATATCTTGTTTCTGGTAATGGTGAAGTGGTGGAGGTAGAGGTTCATAGATGAAATTTGGAGTAGGTATAGTGTCTTGTAGAAACCGCTACTTAGTTTGGTAGTGACATAACAAAAAATAATATTTCTAGGTTCGGCACTCCCTATCAACATGTGACTGTTGATAAAATAAAAAATTCGCTATAAATCATCGTGCGGAATATATTTCGACAGTTCTTTTAATACACAACTTCAACTTCTACCGCCAATTTTCAACCGCCATTTACAGAGATAGTTTTTCCAAAATCCCCGTAAGCAATTTAGTAGCCCTAACAGGTTGACACCTATTTACACGTTTCTCACCTAAACAATAACCGAAGTCGCTTATTTACTAACTTCGCTAGACGTAAAATCGTATTTCCTATTAATAAGTAGTAGCCTGAATACTAATTTTCACATTTCACGCTTTAAAATTGACCAAAGTCCGAAACTTCTACCTCTACTTTTACAACCTTTGGGGGGGGATATCCCAGAAGTTCCATAATTTTAGTTCCATATGGAACAATCGGTACATATGTAAATGTCAAAAAAGTGATCCCAATAGTTCCATATAGAACTACATACTTGGTTTTGTTTTTATTTTAGTTTTAAATCAGTGTTGCAAAATCATTGAAAACGCTACGGTTGGCACTGCACATTTATTTTTAACATGTGCTTAGGTATATTTAACCACCTTATTGATGCAACTTTTTTAACTTTGTTAACTGAAGTATGTAGGTAATCAATGTGAAGAAGTGGCCAATTATGTAAAATAAAAATATATATACAAAGGTCGTACTTAGCAGAGGTAGACATTTAATATAAATATGTACCAATAGTTCCATATGGTACTTCTGGGACATTTCCTTCAAAATGAATATCCCGGTAGATCCATATGGAACTAGAAAATATGGAACTTCTGGGATATCCCCCTTTGGGGTAGATTTTCCTAAATCGCCGAAAGTATTTTTTTTTATAAAAACAGTAGTCTCACCACATTCAAAAATGTCCAAAATGCCATACAAACTTCTAGCGCCAATTTACCTCTAAGTTTTCCAAAATCGCTAAAAGCAATATATTTAATTCATATACATTAGCCACGTTTCTCACTTCAAAAATATATATGTTCCATACAATTTTCTACCCCTCATTTTACCTCCTAAGAGGTAGTATTTTCTGAATCACCGAAAGTAATATTTTTTGTATGTATTTTTTGTGTGTTTTGTTGTTTGTACGTAGATTATATTTGCAATGAAGAGCATTTCTACCAAATTTCAAGTAAAATTTACCATAAAAGTAATCCCCACAAAAACATTGCAACTACTTTCCATCCCCCCAGGGGTTGAATTTTAGTAATCGCTGAAATACGTATCACATTATATTCTTTGAAGAGCTATTCTACCAAGTTTTAAGTAAATTTGATCATAAAAAAATATTTATTCTTTGCAAACTCCCTTTCATCCCTCTAGGGGTTGAATTTTAGTTATCTCTGAAATACGTGTCTCGATACTAACATTGAGGAGCATTTCTACCAAGTTTCAAGTAAATTTGATCATGAAAATATTTTTTGCCACACAAACTTAGCAACCCCCTTTCAAGGGCTAGGGGTTGAATTTTAGTAAAAAAGAAAATACTGCCCAAGTTTTATATTTCTAGCATTAGTAGTTTTGGCTGGGCGATGATGATTCACCCGGGACATCGCCTTTTATATATATATAGATTTTAAATTCGAAACAATACGCAGTAGGAGTACTTCTTGACATGACAAAAGCCTATGATAAAGTGCAATACAAAATATTATTAAATAACATATACGGCATAGGAATCCGCGGTACAGCTCATGAATGGCTGACGTCTTACCTGAAAGATAGAAAGCAAGTTGTAGAGATAGAACACTCCAATTTCGAAACCGGTGATATCACACAAGTGAAATCTGATACAAAGACTCTATACGCTTCAGTACCGCAGGGAAGTGTAATTGGCTGTCTGCTTTTTCTAATTTATATCAACGATCTCCCGAAAACTCTTAATGAAACTTGCGTGTTATTTGCTGATGATGTTTCACTTATCACTCAATCAAAATGCTTCAAATTTAAATGGAAAACTTAATTCTATTCTAATTACTATTATGGAAATTAACTTTCGTAAAACAAAAATAATGACATTCCGTCTCTACCAAAAAGCACATTTACCTGTAGACTATACATTTAAAAACACTAATTTAGAAATTGTAAGCAGCTTCACCCTGTTAGGAACAGACATAGAGAGCAATATTACCTGGAAATTCCACATCAAAACTTGCGTCCAAACATGGTCCAAACTATCAAGATTTCTATACGCACTACTTGAAATAAAAAGAACTACAAACCTGCAAACAGCTCTCACCACGTACTACGCTTATGCGTACGCGAGGCTCAGTTACGGTGTCACGCTGTGGGGGAACAGCTCTGACGCGTCCACCCTGTTCACCCTCCAGAACAAAATGGTATGAACGCTGGTCAATATACAACAAACTGACAGCTGCAAACCCTATTTCATAAAATATAGATTACTAACCTTGCCTTCTATATATATTTTAAAATGCTGCAAATTTGTTCGCCAACACCCCCAATTCTACACAAGGCGAGGAGATCTGCCCTCAACATGTCCAATCCGTCATAAGAACATGCTTATCGCCCCACCCCATAAACTCAAATTATTATCCTCTGGCCCTTTATGTATGTCTATTAAAATATATAATAAAATACCTGAAACACTAAAACAAGAATCCAGCCACATAGCGTTTACGAAGAAACTTAAAGAACTGCTGATATCAAAATCTTACTACATTAATGAATTCATAAATGAAAATCAATAGTACAGTAAGTTGTCCTCTCCCATCTTTTGCGGTGCCCATAAGGGTTCATAATTAGCTATTCTAGTGTTAACTTCTAAGCTAGCAAGTAAGATCTATGTAACATTATGATTGCAATAAATGATTGAGTATTGAGTACGGATTGAGGATTAACCGGAGCAAGACCAAAATATTAGGGATCTCCGGGACTGAACGTAGCATAAAGGAGTCATGCCTAAGCAAACTGAATGTTCGGATCGGACCCACCTCTCGGTAATATGGAGAACTCTTTCCTTCTTCGGCCACGTGGCTCGTCGGGAGCCCAAGAACTTTGAGAAATATACTAGTTGGCCGCGTGCAGGGAACAAGAAACAGAGGGCGGGCACCAACCCGCTAGACTGATTTCTTACTGGAATTCCTTAAGCCATGGGGAAACGACCAAGAAGAAGAAAAACATACACTCCCTTTTGTGCTTACTTCAAATACTTACTTTTATTGACGTCCTAGACATAAAATGTATCGACGAATTTAAATTCACAAATCCACAATCGATTATTGTATTTTTTTTTATATCCATTCTATTACTCTCGTTACTGCTGTTATTTGTAGTTTTATAAAATTACAGTTTTGTGATTCCCCGTCTCCTTTCTCACTTGAAACTAACACCCTAGCACTGTACACCCGTGTGGACTAGAGGGAGCGCCTTACTAATAGCGGCGTAGCTAAGACATTTTTCATCCGACCCTGTGCGGGTTTTTTTTATTAGATAGCTGATAAATGTTTCGTTATGTCTGCCATACATAATTTTAGTATATAAGTAGTTTATACTTCCGAGGCTGTAAACGAATATAGTGGGTTTTTATAGATTACATTTTTATATAATTAAAAATATTTCCGTAACTGTTCTACTAAGCTAATGTTGTGTATTAAAGGAATATATATATTTTAATTCCCCTTAATTTGATACCCTACACATATTATAGGGTTCATAGAATCAGAATTATTTGCAATTTTCAAAATACAGCGGCCGCCATTTTGATGACGTCATATCTCCGGATCCAGGTACTTTACAGGTGGGGTCCCGACGGTTTTAAGATAGAATAACATGTTTAACAACATACTAAAATTTGGTGCTGGTATCACAAAGTGAACTGTTTCCCCTAACCGAAGGCACTATGTTGTGTAGAACTGATCACCTGGAAGCGTTGAAAAATCTTTTTTGACATATGTCTTATCGTCCAAAAGAACGCATGTTCCATTCAAATTAGGATAAATATATTTTTAAAAATGTATGGAAATTTCCAAACCATTTCCAGGAATAGGCTTCTCGAACTAATCTCTGTAGTTACATTTAAAATGTATGTCACAGTGAATTAATTATATTAAACTACTATAAAGAAATTACCTTCATTTGACCCCTAAATGCGGTCCAAATTGCGCTTTATCAACCTTTTTTGTGGTTTTATATTAAACGTATATACCCTCGCCAATATTTAACCGACTTCAAAAAAAAGGTTCTCAGTTTTACCTGTATGTATGTATGTTTGTCCGCGATTGTCTTGCGTTTGGCTGAACCGATTTTGATGCGGTTTTCAGAAAAGTATTTGTTACACTAAGGAAAAGGTTTTGGTATGTAAACCGACTTAAAAAAAGGCGGTTCTCAGTTTGAAATTTTTACAGAGATGTCAGATTTAAAAAAATCTTTTTTGGTTTGATAGAGTATACTTTCGAGGTGTTCCTATTGTCACTAAATCTGAGTCTGAGGAAATTGAGGGAACTCCTACATATAGCCATACCTACATACAGCGATTTTAGTATTTTTCGTAACACGTCCAGCATTTGCATTCAGAAAGTATCATATTGGTGAAGTGGAACTGATGATGAAGACCACAAATGCCAACCGGAACTCCTCAACGGTACCTATTTCAAGGGTGGCGATAAGATATCTCGATTAAGATAATTGAGCAATTGTAACGAAGAACATTTAATTGTTTACATATGAGTATGACTTTCCCGCGGCGATGCTTGCGGCCAGCTTAAAATGTCTTAAAGTTTCATATCAATTAAGAAGTGGAACATAACAGCTTATTATGATCACTAAAAAGTATAAAATAAAATAAATGTTTTAAAAAACAAAAAACCGCCTTCAAAAACGCAATACTTCACAATATTTTTACCCAAAAGCCGACTTCAGTTGGACTGACCTATACCATAGTATAAATAGAAAAGTAGCTCGACTCCGGCCCTTTAGGGATTCTGATACCTATTGCCGCTCGGGCGTCAGGGTTGTCCAAACATGTTTTTCAATTTTAGTCACCTACTTTGCCATACTTTGATCTATGATTTATAATCATAATAATTTTCATAAATTACACAAACTTAAAGTAAGTATTAATATTGTTAGGTACCTAAGTACCAAATTTAAATAATTTTACTTACATAATGTTTATCTGTTGACACTAAATTATACATTTATAGGTATGTGATGTGAGATGTAAATTCCTTTTCGACCTTTTGATAATGCCGCTTTCGCGCAAGGCGGCTTCCTTTGACTATTTACCTATTGTATTTCGCTGCACAGTCTCTTCAATGATAATTAACTCATGTAGTAGTCGCCATCTTACAGCCTTTGACCACGTTTTAGAGCACAGAGTTTAAGTTCCTAAACGAAAAAACTCCTTGTTTCTGTACGCATTCCGCTCGATCCCAGCCAAATCCTAGCGCCCTCTGCACCTAGCTTCATTCTCGTTTTCGTGCAGCCAACGACCAACAACGTCAAAGAGAATAAAAAATTGAAAAGTGCTTTATTCTGTTTAAAAACAACATGCCAAGGGAGCGAAGTACGTCTATAGACAGGTTAAGGAGGAAACTTCGAAGAATTGAAAAAAGATTGGACGAAAAATGCAAAAGACGTTCGCGTTCGCGATCAAGGTCAACACTATGGACGCGCAGGACGCGCTCGTCGCGCTCAAATTCTCCTCCTGGGTACTGGAATCCGCGATCGGCACATAATAAGGAAACTCCTTCAATGACTGATACGGAGGAAGTTGATCAAGTTGATCTAACGCGAACTGAAGCTATACAGCGTTCACAAACGCCGGCCGCGGAAACCGCGGGAAATGACGCGTCGGCGTCAGTAAAAGTAACGGACGAACAAGGTGAGTTAAGAGCTTAAATTTATATATCCTTCAGCTTGCATTGCGGTATACTAAATGGGTATACTCTTTGCGAATATACCGTAAGCATGCGATGTATTATATTGGGTACACTCCTTGCTAATAATAAACGGTAATACAAGTAACATATCAAGGCGTTCTACTTCTTGGGTAGTTCCCTGTTTTAATATGTAAATACTTTGCACAAAAAGGGGTAAACAATGGTTTTCTTTCCCCCCTTTTTTCAGCTGAAGTGGAAATAAGTGCAGAAATTCTCGCTTTACTGGGGAAGGCACCGGAAGAAAACGCCTATGGCCCGGATCTTTTGCCACAACTATGTTCCCGCTGGGAAGTAATTATAAAGAAGGGCATGGAGAAAGAGGAAAAAATTAAGCTTATGAAAAAATATGCTCCTCCAGGCAATTTTAAAATAATTGATGCCCCAAAACTGAACCCCGAAGCCTAAGCAGCTGCAGGGGAATTAGTAATTAAAAGAGATAAGGCCATTGAGTCAAAGCAAAAAGAAGTTTCTTGTGGCTTAGTAGCCGTCGGTCAGGCCCTAAACATACTATGTAAGACTCCTTGTAATGAAGAAGTAATAAGTTTGCTGAGTGACGGTTCACGCCTTCTATGTGATTATCATCACTGTGAATCTGCGACAAGAAAACACTTTATAATGACAGGATTGGACAATAAATCTGCTCGCGAGGCAGTCAGAGATACTGAGGTAGATCAGTGGCTTTTTGGTGAAAACTTCGCCGAAAAACTAAAGGCTTCAAAAGCCATAGAGCGCTCAATTAAAGATTTAAGGGGCCCTACTAATAAACTAAGAAGATGGCCAACAACAAATAATTTAAACTTCAAGGGCCCAGCCAACAATGCTTACAAGCCGAAGGCTCCAGTGCAGAAGTCTGGATACCACCAGTACCATCCACATCAAAAGAAGCAACCCGGCAACAATACAACGAAGCCATACCAGCAGAAGGCTCGTTACCATCAGCGATACAACAGTCGACGCTAAGAGTTCAGGTTTGTAACCATTATTGTGGCCAACTTAGGCATCATAAATTGCAGTGGCAAAAAATTACACAAGATCATAGGATCTTATCCTGGATATCTGGGTATAAAATCCCTTTCTTTTCAATGCCAGAACAATTTGTAATACCTGATAATAATAACTTTTCAAGTAGTGACATTTTAAAAATAGACAAGTCAATATCAGAGTTGCAAGTCAAAGGAGCTGTTAGTAAATGCCTACCATGCAAAAACCAATATTTGTCTAAAATATTCACTGTACCAAAACCGAATGGAGAGAATCGTTTTATCTTGAACTTAAAAAACTTAAATAAACACATAAGTACAGATCATTTTAAGCTTGAAGATATACGAACTGCAATAAGGCTTATAACTCCTAATTTTTATATGGGAAAAATAGATCTTAAAGATGCTTATTTCTTATTATCAATAGATGATGATTTCAAAAAATATCTCCGATTTAACTGGAAATCAGATATTTATGAATTTCAGGTCCTTCCATTCGGTCTCAACACAGCACCATTTGTGTTTACCAAACTACTTAGACCTGTCATGCAATATCTAAGGTCAAGAGGTCACATTACATGCAATTATTTAGATGATATCCTTATAGTTGGACGATCATATGATGAATGTTTAAATAGCATTCATACAACCTTAAAGGTCTTCACAAACTTAGGTTTCCTAATAAACTACAATAAAAGTTCTTTATTACCAAAAACAAGCATACAGTTTTTAGGTTTTGTACTAGACTCTAAAAAAATTCAACTTAGTCTACCAGAAAATAAAAAGTCAAAAATTAAACAGGAAATTAATTTATTTTTGAAGTTGTCATCATGTCGAATTAGAGATCTTGCTCATTTATGGATTACTGGTGTCCAATTGTCCATTTGCCCTGCAACTGAGTATGGTTGGCTTTACACTAAAGACCTAGAAAGACAAAAATA
The DNA here is from genome assembly GCA_946894065.1 of Acleris literana. Lineage (NCBI taxonomy): Eukaryota > Metazoa > Arthropoda > Insecta > Lepidoptera > Tortricidae > Acleris > Acleris literana. Next base: position 79,808,568 of record OX335668.1, read on the forward strand.
TTTTTTTTTAAAAGAAAATAATGATGATTTCGATAAGATAATGCCTATATCGGATAGTGTTAAAACAGAATTAATGTGGTGGCTAAAGAAAATTGATAACGCCAAAAGTAAAATTAAATGTAATAATTTTTGTAAAGAAGTGTTCAGTGATTCTTCTATGACAGGTTGGGGTAGTTCTTGTGGACAGGAGACAGCTGCGGGATTGTGGAACGAAGAAGATAGAAAACACCATATAAACTATCTAGAACTTCAGGCAGCTTTTTTTGGGTCTGAAATATTTTTGCTCTGAGTTAAATGATTGTGAAGTGCTCCTTAGGATCGACAATACTAAAGCTATCTCCTACATAAATAGAATGGGGGGCGTTCAATTTCCACACCTAAACTCAATTGCTCGGCAAATATGGCAGTGGTGTGAAGATAGAAATTTAATCATTTTTGCTTCTTATATTAAGTCAGAACTCAACACTGTGGCTGATAGGGAATCTAGGAAGATGCACTCTGAAATTGAATGTGAGCTCGGCGATTCTTATTTTAACACTATAATAAAAAGCTTTGGTTTACCAGAATTAGATCTATTTGCTAGTAGTGCGAATGCAAAATGGAAAAATTATCCAGATGCCTTTCAAATAGATGCTTTTACTTTTTCATGGAAGCCATATTTCTTCTATGCGTTTCCGCCTTTTTCTCTTATACCAAAAATGTTGCAATAAATCATCACTGAACAGTCTGAAGGAATTGTAGTTGTACCCAAGTGGCATGCACAAGCGTGGTATCCCATGTTCATGAAACTATAGTGCACCAAATGTATATTTTTAGGTCCAAGTCCAAAATTATTTAAATCTTATTCCAGCAACCACCTGTTTCAAGAACGTGTTATCCTGGTTGCCGCAGTGCTGTCCGGGAAGCATTATCACAGCGCGGGGTGACACCAGCAACAGCCGACATTATGTTGGCCTCTCTTTCTCAGAACACTGAAAAACAATATAATACGTACTTGAAACAGTGGTATGAGTTCTGTTCATTATATAATATAAATTATTTAATGGCTTCAGTACCGCAAGTACTTACTTTTTTAACCAAGCTCTGTAATGAAGGTGCTGGATATGGAAGTATAAACTGTTGTAGATCTGCTCTTTCTCTCTCATCAGATGACAGGGTAAAGCGGTTTATGAAGGGTGTGTTTAAATTAAATCCACCCCAACCCAAATACGATATTACCTGGGATCCTCAAATAGTATTAAACTACCTATCATCAATGTCTCCAAATCAAGATCTTTCACTAAAAAATGTTAGTAAGAAATTAGTTACGTTGCTAGCTATCGTCACTGCCCATAGGGTACAGACATTATCCTTAATTAAGTTTACAAATATCATTAAATACTCGGATAAAGTTTTAATAAAAATACCAGACTTAATTAAAATTTCGAAGGTAGGGTCTAAACAACCCATACTTTCCTTGCCCTTCTTTCCAAATAAACCTGAAATATGCCCAGGGCAGGCTTTGTTAATGTATTTAGAAAAGACCAAGGCAATTCGCAGTAGCAACTGTGAACATTTATTTATTGCTTTCAAGAAACCCCATAAAAAAGTAACTTCTCAGACACTTAGTAGATGGATTAAGTTAACGCTTAACAAAAGCGGTGTTGATACTTCTATATTCACTGCCCACAGTACACGTCATGCGTCCACCTCGGCCGCCAGTCGAAATGGCGTACATATTGATGTTATACGGAAAACTGCTGGCTGGAGCCAAACCTCTAAAACATTTGCACAATATTACAATAGAGATATTGTCCAAGATAACAATTTTGCTAGTTCTGTGCTTTTTCCTTAGTAAATAAATAGCATATAACATAATAATTTTAGGAAGCAAATTAAGCTTACACTCAGTCATTAGTGATTTAATTCATGACTGATTTATTAAAATATTTAGTGAATTAGGCTTGTAACAGTTGTTAGTGATTTAAGTCGCGACTGATTAGGCTAACAATTAACGCTCATTTCATTACTGATAAGTTTTAACAGATTCTTTAATGTAAAGATTAAGATAAAGGTACCTTAAGATACAGGGCAACCATATATACAGGTTTCTCACATATTGTGTAAAACTTATGATATGCATGTAGATAAAGTTACCTATATATGCGACTGTACACATAATTAGGCATTAAACCACTTATGTGATCTTATTATAAAAAGAGCCGAATGGCGAGAAAACCACACTAATGTATAATGCCTCTGATTATGCGCCAGTCACATAATAGTTATTTATGTAACTGGTACATAATGAAGCTTCTTAAGGCACGAGTGCCGAGGTTAGAGCGCGAGCTTACGAGCGCTGTAATTACAGGCACGAGTACCTTAAGAGCTAATTATGAACCGTTGCATACATAAATTTTTCTACAAGCTTAAAATGATTATGACAAAAATATACAATCTGTAATTTGTCAACAAAGTCAATTTCATTATTCCGATTGGCGTTAATAGTTTGTGAATTTTATTGTTAAGTAAATGTTAACAAATTTCATGCAAATTTGAATAGTTACTAAAAACAGTTCTGTCAATTTATCACATAAGTTGGAATGCCAAACGAAACGCCATTTTGTTAATATCGATATTGAACGTAACCCTGGTAACCAAATAACAAATTGTTGGATATTATATTAACCATCTATTTTTAGTAATTTAATAAAAATGTAATTTTATAAATATAATTAGTCTCAAAATTAATTTTGTTTTTAATATACGTAATAGCAATTGGTTTTAAAATATTTTTAACGATTTATTATACTAATTAGGATCTCAAGTGTTCACTTAATGCCAAGACTGATATCCTGAATGACCATAACAATGGTATATTAATTATTATAGAACTGTTATTACCGTGACAACGCTCATTATAGAATTGTTTTCCCGCTTCGGTTACGCTAAAGGTGGTATGACGATACCGTTAACGACATCAATATTAGCGGTTTAAATTACGCGAGTAGAAAAATAACTATTTGTTACTGGCCTTATACTACCGAATACCGATAATGCCACGAAGGCACGGCCAACACTTACAAGATGAATTAAAGGCACAGGTTCTACACCCGTTCATGTACGTCATCGTCATCGTCAGTATGATTTTAATTTAGTTACTTTATTATTTTGTAATTTAAAATTTTGTCAATAATGGATATCGTTAATTCACATAATGTATTTACCTACATGCATTTTGAAATAGATGATATTGACGTTGTTCTTTTTTCTAAAGCGTTATTTTGCCAATATTAATGATATATGACATCGTAAAAAAAGTTTAATTAAGGTAAAAATATAAATGCAAGGAGCCACTTACATACTTACATAAAATTATCCATTTCAGAGTCAGACATGTTAGCAAGACTGACAATGCTGCTGCCTAATTTCAGGGAACTTCTGCTCGAAGTTGTAAGAAAAAACGAGAAAGTGTCTTTTTCTATATCAGATAGGTATAGAACTTTCAGAATTCGTTCTATCAATGTTTTCTGCAGTTGATGACTACATACAATTCTCATTGAAGAAGTATCATCGGGCAGGGTTTTGTTATTTTTTCGTTTAGCATATTAAAATTATGTGATACCTATGGAACAAAGATTGCTTGCTCGGTCTGTAGTATGTTCCTTTTTTTGAGTGTATGTTTGTTAAAGATGAGAAGGATTTCTGTACAGAAGCTGACGTATCAGGAATTATAAGTATTTTAACTGCAATTTTACCTAAATTACTTTCTACAAAAAAACATTTCCACCATGAAAGAGGTTCTAGTTTTTGGATCATGTCAATAATGAACATCCCACAAATTCCATCATTAAGTTTGTACAGTGATAACTCTTGAAAAGTATCATGATAAAGATAAAAGACATTTATTCAGTAAGTACGTATTGGTCACACGAGCTCTTTTACACGTCAAAAATCTACCAGCGCTTCCCAAGAGGAGACCACTACTGAGAAGAAACGCCGCAAGAAACTCAGCAGTCAGTTATTTTTTCATCAGAGCATTCAATTCATATTAAATGCTCAAGGTGAGCGAAAGTACAGTTTATCTCATAAGAATAAGAATTAAGAGTATTATTGTTATTATTAGTTTTATACACGTCATGTTGGTGAAATAAATCTTTTATTGATAAAATTATCAAATTATTTGAATAACCAATCTTCTTTCTTTATTGCCCTCATCCAAATTTCAAAACCATTCCACATTATGTGGTATATAGGTAATGTATTTTTATATGAATTAACAATTCAAAACTTTTCACAAACATTTGTTTAAGAGGCCACCTGCTAAAGTCTGGAGTGTACCGCGATCTGGATCTCAATAACCATAACGCCTTTGTATCTGTTTTTTGGATATATTAAACTTGATCATATTTGCTTGAGACTGTCGAACGTGAAAACACGATTAGAAATAAAATCCTCGATACTTTTATTTTTCAAACATGACACCTTTTTTGCATGTTTTTGGTTGAATCTTCGAAACCCTATAATCTATAACGATGATTATCGATTCAATAAGGCCTGTACCGAAAAGTTTTTTTACATACCATATTCACGATAACAATAAAACTCTAACTAATAGTAAAGATATTTTATTTTAGTTATAATTAGTAATTGTGCCTATTTACAATAAATATACACATTTTATGGTTTGAGGGTTTGGCGGCTGAAGCAGCGAATTTTTTTCTTCAAGCCCGCCATTAAGTTCTGCACAGTGGTTTCGGAGACTTTGCTGGCATGCTTTTTCCATTTCTTCTTAAAATCTTCCTCTGATATTGCTGGAGCACAGTCTTTACGTAATTCCGCTTTTACTAACGCCCAATACCGCTCAATGGGTCGTAGTTGGGGGCAGTTAGGGGGGTTCATTTCTTTCTGCACATATTGCACATTATTCAAAGCAAGAAACTCCTGTGTTGCTTTGGCATAATGTGAAGTAGCCAGATCGGGCCAAAACAACACATTCCCTTCATGTTTCCTTATAAATGGTAATAAAAACCCTTTTATACATTTTTGAACATAAATATCACCATTTATGGTCCCTTTCGTTATAAATGACCCCGTGCGTTTCCCACAGGAACATATTGCTTGCCAGATCAAATATTTTTCTCCGAATTTTTCCATAAAAATGTACTTATTTTTATCGCTAATATTCTCTTTATTCTCGGTAGTGAAGAATTGGTCACCTGGTAAAGTCGAAAAATCCTTTTTCACATATGTCTCATCGTCCAAAAGAACGCATGTTCCACTCAAATTGCACAGCAGTTTGTAAAGTTTTCGCGACCTTGTTACGGAGGTATTGTATTGTTTTACAGACTGTTTAGGGGCTTTTACTTTTATGTAGGTTTTTAAATTCCGACGCACTTTTGCTCTTTGAACCATAGATGCACTTGTTTTAACTTTTTTTGCCACATCTCGCACAGACAGATTACAATTATTTTTGTAAGTGGACACTATTTTCTTTTCTAATTTTTTATTTGAGGGACCTGTCGGTCGTCCACTCCGAGCTTTGTCTTGGATTCTATACTCGTTTAAGTATCGGTTAACAATATTTCGAACTGTGGCACGATTCATATTTACTCTCTTTCCGACCGAGGCAAAAGTGGAATTAGGATTTTCCAGGTAAATTCGCAGAACATTTTCTCTTCGAATTATTTTATCGTCCTGCATTTTAAATAAAAGCGATATTTTTCCGGAGATAATTGTGTCGATTGACAGTTCAAAATGACAGAAACGAAGTCATAAAATAAAAAATAAAAAAACGATTACTGACCAGTACCATATCATGTGCAGAGTTTGTAAAAAAACTTTTCGGTACAGGCCTTAGTTGAGGATATGTAACTTCTTAATCCTGGCAAAACATTTTTTCAATAAATGTTGTGGTTTACAAGCAAACAGCGATTAATTGAATTTAACGCTGCCGTCAAGGCGCGAGCGAACTATATCCATCTCACATTCTTCGCGCGGAAGCACATAAAGTCATCCCTTTTTATTCTTGTGGGGGCGTGGCACCATAGGTGGCCTCTTAATAAATCAACGATACGTAAAATTATTCGTACATGACCGGGGCACGCGTATTCAATCAGTACAAATCGAAAGGAACTGGGTAATTTTGACAAAATTGAATTGAAACGCCGAATCCAGCTGCGCAGAGGGTGACTTTCAATCACTTCAGCAACCACTTTCTTCACTTTTTGGAAAATGCAGCAGTAGTTTTTCTTACACAGAAATTGATGATCTTTCAGATAAGCTTTTGAGGAGATCGATCATTCATACTAGATCCTACCCCTCCCCTGTTCCGAGAAACAAACGAAACTTGGGAGTCTTATCATACCTACTAGAAATCGGATTATTAATTAACAAGAAAATAGTTTTGCCAGGTTTCTTGCCTTGCAGCATCGTCATTTCGTGTTCCCCCATTAATGACGTGACTTATTGTATTGTATATATCTCATCTGGTAGTCTTATCGAACTAGGTTTAGTGGCGTGGGCTCTTAGACTATTAGGTGTTGTGTGTGCAAGATGCTTTAAATAAGAGCGCACTGTCGCACTGTTGTGTTTCTCGCCGTACAGCAATTTCACACAATATTACTTTTGTTTATTTTTTGTCCGGCATCATCTCAAATATGGGCGGCGTCGTTGATCGGGTCGCCACTTTCCCAAACACATGGTTCAGGGAGGTGATGGGTGAGATACGCGACATACTCTTGAACGGGTGCTGTTTATTGGGTCCGGTCTCTTCACGTTTGAAAGGACTTGTTTTTCAGTCAATTATTCTTATTTTATGGCTTTTGACGTAGAGACCTCGTCTTGTTGGTTGTTCTAGTATTTTATTTATAATTATTGATCTTACTTTTGTAATTATTATTATTTATTACTTTATTATTTTATTTTATGGTTGAAAAAATTACCTTCTCGTGGGGAAAATCCAAAATGAAAAATATACAATTGTAACAAATAGAATGGGGAAAAAATGTTCTCGAATAGGGGCCCAGTACGATTACTTAGAGTTTACCACTCGGCACTTTTCGGTCTTAACCGGCTGAATTCTTACTTTCACATAGAGTATAATAAAGTCCTACACGTTCCCTGTTTCGAATTGTAAAAGAGCTCTCACGTAGCCAATGAACTGAATATATATTTATCGTATTGTCAACACAATGATAACTTTTATTTACTGGACAATTATTAAATGGCGGCCGAGTAAAAACTACACGATAACATGCCAAAAGCATTATTGTTTTACCGAGTAGAAAAAAAGCCCCTGAGATAAGACAATATTAATCGTTCTTAAGGTATAAGTTTGCCATACGATATTCGACCTTAGATGGGTCCTAAATGATAGGTAACAGTAAAAGTAATGCTAATCTTTTTGTTTGCAGGAATGAACTTCAGAAGAGTCAATTACGATAATACCGCCAAGCAAATGCCAGCCAGCACAAGTAGGTATACGACAAGCCACGCGCTATACGAGCAAAACATTTTAATGAGGTTGAATTTGTACTTACACTTACTCACTCTGGTCAGAAAGTGACAGCTGTCTTGGCCACGTTTGTCCACATCGACAAACATAACAATAAAAGGCCCTCAGGTCGAAAATAAAATAAAAAACCTCCGAAATCCTGGAAGAATGTCCAGCTAGCGTTCGTTTAACCCGGAAGGGCTGTTTTTTTATTGCCATCGACGGACAACCATGCAGACATCTCACCTGATGTGAAGTGGTCAGAGGCGTCACCAATGCGTCGCCGGTCTCGAAGAAATTTACTGATACCCTTTTTAAAAAGCCTTTAATATTGCATTGGTTTTTGGTAGGAATTAGGTATATATGTAAAAAAACATTTATAAGAAAATACTTAATTTGCTAAAATTTGAAAAAGCGTAATAAATTATACAGGTCGATTCACAAGAGCTGGCACAAATGGATTGAATCATTAAAGGATGATTTCCACCAAACGGCTCGCATCGCATCGGATCGGATAAGGCGACAGCCGATCGCGTCTCATAAAAATATTATTGTCTATGTATGACGGAGCCGATCGCGCGTCGCAGCATACGTTCGGCTACGATCGCGTGTCGCGGAAGACGCCCGCGGTCAAGTTGCTGTGCGCGGCTTGGTAATATAGACTTTAAATAGGTACTGTGAACATGATTTAATATCGTTTAAAGACCATACAATTCTTTCCGTTCCGATCCGGGCCGTTTGGTGGAAATAGTGCTGTAAGTGTGTAAAGCGAGAGTACAGAAAGAAAGTTGTATTAGTAAGGTTTTTTTTAAATATTTTCAATGAACTTTCCACCAGCATTTATACAGAGGTTCATGCGCCTACACCAATTTTCAAAACGCCTTTTCCAGTCCGCCTCAGACACCTTTCTCCAACGGCCTTCTCGAATGCTGTTAGTGCAGCTTCTAGTTTTTTAACCAGTGTGCTGTCCAGGAGGTCCCTCGGTTTGAGCGCGGATTGCGCGGGTGCGTCGTCATGGTGAAGCAGTAACTCGCGAATCGCCGTGTTTGGTCGGTTGTTCCTCATAGCGGTGAATACTTCCGGCGAGCATTTGGTAGTATAGGTAACACTTGGCATTGATGCTACTTTGATTTCGTAAAGGAATTGATACCACAAACCCCGTCAAAGTGAAAAAACTAGCGATTAAATTTTTCCCGTTTCCCCTTCATCGCTTCACTGACAGGCGTTGGTTCGTTTTGAAACAGCCAAACTGTCAACTGGCGCTTTGTTACTGGACCGTATTGATAAATCCACGTTTCGTCACCCGTAATTATGTCGTAAACGCGCATCAAATTTAGCAACATGTTTAGGCACCATTCCACGTGGGCCTACTTCTGTGCATGGGTCAGGTTGTGCGGCACCCAGCGCGTAACTATCCTACTTACACGAAGGTGCTCGTGTAGAATCCCGTAAACGCTTCCTGATCCAATCTGCAATAGTTGCTGAATCTCTTAATAGGTAATCCGCCTATACTCTTGAATTAAAAAATTCACTGCTAGCACGTTTTCTTCCTTAACTGCCGTCAAAAGTAAGCGTCAGTACCCCCAGAACCAATGGAGATATTTGACGTTTAGAAAATACCAAAATACACTACCTTTTTGCTACTATTTGATACCTAACTTCGAATAATAAGTACCTCGATTGACAGCGAAAATACGAGTAAAGAAAGTGGCCAGACAATCTGACGTCAGGATGTCTGGACCACTTTTTTTTACACAGTTCGAGATAATACAACTAATTTATCTCTTTGTAAATATTAATATGTCCCTGAGAGTTAGTCGATCGCGCTTAAATTTGTTGTTCCACCGCCTTGCCTGAGAAGAGCCTTTATCCATAAAAGCCATTGGATTTTTATTTAACTTTCATCCGGTTTTAAACGACATTTAAAATCGTATGATCGGCATTCTTAGGGTTCCGTACTTAAACTAGTGGAACCCTTATAGTTTCCCTATGTCCGTCCGTCCTTCCGTCTGCAGCTTAGCTCAGAGACTCTTAGTTCTAGAAAGCTTTAATTTGGCATGGATATACATATTTATTAGTCACGCCGATAAAAGTAATAAAAAAATTTTTTTAGTGTACAGTCAGCATCATAAATAAGTGATCATTTATGTACCTTGTCACTTTAACGTCGTGTTTGAAATGTCATACAAAGTTGTGAAACGATTGAAAGCGACAAGGTACATAAATGATCACTTATTTATGCCGTTGACTGTACCTCCTCTACTCGTAACATCCCAGCAAACATTTTAAGTAAGAATATATTACTAATTTAAGTAAAAATTACATCATACGCACCAACTATTTTCACTTATTATACTTTTTTACTCTCGAGTCAAAAAATAGGGATATTAAAACGTAAATTTTACTTCACCAAAATCCGACCAATAGTTTATATGATATACTTTTATGTACATATTAGATGTATTTGCGACGTAATTATTTCTTGCACTGGGACTTTTAAGTCATCGATTTATGTCACTTTTGCTACAAATTTTAAATAAATTACTTTCAATATACCAAATAGAGACCATAAAGTTAAAAACACTTATAAATTATTAACAATACCATAAAGAAAGAAAGAAAGAAATGGTCTCTGCCTATCCCTCTGGGAAACAGGCGTGACTTTACGTATGTATGTATGTAATTATTAACAATACCATAAGCAAACCACGTAGGAAGCCTCATAAGACTCGGTGTGGTGCTGCAGTAACGGACTCTAATTCCGAGCTGCGGGCAGCTATAGGTACCAAACACGGCGCTCTACGTGTCTCGCCTGCACCACTCTGTAACGGTAGACGACGTGGTGGAGTACGTCCGTCAAAAGGTTGAATGCAGCCTGACGGTGTTTCGGCTGCGGTCGCTTCGCTACGTGCACTTCAGTTCGTTTGTAGTGCGCGTGCCGCGGTTTATGCTGGGAACCATCGAGTGTCCTGACTTCTGGCCGAAAGGGGTCATGTAGACATATATCGCCGGCTGACCCTGGCCGGCGGGATCGCTGTTGATCATGATGTGAAGACCTGTTCCCAAGAACCTAGGCACGGGTTCGACTCTATGAACTAGGCTCCTGGACGTTGTTGATGAATGATTTAAATAGGAACACAGAAGCTAGATTACTACGTTTTTAATGCAAAAACTTAACTCCCAATGTAATACAAAATTAATTTAATAAAACCTGAGAAATGCACACGGTTTTCGTTGACAGGACAAGTGAGAAGAGAACCAAAGAGTATAATAATATATATATTATAACCTATAAGCAATGACAGCTTCAAGTCTATGACAAACTATGGTTATGTCTATATCTATGGTATTTAAGTCGGCTTCATACGCTACAACTTAGTGATAAACACGATCATACAAATTATAAAGAAAAACATGTTGATTTTACATTAACATTTCCTGCCAGGGCAGGGGGAAAGATGAATTGAATACTTGAAGTACCCAATGAACTCTACTTATAGTACAATTACAAATCATTGATACATGAACATATGTAGGTTAGCATACGTTGAAACACTATAGATAAACAGACATAATGAATACGTAATAAATACACAGGTTTGACACTATAGGAACAGACACATAAATGGTTAACTTACGTTACCTTCTATAGGTAGTTTACAAAACTTGGCTACTGGCCTTACAAGCTCACCAGATTGAGTCTTTAATTTAAGTGACTTAACAACATTATCTGATCCTGAACAATTCTATAACTCTACCTTTTCGCTATTGAAGAGGTGGTGAATTTTCATCGATAATGAGTACCAGATCATTGAGGTCTACATTGTTATATGACTGTACCATTTATTACGTGACCGTAGTGTATTGAGATATTCAATTTGCCATCGTGACCAAATTGACTGATACAATTTCTGTGTGACTTGAAAGCGTGATAATCGCGACATTTTAGTATCCTTCCAGTGAGATTCTGGCAAGGCTACTAGTGGGTGACCAATGATGAAATGACCGGGTGTAAGTACTTCGAGGTCCCAGGGATCCTCTGACATCGACACTAAAGGCCTGGAATTAAGTATAGACTCTATTTTAGAAAATAGTGTAGATAATTCCTCGAATGTCAAAATGGTATCGCCTACCACTCGCTTAAGAAGGTTCTTAGCGCTTTTGACACCTGCCTCGAATAGGCCCCCCCATGTGGGGCGATGCAGGAGGATTGAACTCCCAGCGAATACTTTGTTTTCTAAATTCCTCCTTCTAAATTCCCCTGAGGATGATCTCGTTGTCCAACAAGAACTGATTGACCTCCTTGAGGTATGAATTAGAGCCAGTGAAATTTGTACCTCGGTCCGATCTGATAAGCGAAGGCAGCCCGCGGCGGCTGACAAACCTGGTGAATGCCGCAATGCAGGCCTCGACGCTCAGCGAAGAGACTACCTCTAGATGTACAGCTTTTGTGCCTAAACATACAAAGACATACAGTTAAGCTTTGACTGATTTAGCGTTTCTTAATAAACTGCTTTTGACGAATGGCCCGGCAAAGTCAGTCGCTACGCCTGAAAATGGCCCTGCGGCTTCGACTCTATCAGCGGGCAAATCAGCCATGAAAGGTGGCAGCGATGACATGCATGGCTGAAGTTATCCAATACTCTCGCCTGAGTATGGACATGAGCGCATTTGACGCTGCGTGACAATATGCTTTATGATAATATTCGATGAGTAATTGACCCCACCTATGATCCTTAGGTATCAAATATGGATGCCTTGCTCCGTAAGGCAGTGATGATTTGCGGAGTCGTCCGCCGACTTAAAGTGTTAGTCATCCACGAATACACTTAATGTCTGTAGTGATTTACAGATCAATTTTCCTTGTTTGATTTATACAATTTCATCCTGATATGAATCCAATTGAATTTTCTTAATCCAATGTTTTGTAGCGTCACGTGTCTCATCCAGTAATCATGATGACGGAAGATTCCGTTTCTCCTTCGACAATCTAGCATTTTTACAAAATCTGAACACAAATGACGTAACATTGATTAGTTTACTGAACGAACTAATGTGACAATAGCGTATCTTCCCATGGCTCGACAGGGGTAACAAAATGTACTAATTTCTTAAATCCTGGTAAGTCTTGAGGCATCTCGGCTGGCAGTGAAGGCCATTGTGACTGTTCCCTCAGTAACCAGTCTGGTGACCACCATAAAGGAAACCCCAGTAGTTATTTTGCTGACAGACCCCTTGAAGCGCCATTTAATTCAGACCTGATATGCCGCCATGTTATGTGACGTTTTGAGTTTTGAATGTCTTGTACTCTATTGCATTCAAATGTTTGCAGCATGTGAGGTTTCGTATTTAACCATGATAGCACTATGGTCAGTGGCGGATCCACGGGGGTGGTCAAGTACGTCATGACCACCCCCTTCGGCACTCGTAGATACGGGTCAGAAAGTAAATAGTCGTGTGGCATTATCTCGTACTTGACCGAAATTCTGCGTTCAGCAGTTAATGACCACCCTAATCTGAAAGCTGGATCCGCGCCTGACTATGGTGCTATCTGACCAAGCATTAATGCTGTCAAACTGAATCGAATGGTCGTATGGCTTGGCTACGTGATTTAATAGCTTGTACACTAGATGTGCGGCGCTGAGCTCTAACTTTGGTATAATTTGTTTTGTTTTCATAAAAGCTACTCGTGATTTAGCTAAAAGCAAACGTTTTACGGTACCTATATTATTATTTTGTTTGTTTGTAATTTTCTTGGGATTCTTCCATAACTTTCCATAGTGCCAGGGTTTAACATGCTGTTGAGCATTCTTCGTTCCCCTTGAGTTTGTGTAAAGCGCAGCTCTTGAGTCTGTTGATTTAACTTCTTGTAACAGCTTTGTTTTAATAAGATCAGCGCTTATTACTAAAGTCGGGGTCAATTGAAATGGTAAAAGATGTAAACAAAACCAAACGGACCTATTTACCATTATTACACCATAATCACGTACTTTTGAACATCGAGTGAGGTATTTTTAATGATGTACACGCTTGATTGTTACTTATACGTTCTGTTTAAGATTAAATAACTATACGTTTTTAAAATCAAAACTCGTTTGCAGAAATATTGAAGTTATTTGTCAAACAGTACTTTTGTTTACATCTTTTGACATTTCTATTTACCCCGGCTTTACGTATCATTTTAGGTATATTTTACAAATAATGATTCAACCGTATCATATCTGGAGGATTGGTATGTTTGGTATGTTTTGAAAATGAGTTATATTTTAATTTAAAACAAGTGACTTAAATATCATGATGTGATATAATTTTAGAATTGGCTTAGTAAGCCCTGTCATTACATACCACACACGATAGGTTTCAGAACAATTTTTTTTTCTATACAAAATAAAGATGACGCCATAACTCGTCTCCGTTTTTTTTTTCGTGCTGCGGGTCAAATTGATTCGTATGGCCTAAAGATCAATCGCTCCGATTTTCATGCTTTTAACACCATTTGTCCCTTAGCGAGATTCCGAGCATACACCTTTCCATAGCTCGCTGGGTGACGTGTAGTCGGTGGGCTAGTTCCACTGTCAGGTTCCACGTCTCGGCTCCGTATGTCATGACCGGCAGGACGCACTGATTGAATACCTTGGTCTTCAGGCATTGCGGCAAGGTTGACTCAAAGACGTGACGCAACTTTCCAAATACTGCCCAACCAAGCTGCACTCTTCTGGTGATTTCACCCTCAAAGTTGTCTCTACCCAGCTGTAACTTGTGTCCTAGGTAGACGTACTCCTGGACAACTTCGAGGGCTACACCTTCGACGGAGACGGGCTCAGGGACGATGTGCTCATTGAACATGACCTTAGTCTTGTCTAAGTTCATCCCGAGCCCAACGCGTCTCGAGGCAGCATTAAGGCTGGACAGCATTTCCTGCAGGTCTTGTAGCGATTCTGCCATTATCACTATATCGTCAGCAAAGCGGAGGTGTGTGAGATACTCACCCTTGACATTGATGCCCATCCCATTCCACCGCAGAGTCTTGAAGACATCCTTCAGAGCATTGGTGAAGAGTTTCGGGGAGATAACGTCACCCTGTCTTACACCTCTGAGCAGCTGGATGGGTCTTGTTTGATGGTTCTGCACTTGGACGGACACTAAAACTAACTAACTAAAAAAAACTAGGGTCACTGACGTAGTTCAGAAGTGTAGCAGACTGAAGTGGCAGTGGGCTGGTCACATCTGTCGCAGAACCGATGATCGGTGGAGTAGACGGGTTCTCGAGTGGAGACCACGGCTCGGCAAGCGTAGCGTAGGACGCCCTCCAGCCAGATGGACCGACGACCTGAAAAAAGTGGCTGGTGTTGACTGGATGGCGAAAACGGGAGATCGGGCCTTGTGGCGAACTCTGGGGGAGGCTTACGTCCAGCAGTGGACTGCAATAGGCTGAAATGATGAACACCATTTGCAGCATTTTACTGAATTTCGGGGTATACCCCTAGCACTAACTATCGTTTTATTGATTGTGACTGTCTTGCAATTGGAACATCTTTTCATCGGAATAAATAATTAAATTTTAATAATTTTAATTTAAATAATCTCATGCCAAGCTAGCAAGTCCCTCCATTTTTTTACTCTAACTTTTTTCTGAGCATCTGTTAATTAATCCAAGATTTTTTTGTTTTTTGTAGGCCTTCAATCCAAGATCATATCGTAATATAGGACTCTTTGACCGTCGGGATATTTTTAAATCTTTAGCAAGTTTACTTGCACTTAGGGCTGGATTTCGCCTAATACGCTCACGAACGTTTTTAATTATACTTTTGACGCGAACAGATGGTTTTTGACCAGGTTTAGGCCTGATTCGTAAAGATCTTGTTTCTTTAAATCACTTAAAGTTCCGCGATATGAAATTTACATTGATATCAAAATGTTTTAGCTTCTAAAATATCTCGCACGGTCGGAATTTTTGCTTGTATAAATTTACAACGAGCTACCGTTTCGCGTCCATTGTTGAAAACAATATAAAAACAAAAGATATCAAGCTGATGTCAAGAAATCATAAAGAAGAACAAATTCTTAATGAAAATAAAAACATAAGGCCCTTACCCAAAATATGCGGCTTGGCCGTTTCGTTACTACAAGAATTATTTAGCCTAAGCAAAGAAGACCAAAAACTGCCTCTCAGGGAAAAAACTCGTGTATAATCGATCGAATCTACATAAAATTCTCTACAAAAAAGAATCAATACACTTTTTTGTTGAAAGGCCATAGTCGGGATTGCATATTAAGTCGACCCTTACATCAAATGGGCTCAGGTTTTTTTTTGTGAGTACCTCTTATAGTGAAGACTATTTATGCTGAGTATAAACTTCTAATTGTGACAGTTCTCGACTTATGATTTTTCTATGTTTTTTTTATGTACTGTTTTTCGGGATGTATTCAAGCGATTTGCTTCAAATTTTGAAATGATGATCGTTTTATAGATTTGCATCGCCTCCCAAAAAACAAATACTAGTTATCATATAAAAAAAGAAAACAGAACAGATTGAATACATACTTAGCCACACATATTGCTGATTTTTGATAGGCAGTACCGCCCGGAAAATTTTGATATTTTGGCAAGTAGTAGGCCAATTTATGGACGATACTGAAAAAAAAATAGAGTTGTCAAGCATATAAAAAATAATGTTTTTTTTTATTTGGTCTTTTTTGGGAGGCGATGCAAATCTATAAAAAGAACATCATTTCAAAATTTTAATCAAATCGCTTGAATACATCACGAAAAACAGTACATCAAAAAAACATTGAAAACTCATAAGTCCAGAATTGTCATAATTAAGATATTGATACTCAGCATAAATATTCTTTACTATAAGAGGTACTCACAAAAAAACCAGAGTCCATTTGATGTGAGGGCCGACTTAATATGCAAACCCGCCTATGGCCTTTCGGGAATCATTTTTCCTTCCATATCTCATTAAATATTGATCCCAGCAAAAAGATAAAAGATAAAAGAAAGTTATTCAGTAAGTAGGCCGCACGGGCACTTTTATACGTCAATAATCTACCAGCGCTGCCCAAGAGAAGACCACTGCTGAGAAGAAACGCCTCAAGAAACTCAGCAGTCAGTCATTTTTTAAATATATTTCTTATTACAATGGTACTACTTAGTCTAGCATTATATAAAGCTATAAATATTAAATTAATTATAGTATCAAATAACATGCGTAGTTCAGCAGGAAAACATGCCAAATAAGAATCTTACGGAGATAGAGAGAAAAAAAAACACATACTTATGTGTATATAAGATGGTGCGAGACGACCACTTAAAAGTTTCGATATGTTTTCCTACATCAACGGTGTCCCCTCAAAAAAGTTTATATAATCTTTCTTGTAGAGAATTTATGTAGATTAATTATGTAATGGAACATTTTTTGCTATGGGCGTTTAAGAGTTATATAATAAAAACTAAAAAAATACTTTTAGTATGTGGTTTAAAACACCATTCCCTACAACTATGCCAAAATTCGCTTATACACGAGGTTTTTCCACTGATTTGTCTTCGTTGCTTAGGCTAATTGACAACAATTCATATGTGCTAAGGTAGTAAAATAAAATACCATTTGTAGATTTTACACTGCTGATTACAGTAAAAATATTTTTGGATTTTTTTATGCAGTAGTTTTTTTTTAATTAGGAAAAACAGTAAAAAAAGTCGGATTGTGAATGTTAGGAATACACTTATAGTGCCCTTAGTCCATTTATTACCATAGGAATTGAAAAAAATATACAACTGTCATGTCCATTGTTTATCTGTCTGACGGATTACTTGATTCTAACGACACGCTTTCGATTCTCGTAATATTATTGTTTTGATATACGCTATTTAAAATGAAAGTGACTAACGGATTTGTAAAAGCGGATAGCCGCAATCTGGGCCCAAAGTAGACGAATTTATGTGGTTACAGTTGGTATGGTTGACAAGTGACATGACATGACAATCAGTTCCGTTTCTGTTTAAAGTTACTTTTTTAAATTTTATATTATGCTAAGATCACGACATCAGTATTCCTAACTTTGTATATACGGTCTTTTTAATGACTATTTCTTTAATAAATTATTAACGACGAATTTAAGTTAAATAAAGAAAAACCGAGAAACAAGGGTAGTCTAATTTTTAACCAGCTATTATAAACGCGAAAAAACATAAATGCTTTTTTTTTAAATGTTGTCAATTGTATAACAGAAAATTGACAACAATTGCAATTTACGATGGCGAGTGGGCTTTACTTGTGGTTAACACATATCTGTATACGTGTCAAAGTGTGCGTGACAGTGAAAGTGGGTATGGTAAGCATGGCGTGGCATGGCGCTGGTAGACTCAGACATGTAAAAGTGCCTACAGGGCCTACTAACAGAATAAATGAATTTGAATTTGAATTTAAAAAAAAACAGGAAATTATACCTATTCTTCTTGAAGAAAGTGAAAACTTTGGCGACCATTGCTCGTCCCTACAAACAATATAAAATAAGATAAAACATCGAAAACAACAAACTATTTATGTTCTTGTCGTGATATGCGAACTATTTAGGAATGCATGTAGTAGCAACCTTCTTGGTTGCATCTTCTACGAAATGTTTGTGCCTAACTCTATCTGGTCGCGAAGATGGCATATGTAATGTCTCCGTATTTTCTCTTAAAATTATGTACAATTTTATGTTAATTAAACCCTTTGTCTTTATTTCAGAGGCCTGATTATGGCCGTGTTTATCTCGTGACTAAACGTGGATAAAACATCCGTCACTCTCGCACTTATATACTGGTTAGAAAGTGACGAATGATTTATCCACGTTTTGTCACGTGATAAACACGGATGGGTTGTACTAAATAAATTTACTATTTTTATTTTAGCGTACTTCAAAATAAAAAAACGTTATATCGCTATGAATAACTTTGCGTTTTTTCCGGAGATTAGACATGCTGACGGTACTTCGTGACAGTTAGCGTCGTGGAAACAATATGCACAAGTGACTCGAGCGACGGCTCGCTCGCGACTGATCGCTCTGTCAGACACGCACACTACCGCAAAGTGCATGTACACGTTCAACCACTAATATAGCCCACTCGCCATCGTAAATTGCAAGAGCTATAATGAACAGTGAAAAAATAGCCACATAATTTTGCGTAAGGTGTAGAGTGAAGATAGGGCTTGTAGAGTTAGGGCGTGTAGAGTTAGAAGCTTGGCTCTACATGAGATCTGATAACTTTTTGCCAGTGCGAGCCATATAGTCTCGTCTTGGCAACATTTTACATGAAAATGCTTTTGTTGGGATTTTACTTCTTTTTGTAAGTTTCTTTCAGGTATTTTGCGCGCGCTTATTTCCATCCCCTAATTTGAAGGGTGGGTGTTTGAAACATGATATCTTGAGAATTTGGTATATATGACGAAGCGCTTCGAGAAAATGTAGGTAGTGCCCTTGCGCTTCGGTTGGCTCGTCTTGGCTGGGGGCACGGATTGTACTGATTGAATAATTTCTAACTATTTAAGCATAAATAATGATGGCTTGTCATGAAAACAATAGCAGGCATTCGTGAAAATGCCTTCAAATAAAATGTGTCTTTATGAAATTACATATAATTATATCCTGAAGGAGTTGAACATATTTCAATTGTTCAGTACCAATAATGCAATATCAGATAGTCAACGAGTAAGTATCTTACAGTTTAATATGCTGCTTAAAAAATAAAATTGCATATTATTTATAATATCTTTCTTCATATTATTGTTCGAGATAATTATAATCCATACAAAGTTTTGAAATTACGAAAAGCAGTTAAAAATATAATTTACTCTGATGCAACGTGGAGTTGGTGTATACCTGTTCAGCCAGGAGTAATACCCAAATCAACGTGTGAAGACGGCTAGCACGCTTACGCTAACAATCACTTAAAAAATGAAGTGTACCTTTTTGAATTATTTTGTGAAGTTTGCCTCAACTGTTTAATCTACGAGTAAAAGATGGCATTACATTGAAAATTATTCTCATTACCCCCCCTTACACGTTACAGGTAATAACTAGCATAAATCTATTATCACCGGTGTCTTTCCTGAACTATGGAAAACTGCTATTATTAAGCCTATACCAAAACATCAAAATCCTCAAAACTTTAAAGATTTACGTAATATTTAGTATTTTACCCCTTTCATCTAAAATCCTTGAAAAAGTGGTTTGTTCCCAGATTACACATTATCTTGAGCTCAATAATATTTTGCAAAAAAAACAGGATTTAGGAAGTCTCACAGCACTACTACTGCCTTGTTAAATGTAGTTGATGATATCCTCGCAGCTCAAGATGGTATTGAAGGGACCATTTTAGTGTTGCTCGACATCTCTCGAGCTTTTGTTTCTATAAATAGCACATTCCTTCAATCAGAATTATCCTATTATGGTTTTGACTCATTTGCGTTAAAATGGTTTGCGAGCTATGTTACCAAACGCAAACAGTTTTTTCAGGTACTCGATGGTAGTGGTAAAATATAAAATTCGTCGACCGCAACGGTAGAAACAGGAGTTCCGCAGGGCTCCATTCTGGGGCCGTTACTTTTCATTTTGTATAGTACTGACATAATAGAAAATATTAAATATTGTAAATATCACATGTATGCAGATGACCTCCAATTATATATACCTATCATTTAAACCCGATAATACCACCCAAAACGTTGATCGGCTTAACTCAAATCTGAAACACATAGCCCACTGGTGTGATGCTAATAATCTAGTTTTGAACTCTGATAAGTCGAAATTCCTTTTGTGCGGATCTAATAAACAAATCAATGATATCAATATTTATAATCCACAAATTACTATTAAGGGCGATGTTTTAAAATAAGTATGCTAAGTTCGTAACTTGGGCGTTATTATGGATGACAGGCTTTGATTCGAGAAGCACATGTTAGAAATTATGCGTAGCTGTTTTTATAGGCTAAAAATATTATATCGTGTCCATCACTAAAGTCTGTTCCTATTAATTCGGTCACTCTTTTAAACAAATCAATTTACCATTATAACTCCACATAATTTTATTGAAATTTTAAAGAACGACCTTTAGTTTAGTTCAAATACGAATTTCCGCCTGCTTCCTTTTTTTCTGTTTCTTTGAAATAAGTTCCTAGTTCTTATACATTTTTGGAGAGCTAAGGAAACGGTTGTTTTTAAAATAATCTGCAAGCCAAGTTGCATTACGTTTTTTATGTTTATAAAGCATTTTAATGGAAAAAAATCTAAAAAAAATATTGACTTAATCTCGTTTTACGTCTCACATTTAAAAAAAAATGCTTTTATAAATCAGAAGAAAAAATGAGATTAGCTTTCGCTGCGCTGCCACGAAATGTTGAAATAATCTGCCACCGCCAATCAGAAACTCTAAAAACGTTACAAACTTAAAACATAAGGTGAAACAAAATTTACCAAATATCCTAATTGACCAACTCTTAGCAGACATCCTGTATTCATAACATGTGCATTATTATATTATTATTTCTGCGTCATACAAATTATTTATTAACTATTTAAAAATAATATAAACTTATACATTCACTCACACACACACACACACGCAATAACTCAGAAGTCTGGAATAAACAATTGTCAAAAATTTAGTTTAAGCATTACTTTTAATAAATAGTAGTGAGATGGATTGGGAGCGCTCTCCTCTCTCTTCAATCTGGTGGCCCTGAAAACCAGCGTCAAGGCTAGTAAACCTGACACCATGCTGAGTGGCAAACTTTTCGGTGTTACTTTTAGATTAAGTACTCTAAGTTTGTATTACTTTACTTTTTTTATAATGTTTTTGCTATTGTTTATATTCATTTTATTTTAGCACCGAATAAACCATTTCTACTCTATTCTATTATATTCAATTCTATTCTATTCTATTCTAAAAGCAGAGAAGCTACTCCGAAGTCCGAAATTCTAAGTTTGTATCCGACTGAACTTCTAATTTCGAGCTTAGTAGGTAATGGGGTGACTTAGCCAATTTATAAAAGGAATTTATTTTACTCCTGAAATACGAGAACAAAAAGATAAGAAACAAATACGAATAAGTAAATAGTAATAGTAGTAATCAATCATTATGCACTTTAATCAATCATTATGCACTTTAAGAAGTAAATCATTTAAGTTAATTAAACTGCATAATGTTAAATGAACCTTTTATTCTATAAGTAACACAACACAATTACTTCTTAATTACTTAGGTACTGTTTCGAATATAAACGATTGTTTCTTACGATTGTTAAATGACTCAATAAATGAGGACATTATGGTTATAATGTCCTCATTTATTGAGTCATTTAACCGCATTCTTAAATTATTAAGCACGAATTTCAATGAAGAAAATAGTCTTTCAACACTGACACTGGTAGGCGGTGTAGCTAATACAACCCTGGCCAAAGCAAATAAATATGGATCTGTGATTTCTTTACCAGCCCAATATTCTAAAATATTAGAAGGCGGTAGCACTGGTTCCTGCAAAAAAGTCATCAATATGTAAATGATATCATCATCTAATGAAAACTCGTTATTTTGCCGATCATTGTCGGCGAATAGAGTCTCTCTAAAACTGGAACTGGAAGTTCCCGGCGTTAAATGAGGTGGTTATCGGCGTTGCTTCAGTTTTGCAATCCTCTTATATATCTCTGCAAGAATTCTTCGTGCCGTAGTCGCTTGATTAGTGTTGAGAACCGCGTTGAACCTTGGTTCCAAATACATGGCCGCTAAAAAACGGTCATTTTCAAAGCACGGCTTGAATGATTGCAATTGCCAGATTTCGTCGATAAACTCATTATCGGATGTCAATAGACTTGCAGTAGTTGCAGTGTCATTCAATTCGTTGACCATGCACCACATATTTGATACATTTTCGGTTGTGATGGTCAACACATGCATTGGCTCAATACCGTAACGGCTTAAGGTAATCACAACATTTTCTTTCAGGTACTGTGTTGTATTTCTGCCGTGCAATTCCACCACACTTAAATTACGGAGAATGATTCGGCCATTTGAAATGTATTGCACGTTTAATCCCAGGAACCTTCGCAATTTCACCGATGCTACGTCAACTTTCAGGCTAAATTGTTATTTAACTGCTTACTAATTTCGTAGGCTACTTTGCGAAAATTTCTTTAACATTTTTTACGTTGATGGTCTGTATCTCTCTTTGGCTCATGCCTGGAATCAACTTAAGTATATTTTGAAAAGCCTCGTCTTCAATCATGTTGAAAGGGCGACCGTGTATAGTGACGAGATCTGTACAGAATTTCATTACCGCTGCGGCATTGTCCGATGAACGACTAGGAAGATTCTCTTTACCTTCCTTTTCATTTTTACAATTTCGTTATGTTTGACCCTATATTGTGCATAAAAATGGCGCAACAGATTGCCAGCATGGTTTCCTCTAAAATTAATTAACCTTTAACATAAATTAATACCAAATGGCAAGTGGCAAAAATGTATGACACACTTTAAAATATGATTTTAGTAGGTAATATAATATGACTTTATTCTGGATTTTCCTTTATATGCACATTGCTGCCTTCCAATAAACATTTTGATTTTTTTGTCGTATCTTCATAACAAAACATGGAGTATATTCGGTTTTCTTTTTTCAGAAGTTAGTTTTTACCTGACTGCGTCAGAAGGAGGGTTATTGATAAAATGTTTAGTCAGAGAAAAAAATCTTCAGTTTTGAGTAAAAAAAATAATGCCAATCGGTCCCATTTCTATCAAGGAATAAAATACTCTTTGAGACCAACTGAGGTTAGAAAACCCACAAATCAAAGAAAACTTTTTCCATACAGTTCGTAGGGTAATTCATAACGAAGTGAAATTTTCTTTAGCTTAAAGATCATTAAATATGGAGACAACTACAATTAGGATATTAGAAATGAGAAAAATCGGTATTATTGCAAAAAAAATAACAAGAGTTTGTGCCGAACTCTAAATACGAACATTTTGCTACACAGATAAAGCTGGCTGTCATGGATGAAACTGGTTAATAATTGAAAAGAATGTAGATACTGAATTTAAATTTTGAAATAAGAACGATAACGATCTCATGCTTTATTTGAATTTTCGTTTTGTCGTAAATGTTCTGTTAAGTGTGTTTTTTTGTCAAAAATAGATTCGAATCAAGAGAAGTTAGATTTTGTTAGAGTGGTACACGATTAGATATCTGACGAGAGTTACCTCGACCAGGAAAGTTATTTTATGTACACACATATTATAAGTCCTCTATTATGCGTTCAAAACCCGTAGGTAATGACCAGCATTACCTGTGGTAGTAGGTGACAGCGATGACAGCTGTTAATTTTGGAAGATGTTCCAAATTTGGATCTCATTACCTAACAATATTCGATAAACTAATTTCAAAATTACGTTACAGCTGTCATCGCTATCACCTACTACCACAGGTAAGGTAATGCTGGTCATTTGCCTTTGCCTTTGCAGGTTTTAGTGGTTACGGTAAAGTGCGTTGACGACCCTTACCCCTAATATTGATATTTTTGTAGTCGGAGTCAAATTTCAGGCATTTTATTTTAAGCCAGGATAACTCTGGCTTTGTCTTTATTCCTGTTTTTAATTGTTTTTTTAGCCAGGTCATGTAAATCATAAACATCGCTAAAATTTAGAAGTTGTGTTATATAGGGCCCGTTAGATTTTCTTCCTTTCTGCGTTCGGGCAGATTTAAATATGTCAATCCAATCATGCTTAGTCCTAATATTAACATCTTCTGTTCTTAATCATAACATCTGTCCTTTTTCGTTTAATTTTTTTCACTTTCACAAAATGGCAAAGACCGCTTACTACAGTAAAGGTTTTGGGTAATTATTGGTACGCACGAACCCTGGGAACTCGTTGCCCTTTCCTCATTTATCAAAGGAGGATCTGGAAAAACGCCAGTGGACCCTCCATCTTCTACTAATTTTTTTTCTTTATTCGTATCTGAATTTTCTTTTTCAATCTCGTCTTCCTCAAGAGCTGTTTGCGGTCCTTGAAGTGACGGATAAAATTCCAGGTCATCTACATCAGACTCGGCATCATCTTCCGATATTTTACCGCATTCTAAATGTGCCAGCAAGTCTTCTATGTCCCCCCACCTTTTACACCCCCCCATCTTTTAAAATGACGAACCGTCAATGACGAACCGTGGGGTGAATAGAGATACGCGGGGATCTGGTCAATGTCACTAGATCCACTGACCTAGTGAAATACATTTTTCTTGGTAGATCTATTTTTTACGAAACAGGATCTGATGGATTTTATTATTGCCAATAGATCTATTTTCAAAAATATGTTACAGTAATTGGATCTAATGATCATGTCTAGTGTCACTAGATAGAATGTTAAAAAAAATTGCAAAATATATTTAAAAAACATATATTTACAGGAAATAACACTTAACTATTAACTCATTTTTCTAAAAAGTGGCCATTGCTAATTTCGCCATTTACGAGTTGTATTTGTGCGAATAAAATGCAGTCATCATTTTGAATGCTTGTTTTGCGGCGTTAAGGTGATGACCTTTTCTTATATTTATCCCAACGATCTAGTGATCGTTTGAGTGAAGCCAGTGATGACTCTTGATGTAAAACGTGCAATATCTGTAAAATTGCACTTCATTTTTGTTTATATTTGTATTGATGTTGTGTTTCCAGCCTTCTATGCTGTGATGTGTGTTGGCGTAAATTTAGTTAGATTGACCTGATTTTGTGCAATTTATTTTTTAATATAATCCCAGCCATCTTCTTTACTTTCAGGAAGCAGAGTTCTCTGTATGCCTAAAGATTTCGCTTTACGAAACAGGCATTACAGAAATACATAGATAGATATAGATATAAATAGATAGTGACAACCATGAATCTCTACATCAATTTCAGTCAGTGCAATTATAGCTGGTTTTTCGAAATCAATGGTCAGTCACTTTCTTGGGCTGCCAGTCCGGAACCCGAGCTTTAATTGTTAAACAGGACAGTATATGCCTCTGTTGTTTGATGGCTCATAAAAGCAAACACTAATGGGACTATGTTGGTACTATTTAGTGCGCTACCTATATCTGCTTCGATTACATAGATCTGACGAAAAGGTTTTGGACAAGATTGATACGTCCCTACTATAAAGTAATTTGTTAATAGTTTCAAACGCATTCGAACGTCTTTTAAACAAAATACAGCAATTCGCATACCGTTATGCAAATAATCTGCAAGTAAAAAGTCTTCATACTGCTTAGGTATTTGTACCTCTTCTGGTTTATTTGCTTTGTTTTTTTTAACATTAGCCAATTTCCTTTTTTGGCGATATAACCCTGATTCCTTTTCATCGAAAGTAGGAACTGGTTTATAACATGCTAAATGCCATCCTTTGCTTTCTATATGAGCAAGTGATTTTATGTATATGCGAGGAATAAGTTCATTACCTGCAGCCTCATCACAGAAATCGCTTATTGTACGGGCCAAAAGGCTTCTTTTTTAAATGATTTTCATCAAGAACCGCAGACAATAACATACAGACCCATAACTAGCAATCGTTTAGAATTATTCAAAAATAAAGTTGAGAGTAATCTCTGTGGGTTATCCTTTTCAAATAATGATACGAGGGCTGCTACTTATGTAACCGGAATAGAAAAAAATAACAAACGTATATGACTAAATATGGTTTTATTGTTTTTCAAAATATTCTCCCTTATGATCGATGCACTTTTGCATACGTTGAAACCAATTTTTAAAACATTTTTTCCACTCTGACTGAGGTATCTCCAAAACGTGCTGTTTGAACGCGTCGACTGCATCTTCACAGGTCGAAAATCGTTGACCACGTAATTTATTCTTTACATGTGGGAATAAATAGAAATCATTGGGTGCCAAATCAGGGCTGTACGGCGGATGACCCGTTAATTCTATATTTTGACCTTCCAAAAATCGAGTCGTTTCGCGTGATGTATCACAGCTGGCATTGTCATGGTGAAGAACGATTCTGCGTCGCTGGTTGTTTTTACGTATTTCTTCAAATACCTCCGGCAAACAAATGGTCGTGTACCATTCGGAATTAACCGTTTTACGATTCTCTAGTGGCACTGTAGCCATTAATACCGAAAAAGCAGGCGACCATTTGCTTCAAGGTGCTTTTTGCACGAGTTACTTTCGTAGGGTTCGGCTCATTTTGAAACACCCACACTGTTGATTGTTGTTTAGTTTCCGGATCATACGCATAGATCCAGGATTCGTCACCTGTGTAGATATTATAAACAGCTTTTGAGTCACCACGGATATATTTTTTTAACATTTTCTTGCACCATTCGACGCGAGCCTCTTTTTGATCCTTAGTTAAATTGTGAGGGATCCAACGGGAACAAATTTTGTTTACAGCTAAATGATCATGTAATATCTTGTTAATGCTCGTCATACATATGCCCAGAGTCGCCTCTATCTCGCGATATGTAACATGACGGTCATGCATTATAAGTTTTCGCACAGCTTCAATATTTTGTGGTACAACGACCGATTTCGGGCGACCTTCCTTAACTTCGTCCGTGAGCATACTACGTCCACGATTGAACTCACTAAACCAGTGGTACACAGTGCTTTTCGAAGGAGCTTCATCACCAAAAGTCGAAGTTAATTGATCTATGCACTGTTGTTGCGTTAAACCACGCCGAAAATCATAATAAATCATAGCACGAATATTTTCACGAGTGAGTTCCACTCTTGCAGCGAGATGACATTCTGATCCCGCCAAAAAAAAAAGACTAGCGTACATAAGAAAAAAAATTATAGTAGTATTAAAAAAAAGTTCAAATTTTACCATGGAGGTCAGATATAACGTTTATAAATGTTGGAATCCCAGATTCCGGATACATAAGTAGCAGCCCTCGTACTAATAGTATTTATAAAAAAAAATATGTAATTCTTCATCAATTTAACAACAATTTTAAGATGAAAACTGTTTCTGGGTCAAAAACTAAGTTTAGTGAATGGGCTACTGTAGGTATCCATAGAACTAGAAATAGGCTTAATGAACTATATAGAGAGGGAGGAGCACAAGAACGCTGACTTCTTGGTTTACGTTAAGAATTATTCGAGGACCTTCAAGCAAGTTTGCTTAACTGCTAAGTCAAACTTTTTAAGTCTTAAACTCAAAGCTTCTGATAATAAGGTAAAAACTGTGTGGAAAATTATAAATAGAGAAACGGGTAAATCTAAAACTCGTGGTAATCAAGTCACCCTAAACAAGGGTGACAAACAAATCACGTCAAACAAAGACGTAGCCTTAGCGTTCGAAGATTATTTCTCCACCATAGCCATTAATAAAACGAAATATCTTCAATCATCTGCGATTGTAGCTCAAAAACTACTTTGTGCTAATGTTAATAAATGTAATGTAAGCCTTGATTTTAGCCATTTCGATTCAGTTTCTATTGATAAGGTATTTAAATCGCTCAGTTTAAAAAAACTGAGGATTTATGGGGAGCGTCAGTTAAGGTGATCCATCATGTCATAGATATAATTGCACCTCACTTGGCTTTTATCTACAATAATTGCATTTCAGAGGGGGTTTTTCCAAATCTTATGAAATATAGTATAATCATACCACTTTTTAAATCGGGCGACAAGAGTGATTTAACGAATTTCCGTCCCATTTCTATTCTACCGGTTTTAAGTAAAGTTTTTGAGAAGTTAATGTTAAAAAATATGTTAGGTCACTTCAATAGAAATAAACTGCTTAAAAGAAATCAGTTCGGCTTCACCAGAGGACGATCCACAACTGATGCAGCATCTGTACTCATTAAATATATGTACAATATTTGGGAGAAATCTTGTGATGCAATAGGATTTTTTTGTGACCTTTCCGAAGCTTTCAATTGCGTAGATCATGCGACTCTTATATTAAAATTAGAACATTATGGTCTGTCAAATAATTCTCTAAATCTTATGTCTTCATATCTTAGTGATAGAACACAAACGGTTGTTGTAAACCAAACACAGTCCATTGGAGCAGCTGTTAAATTAGGTGTACCTCAGGGTTCTACATTAGGTCCTTTCTTATTTCTGGTCTATATAAATGACTTACCACCCACGGTAGATGACCTTTGTGATATTGTGCTATTTGCTGATGATACTTCATTAATTTTCAAGGTGGACCGAAAATCCGTCGATTACAGTAGGATAAACGCCACGCTGGTTAAAGTACTTAATTGGTTTACTATTAACAATTTGCTACTTAATGCTAAGAAAACTAAATGTGTTAGGTTCGTTTTACCTAATGTTAGACCGGTAGAATCTAGTTAGTTTATTTCTAAATAATGATTATTTGGAAATGGTGGACAAGGCACTTTTCTTAGGGATAACTATAAACTTGCAATATAGCAGTACTAGCAGGTAAATTAAGTTCGGCAGCTTATGCTGTTAGGAAAATCAGGCGACTTACCAATGTTGAGACAGCTCGCTTAGTTTATTATAGTTATTTTCATAGTGTTATGTCGTACGGTATTCTGGTTTGGGGAAAAGCTGCTGACATACAGACTATATTCGTGTTATAAAAAAAAACCATTCGTTCCATATATAACTTAAACTCCTGTGATTCCTTAAGATTACTATTTAAAGAAATTAGTATTTTGACAGTAGCGTCACAATTTATTTATGAGAATATTATTTGTCATTAAAAATCAAAACTCTTTTGTTAAGAATTGTGATATACATAATTTGAATACAAATAATAAAAATAAAATGGCTATTAAAAAATGTCGTGTCCGTAAGGTATATAAATCATTTGTTGGTCAATACATTCATTTCTATAATAAATTACCTGACGAAGTTTTAAATTTATCATTTCCAGCACAAATTACTTGAAAAAGTCATTGATGTCGAAAGCTTATTATAGGGTCGAGGACTATCTAACAGATGAAAATGCTTGTCCTAAATTAAACACCGAAATAACTTAGTAATAGCTTAGTCAGAAAAATATGTAAACATTGTAGGTATAATTATTGTCTAGGGGACACGGTTTCTGTAGGAGAATGTATCAAAACTATGTGGTTGTTCTGCACCGTCATGGGTATGTAAATATATGTATATATATATTTAATTATTATTATTATTACTATTTATGAGTTCATCTAAACATACTGAGTTTTGACACATTTTCCTGCTCAACTACGCATGATACACTAGAACACTGGCTTTCCAAGATACAGGCCTGTGCCTAGTTTGGAGATCAGGGTTTAACAATTAATTGTGCAATAATTATTAACAACCTACTTTAAGTGCTTAAATTGATTTGTCTTCTTGTACAATCCTTTTTACTTCAATAAAATTTATTATTATTATTATTATTATTATTATATATATATTTTAATGTTACATTCTTTGTTTTATATAATGCTAGGTTAAGTTTTATAATTGTATAAGTAATATTTAAAAAACGACTGACTGTTGAGTTTCTTGCGGCGTTTCTTCTCAGCAGTGGTCTCTTGCGAAGCGCTGGTAGATTTTTGACGTGTAAAAGTACCCGTGCGGCCTACTTACTGAATAAACATCTATATCTTTATTTTTTACTATCAATTCAATTATGTGCTAAATCGGGTTCACAAGCTCCGCAATTTGCTCTCCGTCTTATGACAGGTATAAGGACTTGGGTATATTTATTTGTTTGTTTAATGGACATAAATAAATAAATGAAAATGAACGAATATTTAAAAGTTCGGAAACTTTGTTGCGTTGGATTCCTCATGAGTAGACCTTAAGCCAGAAACAGGTGCGTGTGGATTGGTGTCAAGAAATGCTACAGAAATTTGACCATGACCGTTCACATTCTTTTTATGATGTAGTGACCGGAGATGAAACATGGATTTATTGTTACGATCCGGAAAAAACAGCAGTCCAGTGAATGGGTCCTCGAAGGCGGCAGCAGGCCCACAAAGTTGCAACAAGCTAAAAGTGTCAATAAAAAAATGATCACGCCCTTTTCTCTAAAACAGGGCACATGTATACTATACCGTTAGAGAATAAGAGAACAGCAAGTGGTACACAAATATTTGTCTACCTAGCATGTTGAAAAAAGTTCGCGAGAGACGACACAGAAGGCGCATCCTCCTGCACCAAGACAACGCCTCACCTCACACCGCGCGAAGAAGACTAAGGTATTCTTGTGTTCTGAGAAGATAGAGCTTGTGACTCATCCTGTATATAGTCCCGACTTAGCACCATGTGACTTCTATCTTTTCCCTAAAATCAAAGATGAATATGATGAGAGGTTTGACATTTACGAGTCCTGAAGAGGCAGTGATGATTATCAACCAACACTTCGAAAACTTGCTGCCAGAAGACTGAGCCTCGTGCTTTGAAAAATAGATTCTGCGATTGAAAAAGTTTTCAGAAAACAACGGAGAATATTTTGAAAAAACAGTGAAAGTATTAGTTTTAGTACGAGTCTTTTTATTTATTTGTTACGTAAAACTTTATTGTGGCATATTATCATTAAGCTTTATGTACCCAACTATACCATAATGAACAGTGGAGGCTTACCCCTTTACTAATAAACGTTGAGTAACGGTGGTATAGCTATACAATGTTTTGTCCTTATCTGTCATTGTGACATTTGAATTTGACAGATAAGGACAAAAATTGTATAGCTATACCTCCGTTACTCAACGTTTATTAGTAAGGGGGTTAGTAAATATTAATAAGATCTCGTTGGCACGCTTTGGGTACAAACCACAAAAAAGTTCGATTATAAAAATAAATGTCATCCATGGCGGTGATTATTTCGGGATACTATCTTTGTAAGTATAAATATAATATATATATGGGTTTCGGAATCAAGGGAGGTTGTGAGGCAGATATCCACGCTGCGCGCTCTTTTCTGAGTCGTCCGGACTATGAGGTATTTCTAAAAATTGACGTCAAAATTGCTTTTAATTCGGTGATCGTGGTGCGTGGTAGCTGCTGTCAAAACATAAGTTCCAGAATTATACAGCTATTTGTGGAAATGCTATGGGGCTCCACCAAAATTACTTTTCGGTGACAAAATCATATCTTCATGCATGGGTTGCTCGGGCCTGTCATTTTTAGTTTAGACATTCATCCAATTATTTCAGATCTAAATTCTAAATTTAATCTGTGGTACCTTGATGACGGTTCCCTTGGCGTGGACGCCTCAACTGTACTACAAGACCTGGAAACGATCATCACTAAATTTTCTAATATTGGCCTCTCATTAAACTTTACTAAGCGCGAAATTTATACACCTGATCACATTTCTAAAGACAAAAAAATGATATCGTCCCTAATTTTAATGCAGCTTCTCCCAACATTTCGGTCCATTCAAATTCATCTTTAACACTTTTAAGTTTACCGATTTTTGACGAAGCAATAATCCCATTATAAATTGTAAATTAAATCTGTTTAAAAATACTTCTAACCTTTTGTACGAAATAAATCCCCACATGGCTCTTTTTATTATTCGGTTTGTCTTTTCACTCCAAAGTTCATGTATTTGCTACGGAGATGCCAAATTTGGAAATTTCCAGACATTTTGGCTTCTATAGATACCCTTCAATCAACTCTGTCTAAATTATTAAACATTAATTTTAGTTTAGGGCCTTGGACTCAAGCGGTTCTCCCAATTCGTTTCGGTG
Source organism: Acleris literana (assembly GCA_946894065.1). NCBI lineage: Eukaryota > Metazoa > Arthropoda > Insecta > Lepidoptera > Tortricidae > Acleris > Acleris literana. The sequence goes on from OX335668.1 coordinate 79,840,724, forward strand.
GACTTGGTATTCGATGCTTTTCTAGCGTGGCACTACGCGTCTCGTCAGTATTATCTTAAATCACCCACAGATACTTGACGTTGAGATTGCAAACCTGGTGGAGGCTAGGGATGCTTGGTGTGAGTCGTGTCCGGGAGTGGATATGCCAGTCGAGAGGCATATCCAGAGAGCATGGGATACACCTCGCCTCATATCAATTCATGCATCTCTCATAGAAAATAGTCCGGACGATTCAGATCGCGCCCGTCTCCTCGCTGCTCCTCGCAGGCGAATCAGATCACTGGCTCCACGTTCTTCCTTCCCGCACTATAGGCACAGTCATGGCCCAAGCAACTTGCGCATAGCATTAAGCTTGCGGCTTGGGGCTAGACTCTGTGAACCTCATACTTGCGCGTGCGGGAAGGAAGTGAGCGAGCTGGGATGACATGGCCTTTAATGCTTCAGAAGTGCCGGCCGTTTGTACCGTCACGGCACAATTAATGATCTGATCTGTCGTTCGCTTGCCACGATGGCAAGCGACCAGATGGAGCTACATTGGTGCCGTGGAAACTGGGTAGGGCACTGGTGTGGGACGCGACGTGCGTTAACACATTCGCCCTTTCCCACGTCCAGTCAACCCGTAATCGGGCCGGCGCAGCAGCTGATCAGGCCCAAACACTCAAGCGCCGCAAATATTCGTCATCTTTAAATAATTACAATTGGGCTTGCTATCCGGAGAGGTACCTAATGCAGCCAGTGTCATGGGGACCATGCCGCGAGCGGACCTGCTAGAGGGGGTGTTCTTTTTATAGTGGTGATTATTAATTATATCTTTAATATTTGAGTAGCTTATTTAATTTTAATTTAAATACGTTTAGTTTTAATTTTTAATTGTATTAATGTTGAATTCTGTACTTAGTTGGATGTAAATAGTAAATATAATTAAACTAAAGTATTGCCTCACTTTCATATTGGAAAGTGGATTGCAGCTCGTTATATTGTAGTGATATAACAAACTTTCTGGCACCAACTAGTATTCACGAAAAAATAATATCTGGCAAAATATGTAAAAGTTTACGATTACTTTATCTCATGGAAGACCCAATAAAAAACAAAATCGACCTCTGTGGAACTCACTCATGTCTATAGGTGCTAAGTTAATATAAGTATGAACTGGGGGCCTAATATGGCTGCGTTTATCCCGTGACAAAGTGTGGATAAGGCATGTGTCACCTTCAGACACGTAAATAAGTACGAGAGTGACGGATGCTTTATCCACATTTGACACGCGATATAGACGCAGCCATACTAGGCCCGCAGAAATAAGAAATAAATCAATTCAGAGAAATATCATATTTTTTCAGTATCGCTGCTCCGAAAAAAAATATTCGAAAGCTGCACAACCAGCAAATGAAATTAAATGACGACTTGACGACAAAAGTGGCGGCAAAACAAACCTGTGCTTTGACGCGAATTTACCTAAGTGGTTTTTTTTAACCATTGACAAACTAATAGTAATAGTAATACTAATAGTCCCTATTCTCATGACGTTCAAAATGAAATGACGATATTGTATTAAAAAATACACCAAGTTGACGTTTCAATTAATACTAGAATTGGGCCTATTTAAATTGTGTTGATTTTGAAAGATGTTCAAAATTCGAAACTCATTACTTTATAATATTTGATAACGTAATTACAAAATTACGTTACAGCTGTGATTGCTGTTGCCTACTACCACCGTAATGCTGGTCATTGCCAACGGGTTTAAGCGTATAATAGAGGACTTATGAAATGTGTGTAGATAAAAGTTATTGTTTTATTTCCTTGCAGTAGATGAGAAAAGCGCTGTCTCACACTTGTACTCTATATTATTATCACTCGTCCATAAATTACGTAATTTCTAGCCTCTGTACGCAGCAATTAAATTAACATATAAATCAACTCAACGCGTTATTTGTTGATTGTAGCAACAATATCTACACTTACAAATTCACCGGAGGAGGCTGAATCGCGGCCTGCGCCCGCGGCCGCCTTGGGCGTTGCGGCGGGGGCGCTCGCGGCCGGCGCGCGGCGCGGCGAAGAGGGAACAGTAAGTCCTGCGCCGGCACCGCGAGCCACAGTCGCAGCCATCACCGATCTCCCTCCGCGAACATATTTAACTCCGACGTTAGCTGCGACCACAATGGCTCGTATTACTAAACAAAAACAACGTAAGTTGCCTCTTTTTATTAAAGCTCTATTTTCACACTGGGGGCCTACTTTTTAAACGCTCTTTGCACTTTTCGATAATATTTTTATTTTACCAGGGCTGATTTTTCATTTCCATTATATCTTTTTCTCTGGAGTCCGGAAAATTCGGGCATAAAAAAGATACATTTAAAAATGCAGTCACAATTCCAAATAAAATGTAGAGTTTTACATTTAATTAAAAAAACGACTCAGACATTTCATTTGTCTACATCTAGACTAATATTTTAAAAGGGAAAGATTTGATTGCTTGTTTGTTTGTTTGTATTGAATAGGCTCCGAAACTACTGGACCGATTTGAAAAAAACTTTCACTATTAGTACCAATTTCACCATACGATGTTAAATTTAATTAATGTAATCATAACAAACATACATTTTGACTGCTGCTCTAATCGTCAGTTAAGTGGTTAACATCGTATGGTGAAATTAGAATCCTACATTATCCCTGATGAACATAGGCTATGTCTTATTTTTCTGCGCGTACGGAGTCGCGGGCAATAGCTAGTAAAGAGATAAATTAATTTTCAGTACACTTGCTCGGAAAGGATGTTATAACACGCAGGCGTATAGGGCAGTTATAGCCGATTGAGCTCCCTAGGGAGTCATGAGTTTAGTTTTAAAATATAGAATCCACTCGTACATCATTTCAGACTAAGGAGGTGTAAAATCAGCCAAGGTTTATTTCCTAAATTCAAAACTTGGCTCCAAACCAATTTTACTGTATAATTAAACTTATACGGTACATTTATCTGCATTATATTTATATTTTGCAATTATTTCAAATTATTTGATTAAATTTCATTTTGAAAATTGGTACAATCTGGCAGTATGACCTGTCAAGTTTAAAAATTGCAGTTCTAAGCATTATCTGTGGAAGACTATATTGAAAAAAGTTGACAAAATCTTTTAGAGAGTCGAGTTCATTTGTTTGATTGTTGTTTCCGAAGCGTATTTTGTATATTTTCTTTCTCAGTTTTTTTTTATTTCCACGCCAATGTGATGAAAAACATTGTGTATCACGGGCATTAAGGGGATTACAAACTCGAGTCATTTAAAGCCCTCCGCTTTCGGCGTCAGGCTTCTAATAGTCTCTCGTTAGAGTCGTTAGCAATCCCCTTCATACCGCCCTTGATGCACAATATGCTATTAATTTTAAAACGCTTCCATCCACTTTTCTAAATCGTACAGTTTGCATGTTATGTAACTTTGCAAGGTTTTGGCGGGAAATTACAAGCCTTTGATTTTACCTGCCTCATTTTAAGAAAAAAGTTTAAAGAAAAGAAGGTTTCAAAACCCAACTATCGGTGTTTTGATAATATGAATATCAATAATTAAAAATATGACAATCCTGGGTTTAAAACAATCTAAAAATACTACCCAGACTTTAAAATCGTTTAGCCTACGCCCTACAGGATATATCAAAGAAACAGCCATACATAACCTCAAAAACCGCTCTTTCCTATATGTAGAAATCGTAGTGTTAAGTTATAGTTATAATAATGGTAGGTACCTACCTACCCTACTATTATTATAACCTATACTCAAGATTGGGATACACCTAAAAAAATGCTTAACATTTAAAGTTTTTTTTTTTTTTTGAATAATTTTTCAGAATAATTTATTAAATAAAAGTAACCTCACTTACGAAGAGAGATTGTTGAGAGGAGAGAGATTTTTTGTGAATATGATGTTGTACATATATTATAAAATATTATATGCTGAAACAAAAAAGATAAGCTGATGTTGTGAAACTTCGTTATGTATCTTAATAAATAAAGAAGGAGTGTAATTATTATATCAAAAATGTTTAAAAAAACAAAAAACCGCCTTCAGAAAGCAAAAAATAACTTCTTTAAAATGGTAGGTAAATAGGTCAGTCGAACTGAAGTCTGCTTTTGGTTAAAATATTGTTGGACGCCGACTTCAGTTGGACTGACCTATTTACCTACCATTTTAAAGAAGTTATTTTTTGCTTATGAAGGCGGTTTTTTGTTTTTTTTAACATTTATTTTATTTTATACTTTTTAGTGATCCTATTTATGCTGTTACGTAGCTCCACTTCTAAATATTAATAAGAAACTATAGAACATTTCAAGCTCGCCGCAGACAACGCCGCGGGAATGTCATAGTCATATTTAAACCTAAATGTGCTTCGTCATAGTCGCTCAACTTCCTTTATCGAAATATCTTATCGCCACCCTTGAAATAGGTACCGTTAAGGAGTTCCGGTGGCCATCTGTGGTCTTCATCATCAGTTCCACTTCACCATATAGTACTTTTCAAAAGCAAATGCATGAGTTACAGTGAAAAATACCAAAATCGCTATAGGTGTGCCTATAATATTTGAGGAGTTCTCTTGATTTCTCCATGATCCCATCATCAGATCCTGACGTGGTGACAATGGGACCAACTAGAAAGTATACCCATTCGAACAACGAAAAAATTTTTCAAATCGGTCCAGTGGTCTTCGAGTAATCGGGGAACATACATAAAAAAAAAACCCGACGAATTGAGAACCTCCTCCTTTTTTTGAAGTCGGTTAAAAATGAAAGCCACATCTATAATTTATCAGAAAATGATACCACACTCGAGGTGATAGGTAAACTAAAGCCGATATAATTTTTTAACTGAAGCGCGGCGGCGTGTAACTTTGAATAGCCCAGGGGGTGGCTGATGGCTACCGGGCTAAATCAGCTCAGTTTATCGTTACCGCCCGTACTAATTAGTTTCTTTAATAAAACTTAATATTCGAACAGTTTGATTTTCTTATTTTACAAAACCCTACTTGCTAGCAGATCGTGTTTGCAAAATAAGAATTCCGAAGTTTTACCGAAAAGTACAAGTTAGGTTATGTAGCAGTCATCGTGATTTCCATTTTCCATGATGGCGGGCTCAAATTTCAATATCGAGAAGTTAAATGGCCGAGATAACTTCACAACGTGGAAATTCGGTGTAAAAACATATATGGAGCATGAGAATTTATGGGGCTGCATAGAAATTGCTGAAGGAAAAACAGTTGACCCAGTGTACAGATGTAGTGAAATATCCTTTCACATCGTATTTTCTCGGAAATGTTCGTATTCGTCATGCTACTTCAGTCTGTCACAGTACCCACCAAGACAACGTGGGGGCACGTCGCATCGCGAGAGTGATAATCGATATAGAGTGGTTAATACCAGAGTATTTTTTTGTCAATTTAGATTAACTTTGTTTTCAGTTCTTTTTAATAATCATGCCGAAAGCATTAAGACCTAAGGAAACATTTAGATCGGCATGCCTATGAAATTATTTTCAACATTTATTTATATTTCTTCTCTTTTACCAACAGCTGATTTCTATATATTTGATCGTGGTGGTTTTAACATCTCGGTGTGATATACTTTAAACTCGTGGTTTGACATTTGACACTGATAACTAAAGTAATCTATTTATTTATTACAAAAAATGACACTTAATAATTCAATAATTCATAGACACGTCGGCATCATTCGGAATCGGAAGTAGACGTGAGTTCCGAGTTTTCACGATGTGAAAGGATTATTCACTAGATCTGTAAGTGCTTGTTAACGGAGACGCGGGGCGTCGCGCGTAGCGTTGGGCAACGCGGTCTGCACTAAATTCAAACATATGGCGTTGTATAAAAGCGTTTACGGAGACGCGGTTTTACGCGCGTTTGCTTCAAATACAGCGTTACTCGCCGCGGAGCCCGCGGATGGCATCCCATCCCGCCACTGCGCCCGCAGCGGGGCCCGCGGCGCCGGAACCTTCTGACAGTCTTGTTCGGAATCCGCACAACGCAGACGTCAGCAATGGAGGACGACATAATCGACATTTTTATAGAAGATAAGATAACTATCTCGCTATACACGATAAATTATAATAAAGACATCTCTTACGATATGCTTATGATATTTAAGAGCGTGTACCTAACTCAAATTGATGAATATTTTGGCGTGTGACAATAAAAATAAAAAACCGACCTGTGCGAATCTTACTCGTCCACCGAGGGTTCCGCACAAATTTGTAGGTTCATATTATAAATAGTTCCGGAATCGAGTCTCGCAGTTTTTTCCGAGCTTATTGATTAATAAAGAAATACAAAATAAATAAATAACTCGTGGTTATATAATATATATTTCTTAATATTATTATTTACAAATTCTAGATTAAATTAATCTGAATCCATGTCGCTGTCTGTACCCGTAACAGTATGTATGGCTCGAATCACTTTCATTATCTGATTCCCCATCTCGTAAATCCAGATCCATGATCTCGTCACTAAGATGGTCATTTTTATAATACTCTTCCTCCACTTTATTTACGTGACTGACACATTTTTGCCATTTCTCCACTGAATACTTAGAAAATAGCTCTGCCAGAGCTCGTTTCTTCTCAGTTAAATTTAAATTATTAAATTAATATAATTTCGTGCCAGTTCACCCTTGATATCTCCCCATACTAATTGGATAGGGTTTAAATCCGGATGATACGGTGGCAAATAAAGTATGATCCTTTTCTTCCAATATGACATCAATTTTGAATTGCTTTTCTGGTTTAATTATTTTGTTTTATTAATTCTAGCAAATCCCTCTTTTTCGGCGCTTCAGTGTATTTAACATTATGACGTTTTAACCAATCCTGCATTTGCTTTTTCAAGGAACACATCGTGGGATTTATCCACCTCGTTGCAATGGTATTTCGCGTTATCCATAACTATTACTGAATTAGGAGGAAGACCAGGCAAAAGTTTTTCGCGAACCCACTTTTCGGAATTGTTGGAATTCATATTTCCTCAATAGTCTTCTGTCTTTGTATTTGGTTTGAAAATGGTTAAAGCGTTATCGACAAATCCTGAACTTCCACCAGCATGCACGATGACCAATCTATTTCCTTTACCAATAGAAGACAATGCACCTCTTTCAGAGTCTGATTGCCAACACGCTGACACATTATGGGATTCATTTACGTAAGTTTCATCTTGAGAAAATATTGGTCTGTCTTGTGATCTAAATTTTCTTATTGCCGTAATATATTTGCCTCTCCATTGTTGAATTGAATGGCGTTCCATCAACATTTTTCTATTTGATTGGCATTTTCTGTATCGGAATCCTAATTCACGTAATATAAGTCTTAAATACGTATAACCACATTTAATAACTCCATCTTCCGCTAAAACTTGTCTTAGTTTATTGATCGTGTGAATTTCCTTTCTTATTGTGTAGAATTCTGTAATTTTTCTTCTTATAACACCTTTAACGAAATCGTCAATTTCTATTTTCTTTTTTCTCGTCTGTTTAGGCCTTCTTCGTGAAGAAAACTTCTCATTACATTCCACACTTTTTCCCTCACTGACAATGCGTTGCACGCTTCTTTCTGACAATCCTGTAGCCATGGCAACAGTTTTATGTATATTAATGTCATCTTCATGCTCAGCAGAATTGGGATCTAATTTTTTTATTTAAAAATATTCGTACACTTTATAAACAGTTTGTTTAGTTTGAGCCCTTATTGGAGACTCATCTTTGGTTGCAAATCCCGTGTGCGTTTTACTTGAAGCGACCTGTTCAATTAACACGTATTGACGACAGCAAGGCTGACGCCCGACTGAAGTTATGCGTCGTTTGACGTTCCGTAAACACACCCCTCCCGTGCCGCTCCCATACCTAAGGAACAAACTCAGTTATGCGTTAGACCTATAGTGATATTTACTTTTCCTTTTTTTACCCTTAATTGTTCAAATGGCACTGTAAAATTTTATCAGAAGAGTTAAGTAAAATTGTCTCTTTTAATAATTATTTTATTTTTGTTTCATTGTTATTTTTTCTCAAATGTATTAAATAAGTTTCTGATAAAAAAATCATTTTTGGGACAAGCTTTTGTTCCAGACTGTACTTTTTTATGCAAAGTCATTTAGTCCTTATCAAGATCAACAAAATGAGTTCAAACTCGGTGGGTCTACGTTAAGTATAGCGGTGATCCTGTCGCCACCTTCCGCTTTCATCATCAGACCAGCTCGATGGGGCCATATTATTGTTTTGTATATAAAGTTACGTAGGTATACCAAATTTCAGCTCATTCGGAAACCGGGAAGTGGGTTAAATTTAACTTGCAAGATTTCATTACAGACACCGCACCGGGACAGGTTTTCTGTCATTTTCACTCGTTCCGAGTCTTGTCCTCATCGACGTCCGAGTCTTGTAACTACTTGTTCGAGTTCTTGAGACCTCTCGCTTGCAGCTCTGGACTCGTGTGAAATTAGGTACATACTTCCCGCACTTTTATCAATAATAATAAACGAGTTCTACGCGGACGGAGTCGTGGGAAAAAGCTAGTAATATGATCATAATACGGAGACTCGATTATTTTCGGGTGTAATGTATACCCGGTGCAAAAAGTATCGATCAAATTATATCGTTTGAAAATAATTTTAACACTATTGAAATAAAAGTCTATCTATAGGTATTTCCATTTATAACATAATTTTTATTCATCATTATTGTGTTGTGTCAATTCCGGCTAATTGACACAACATTGTAAAGGGGTTTACTAAAGAAAAAAAACGAGTATGCTTTAGACCATACGACTGAAGTAAAACTTCTTTAACTCCAAACTGGCTTTGAGAGAAAGAGAGAAAGAAAATGTGCACGCGCACCTCTCTCTTGCCCCTGGCTACAGTAATATACGAAACGTCTCTCTCGTTATAAACGAAACTCTCTCTCTTTCTATCTTCACTAACTTATATCTCCCTCTCACCTTCCGTTCGCCTCGCCCGATCACACTTTTCGTATAGTTTGAACTTTTTGAACTGAGGTCATTGTATCTATACAATCCTATTATATGCTTTTGTTCTCGAAACCGCCAACAAGTTTCTTTACGAAAAAGTTTAGAAGTACATTGCATGAATGTTGAATTTTCAACCTTATTCCTTGTTGAGTAGGTTTAAAATGGCCTAAAAGGAAAATAGCGCATGGTTTCTGTAGTCTTTATCTACAGACTAAGTTCTTGTCGAGTGCCGGGCGGTAGTAAAATGCAAAAAAAATTGCTGGCCATTATTCTATCACTGTATTTTGTGATCTATTATTTAAAGAAATAGAGTCGATAATCCATGTTAACCTTCGAAGGCGGTTATAATCTGCTTTTACTGCGAGCTCGTTATCCTAATTTGTGGTCAACTACACAATGGCTTTGTATTCTTAAGTGGATAAGCTCAGTTGAAAAAGTTTAAACTATAACGCTCTCGTCACGTCAAGTCAATCGTCCGTAAAGAAGATTTACTTCAAAAAGTCAAAAAAAAGTAGTGTTTATGCAGTAGGTACCTTAATGATACTATATAGTAGCTACGAATTCAAGTTTTCATATATTCTGTTTTTTAGAAGTGATTTTATTTTTTCTAGCTTTATTTTGCATCGAAATTGTGTACCTACCGCATTACATAGTTACTTATTGTTCATTTGACATTATAATCAATAATCATCCTTAGAAAAAAAACGAGCGCGCGTTTAGGGTTACCATATCCCAGGATTTATCCTGAGATTTCAGGATTTTTGGACTCTTCTCAGTCAGGATTGCGGCCGGATTTTGCAAAATTTGGAAATCTCTGGATTTTTAGAATTTTTAATAATAAACAGTACATTTTAAAGATCTCTTTAATAAAAAGTAAAAAATACTTAAAATAATCTTACTAATAGACAAAATAATTGAAGTAATCAACTTTAGTAAAGACTTTTTTAAATTTGTTAATTACGTCTGGGATAAAATTTTCAAATTCCAACAAAATCTCAGGATTTTTCAATGGAAATCACGCCTTTTCTCCGGATTTTGATTTTTTCATCTAGTAACCCTACGCGCGTTTGAGTATACCCCTACCGCCCTCGACCCGATGCCCACCGCGTGCGCCGCCGCGCGCTCCGCTACACGCTCGAGAGTCCGCCGCGGATGCAGCGGCGTGCACCGCTCCTCTACGCCCCGCACCACGCGCCACATCACGCCCCGCATCTTCATAAACAACACCGTAGATTGCCATATCTTTGTGTTTACGCGTGTGATGACGCGGTCCGCTGCACGCGCCGCCTCTCTGTAAACGGAAAATACGCCCGACGCGCCGCGCTACGGCCAGCCTTACGCCACGCGCGACGCTCCGTGTCTCAGTAAACAAGCCCTAAGACGTGAAGGCCAGATCTAAACTTATTTTTCTCAAAAATGGCCTGGCCATGGCCATGACATTCCTATCTACATATTGAGACGCGAAGTACATAGTTTACTGACAGTTCCCAAATTTAAAAAAAAAAACTTTGCGTGCTCGCTACACAAGCCCGCAATGTTGCATACAAATTCCATTACTATCTAGCTTGTAACTTTTTAAAAAGTGAAAAGGGCCATAATAAAATGAGGGCACAAGTCTTATACATCCAAATTTTACTCGAAACATAACTTTTTTATTTGTGCCTGGAATAGCTTATGTTTTTTTTTAAAACAACAATTGCGTTTCTCCTTGTCATAAACAAAAAGGCGGTAAGGAGTGATGGTTTTTTCACATGAAGTTTCTGTTTGTATGCAATTCAAAAAATGAGTTCAAGCGATGAAGATTTGATTCCAACACAAATTTTTTCTTGCGATTTTTGAGAAAAGCACTATATTTGCCTCGGCAGGAACAGCAATTGCGGGCTTCGTATTTTTAAACGGACTCGCAAGCTCGTCCGTTTAATCCAATACTCGGCCCGCAATTGCCTACTTCCATGCCTAGGCAATAATGTACTATTTCTAATAAACAATCAAAACTACGTTCATGCATATTCATGTTCAGGAGTTTAAAACTGCTAAGGAAGTATGGGACAGTTTACATAAAGCCTTTGATGACAACGGGCTAACAAGAAAAGTGGGTTTGCTGAAGAAATTGATTAATACCTCACTCCAGCAAACAAATGAAATCGAAAAATTGTGTACATTGTGATAAAAGCATAAAAGTATAAATTTACACGCGTAGAGGACCCCATGTGATTATTTAAAGATGTGGACGCCAGCTGGATTTGACCCCTAATGTTTTTTAGAGGTTAAATTCGATATCAAGGTTTTTTTTTTTCGTTCTAATGTATTTTTATGAATCGAAATAGGAACAGTATAAGAAATTTACACCTTTAAACACATCTACTTACCACTCCTTTCTAATGTCACCTAATTCATCAAAATCGGTTTAGTAGTTTAGGCGGAAGGGTTTTTTTACATTTGAGAGTTATTTAGCGGAGTACTGAATAGTACTGAAAGTGAATACTGATTGCTGAAAGAAAACAATTTAGTTTTTAAGAACTAAAAGCATTTTAGAGTATATCTGCCCTTCATCTCAGGTGAATTAATAATAGAAGCCTTAGTATTAATTATTAAATTTTAAAAAAAAACATCATATTATTGAATTATTAAATAGTTATCTGTAGACCAAAGGCACAAAGCAGAGCATTTTAGCGCAGCTTTGCTACATTTGCAACGCCCCCTACATCCCGCTTCTTACAGTTGCAGCGAATCAGCACGTATAGCATGAAGACGTTGCCTCTGGAAGAGTTGTCCAGAGAGGCTGCCATCCAGTCGTGGCCTCCTTTATCCAGCTCCAATGAGACAGCTGAGGCATATAACGGAGCTTCGTTAGTACGCATCTCGCTTGTTATGTTGTAAAAAGGCACTGCCGTGGTAGGAAAATTATTTTCTATTGCCCGAGATATCTGAGTGGAAAGCTGCTTCCTGGCTTTATTCCCGTTCAGAATTTCACTCGTTCTGTCGTACTTTAACACAACAAATCGCACCAATAGTGACATTGACTCTGAGCCATTCTCTGAGCTGATTTCGCATAGCATGGACTGGAGTTCTGCAAAAGCTCGATTACTGTCTGGAAAAGCCTTCCAGGTATCCTAAGCAGTCTTCTTGCGTCTGCCGGCGAAGCTAGACACAGGTTCACATCCGGAGAAAGGTGTGTTGGGTTCCTGAAAGCTACCACTTTATAAATAGGTATATACCTATACCTGTGAGCATGGATCAAAATTAGTCAAATCGGAAGCGGCAGAAGAGCAAAGAACTTCACTGTCATATGTTACAAAAGCCGCTTATGGTCTGGTATTGAGAGGTTAACCAGTTCACGCGCTAGGAAAACAAACAGTTCAGTTTTATTTTCGTTAACTCTAGGGAAGTCCTTCCAATTCTTAAGCATAACATTAGACGGGGCCACTCTTTGCTTTATACCCTTTCTTCTCTTCTCTCTCGTTGAAGCTTTTAGGGTGTCCCTTAGGCATGCATGCCAAACAACGTCGATACAACTGGTTTTAGCCATCGTGTACCGCATAATCCCGTTTTATTTTGTTAGACCGGGATTAAGCATTATTGCTGCGCCTTTAAAAATAATTTTATGAACTGTAGTTTGGTGAACAACAGATTGATCAGAAGAATAATCTAGGTGTAGACATTTAAGTAAGACTGCCTTTGTTCCTGTGCTCATTTTGCCTCCATTTGATAGTGATGACGAAGGTCCATGGTCCCCATTATGAACTTGACAATTGTATAGTCTCGTAAGTAGGTCCAATGCCAGGCAAGAAAACTTTTAATAGTTTTGTGTGTCACAAAATTCCCGAAATTAAATTGACTTAAGACATCAGCCAAGGCATAACGGATTCGACATAGAGCTGAAAGTTGCCCTCACGGACGGATCTGTTGTACCGCAATAAGAGAAGCTCTAGTGAAAGAGTCTTTAGCCAATAGTCGTAGGTGACATTATTGTTTGGCATGTCCTTGACACCACTCTTCATAAGTAGGCTTGACTGTGCCCCTAGCATCATTATTGTCATCATTATAATTATGCTTCTTGGAGAAGTACATTAGAGTTGCAGCAGGGAGCTGATGCGCGTAGCGAGTTTTGGTGACATGACAGACACTCATTTAATTTTTAATTTTTACATGGAAAATGTAGTAAAAATTTGGTACACGTAAGAATTCAAAAAAATACGTTATTGGACAAGATTCCTATTCTTTTAATCACTCCTGTCTAATCTACTGAACCGATTTTGATGATGTGAGGTTTCATTGGAAAGGGGATTTTATGTAGAAGAATTGCTTTATAGCAGCTTTCTCTCTTTCTCCTATTAGCTTTCAAAAAAATACATGAAATCCAAAAGATAGTTCGTTGGTAAACAATTTGACCTTTATAATACGTTAGGGGTAAAATCCACCTTGCCTGCACATCTTAAAATGATCCCTGGTTTAACCTACCCATGGTAAAAAAATCACGCTTTTATCACAGTGTGCACAATTTTAACGAAAACATGCGATTTCCCGCCCTACTAATAACCCTTACCATCTGAAAAAAAAAAACAAGTGTCTATCATTGGGTCCTTGTCCATTACTGGTTCCGTCACCCCAGTTCAGTCAACTGAACTTGACAAGTGAACTAGTGTTATAATATGTTTTTTTTAGTTCAATCAAAACTAGTGAAAACTCTTGCTTTATTTACAACTGGATAAACCTGTGGAACAAACGATAAAAAATCTTACTTGTCCAGTCAATTGACCTTCGGGCTTAGTATGGCTGCGTCAATATCGCGTGTCAAATATGGATAAAGCTCCGCCACTCTCGTACTTATTTACGACAGAAGGTGACGGATACCTTATCCACATTTTGTCACGCTATAAACGCAGCCATGTTAGGCCCCCAGGACAACTGAACTAGTGGGAATAGAGGCTGTTCACACTTCCAAGAGGTCTTGACTGCTGTTTCAAATACAAAGTGATGAATACTAATATGTACTTCGTTTTTAACTTGCACCGCTTTACTTAAAATTTAAAGACGCTTTTCGTGTCAAGGTGTTTTTGCAATACCTACTACTTTCTATTTTTAATCCTGTTTTTGCGGCCATGTCAATACTTTCAATGGCTTTGTTTACCAGGTAAGCGTTTAAGTGCATTCGGTCTACTACTACCCAGCCCCCCCTCCACTAAAGCCAAAAATACAAGTAATAAATATGTGAAAATTATGAAATTATCTTTAATGAAAGCACGTTATTATTATAACGAATTCAAAAGGAAAACTATCACAAGTAGGTAGACATGGTTGGTTCCTTACATGAGAAAAAAATTATCTACAAATTACTTCTATCCGGTAAGTCGATAAGGTAGCACTTTGAGTGACAAGCACCAAGCACTCGATCCATAAGCGTTTAACACGTAAATTAGGAGCTCTACTTAATACAACTACTTATTTCCAGGTAAGAAGGTTTCGAAAGTATCAACCAACCACACTGCAGAAGTTAAAGATCCAGTAGCTTCACAGGTAGCATCGGAGCTGATGAAAGAAATGCGTCCTCTTAAATTAAACAAGCAAGAGAAATCCCTCAGAGGTGGCCAATACTCAGAAGACGAGGAATGGCCATATTACAAAACCACCATGAAAATATTTTTAGAAAAAAGCACCCGATATCCTATACCCTTACCAGAGAACCACGCATTTTGCTACACGAATCCTTATAATCCGCTTTGTCGAACTCAGATTAAATAAACATGCGCTATCTGCATCCAACGCACTCTGTATATGGCAGGGTAAAATAACTATGCAATGTATGAACACTTAAATAATATGTTTTCTCTGCCACTTGACACTTCCCCATACTTTTTGCAGCTTTATTAAATCCTCAATTAATAAAAAAACAACAAAGTAATATCTGCGTTTTTTTTATTACTTGGATATCCATAAAAAGTGGTTTTGTGTCCCTTATGTATACATATACCCCCTTACTAATATGTTAATAAAAGTTGAGTAACGGTGGTATAGCTATACAATGGTATGTCCTTATCTGTCATTAGGGTGCCTAATATGCTCGGGGCTTTTAATTTAGGTATCAATTGTCCTCCTCAAATACTATTCCTACTACTTCTTATAATTTGAAAATTATTAAAATTTTGGTGAGTTATAACTCATACGTGATTAATCTTTACTAGTAAAATCAGTGTTTCTTGGTACAGAGGCGGTACTTGAACCTGTCTCTTGTTTTGATGCGATTGCAACGACAACGGACGTCGTGCATTGAAAGTTTTTATGAAACTAGAAAAATTGAGAAATAACTTACCTAGTTTTTTAAAGTTCCGTTTGGGAAGTAGAATCGATACTTACAATTACGTACACTACCGCTCATAAGTATTAAGCTTGTATTTAGGCCCTCATTATTTAGTGCCTACAAAAATGACTTTCAACATCTACTGTCGAATCAGAACGAAGTGTCGTGTTACAACTCGTGTTACAAAGAGTCCTTTACTCTTTGTAACACCCCAAAAGTGGAATGTCACCTTTTTTTTGTTTATTTGTATCAAAACGGTGTAGGTGGCCGGAGGCTCGGAGCTCCGTTTTGGGTCCTCCGATGACTACTTAGCGACTAGTATTTAACAAGGACTGCCGGTACTATACCTGATCAGTTAGATAATTCTTTCTTTTGTTTGGAAGCTTTCCTCGCTGGTTCCTGGTTGAGTTTCGTGGCGGCTGTATAACGAGCGAACGAGCTTCACGCCGCATACTCGTGGGGGCCGGTGTACTTATAATAACTTGTAGATCACTCTCTCATCTTGGAACACAAGCCGTCGACACTGAGCCCGTTCGATTTATACTTAGGTACCCAATTCATCTCACACATTTCAACACGGAGCGCTTGTATCCTAGGTTTGGGTCCTGTGTCCACATTCTAAACTCATATTTATCCCGATTTACATAAGTAATTCCTCTTTATATTCAATGCTTTGCAAACCGCAGTGTTTAGGTCGGTCATTCTGTCATAGTATGAAACGTCACCTTGAAGTTTGGCAGAAGGCTAATGGCGGTATGTGCGTTTTGAGCTTAGTCAATTACCGATTTCCATCTTAAACTCTTCCATCTTACTCATTCCAGATGGTTTATTTATTTAATCTCAGCTAAAAAGAAGTCCTTCTTTAATGGGAGACTTCGGAAGTGGTAGTTTTCTCTTCGATTTGAAGCGATTGTGTTGACACGACCGGAGATGCAGAGCGATGCGGCAGGATTAGACCTGGCAACATCACGACAGCATCCCTTCGGTTAGCAAATGTTTCATTGAAAGATGGGTTCGGATCTTTTGCTGTGATTTCATGTAAATAGCCGAGAATGCCGTGGCCGAGTGTATAATATCAGTGAAAATCATGCCTAGGCGTTTCCTTTGCTAGTGACGTCGGCTTTAACGGTCAGGATGCCTCTTTTTCATCAAGAATAACGGCTGTGCTCGTGTCTAAAGTCTTAACGTTGCGCTGTCGCGCATCCTAAAGATGTTGAATACGGTGTTAATGCTACACCAACTCCGCGGTCTCTGAGTATAAAAGCCAATTGCCTCTAATTTACTGCCCGAAAAGGGCTTCAAGGTTACCCTGGAAGATTCAAGGTTACCCTGGAAATCTCAAGGCGAAGGTTATCGTCTTGCGCTCGGCATGTCCGTGAGTGAAGCGACGTGTCCGTGCATGAGGGAGTGGCCGAGCAGCGTGCGCACGACTCTCATGGAATTCTGAGGCTCCACGTTCCTGGCTGACGCGTGACATTGACCTGTTCTCCTTATTTTCTATTTCTCGTTTTAAATGAACCTCTTATGCTACTTTGGCCATCCTTAGGGTGCGGCTCCACTGAGGCCGAGACGAGAGGAGCGGAGCGGAGCTGTGCCAATATTAACCAATAGAAGGCGCATGCGGTCACGTCGAGCGCCCCTTGCGCACGTTAGTTTATATTCTATAAAGTAAAATAACACAACTTCTGTTCTTACGTGTTAAGTGACTTTCTTCGCTATCTTAAACTTACATCTGCTTACTGTATTAAGCATTTACTATTAACTACCACCCTGGGTGTATAAACTCCTATACTAAGTGTCTACTATAAATTAAGTTGTAAGAAAGGCTGCTTGGCCTCAGTATTGCTTGCTGGCACTTACGCCCTTCTGTCATTGACCACTTTATTAAAGATGGACTTTTCAATTAAAATAGAATGGCTGACAAAAGAGGAGCTTGCACACGAACTGACTAAATTACAAATACCTTTTTCAACATCTGACACATGCGACATCCTACGGAAGTTGTTCCGTCAAACGCGGTCTCTCATCCGACGCGGCAGCCTCAAACCGGGCACCAGCGCTCCAGCTGATCTCGCTGGCGAACTAGCACTAACATGTAGGCGGCTGAAGGAACAACACTGTCGGAGGCTAGTAGAGAACGATTGACGGGTCGAGTCGAATATTGCCTAGGTCGTTTGGAGGGTGTCTCGGATCAGGGAGATGAGGTTCAATCCCTCAAAGGTGTTCTGGTAAGTTGCCTATCTACTCTTAACCCCGAGGGGGACTTCAGATTCGGATGTGGAAGTTTTTAGCTCTCCGGTGAAGCCGCAGACTAAGGTGACGTGTCGAGCCGAGCCGCGCTACAAAAGTTTAAACCTTAAATACAAAGGGGATACTTGCGTGCGTGCTTTTCTTACTCGCCTGGAGGAACTCCGGGGGGCACGAGAGATCCCTGAACGGGTTATTTTTACCGGATTTCCGGATATTCTGGACGGACCAGCTCTCTTTTAAAAGATAAAAAAAGATAAAAGAAATTTATTCAGTAAGTAGGCCGCACGGGCACTTTTACACGTCAAGAATCTACCAGCGCTTCCCAAGAGAAGACCACTGCCGAGAACAAACGCCGCAAGAAACTCAGCAGTCAGTCATTTTTTAAACATATTTCTTATTACAATGGTACTACTTAGTCTAGCATTATATAAAGCTATAAATATTAAATTAAATATAGTATTAAATAACATGCGTAGTTTAGCAGGAAAACATGCCAATTTAGAATCTTACGGGAGAGATAGAGAAAAAAAAAACACATACTTATGTGTATATAAGATGGTGCGAGACGACCACATAAAAGTTTCGATATGTTTTCCTACATCAACGGTGTCCCCTAGACAAGATAAAGATTTTGCATTTGAATAAATTATTATTGACTAAGTTTCGGATTTAGGCCATGCATTTTTGTCTGTTAGATAGTCCTCGATCCTATAATACGCTTTAGACATTAACGACCTTTTCAAGTAACTTTTAAGTGCTGGAAAGGGTAACTTTACAACTTCGTCAGGTAATTTATTATAGAAATGAATGCATTGACCAACAAATGATTTATATACTTTACGGACGCGGAATTTTCGGATAGCGATTTTATTTTTATTTCTGGTATTTAAATTATGTATATCAGAATTTTTGGTGAAAGAATCTAAATTTCTAATAACGTAAATAATATTCTCATAAATAAATTGAGACGCTACAGTCAAGATATTAATTTCTTTAAAAAGTTCTCTTAAAGAGTCACGGGAGTTGTGGTTCCGTTCCCGTAAGGGTGACTTTTCCTGCTACGCGGACACGAGTCTATCGTTGTGTACCTGTCTATCTTGGGTGCGCTGTTTTCTCGGTTGACTGTACCGCTGGCTGAACCCGAACAATTGGACATTCTACTACGCAACATAAGGCTGGGATATAGCCGTGAGCTGGCCCTGATTGACTTGCCCTCTATACAAAAGCTGAACGACCTGTCCATGCGTCTCGAACTTGCAGGTTCGCGCTCGGGTAATTTTACCGAACCCGCTTCATCCGGTTACACGGTAGCTCCGGACGTGCAAGTGCGAACACGCAATGCCCCTGCGTTTCGTAGACAGGAGGTTGGCTCTTTAGACAGGCCCGCGGGCCCGTATTGTTTCAGGTGTACGCAGGCAGGACACAAAACTAGTGGCTGCCAGCGATCTCGCGATTTGGTGTGCTTCGTGTGTAGGGAGAGCGGCTCTTTTCCAAAAAACTAAATTGCCAGGTCTCGCATAAAAACCGCAATGCGCGAACTGTCAAAACTTATTTTCTTCCTTCTGCTGAAGACTATCGTCCCTACTTGACTGTACAGGTTTTCAACGTAAACGTTTACGGTCTTCTTGATTGCGGCGCAGCGTGCTCAGAGGGCCCTGCCAAGATGCATTACGCTAACTAGCGTTTCTATTCGATTCGTTTTTAAACCAATAGCGTCACAGGTAGATGACGTGATACGAAAAGTCACGTGATCTACCAGTGACGGCGATTGGTCCTCTGTGCTTGGAGCGAACGCACATGTCAAGTTCTTAAATTTAAGAGGGGTGATCCATAAGTTTTGAGAATCAGTAAGAACCATCTATATAATGATATTCTTTTAATGTGGACTATACCATAACTTAAATTAGAGAAAAAAAATGTATACATTATTCATTTGTTTTCCTGTGATAGCTAAACCAAAAACATCTGTATTAATTAATAAATAAGAGTTTATTTTTGTAATAATTTGGAGCTGTGCGGAAAAAGTTCTGGTACAGTAATAAAAAATATTGTTATTGAAAATGAAACCTTGATTTATCATTATGATTTAAAGGATAAATAAGTTATCATTGCAGTGGATTTTTTTATCTCCAGCTCTGTCACCAAAATTTAGGGTGGTTTTTTCGGCCATTTCCAGGATTATTGAGGCCTACAAAGAAATACTGCGACATTAATTTTTAGCAATTAAGTTCAAATAATCTAGGAGAGAGAATATAACATTATTCGAGCTTAATTATGGCAAAATAATAAAAATATACAGAAGAAAAAAAAATTACGAATTTTCGGCTGGAATTGTGCTTCAGAGCCTTCTAATTGATAAGGGTGCTGCTCGTCGACCAAAGATCAGAACTGATAACCGCTCTCCCCGTTATTTAGCCCTAACTTTCGACTACTACTACTCATTCACTAATGTTCAAAAACAACTACATAAAAATCACGAGCTGGTAATGACATAGTGAAGGTACAAAATTTGGCCATTTTGACCTCCAAAAGTAAAATTATTTTTATAGTGGTAAAATAAAACAATTGAATGACGTTAATAAGTGTTCGGAAATATAGAAAGTGTGCTCATTCCAATTAAAATATAACGATTTACATATCTCCCATTTTTAATACCGATTATCAAAACTTATGGATCACCCCTCGTAAATATAAAAACGTCCGCGCGTCTTACGTGTCGCTGACGGCGTTGACTACGTTTGTCGGTTTTACATGAACTTACCGGTCCAATACAAAGGGGAAGTTCAACTAGTTCTGTTCCACGTCCAGACGGAGATTAGGGTGCCGATACATTTCAGGATTATTTTTTGGAAGGCCTTCAATCTTGCGCCTGACGTCCTTGCGTGTCTGCCGGCTTCTATTTCTTCAGTCGAAACCATTGTGGGTAGCGTTGAGGAGGATGGCTTGCGGAACTACGAAGATGTCACGCCTGCGCAAAAATGGGAACTCAACTCGATCCAAAGCTTATTCGACCAAATCAACACCGATAGGATAGGACTAGGTTGCACGTCATTAATAGAACCTCTGATTAACACCGGTGATGCGAGACCGATTAAACAAAAATATTACAGGCTTAGTCCGGAAAAGCTTGGATGCCGAGTTGGACCGCATGTTAAAAAATAAGATAAAAATAATGGAACGCTCTTTCGGCGAATGGAACTCCCCTCTTACTCTTGTACCTAAGGCCAACGGGGAGGTTCGTCTCTGCTTAGACAGCCGTCGACTTAATGCGGTGTCAAAAACTGACGCCTACCTTTTTCCCTACATCAACTATATATATAGCGACCCGCCCTCGCTTCGCTTCGGTCAATATAAGATCCCAGTTCATCTGAAATAATATACTTTTCAAATTATAGATAGGTGCATATGTATAGAGGTTTTATTTAATGACGTTTTTAGAAATCGTGACTGCCAGTTATCATAGAATGTCTCTAAATCAATGTTTACATCGCACTTTTCATTGCACAATACAAACAAACGTTGCCTGGAAGTGACGCGTGAAAGGGCTACATAAGTCAATGGGAAAACTCTCAACGATCAAGTCTAAGCCCGCAACTTTGAATGTATTGTTGTGATTTGTAATTTGTCATTGAAAACGATAATTGTACGGGACATTGCAGTCATTTAACTGGAAAGGTAAATCCGCTGGTATTTATGGAATCCGGGGAATTAAAACGACTTTTCCAGCCGCACATCCGGATCAGTCAGTATTGTGCACTCTATTGTGAACGTTTTTAAAGATGTTATTTGGGTGGATTAAGGTTCCGTAGTAAAATAATAGGACACCCTTCTTTCAAAACCAATGTATGTGGGGCGATCCAGAAGGTTGCAAGGAATTGAGAAATTCCGTTGGGAAATGGACAGCCTCTTCCAGGTCGAGCACAGCACAGCGTCTACAGAATAGTATGTGTGTGTCGGTGCATTGATCTTCGATAGAATTAAGCCATTTTCTATACCTACTTGACCATTAGTTGGTGATAAAATAGCTCTCTCTTAGTCTAAAAATCAATATTATTAATTTCGGAATAAACATTGTCGACTAATTGTTTTACTAAAATGCAAAGGTTTTCATTTTGAATATTAATGCTCCTATTATGTTAGGGCATCTATCCATTTCCTATTTTGAGCAACAACTCTGCAAAGAGCCGGTTTTCATACGTGCAGACAACGAAACTGTCATATTTGTTTTGATTTCTAATCTATGTTACGCGTAATTTTGGATCTACCATATCTTCTAAAGTATTAATTTAAATAATATATTGTATGGGACAATATTAATCTACATTAAATGCCCAAGGTAACCAAGTATTTATCTGGATAAGGTTATTAAATGCTGAATCTGACAGAATAAATTCTCTAATACCCTAATTTTAAAATAAAATCATAAACATAAAAATGGTTACTGTGAGTCAATCTTAGGAGATAGACATTATGCCATCGCCGACATTTCTCTAGATTTTTTAAAGAACTACAATTCTTCAGTACATTATTTTGACACTTCTCTTAAGGTTTTAGGTTAAGGCCAGCGTTAGCTATGTAAGGGCCCGAAAAACGATTTTTGACGACTCGGTAGAAAAACATTGAGTTTTCTCAACGATGTTAAAACTTAATTAGAATGAAATGTACATATAAAACATCTGGAATAAATTCTCTAAATGACAGTGAAAACCTTATCATAATCCGTTTCGTTTTTTAGAAGGAGTTAGCGGAGAAACGGGCATACAGGCGCGAAGTAATTTAAACTATTTAGAGAAGAGTTGCATAGTTTCGGTTAAGTTTAATTAAATGTTTAGATACTTAAGTAATAGATTTCTCACCATCACATCCACAGAACAGAAAAAACAGTAAAAGTGTCAAGTGGGCCTGTAATGTGTGGCATGGTTATGCGGAGTTCCGCGCAACCTACCATACTTTTGCCGCGATCACTTATTTCAATATTTCGATATTTCTAAAAAAGGAAATAAATCCAGAAGCATTCCTTATTGTGCTATTTTGGAATGTAAAAACGATAGCCGCACCAAAAACATATTCCATGGTGGCGTGTTCTTTTTATGATAGTTTGAGTATTGGCGACAACAGATCTGATACTAAGCGAAGCTCATGCCACTTTCACTGTTTTTTATATTCCGTGATCACCAGTGATCGGAATAAGGTGAGCTAAAATACGTACTCAGCGCTAGAGGACACAATATAGAGTGGTTACAACCGGGTAGAAAAATAATTTTTTTCTTGAATATCGGGTATTCGGTATTTATCCAATGATATTTTATATTTAGATACGTTATTCTCACACTAAACGCATTCAAAACCCGTGACCAATTACTGACAGTTGCTAGGCTACCATATTTCTACAGACAAAGACGGCAATCCATAGCAAACGCTATTGTTAGAAAGAGATAAATAGATAAAAAGTAAGGTAATTACCTTCCTTTTTGACGAACGGTTTTGCGCGCAGATGACGTATCTTAATATAAAATATCATTGTATTTATTAGTCGTAATGTTAAACATTCATGTTTTTACTTACAGTACGGGATGTTTTATGTTAATCTAAAAGTTGTAACTGTTTCTAGTTGTTTTTTAACTTCAAAGTGTAAATATTATATCTTTCGATATGTTCCGTGCTTGGGTGAAATCACCTGCGTACCACTGTGCCATGTGAAAATAATAAAGATAATAATTATACCTCACACTTTTCCCTTCCTTCCATAAAAATCTTGTCTAGCCCATTTACTACAAACTAACATAAAACATCCCGTACTGTAAGTAAAAACATGTATGTTTAACATTACAACTAATACCCGGCATTCAAGAAAAAAAAAATCTACCCGGTTTTTACTACTCTATATTATGTCCTCTTGCGAAGAATACGTATTTTGGCTCACCTAATTCCGATCACTGGTGATCACATACACTCTTGAAAGTGAAAAGAAAGAAGTTGCCTCTGCCTACCCATCTGTGAAAGAGGCGTGATTTAATGTAGGTACCTATGTATGTATTTACATACACTCTTTGATGCTCTGCTGAGGGCTTCATGTTACACTAATTTACACAATATACAGGAACCATTAGCGAAATTTTACGTGTATATCTATTCTCTGTTGTAAATAAAACCAATTAAGTAACTTAGAGGGCTGTTTTTTAATTTCAATTTTGATAATTATTACTTACACGTATGATAACTTTTGAATGGGATGTCCGATTTGAATAATTCAAAAAGTAATTTACAGGTACTGATATAGCCTTGAAAATGAAGTGATTTATTTGGATAAGGATTAATACCAAGGTACGAATAATGGGGCCTAGTTAGTACCGGCGTTACTATTGCATATTTTAACATGAAAAAGTAGTTATCGTAACATTACTTTAATAGTTAGACATATGGTATCGCGGACTTTTTTGTAGACATTGATGTGTTCTATAAAACTTTAGTACATCACTTTGCTATATTGTCAATAGTTTCCGCAGCGTACGCGTTTTTTGATATTTTTTTCACACCTTAGGTCACATTATCGAAGTTTTCATACGGATCCCTAACTTTTTTGAAAATATTCTATAGCCTATATTCATCAAGGATAATGTAGGATTCTAGTGGTGAAAGAATTTTCCAAATCGGTCCAGTAGTTTCGGAGCCTATTCAATTCAAACAAACAAACAAAAATACAAATCTTTCCTCTTTATAATATTATAGTGTAGATGTAGATATATACTTTGTATTCAAAAATACGAAAAACGACATAAAACGAACTTTTAATCAAAACCTTAACTCAATCTAACTACCTCCCCATTCCCCTAATTTACTAATTTGAAAAGCTTGTATTTCTTTATTAATATAAATATAAATAAGTAAAGTAACAGTAGAGCTCCGGTGCACGTCTGATAATTCAATTTTTTGTTACTATTCGATGCTGTAGGCTGTATGTAGGTACATACTAAAGGCCGAAACGCGGCTGCCCGGCCCAGCGTTTCGATAATACCGGTTGAGGTTGCGCGTAATTTTTAATCTGCCATACTTCTAAAATACTTATTTAAATAATATAGTGCAAAGGACAATTTTAATCTACATTAAATGCCCAAGTTAACTAACGTATTTATCTGGATAAGAATAAATACTAAATTGGAGAAAATAGCTTCGCAAATAACCTAATATTTTTTAATAAATTTTAAAGATAAAAATGGTTACTGTGAGTCAACCTTAGGAGATAGACATATGCCATCGCGGACTTTTCTTTAGGTTTTTTGAAGAACTACAATTATTCAGTACATTATTTTGATATATCTCTTAAACTTAGCCAGCGTTTGCAATGTAAGCGCAAAAAAATGTGTTTATTTACGACATCACATTAGAAACCTCTAAAATTATCAATGTTTCGGTACTATATTATGCATGTATTATACATATAAATCTTCCTCTTGAATCACTCTATCTTTTAAAAAAACCCACATCAAAATGCGTTGCGTACTTTTGAAGATCTAAGCATACATAAGTACAGACAGACAGCGGCAAGCGACTTTGTTTTATAAATATGTATTGATGTATTGATGTATTGATGTATTGATGTATTGATGATAACTTACGCGATGCTAAGTATCTCACTTCCCTCGATTTGAGTGCGGCGTACCACCAAATTCCTTTGCATCCTGACTCAAAGGAAAAAACTGCTTTCACGGTGCCAGGCCGGGGCCTATTCCATTATAATAGCACGTGTTTCGGTTTGGTGGGTGCGAGTGCTACGATGCAACGGCTCATGGACAGTTTGTTCGCCGCGGAATTTGATAACAAGGTGTTTGCGTACATAGACGACATCGTCGTTTGGACCTCGACCTTTGAGGAGCATGCGGATATTCTCCGTCGCGTCCACAAAAAATTAAAAGACGCTAACTTAACCATAAACATGCAGAAATCGCAATTCTGCCGCAGCGAGCTGAAATATTTAGGCTACATGGTGGACCGTTTTGGTTTACGTACCGATCCTTCCAAGGTGGAGGTGATAATGAATTTTCCTATCCCTCGGGAGGTAAAAGAACTCAAGCGTTTCCTGGGCATGGCTGGGTGGGGTGGCGTCTGGTCGCATAACAACGATTGTCATAATTTCGATTGCCATAATAACACATTACGCATAAAGTTGATGCTCATATTATTATTTTGGCATATATTGTACTATGGCATAATTGTTCCCAGTCATAATTATACGGAGTCATAATTGGTTTAACCATAATGTAGAATGTCATACATTTATTTAGTCATAATATTGATAATTACAATTATTTTTAGTCATACTGCTACCAGAAAAGTAGGTAAGGTTAGAACTGCCACTATAATAAAAACGAACTGCTACCAGAAAAGTAGGTTAGGTTAGGTTAGAATTGTGACCTTATCAAAAACTAACTGCTACGTTTGTTATTGATCGTCAATAATTCAGTCAAAATTGTTATGCCGATTGATAATTGTGCATAAAGTTTTTATGCGCAATAAATGTATAACAATTATTATTTATGCTCTCGAACATTATGGTTAAAAACGTTATGCGCATAAATGTTTGACTATTTACAGTTATGCGTAATGATGAGTATGACGAATCCACGTATGCCTATCAAAAATATGACTTCAAACTTTATGCAACCCGACCCCTACCCGGCTGGGTGGTATCGTAGATTTATTAAAAACTTCTCTCAGGTCGCTAGTCCTCTGACTCGGTTGACGAGTAAGAAATGTAAGTTCGAATGGACACCGGGGGCTAACGAAGCGTTCAACACTCTGAAGTCTGCTCTCATCACCGTCAGTGCCCCGACTTTGGCGGGATGGTGGCCCAAAGGATAGATGACGTGGACCACCCCGTTGCCTAATGCAGCCGTACCTTGAGTGCGCAGGAGGTTAACTACACGGCCACTGAGCGTGAACTTCTGGGGGTCATCTATGCTTTGGAGCAGTATCGCCCATACGTCGAGGGTTCCAAATGCTACATCGTTAGTTAGGGACCACGCCTCTCTCAAATGGTTTTATAAATTAAAGAACCCTTCGGGTAGACTCAATAGGTGGGCCTGTCGCTTGAGTCAGTTCGACTTCGAGATCATCCACCGCAAGGGCAGGAACACGTGGTTCCCGACACTCTTTCGCGAATTAAGGTAGACTCCATAACTTTTGACCCCGTGACTGTACACGATCCCTGGTATTCTAAGGTACTCAAAGGCTGTAGTGACACTCCCAGGACGTACCCTAACTTTACGGTTACTGACGGCAAACTTTTCCGCCTCTCTAAAAATAAATATACTCGTAACCTTACCTCTAGATTTGAGTGGAAACTGGTGGTGCCTAGTGAACATCGTGAGGAAATCTTACGGCAGTATCACGATGAGCCGACTTCGGGTCACTTTGGTGTCGCCAAGACCCATAAGCGGATAGGTGCGGATTACTTTTGGCCGAACTTATACTGCGATGTGGAGAAGTACGTCGCCTCCTGCGAAGTGTGCAAGTGCTACAAGCCTGCCAACACGGCTCGTGCTGGTCTTATGGGCAATCCTCGTGTTGTTACTAAGCCTTGGGAAGCAATCTCCTGTGACATCCTTGGTCCTTTTCCTCCATCCTACGCTCGGAACCAATACTTTCTCTTCGTCTGTGTTGAGTATTTTAGTAAGTTTTCACACTTGTTTCCGCTGCGTAACGTCACGGCTAAGTCGATTGTTAAGCGTTTGGAGAAAGGGGTGTTCTTGCGTGATAGGGTTTGTAAATATATCTATGTCGATAACGGCCCACAGTTCATTTCCCGGGATTTCCTGGATTTGATGACTAAATACAATGTGCCGAACATATTCTACAATCCCCGTTACCACCCCCAGACCAATCTAACGGAACGCTTGAACCGCGATATCGTACGTGCCATTGCATCTTACGTGCGATCTGATCATCGTAAGTGGGATCAGAACATACCCGAGATCCAATGTGCCCTGAACACGGTGGTTCATGAAAGTACCAAGTTCACTCCGTTTTATTTGAACCACTGTAGGGAAATGGTGTTGGATGGAGCTTTGCTCAATCTCGATGTTCCTGTCGACCCAGTGTTAGTAGTTTTGGAACGCGAGCCATTTTCCTCGAACCTGTCTCAGCTGCGAAGTATATTTTCTACCGTACAAGGCCATATGCGGAAGGCCTACACTCGGGACGTAAAGTACTACAATCTGCGGAAGCGTCCCGTCCAATATGAGGAGGGTCAGATCATTTACAGGAGGTGCTTTCCCTTATCTAACGCAGATAAATACTTCAGTGCAAAACCCTAACCTAAGTATATGAAGTGCGTGCGGCGTGATCAGCGCGAAGCATGGCCCTTTTGTTTATTTCTTAAAGTCTATGGAAGGTAAACCTTTGGGGAAGTTTCATATGAAGGACTTACTCGAGCGAGGCGAAGATCGACTGGAGGCCGGTGCCTCCCAATAGATTAATCTTTTAATATGTAGGCTAGTTTTTATTATTTATCTAGTTCCTAGCGAAATATGCTTACTATATCTCATACTTATATCTCATGTCGTTGGTTTATTTTCTGTCCTTTGCACGCCTTACCCGTAAGCTGTTAGCTGTAGTTATGTGTTATATTTAACGTGGTATGTCTGGACTTGCTGAGATTTTTGGCGTTGGTAGAATATTTGTCCCGACAGTTGGCTCTTTTAAGGTTTAAATTTACTGGATAGTTTGATATATTATGTCTGGACTTGCGGAGATTTTTAGCGTTGGTAGAATATTTGTCCTGACAGTTGGCTCTTTTAAGGTTTGATTTACTGGATTGTTTGATATATTATGTCCGGACTTGCTTAGATTTTTGGCGTTGGTAGAATATTTGTCCTGACCGTTGGCTCTTTTAAAGGATTGGATTACTGGAATGGAAGCATGTTGCAGTAGAGTGACGTAGGCTAAGTTTTAATTTTAAGTAACCAAGGATGCGCATCCATTTAATTTAGTAGTGTTGTGGCTGTAGTAGGGTAAGACGTGTAGTAACAATTCTACCATTTAGTTGTAGGATTTCTTCTGTTTATGCCATGGGTGCAATCGGTTCGAGATAAAACTATTTTAAAGGTTTTATCTTTTGTTTGTATAGTTTTTGTGAAAAGGACATTCTGGGTACAGTGGGCGTCCTATTTCCATTTTCTTTTTAATGTCTTTATACTGGCCTTAGTTGAGATTTACCTCTAAAAGTTTAGGTTGAAATTGGTATGTTATAGTTTCAACACTTGGTTCTAAATAGTTTCACTTGAGTGTTCATTTAATTAATAAGGTTGCTTCCACAGTTCTTATAAGTGGTTGTTCAATCATTGCACATAAGCTGCTTAAGAGGTTGGTAGTGTGTCACACCCCTCATTATATCTGCATTTTATTTTGTAGAGCGGTAATCCCGCGGATGTTTCTCTCAGTTAAGAATGTTGTATGTTTATGCGTAGTAGATTCGAGACTGGCAACCATGTTGTATGTTTATGCGTAGTAGGTTCGAGACTGGCAACCACGTTTCACGCTAGTGGCCCAGAATCGGGCCTATGACTTAACTGGACTTCCCCTTTATAGCGAAGTCCATTGCACTTAAAGCGTTTGGTTGGAGGCAGAGCCAATAAACACTAGGGAAGTAGTTTATAAGTATACTTTAGTAAGTAGTAAAGTTAGATTTGGTGTCTTATGTTCTTTTCGGTAAGATGTTGTGTGTTTATGCGTAGTAGGTTCGAGACTGGTAACCACGTTTCACGCTAGTGGCCCAGAATCGAGCCTATGATTTATCGGACTTTCCCTTTATTGCAAAGTGCATTGTAGAATGTTATGTGTTTATGCGTAGTAGGTTCGAGACTGTTTTACGCTAATGGCCCAGAATCGGGCTTACGATTTAAAAGGGTTTCCCCTTTAAGGCGAAGTCCATTGCACGATGTTGTGTTTTCTGACCTGACTGCGAAGTTGTTTTTGACTCTCCTTTCTCTACCGTTACTTCTGTTTGTTCTTACACATTGGAATGTGTATAATAATTTTCTCAGCGATTCTGAAATAAAATTATTTTTCCTAACTGGAACCCTACTGTAACACCCCAAAAGTGGAATGTCACCTTTTTTTGTTTATTTGTATCAAAACGGTGTAGGTGGCCGTGCTTGCGCGCTTGGAGCTCCGTTTTGGGTCTTCCGATGACTACTTAGCGACTAGTATTTAACAAGGACTGTCGGTACTATACCTGATCAGTTAGATAATTCTTTCTTTTGTTTGGAAGCTTTCCTCGCCGGTTCCTGGTTGAGTTTCGTGGCGGCTGTTTAACGAGCGAACGAGCTTCACGCCGCATACTCGTGGGGGCCGGTGTACTTCTAATAACTTGTAGATCATTCTCTCACCTTGGAACGCAAGCCGTCGACACTGAGCCCGTTCGATTTATACTTAGGTACTCACTTCATCTCACACATTTCAACACGGAGCGCTTGTATCCTAGGTTTGGGTCCTGTGTCCACATTCTAAACTTATATTTAACCCGATTTACATAAGTAATTCCTCTTTATTTTCAATGCAAACGCAAACCGCAGCACAGTGTTCAATATGACTCAAAAAAATCCCCATGCTTTTATCGCATAAATCGATCAAGGAATGCATTTTAAACGCAAGACTAGAACACCCACAAGTCTATTTTAAAATACTTTTTGTTATAAAAAATATTTTATATTACTTGACCTTGACTTCAAAAAATGATTAATTAAATTACGTAAGCGTATCTGATCAAGATATTTCTTTGTGATCAATACAGTTTGATAAAGGACTTTAAGCGCATATTTTCTAGTTGTTATTTTTGGAATTTCACTTCTGGTTACCGAGCTATTAATGTTTTTTCAGTTTTTGTTTTTTTTTTCCCCCAAAATAACTCAAAAGTGCGACTTGTGACCAGCACCGAAAGATTGCTCTTAACTAGGTCTATCACTGATAAAAAAATCAAGTTCCACTATCGCGGCGTTTCGGAGTTATCGAATTTCAGAATATAGTGGTAGGGTTGTCATTCAAATTGACCTTTCATTTCTTAGTTAGAATCGATCCAACTTTTTCCCTTGATTACAACTGTATATTATTTGGATATAAAATGCATCATATACATAGATTATTAAATACTTACAGGTACATACTTAAAAAAAAGGTTGATTTTTTTGGAAAACTGAGGACGTTCGTTGGTTTTTTTATCGTTTAATAATAGTTTTTTCTTTCGATGAAGGTTCACACATAGCGTGGGAAGGGGTCCACCCTCGTC
The DNA here is from genome assembly GCA_946894065.1 of Acleris literana. Classification (NCBI taxonomy): domain Eukaryota; kingdom Metazoa; phylum Arthropoda; class Insecta; order Lepidoptera; family Tortricidae; genus Acleris; species Acleris literana. The sequence continues at coordinate 79,871,568 of OX335668.1, forward strand.
AGGCTTATGCATGCTAAAACCCCATGCTGTGCATGTGAACTGGAGAAACGGGGGTGAGGCACCATGGAGCCGCCACAGACCCATGGCGCCACTTTGCCTCAGCAGGGGCTTACCCAACCTGCTGAGGGACGTCCATCCGGGCCCCGACCGGAGGACTTACTGCAAGAGGGGCATGAGGGCGCCAACCCTCATGTTGGTACACGAGTGGCGATTGATGCTTTGGACCGCGCCAAAGCCGGTACTTCTCAAACTCCGGAAGTAACTGCAAATATGTAAGGAGGTTGTACGCGATTTCATATTTTTGAATGCTTTTACGCAGAAAGTAAAAAATTTAAAAGATCTCTCTCCTAGCGAATAAGATAGACTTTTACGCGAAGTTGTTTACTCATTTCTTGGGAAAGCCATAAGTTTTTATAAAAATTGCAACAGGAACAAAAAGAGGTTCAAAGACAAGCATGGCGTTTTCTTGAACAAACTGTTCATTGACGACATATCAGTCGAATTTAAGAGGGTTGCTGCGGACTTTGCTACATCCAGTGAGTTGTGTAGTACTGAACTACCTCCGGAATCCACAGCACCGGATGTCACACATTCCGCAGCAACGCTCTTGGATTCGACTGGCATGTCGTCATTGGGGTCTTCTACATCAACCAATGATCCCGGTATAAGTTATAAACAAGACCTCAAAATCAGAAAACAGATCATGGAGTCACTAAAAGGTGAACCTCAAGCTAAAATCATAAAATCTGTTGCCTTAACTATTACTTCAGACGATGGAAGCAAAATAACCCCAAAAGCTTCAAAAGATTTAGAAAAAATAATAAACCTTTGTCTGATATCACCAAAAGAAACATCAGTAGTTTTGAATAAAATTTCTGCGATTGCAAAGCCTTATACACCGGAAGAAGCCTTAGGTTTCATTATCGACAGACAACTGAGTGTGGAGACCTATAAACTTTTGAGACAGAATTTGAAGAGTCGAAGTTATCCCGCTTACCCACCTTACTATGAAATATTAAATGCAAGGAAAGCATGTTACCCAGCAGAAGAGATAGATATTTCGGAAATAGAAGCGTCAGTTTCGTTGTGTGGCGACCTAGCGACATCTAACGGCAACTTGTATCAACCAACTCGCTACCTCGCTAGCGCCACCAGCGTCAGACAGCACAACTTAAGTGTTCTACAACGCGCTAACGAAGTTTCTCCAGTCAGATGACATATATACAACTTCCAACTTCATTCCAATGGACTTCGGTCCCCAGGCATACCACCCGCCTGGAGAGAGATCTCTCAATTGTCCTCTCTTCGTACATTGGTGACCCTCGACAATGGACAATAACGCAACCTGATGACCTTCAAGCACTATGACGCAGTTTCACAGCAAGCCAGACAACCCGCACTGTGCACTGTGCACTAGCATTCTGTCATATCTCTATGTGTGGTGTCTACAGTGTGCACACTACTCTCACTCAACAACGCGACTCACTGCGTCCTACTACGAGTACTTCACGAGCAGGTACACGACTCACTGTGTACTCCACTCACTCCTCTTCTCCTGCTACGCTCGCCAACGCGGCTCTGAGCACTACTGGAGACATCCCTACTGGCACTTGCAAGCGGCAATTCAACGCACAGACTGCACATCATCACCATCAACCCCCGGTCTCAAAGGGGGGCTGGTGTGGCGACCTAGCGACATCTAACGGCAACTTGTATCAACCAACTCGCTACCTCGCTAGCGCCACCAGCGTCAGACAGCACAACTTAAGTGTTCTACAACGCGCTAACGAAGTTTCTCCAGTCAGATGACATATATACAACTTCCAACTTCATTCCAATGGACTTCGGTCCCCAGGCATAACACCCGCCTGGAGAGAGATCTCTCTATTAACATCTCTTCCTACAGTTGCATGGACTTCTTTCACATACTATTCAACGAATTGTTCAAAGTTGTGATGCTAGTTTTGTCGAATATTGTATCAGAAAAGGGAAGCAAGAAGTCTCGTGCATATATGAAGGGTCCTGGGGTTTCGATGGAAGCACAGGCCAAGCATTATATAAGCAACACTTCCCAGGATCAGACGAAGATATTTCCAAAAACGAAAATAGCCTTTTTGCCACAGCTTTCCTTCCTTTACGTATCGTAATTGACAAACATTATATTGCCTGGCTCAACCCCACACCTCAGTCGTATAGATATTGTCGGCCTCTACATATTCAGTATAAAAAAGAAACCACTAATCTTATTCTTGAGGAAAAAGCTTTTGTAGAAGAGCAAATTAAAAGTTTGTCTCCTATTACGGCAGAAACCTCAGAAAGGCATCGTATCATATTTGTTTGTGACTTAACTTTGAGTGTAATCGACGGCAAAGTCCTCAACGTCATTACTGGAACATCTTCACAGTTAAGATGCCCATTTTGCAAGCTTACTGCAAGTCATTTTAATGATTTGGAAAAATCATACACAAAACTCACAAAAGCAACTATAAAAAAAAATATGCGACACGGCATCAATCCACTTCATGCGTGGATACGTATTTTCGAGTTTTTGTTACATCTCAGTTATAAAAACGATCCGTTAGTACGAAAATGGAGAATCAATAAGGGTAGCAGGGAAGGCCAAATTGTTGAAGAACGGAAAAAACATATTCAGGCTGAAATAAGAAAAAGGATTGGATTATTGGTGGACGTAGTGAAACCCAATTCAGGAACCACAAATGATGGTAATTCAGCCCGGACGGCACTATCAGATAAATACCGTGCCATATTTGCTGAGATTTTAGGACTCGATGCATGGTTAATCGACGGACTGCATATTATCCTTGTCGTCATATCTTGCGAGTATTCTATAGACGCAAAAATGTTCGGCATTTTTTGCCGCACGCTCGCGGAAAGGTACGTCCAGTCATATAATTGGCATCCGATGACTGTAACGGTACACAAAATTCTAGTACACGGTGAAGAGATCATAGAATCATGTGCTATTCCTGTTGGTATGGTCTCAGAGCAAGCGGCCGAATCGCGCAGTAAATTTTGGCGCTCAGATAGTGAACACCATTGCCGGAAAATGAACAGGAGAAAAACCATGATAGACCTCTTTCACCGTGCACTAGAATCATCGGATCCGTTCGTGTCTATGGAACATTACAGACAACGCCAAAAATCGTCCAGTAGGATTTGCCTGCCAGAAGCAGCTCGTAAACTACTGAAGCCGATTCACGAAGAAAATTTGCAGGTGGCTGAAGTCGATGATGAAGATCCAGTATTAGAAGGATCTTCATCATTAGAAGATGATGAAAATCCATCTAATGTTGACGACTACACGTTCATACTTGAAAATGAAAATTATTTGTATGAGTCATAAAATACATAAAATCTGACCTTTTAGTGACATCCCTAAAAATTATCATTTGTCCTTTATACGTAACTCCCAAACGCCGCGATCGTGGAACTTGATTTTTTTATCAGTGATAGACCTAGTTACGAGCAATCTTTCGGTGCTGGTCACAAGTCGCACTTTTGAGTTATATTGGGGAAATAAAATAAAATCCAAAAACTGAAAAAACGTTAATAGCTCGGTAACCAGAAGTGAAATTCCAAAAATAAGAACTAGAAAATATGCGCCTAAAAGTCCTTTATCAAACTGTATTGATCACAAAGAAATATCTTGATCAGATACGCTTACATAATTTATTTAATAATTTTTTGAAGTCAAGGTCAAGTAATATAAAATATTTTTTATAACAAAAAGTATTTTAAAATAGACTTGTGGTGTTCTAGTCTTGCGTTTAAAATGCATTCCTTGATCGATTTATGCGATGAAAGCATGGGGATTTTTTTTGAGTCATATTAAACACTGTGCACATCTGCGTTTTGAGCTTAGTCAATTACCGATTTCCATCTTAAATTCTAATTTACTCATTTCAGATGGTTTATTTATTTAATCTCAGCTAAGAAGAAGTCCTTCTTTAATGGGAGACTTCGGAAGTGGAAAGAGTTTTCTCTTCGATTTGAAGCGATTGTGTTGACAGAACCGGAGATGCAGAGCAATGCGGCAGGATTAGACCAGGTAACATCACGACGGCGTCCCTTCGCTTAGCAAATGTTTCATTAAAAGATGGGTTCGGATCTTTTGCTGTAATTTCACGTAAATAGCCGAGAATGCCGTGACCGAGTGTATAATATCAGTGAAAATCATGCCTAGGCGTTTCCTTTGCTAGTGACGTCGGCTTTAACGGTCAGGATGCCTCTTTTTCATCAAGAATAACGGCAGTGCTCGCTGTCGCGCATCTTAAAGATGTTGAATACGGTGTTAATGCTACAATTTCAAGGTTACTTTGGAAGATTCAAGGTTACCCTGGAAATCTCAAGGTGAAGGTTATCGTCTTGCGCTCGGCATGTCCGTGAGTGACGCGACGTGTCCGTGCATGAGGGAGTGGCCGAGCAGCGTGCACACGACTCTCATGGAATCCTGAGGCTCCACATTCCTGGATGACACGTGACGTTGACCTGTTTTCCTTACTTTCTATTTCTCGTTTTTAAATGAACCTCTTATGCTACTTTGGCCATCCTTGGACTGCGTAGGTAACAAGCGCCTCTTTTGTCCTAGTAGGGGATGAGTCTATCACGGGTTTACTGATTCTAATCCCGTAGGTATCCCGGGCCTCTCTTTACTTACCCGTTGGTAACTATTTTTGTAACCACTACCTCTGTGAGCGTGGTTAATTAACATTTAAGTACCATGCAGGGGGGATGACCTCTGTTCTGACTACTCTTTTTTATAACGACACCTCCATCGATCCTGTTTGAGGCCGGTCGCTCTTACTACGGCGCCCGATCTCTAGCGATTGGCCTTCGAGCGAAGTGACACACGACCTCAGTCTCATGCCGCAGGCAAAAATAAAGTGTTACATCTTTTAGATGTTGGTTACATTTTTATTAAGGTAATATACAGAGCCTGAAATCTGTGCCAGAGGCATACTTTTTAAATCACCAGTTTTCTTATTGCGACGATGTGAAATACCATTATTTGCTATTTTATACAATATTAAACAATTTTGTATTAGAAATAGAGTTATGGAATGAATGACTGTCACTGATAAATGGGATATTCACAAGGATATCTTGGATACCATTTTGGAACTTGATAAGTCAGCTAAATAAAAAATTCAAAGTGCACGCAAAAATATCATGTGACTCCGGCTTTTAGCAGTATAATTCTGAAAGTAGTTTTTGTATGTTTGCGTACCATAGACATATGAAGTTATGATGAAGTGGGCTCTGGAACCTTTAGACATTTTCAGTCTCACGATAGCAAAGGCATTATATGCCTACTTTTTAGGGTTCCGTACCCAAAGGGTAAAAACGGGACCCTATTACTAAAACTCCACTGTCCGTCCGTCCGTCCGCCCGTCCGTCAGTCCGTCCGTCCGTCTGTCTGTCTGTGTGTCTGTCTGTAGATAATGGTACGGAACCCTTCGTGCGCGAGTCTGACTCGCACTTGGCTGGTTTTTTGTTTCAAACGTACCTTATATTTATCAACCTGCTGCGTCGAGCATGTGGGTTAGATTAAAATGTAACTGATGTTCACCCACGATCCTACTTACAGTATTTGTAATGAATGTTATATAGAATTCTGGAAATATTTTAAAAAGTAAAGAATAAATTGCATACCTACCAAAAACAAATCTTATCTTCTTCTAATAGGTATTAAAAGAAGATAAGATTTGTTTTTGGTAGGTATGCAATTTATTCTTACACAAAATTCTTTTTTTCGTATGCGTATACAAAATTCTCGTGTCACAGTGTTTGTAACAAAACTCCTCCGAGACGGCTTGACCGATTCTAGGACCCAAGGATGGATTTAAGAAGTGGAGCCACCAAGATTTTTGATGTAAATTTTTGAGGGGGGGCGTCAACTTTATCTTTATATCTACATCGGTTAAGCTGAGGCCAAGTTTGGTATCGTTCTGGTATAAATAGGGGATGCCGAATTCGTTTATCGCCTCATATTGACACCGTTCCGAAGGAAAAATTTATAAAATAAAAGAAAACTTGTTTTTTTATGTCCCTTTTCCACAAGGAAAAATTGCATAACTTATAATCAATAGGGAATATGCTTGTTTTTTTACGTAATGTAACAAACAGGTGAGAAAAAACATTTTTTCAATAGCTATAAAAATAACCAAGATATAAGCTATATAACAAAGATTTGTTCCTATCTCTTTCTAGCAAGACAGAATTTTACGTGGAGTTTATATGGCTGTACTGCACGATGACGTCACCGGTGCACTTCGGATCTCTCTGTCTAATTAGCATTTTAAAATGCTTCTATCATCCGTAACTATTACTTGACCGATTTTAATTTTAATTTAACTTTTGGTGATCTCTTTTACAGTATTTTCATATTTTGTTGAGAAATGCTATTTAATAAATCCATGCATATTCCCTATTATGAATGTTGAAAAAAAAGAGATGCTTTAGAGAGCCCTATTATTCGTTACTAAAAATGTAATGTCAAAATAAAATGTTTCATATAATTGAAATGATAAAATTCTAATTAAAATGTTATTTTGCGGTCCTAGAATGATAGGGATGCATCATCGCAAACATGATAAAGATGAAAAAAATCAAGTAATTGTTATGCATTCCGTTTTAGGCCAATTCGAGATCGGATCGGATAATAATTGAAACACATGGACGGAAAATGCCTCTTTTTACTCCTAGAAGTAAAAAAAACATATAAAAACACTATCCGTCCATATCCATATTGTTTTTTCAAAAACAACCCTGGCAACATTATGTTACAATTGTATTTTATTCCTTTTCTTCATTGTTTAATTTTGTTTTCTGTGTTGCCATTGTTTGTTTTATGTTCAATTTATTTTGTTTTTTTTTTCTTGTGATCGTCGAATAAATGTTTCTATTTCTATTTCTATTTCTAAAAGTGCTCTGAATAGAGAACGAGAGTACGCAATAGCGTATAAAATCGAAAGGACCATGAAAAAAATCCCGTACACCCAACTTGTGGGAGCGCAGTGAGGGGCGGCGGCGCGGCGGGGCTCTGCGGAGCGGCGGCGGCGGGCGGCGGCTCGTTGTGCGTGAAACTATCGCTACTAATACTCGTATGACGCAAACAAACAATCTCTCCGAATTTGTTAAAGGTTTTTAAAAATACTTATAGTCATGTATTTGTATAATTTCCTCGCATTGTTTGAGAAAAGTATTATGTATGCCTCGGCGGAAACGAGGATTTCCTGACTCATATTTTAGCATGCCTCGCTGTTGCTCGGCCTGCTCGCCCAACCACCTCGTCAGGAAATCCCTTACTTTCCGCGCCTAAGCAACAATGTACTATTTCTCCCACATGCTCGGAAATGTTAACCTTACTTTTGTAAAATCAGCCCGGGAAGATCGGAGTTCCAGATCCAGGCAAAATAAAAAAAAAAACAAAGTTATTATTTACCAATGGCAGCGGCCGCGAAAATGTATGAAATTTCATTACGTAGGTACCTGGTGATTTACTTTTTAAAACCATGTTTGGACTAGGATAACTATCTCCAAACAGCCAAACACTCGTGCAATCAAAATTCTTCCTTGTATATTTTACATTTTAAATATCATAGACTAAAAAGTAAAGCCTTTTCAAACAGCGTTTACAACGTATTTAAAAGAGTGTCAAATAGTTTGACTTTTTTTTAACAGAAATTGCGTTCATAAACAAAATAAAGGGCATTGGGTAAATTTGTTTGAAGAATATTGTCATTTTTTTTATCAGCGGCCACGTATGATTTTTACATAGTCATTTAGAGGACCTGTAAATACACATAGATATATATAATTTATGACGATAAATAATATCGGAGCGGAGATTTTAAAGATTTAGGTATTCACTTTTTAGTACAAAAGTACGCACAAGTATGAATATTTAAATATCTCGGCTCCGATGCACTTAAGAGTATTATTACATAACAAAATATGTTTATTTTTAATAATTCTATCATAGTTTACCACTTTTACGAATGGCCGCTCACCTTGAAAATGTATGAATTTTACAAATGACAACTCTTTTACCCAAACCCCTTTGTCTGAACAACGAAAAGGGTATTGGGTAAATTTGTTTGAAGAATATCGTTTTTTTTTTTCAGCGGCCACGGATGGTTCTTAAATAGTTATTTAGAGGACCTCTAAATACATATAGATATATAGGTATATAATTTATAGCGCTAAATAATATCGGAGCGGAGATTTTAAAGATTTAAGTGTTCAGATTTTAGTACAAAAGTACGCCCAAGCATGAATATTTAAATATCTCAGCTCCGATGCACTTAAGAGTATTACATTACATAATCAAATATGTTTATTTTTAATAATTCTATCATAATTTGCCACTTTTACGAATGACCGCTCACCTTGAAAATGTATGAAGTTTGCAAATTTTGATATAACATAAACGCGTAATAAAGTTATAGTTTAAACTATATTTTATTCAAATTGAATTTATTACGTTTAAATTTGTGATTTTATTTAATGCTTTATTTCAGTGTCATAATAAGCGTTTCTGTTCTTTTTTTCAAGGAAATGTTGGGACTGTGTTTAATATTATTAACAATTGTGTTAAATTTCCTCACATTGTTTGAGAAAAGCACTATACAAGCCTCGACCGGGAGGGACGGTTGCTGGGCTCGTATATAGCGCGGCCTCGACATTATGTGCAGTAATGTACTATTTCAACTCTTTTTGTTTTATTTTTGTGTTTTTACTATGATACCAAACTTGTCTTAGTACCTAAACTAAAACCCAAAAATTAATCCTGCCAAAGGAAAACTTTGGTTCAGAAATATACTGCGATTTTAGTGTTTTTAGTAACAAGTCCAGCATTTGCATTCAGAAAGTATCATTAGTTAGGTGAAGTGAAACTGATGATGAAGACCACAAATGGCTACCGGAACTCCTCAACGCACAGTGTGGGATTTTTCTTCAATTTTGTTCACTACCTTTTTATGATTTTAATCGCTTCTTAATACTATTTTAAAGCCATAGTGAAACTCCCAGCCACCTATCACGTTTAACATTTTGAACGCCATACGTCGAATACAAAATGTGCCACCCACACGCCAAACCTGTTTGCTATGCTATGCAAATTACACCTTATTGCTACCAAACAAAGTCTCTTTTAATCTTGAACTCTTGTCGGCTGTAGCCGACGTGGCGTCAGTGGCACGACTTTTAGTTGACAGCCAGAGCCGACTGTGGCGTTGAAAAGGTTAATTTTCAAGTTAAACATTTCTAAACACCAGAGGGGCTATTGCCTAACTCACTCTCAATCGCCATCGTTTTCATTTTGAAAATCGAAGGCTTGTCTGCATACAAAATGAAAACAATTGTTCCGCTTCGAAACCGATTGCGATTGCGAGTGAGTTAGGCAATAGCGACGCAGATCAATGACGTCATCAAAACATGTTTGTATTTTTATTTTCGTAATTAATGTCAATATTACTCCAATTTTTTGGCTCCAATTTCAGGAAACAATATTCAGTAACGTAAAGAAAATACAAGACTGTATAGTTTATAATTTATAATCCGGTCGATATTAATAAAAGTATATATTTTAAAATTATTTTATTTTTTTCATAGTTTACTAACGGTCGCATTTTATTTTAGCTCTAAAGGACGTATGATGAGTGTACCCACCATATAGCGTTTCTAAGTTTTTATTTCATTTCTATGGAGGGTTATCACACCCAAAAGAAAATAATATCAGAGTTCAGAGGCGAGAGTTATAATAATAATAATAAATTTTATTTCAGGCAACGAGGCCCATAGTTACAAATACCTTATAGACTAACATACATAACAATATAAATCTTAAAACTAACACCGAGGTGACAGAACAGCGGGTATCTGTTTTGCCAAAATTGGCGTGATGGTCGCTGCCGGTAGGTTGCCCCGAAACCGCCGGAACACGACACCTTTCGGCCAGAAGTCAGGACACTCGACGGTTCCCAGCATAAACCGCGGCAGTTATGTTTTGCTTACTTGACTAGCATGAATTCTTCATTATAATTTATTGAATAATTGGTAGTTTAATCGTCTTCAGAATAATAAAGTCATTTGTGGCTCAGTAGGCTTTATAGCGGTCTTTTAAAGACCAATGTGAAATAAAATGGTCCAAAGATTCAAGAGCAAGCCGAAAAGGTCCAAAATTGTAGTCTTTCGGTCTATGTTTCGAGTGTGATGTTCACGATCATACCGCCAAAATTTGTTGCGGGATTCACCGGCTTGCTCGGACAGCATTCTTATTGGCAAAGGACTCATCTCAATGATTTGCCAACCGAGTATTAACATTTTGTGCATAGTGAATGACATTAAACCAGCCATATGATTGTACATACTTTTGCACAAAATACACTAAATTCGTTCGTGTCGATTGGCAAACCACTTGAGAGAGCAACCAAAATGGTATGAAAATCGTCGATAAGCACTCCTCTATACCGAGAATTTCGGCAAAAGTCTTACGATTTCCGTCTGAGAACGCTGTACGAGCAGTATTTCCATAATTGGTGGTTCCCGAGTTAGGTCGAACTATATCAACTAAAAGTGACAGTCTCGATCGAATTTCACACTGAATTTTTTTTTCTTTTATCTGCAATTCGTCCAGCTACCGAGTTTTTGGTGACCCGCTCATTTTGTACAGCAGGGCCTTTTTTGTATGCTAAATGTAGCAGAAACCAAAACAACCTTATCCATGCATGCAAAGGGCTAAGCCCATGAAGAAGCGAATTAAGATGTTGTGGCATTACAACAAGCGCAATTGAGAATTAGTCCCCGTTATTATATTATAAACTTTGCCATCGATTATTGTTAAGTATCATTTGGGATAAGCAATAACTTTTTGGCCAGATGTAGGTTCAGCATAAAACGCAGAAAGTTCTTTTATATCATCCTCTACTCTTTTTTTTCTGGACGATATTGTATTTTTATTGGCCTACAGTATGTGGCGGAAGTGGTACATCAAACGACGGTAACACGGCACGCAGGTTTTTTAATAATTCCGCTCTCCAGCTGAAATTACTGGAATCAAAAAGGATCTCATTGATAGGTGTGGCACAATTTTGAACTGTTTAAACTCTGGTTATAAAATAAATTCAGACAGGTTTAAGATTTATGCTTTAGATACGACTCGGCAGCTTGTTCATGAATATCCGTGGTACAATTTACCAGCTTCTGTACATAAAGTCCTTATTCGTGGGTCTGAAGTTATCGACCACGTATTTTTATTTACAGGACAGCTTTCAGAAGAAGCTGCCGAGGCCACAAATAAAAATATAAAATCATTCAGACTAAATAACACGAGGAAGATGTCACGCGTCTTGACGAATACAGATCTTATAAATCGTATTTTGTTAAACTCAGACCCATTAATTACAAGTCAAAGAAAGCTACCTAGAAAGAAAAAAACTGTTTTGTCCAACTCTGTTCTTAGTCTTTTATACTCGAAACTGTAATTTAAGACCAAAAAAACTACGACAGATACGTCACTGTCATAAGTGTTAAAGTCACTTATGTCAGTGTCGATCGAACATTTCAGAGTTAGCCAACCTTTTTGCATTGATAATCAAATTGTTGTTAATATTTGTAGATAATTCTAACATTTTCAATATCAAAAGTTATATTTAACAATAGGGAATATGCATTCAATGCTTTTTCTACCCGATATTCAAAACATTAAAATATCCCAAAACAAATATTTTCTCATATAGTATGTTAAGTAATTAAAGGGCGGGTGTGTGTGTTCAATGGCGATTTTATTATCAGCTAAAACAAAATGACAAGCTAAATTCGGATGCCTTACACTTATGCTTGATTTAAACTTGACAGTTACCCATGGACCCCATGGTGTCATGGCTGGTAAAATGCCCTATGATTGTCATTATAAAGCGAGCTACACACTTTTGGCCTGTTATTTTGTCGAATAGCTAAACGTATGTAATATTTAAATTGCATCTAACGTTGTTTACAACTATTGTTTATTTATCGTACCAAATGTTATTAATACCTGAAGTATTACAAGTGCAATAACAGTTTTGCTACCAAAAATCTTCTATGGTTAAATATTTAATAGGCCATCTTGTATTTGTATAAGTAACTTGAATTAACCTGTTTATTTAAATCGAAGGTTTAAAACTACCTACAAATAAATATTCTTAGTGCGGTCTTTTAAAAAGTGGAAATATACTAAGGCAAATATTTGTTTAATTAGTGGCAACCCACGTTGGTCTTTAATTACAGTTTCGAGTATAGATGTCTAAAGTAAAGGGCATTGGGTAAATTTGTTTGAAGGATATTGTCATTATTTTTTTCAGCGGCCGCTGATGATTTTTACATAGTTATTTAGAGGACCTCTAATTACACATAGATATATATAATTTATGGCGTTAAATAATATCGGAGCGGAGATTTTAAAGATTAAAGTATTCAGTTTTTAGTACAAAAGTAAAACCAAGTATAAATATTTAAATATCTCGGCTCTGATGCACTTAAGAGTATTACAATACATAACAAAATATGTTTATTTTTAATAATTCTATCATAATTTGCCACTTTTACGAATGGCCGCTCACCTTGAAAATGTATGAATTTTACAAATGACAACACTTTTACCCAAACCCCTTTAACAGTAATTATTAATTGTAACATAGTTTAATTTAAGTAGTTTTAAGATGACGACTCGTAACGTGCAATTTTTTATGTTCCATTAATAGCACGGTTACGAAGCAACTTTGTTACTATATTTTTGTAGAAAATGTGTACTGTTTTAATATTGTACATATAGGTCTACCAGAATCTCATGAAAAAAAAGGGGAAATTTGAATTTAGAGCTTGCAACTCTGGGGTAATAGGATTTAAAGGTCTTGATACTTTATTTTCCGCGTTCATTAAAAGCATGGTGTGGCGGACTCAGTCCGCGTAGAAGTCTTTACTCCTTTGGGAAATATTAAATTTTCTAGGATAAAATTAAAATATCACGTTTGTGAACTAAGATTTCGAATATTAGTAACGATTAGTTACTTACGTAACCCTTTAAGGCACGGTTTTGTAAAGGTCCGTTAGTAAATATGTCAGATTAAATTTTAGTAACTTCATACAAGTTTTGACATAAAAAGAGCGGGAAACTTCTTTCAAAGCGGTCGTGGTTTTTCTATCTAATATTTTAAAATTAAGTATTATTGAAAGGATTGGTGTTATATAGTAGAATAATTTGTATTTATAGTAGATTTAGTTGTATATTTTAATATTAGTGTATATTTTGCTGTAAATATTGGGTAAGTTTATTTAATTTTTATTATGGGCGATCCGCCCGACCCCGGTGGGGGACTCAATCCTCCAGATACTAATAGTATTAGTAGTGATTCTAAACAAGTATCATCTTTAGATGTTTTAATTAATGCTCTCGAATCATCTATGGACACTGATACAGATAACACGGATTTGACTGTGAAACGCAAACGGGCGGCTCCCCGCTCGGTTTGTGGTTCATGCAATAAAAGAAAGCGGAAGGACGGAAAAGGGCCTAAAGACAGGGATTGCCATTGCAATATTTCAATTAAGGAGTCTCACGAATCTGTTTCGGTCCCCTCGTCTCGCAGGACGCAGGTGCCGGTGCTTGGTGATTTTACTAATCAAGCTTCTAACACTTCTAACAATAATGAAATAACCCGCGTGCCTGTTGGCCGAGCTCAGTATCAGCCTTCAGATGCATCGCCGTATGTTGTGCATATACAAAGAGAAACATTAAGTACTAATGACGGTACAACCCTTCATCCAGTAACGTTTGGAAGATTCTTAAAGCGAAATGATATTAGGGGAATTGTGAATGGTAGCCTTAAGGCTAGGTCGTATTCGTATCGATTCGGTCGTATTAGGTCGTTTAAACGTATTGGTCGCAATCGGCTTAAGATCGGAAAAAGAAATTTGAAGGCTGGCGCAGTTTTTGTTTATCACTTTGTCCTAATGTTAATGCTTCCATTGTATGGGAAAATATAAGAAAATTTAGATCTGCTTTTAACAATAATCAACAAAGTAAAATCCCTGATGTTCTGGCAGAACAAATTATGGATCGTTTAGCCCCTCCATCCCCACCAGAGGAATTTGTAGTCAAATCCTTAGTTCTGGCACCTGAAATAAACGATAACCACGATGAAATGGACCTAAACTCACCGTTTACTATGTATGAGTTAAAAGGTGTATTTTTATCTGTTAAAGACTCTGCGCCGGGTGAGGATGGTATTCCATATTCGTTCCTGTCAAAGCTTGATATTAATGGTCTTAATTATTACCTTTCTTTAATTAACAAAGTTATGTTCACGGGATATGTACCCAGATCTTGGAGAACACAAACTTTGATATTGCTATTGAAACCAAATAGACTTAGTTCTGACCCATCCTCCTATAGCTTTAGCGTCTGTAATGTCTAAAATAGCTGAACATCTTGTTAAAAACCGTTTAGAATGGTTCCTAGAACATAATAATCTATTATCAGGCACCCAGTTTGGTTTCCGTAAAGGTAAATGCACTTTTGACAACCTTGGTCTTTTTACCACAGACATTCGATTGGCTTTTTCTAAAAATGAGTCTTTGGTAGCTGCCTTTTTAGACATTAATGCGGCATATGATAATGTTAATATTTTTATTCTCAACAAGAAATTACAACAGCTTAAGGTCCCCAGTTTGTTGGTTAATTTTATTGTAAATGTTCTACGCGAACGATATATCAAATATACTCTAGAGCCTAGTGGTAACTCTTTTATTTGTAGAACTGTCTGGAAAGGCTTGCCACAAGGCTCAGTCTTAAGCCCTCTTTTGTACAATGTATATACGTTTGATTTAGAACCCTTTGTAAATATATATGCCTCTGTCCTTCAATACGCTGATGATTTACTCCTTTATGTCCCAGGGCGGTGCATAGACGACATTACCGAGTCATTATCCACAGCGATGACAGCTCTTAAGACTTGGCTAGATACAAATGGGCTTGATTTGTCTCCATCAAAAAGTTCTGTTGTTTTGTTTTCCAGAAAACGGAGTACGCCAACAGTTAATGTTTTTTATAGTGATTCGGTTTTGCCAGTCAAAAATCAGGTCAAATTTCTTGGGGTGATATTGGATTCAAAATTTACTGGTCAACCACATTTTGAGCATGTTTTATTAAGGTGTGAACGTAATTTAAATATTTTGCGATGTATTTCTGGCGTCTGGTGGGGTGCTCATCCCTTTACAATGAGACTTCTTTATAATGCCCTGATAAGGAGTGTCATAGATTATGGGATGTTCTTGTTATATCCAGGTAATGTGACTGCAGCCAGAAAGATTGATGGCGTTCAGTCCAAAGCGCTTAGGCTCATTACTGGCGCGATGAAATCTAGTCCAATCAACTGTTTACAAATAGAATGCTGTGAACCGCCTTTATTCTTAAGGCAACAGTTTTTAAGTGACAGGTTTTTTTTCCGGAGTATACAATTAAAAGGTAATCCACTGCTCCCGAAAATAAGAAGGCTTGCTGATGAAGTAGATTCTTCTAGATATTGGATTCATAAAGATGCGCCATGCTTAGTCAAAAGCTTAAAAAAATATTTGAGTATAGATACACCTACACATCAAAGTTCTTTGTTACCTCTTTATCAATACAGTTATAATACTTTAGTCGTAGAACCGAACATAAAGCTTAATATAGGATTATTTAAAAATGATTGTCATCCAAATGCAACATTTAATAATATCATTGACAATGAATGGTATGATTGGCATCACATTTTTACGGATGCTTCTAAACAATCTGAACCTAGTTGTGTAGGCGTTGGGATTTACCATTCACAATTTCCAATTATTCAAAAAATCAAGTTCCCTCCAGAGTCTTCTGTTTACACAGGTGAATGCTATGGACTTTTTAAAGCTATTCAATATGTTCTTCTCATGAAAATCCCAAAAGCTGTAATTTTTTGCGACTCTCTAAGTTCCCTTCAATCCTTAGCAAAGTTTCCCTTTAGGAATCATAAACAAGCTCAAATAATTTTCGATATCAGAGATTGTTTACACCAGTGTGCGTTGAGGGGTTGTAGCGTTGTTTTTGCGTGGATCCCTAGTCATGTGGGTATTTCGGGTAATGAGAAAGCTGACCAGTTAGCGAAAGAAGCTGTGCGCGACGGTGATATCTTTCCTTATCTAAATTATAGTCAGGATTTGGCTAATATGCCCAATACCTCTTTGAAGCGTGGAATCGACTTTGGGTCAATAGCACCAAAGGTAAATATTACCGGCTGGTGCAAGAGTCCATTCCACGTAAACCGTGGTTTAGTAAAATGCATTTTTCTAAAAAATCTACTTCAATTTTATGCAGATTACGTCTGGGTCATGTTTGCACCCCATCGCATTTATTTAAGTTTGGTATTGTCGCTGAACCTTTGTGTTCTTGCGGGAATTATGGGGATGCGAACCATGTTTTTTTCTCCTGTATATTGTATGATCATACTGAGTTTTTTGCCCAACTCCAATCCATTTCCATTCCTTTACCTACTTCCATTCACTGTTTATTGTATTATAATTGTTATGATGTATATAAAATACTAACAAATTTTATAGAGATGTATAATATTAAAATATGATATTTGTAATTTTGTATATATGTTTTTTATGTAAAACCTAATCCTTTCTTTCCTATTCTAAATTCCGTATTGTTTGAGTCCTACTTATAGTTTCCTTAACTTTGTAGGTGGCTAAAAGATACCAAAGCCATAAAAAAAAAAAAAAAAAAAAGTTTTGGCATTCCTGACCGAAATTTGATCTGACGGGTCTCTTGGTTGACGGGGATCTTTACAAAACCCAGCCTAAATCAACTTTGGACTTATATTTCCTAATTAATAATAAGTAGGTTAAATTAAAACAATCGTGTGCAAATAATGTACTTTATGTTTATCAGGATTTAGTTCAAAATTACTTTAAAAATTCGATGACGTATCGTCTCTTAGCTAACAATACCGTACAGGTCAAAATTGAACTTTGTATTATATTAAATTAACTCTTAATTCGCGTTCAATCATTGACATACGCGGTATTGTTAGCTAAGCGACAATATTATGCAATTTTAACTTAGATCAATGTTGTATTCTGAGGTGAGAGTTTTTTTTTATTCCTCATAAAATATCATGAAAACCATGCCGCACAGCCACGATTCGCCATATGGTGGCCATGGGTAATCCAGGGACTAGTGTTGTTAAAAGACTAGTCTTGAAGACTTTCAAACCTTAAAGACTCGCAAACCTGGAATGTTCAAGCTTTGAAGCCTTAAGCGTTGAAGGTTTGAGCTCAAAAACGGTTCCGAACTCTAACGACTTAAACTTTTTACGAGCTCTTAAGAAAAAGTCTTAAGACTCGGGCTTCATAGAGAGCTCAAGCTTTAAAAACTCGGGCCTATTGAAAGCCCTAGCCTCCAAACCTCGAATGCCTGAGTCAAGCGTTAAGAGCTCAAATAATGAGCGTTCTAGGCAGAAAGTATTATTGTGTGTATTTATTTAAGAATATTATTACTATTCTTTAGAAATACAAGTTAACCACCCTACACCCTTAACCGGTTTTTTCCCCGGCTAACTCAAATTTGGTTCAAGTAGTAACAACTTCGCCGTAAGTTCATATTATTAACCTTTTGAACGCCATACGTCGAATACAAAATGTGCCACCCACACGCCAAACATGTTTGCTATGCTATGCCAATTACACCTTATTGCTACCAAACAAAGTCTCTTTTAATCTTGAACTCTTGTTGGCTGTAGCCGACGTGGCGTGAGTGGCACGACTTTTAGTTGACGGCCAGAGCCGACTGTGGCGTTGAAAAGGTTAAATTAAAGTGAAATGTTGTTTTTTAAACATTGAGATATCTCACATACGTTCATAAAGTGACTGTCGAGTGGAAACAGCACATTAAAGAAAGTTATATTGAAAATATATGACATTATTTGATTTATATTGTTAATAATATCTGAAAAGTAATGTAATGTCATATAATATACAATGTGCCCGTGAGGATTGCGAGAAATTTTAAGCGAGTATTCCTGACAATATTTAAAGATTAAAAAGTCACTCATACAATTGATCTGCGACGAAAAAAAGTATTTTACTTTACGTTTAGAGGTATTGTTTATCCTATAATTGATATTTTACAAACAAAAATGCGATAAAGGCCGAATTTATTTTTTCTTTATTTCCCTATTTCACAAAATTTTACACAATATTATTTACTTCTAATGACCTCAGGATCACTCTGTATAACTATCAAATGTGGCATAGATTGATCTAATTTGTTAAAAGCTTTTAAGATTTATGATGCTTCAAACCTTATAGACTTAAACCTTTAACGCTTAGGAGGCTTTAAAGCTTGAGTCTTACAGACTCGAGGTTTCAGTGATCGTAAACAGCAACACGAACTTATTAACTTGAGGCTTATATGGTCGAGGCTTCTAAACTCAACAGTCGCGACTAGAGTCTTGTAGTTTACGCCTCAAAGCTTAAATTGACAACACTACCAGGGACACGTTTTATAAAGCTACAAATTACAATTTTACAGGTCTAAACTGGCAACACTGCTCAAATGGTCGTCATTGGTCGAGGTGGTGTCAAATGGAAACTTGTAACCTGTAAATTGTAATTTGTAGCTTTATAAAACAGGCCCCTGGAATTAAATGGCACTTAATTATTAAGGGTGCTAAGTAGACTTTTGCGTGTCAGACATAAAACCCAAATGGGGTTATAAGTAAAGTTCCTAAAAAAATTACAACGGACCTTAAAGTATCAATATTATTTGGCTTCATTTACTAGTCTTTTATAAACACGACACTAAATCAAAGATTGTGTTTGATTCACATCTTCTTCCTTACAAATATTACAGTACACATGATTAGTCCTGGCAATGAAAAATAGTGGATGGAAAAGTTGAAAGCAGAAAGTTTGACTTCGGAACTTTGTTTGGACTAGTTAGGAGATAAACATACTAAAAGTCCCCACCCCTCGGAGGTGAGCCCTAGGTAGGGGGAGCACAAAGAAGGTCCCGTTTTTTTTGTTTTTTGTTTACATCTTGAAAACGATGCGTGATAGGAAATGGTGTTGTATGGCATTATTAAAGCTGATAAAATTCTCTACAACTTTGATTCTATACATTTTTCTCCCGTTTTCAATCGTTGTCTAGATATGAGCTCCAAAAAGCGGTCGATTTTCAAAAATGTATTTTTGACCTCACCTATTTTTTCTTACATTTCTCTCCAACTTGCATATATATCGTCTGTAGAAAACAGCTTTTATCAGCTTTAATAAAGCCATACAACACCATTTCCTATCACGCATCGTTTTCAAGATGGAAACAAAAACAAAAAAACGGGACCTTCTTTGTGCTCCCCTCCCTAGTCCCTATCTCCTAACTAATCCAAACAAAGTTCCGAAGTCAAACTTTCTTTCGAGCACTCGTTTACCACAGTAATTAATGTTATTTTTCGCTTGAGATCGAAGGGCTTTTAGGACATTTGCCTGATAAGTTATAACTAAGGTTATATTTGTGTAAAAATAACAAACAATAACAAATCCTGACAAGCGGTGAAATTTGAATTGACAGGCGTAAGGCAACATTGACATATAAAAATCGATTACTTTTTACTTTTAAATTTTTCATGAGATTCTGGTAGACCTATAATGAACATGTATTCAATTTTGTTTTTTAATAGATTTTTCATTAATATTAATTATTTGTATATTTTATAAAGGTTTGAAATAGAGTGAATTTTGCTATAATTTGAATTATTTTGTTTTTTTTTTTTTGGTGAAATACATAAATTCAATTCATATCATTTTCTGTTTTTTATTAGACCAAATAATAATACGTTAATATAAAACTATATAATATTATTATACTTTTGGAGAAATCGAATTTTGACACTTTCTCCATACAAGCTGAACCACAGTGCACCCCTTTAATCACACACCGTAGTTTTACAGTGTAAGCAGGGCTTAGGCAAAGGCCGCACTACGGCTAAACCGCAGCGGTTTTGAACCGCGTGACTTTTTTATAAAGTAAATAATCAGCCGTCAGTGCGGCCGCTTGCATTACCTTATAAAATCAGGCGGATAAAAACCGCGGCGATTTAGCCGTAGTGCGGCCTTTGCCGGTATTATTAGGGTCCAAATGCGTCTACTTAACCGGAAGGAGACCGATCCGAAATAAAACTAAAGACCAAAGGGTGCCAAAGGCGTATACTTAAACGTAAGGTATTAAGCGATGTTTCATTATGTAAAAAAAATACGTAGCGAAACCGGTCAATTTTATGCTCTTGTTTTATTCTCATGTCTAGAAAATGGATTTCAATAGTTTATTCTTAGGTTATGTGCGTAGTTTCGTTAAACGTGTCAACAAAGTTGTTAAAATTTGTAAGGCGCCATCTCGGTTCTTCCTTCGTTTTATATCCCGTTCCGGTTTTTCAATTTTATATAATAGATGACATAAGTCGCAGTGCAAATTAGACCCGAGTATTTGTGACGTAAGGTTGAAGTTAGCTGTGGTTTTCAGCTGTCATTGGCGTGTGTGGACGATTTTTGTATCAAGTCAATGACGGCGAAAAGGTTAAGTACATTAAGGGCTTACACCCGTATATTTATAGTCAAGAAAAGTAATTAGTAATGTCAAAAGTCAAATAAAAATAGTTACTTTAGTCATTACTTTTACTCAAGTAATTACTTTTCTTGACTATTAATACGGGTGCGAGAACACTACTACGCTAAGCAGAGGTCAAGCTCGACAATGAAGAAAAGCATTAAATTTTCATTACTTTTATTACGATAAGAAACCTAATTTTGACAATTTTCTGTTACTATGTTTAAAATAGCAATCTTAACTATATTGAATTTCCGTTTATTAAGTCAGTTCCCAAAACATGCACAAAGATAATTATCATATTCATTTAGTAATATTGAGGTAGTTATTAGTTTCAGAACTTATACCAATTAAAAATGGCTTCAAAAATAACAATAATCAATAATTTTGGTGAAATGGCGTTTAAACCATATTTTCTGTCGAACGTTTACAAAGCAACTTAAAAAATGCATGTATATTGGACCTTAGACTTTTATGAAGAAGCAACAATAACGGCTACTCTATCTAAATACAGCAGCGCTATGCCTGTACAGACACACATGAACACTTATCTATAGACTCGATGGAACATCAATACATAGTACACTGGAGGGACACGTGTAACGTACGAACAATAGATTGAGTGCTCCACATCCCCGCTAAGTAGAAGTAACAAGTATAGTAAATTAAATTAGGTACCAAAATGCAATGTGTGCTCGACGTTTTATAAATAACGCTTCTAATAAAATTGGATTTATACCATTCACAGACTTTATTTATAAAATACAACCATGCACATAAAATGAACTTGATAATTCAGTCGATCACACACCTAATACACAAACAGTGGTTACACACACATGAGAAAGTAATATGTAAATAACAGTAGAACCATCAAACAAGAATGATAAGGTATATCAATAGCGAGATGACATGTAAAGTAATGGACGCGGGGGCGGGCGGCAGGGGTGTAGTCAGTCTCGAGGCCGCGCGCCGCCCGCGTCTATCGCAACTTAACACTACTTCACAACGATACAATTAATCAACTAAAACTATTTCTGCATCTTAACACATTACAAATCATAATGTACCCTCTTTTTACATTTGGAAGGAATAAACAACATGCCTGTATATGTACACTTCTGTCGCAGTGAAAGTAACCGTACATTACTCCATTGGGTTGTATAGCCGATGATGCATTGAAATGCGGTACCGGCTGTCCAGCGGGGCTGGAGACAGCGGCGCGGCGGGCGCGGGGGCGCGGGGGCGCAGGGGCGCGGGGCGCGGGGCGCGGGGCGCGGCCGGCCCGGCGACGCCTCAGAGCCGTGGACAAACATATACTTGCCACGAGAACACGAGACCAACTAATTTTCTGAGTCCAGTATAATTACAATATTATGGAACATTTTTTTGTATTTAATATTTATTATGATGTGAAATGTTACACCAACATGAACGTTTAATTAATTTAACACATTTTAACACCAACCTTAAAATGCATACTATTTCCCTACAATTGGGATGTGTTACATTGAAATACACAAGAAACTGCTAACACCATGACTAAATGTGCATTTAGAATTTTGTATTCAATCTAGATTACAAATCCTTATTTGGCGATTTTGATCACCTATAAACATTTAATACTTTACAATCCAGCAGAATAAACGCGACGTACGTAACGTCCGTCAAGCCGATCTTTACGAAAACCAAACATTACTTGGAAAATGCGTCCAAAGTTTGCACATCACACAAACACAAAAAAACAAACTGACTACAGACAAGCAAAAAAAGTTGTCAGTGATTTATCTTTGGCCTTACTAAGACATTAATTCTAGAAAAATGTGTGAGCACCGTCAACAACTCTGATGTCATGTATTGGAATGTATCAATAATGCTATTATTTACTGAGAATAAAAATACCCGAAACACATTTTTTGAGAGAATTTAGTATCCCGGGAGCCTTGCGAAGGCTGTAGCTGCTGCGGCGGCGGGTCGAGACATCCGACCTACCTATTGTTAACCTTGCGCTTGATGTCCCCGCGCACCGCGCGCGGCTTCCCGGATACTCGTCAGATACGAATAGCATAACGGCCCCTCACTTTCGACGCTGTCAGCCAATTACTTTAGTCCAGAGGGCAAAGATCCAGATAATAAAGGAGTGCCAACAAGCACTTAACAATTAATTGTCAATCTCTTATGGCTCCTTAAGACCATCAAATAAGTGAATCAAAGCATTCGAATTGATCAAACATAAATAACGCATGTTTTTAATTATATTGTTTTTATTTCAATCTGTAGTCCGAGGTGCACATAACGTCAGTGATGCGAAAAGTTTTCTATGATCGCAGGCGGCAAAGATGTTTTGTCTGTCGTGAAAGTTAACTGACATGTCCGGTGGAATCAATCAGTAACTAATTCGCAAAACCGAATAAAGTGCATTTCAAACAGATTGCAATTCAGTAGATCTGTATGGGAACTACACAATATTCATGCTTTGCGTTGCATATTAGTAGAGCCCTGTAGAAATCCCTACTGAAGGCGTTATTGGAATAATGTGTGTTTTATTGTTTCATGTTTACCTTTTAACGTTTCAGCACGTAAGGATCGAACTCCGCGCGGAATATTAGTCGGTTAAGAGGAAGTTCGCGCAGTGAACGGTGGTCCTTTTTGGCTTGTACCACTGACCCTAAATACTGGAACGCTATAAGGACAAACGCCAAACGTGAGATTATTTTCAATAATATGTGGAAGCATACAAAACCTGTGGAAAATTTACAACTTTATTGAAGTGTTGCTCTATCATTTAGTTTACAGAAGGTTTACTCGCAGCACCGATGTGGTTTGTTAAGTATCATAGACAAGTTCCAGTCAAATGAATTGAAAATTATTTTAATGCATTTGGGACAGTCCGATTGAAAGATCTAAAAGCGCAATTCAGCAACGGAAGGCGGCGCCTCGACCGGACGGTCAAGTTGCCGATACACCTTCTCCAAACCTTCGATTAGAGATACGTTGTGAAATTAGAATGTTAACATTTTTTTGCCAAAACTTCCATATATTATCATCACAATTATAAATATAAATATCTTAGCTTTTCATTAATTTTGATATTATTCACTTAATCTTAATCTCTCATAGTTAAAATATCTCACTTGGCACAATAGTAACACAAATCGTACATTTCAATAATAAAACATATCACGATAGAATCGAACAATACGACGCTTCCACTGGCACCATTAATCGTTACGGTGTCTTCTTAATTTTTGAAATCTTTTCATCATAGTTTCATACACGAAAACATTATAAAGCTAACAAAGACAAAATTACAAAGAAAACGATCAACAAATCACTTACAAATTAAAACTCATACGTTTAATTCTTACTTTCCAACAATTACTATTATATCAAAAATATTTATATCCATCATAGGTGGATTCTCAAGACCGTGGCAGTCGGTCCGGGGCGAGCGAGGCAGCCTTACCCGCGGCTCGGCTCGGCTCGGCTCGGCTCGGCTCGGCCGTAGTCGAGCAGTCAGGGCTGTCGCTACACTGCCGCCGATCCGCTCAAGACAGTGGCAGTCCGTCCGCGGGCGAACCAATCTCGCCCGCGGCTCGGCTCGGGTTATTCGTGGTCGGGCAGTCAGGGCTGTCGATACACTGCCGATTCGCTCAACACCGTGGCAGTCCGTCCGGGGACGAGGGGGTCTCGCCCGTGGCTCGGCTCGGCTCGTCCATGGTTGAGCAGTCAGGGCTGTCGCAACACTGCCGATCCGTCACACTATCGGCGATCACTCTTTGGATTAGTTACTTCACACCCAACGCACACTTATGTAAAATTCTCAGCATGCATGAAGAAATTCAAATTCTGTATCGTTTAGAAATCGTTACAATATACTTTCAAAAGCATCTGTCTGTTCATTCATTGAGCCTCCTCGGTAAAGCCATATCAGTTTAAATCCGTTTCAAGTCGGTTTTGTATCCCACACACCCTTTAAATAATATCAACAGTGTAGTGATTTTAACAGATTAATCTATTACTTTATAACAAAACAAAATATGTACTTCTCGTTTGTATAATAATGGAGTGATACTATAGCTATTGTCATTAACATGTGTATATGTATAGAGAACATAACCATTAACTATTGCATTATATGACAACTCTTTATAATGTAGCTGAAAACTATAACAATAAACTATATGCGCGGCATAAGATTAATATACTTAAGTGGCACTATCGTTAAGAAAATAGTGTATATGAATAGTATATATTCAAATATTAATCATCATCAACATATATAATCCCGGGGTAAAAATATGGATTTATCAATAGTTATTAATTACAAATTCACTACAATAATATCAACAACAACATTTGGACACAATATGTATGCTGCCAACAACAGCCTGCCTGCGCAATAGTCGGGCCACTCAGTAGACTATACATCTGCGACATGCGAAATCCTGTCTTAGACGAAGCTACTTTTAGGGTTGCCATTGTATTCAAACACTGAAAGAGAGGGTAGAAGTTTGTAGTAGTAGTAGTAGTAGTAGTAGTAGTAGTAGTAGTAGTAGTAGTAGTGGTGGTAGTGGTGGCGAGGCAACCCCTGCAAGAGCCAGAAGAGCGAGGCCGGCCGAGGCTGGCGTGAGCGAGGGTCGAGGCGGTGAGGCGGTGAGGCGGTGAGGGTGAGGTGGTGGGCGCGGGAGGGCTTACTGCTGCGCGGGCGGCGGCGGGGCGGCGCGGCGGTGGCGCCCGGGCGCGCTTGCCTGCGCCACCATGGCGCGGATGCGGCGCTGCGCAGACTGCCAACAAACGACACCAGTTAATCAAATGCCCGCTCGAGCATGGTCACCTACACGCGCTGCGGCCTTTTCAACCACGTACACCACATTCAACACAAACATTTGCACGAGCCGATTTTATACTATTTGAACAACCATAGGTAACATGCCTACGAAGCTCAACTTAATTCATTCGCTTATTGCAGATTCGCCAGCCATCACATGAATTAAAATAAAATCGGAAATGAATCCAATGTGCCCATTTTTATTCCATTTATATCATTTGAATAAGAAAAAAATCATCATATGCAATGAAATCAGGGATCAATACCGGTATTAATTAAAATTGAAATATCTTCCTTAATTTGCATTATTTCCTTGAAATTTTCCACTGTAATTTAGGTAATAACTATTCTATTATATAAATTCATTGAAGAGCAAAAATATTCAATAATAAGCCAGATACCGAAATTGAATACAGGTATTTTTGTATGAAAATAATACCGGTATACGATCACTGAATGAAATTACAATCTTGTGCGGGGAACCCGTAAATATTGTAACAAAACTATGTGAATATTATGGTATGTATAGTCGACCAAGAGAGTCCTTTACCACTCTAGGACCTTGAAAAGTCTCTTTTATTTTATTTAGTGGTGGTACGAGGTCCAATACTCTAAATTGCATCCTTCACTTCATCACATGCGCGATTTTTTCCCATTTTAGTTCTGTTTTAAAATTTGGGATCAAATAAAATAATAATCGCTGGGAGCCAGGTCCGGGCTGTAGGGCGTGTGGACTAACGATTCAAAACCTGCCAATAAGCACACCTGTAGCACCGGTCGCGACATTGCTCTTGTGTACCGGTGCATTATTGTGCAGGAGCAATACACCTTTTCTCAACATTCCTCGCCTTTTCTGCGTAATGGCTTCTCGCAGTTTTTCCAACAACATTGCGTCATAAACTCCGGTTATATTGACACCCTTCTCCTTGTCAATCACCAATATCCCTCTATAATCCCAAAACATCTTAGCCATTACTTTTCCGACTAATTATATCACCTTAAATTTCTTAGGAGGTGGTGCACCCTTGTTATGCCATTGTTTCGACTTCTCTTTGTACTCAGGTTCAAAACGATGAACCCAAGTTTCATCTCCAGTAACTATTCGTTCCAATACACGGCTAGGGTTATCACCACATAGGTCTAAAAAGTGTTAGGTTTAAGCACTCTTGGGACCCACCTTGCAGGGTCATCGCTAATTGACTCTGCCATTTTTAGATAGATTATACCACTTATAAACCATGGTTTTACCAGGCCACTGATACCCGTAAACAGCTTCCATTTCAGAAATAATTAATTGTGGAGGTTTTCCTTGCTTAAAAAGAACCTATAACAGCACGATATTCAATTTGTTCCAGGGTCGCAGTTTTGTGACGAATCAATTTGTTATAAAGGCAATATCTCAAAAACAAATGACAACCTGGGTTTGAAATTTGACATACTATATCTAAAGAGATTACATTACAACCATGCAAAAAGGTTTTACAGAATTATCTCATGTTCTGCTTCATTCCGCGAATTATTCGGCCTCCCCTCGTAGGACCATGTGCTGTCCGTCCATCCGTCCGCATCACTTCAGGAAATTACTAGCATTGAGGCATTCTATCTTAGTCTTCAGGGTTGGCAACGCATTTGCAGTCATGCAATTTGCTTAAGAATGCAAATGTCTATGGGTCTCCCATTTACCATCAGGTAGCCTATATTCTCGTTTGCCAACTACTGACTTAAGAAAAAACTTATTTCAATTGAACAAGGTAAAAATGTAAATATTAAATCGCCCCAAAACACAGAGGCAAAGCATAAAATTAGAACATCCTAATAGCCTGCGCAAACCGGCGGACGGCAGGTGAGAGTATTGAAGAGGATTTCCTCCGCCGCAGCGCACACTGATGAGAGAAAATCCCTAACGATACCGCGAGCGTCCGCCAGCTCGGGGTCGGCGCCCACGTCGGCGGCACTGCAGAGTGCGCCCCTGTTTGTGCTCCGGCCCAGCGCAAACTGGCGGACGGGAAGGTAGAGGAATAATTTAGGCGCGCTCCGAGACGTGATTGAGCAGCACGTAGAGGCTACTGCGGCGGGAGGCGCCGGTATGCGAAGGCATCCACGGGTATGCGCCGGAGTCCGCCATTGTGCGCTGCGGTCGCTTCGCTAGTGGAACGGAATCAAAGCCGACCGAACGGTCCGGGATACCGCGGGATGCCGCATTGTAGCGCACGCTGTCAGGCGCTTGCGGTATCAAAAGGGATTTCCTTCACCAGTGTGCGCTGGCCCCGTAAAATCCTTTCCGATGCTCTCCCCCTCCGTCCGCCGGTTTGCGCTAAGCCTTCCTCTCCCATGGCCCCGCTACACCGGCGCACACTGGTGGACACCGGCGCATGCAGGCGCCAACCGCCGCATAACGACGCCTACCGCCGCGGTATCCTCTAAGTTGCTCTTCAATGCCGCGGAGTCAAATCCGCTGCGATGCTCCGAGGTCGGTCTCAAAACATTGAAATGTTTCAATTGAAATAGCAAAAAATATACATCGATAAATTTAATATCCTCTGCCGTCCCGTCCGCCGGTTTGCGCAGGCCATAAGAGTAATAAATATGTCCTGAAAAAGATTTAAGGGCGCTGCATAGGTAACGTGATTACTCGGACGGAACGGGACGGGGAATTTTTTCAAATATTGTTTCATAGAAAATGTATCTGAACGTACGTACATACGCAACGATTACACGGACGGGACGGGAAATCCAAAAATGTACGCAACCACGTCCCGTCCCCGTCCCGTCCCGTCCACGTCCTGATCACGTTACGTATGCAGCGCCCTTTAGCCCGAAAAACTAAAAATGTTCTCGCATTACTTGACTTAAAAATAGATAATAGATGTTTATAAATTTATTAAAAATATGTTAGAACAAATAAAAAAAACAAGCACCTTACTGCAAATCAAAGGAAAACTTTAAAATATAACGCATACAACAATATCTTTTGGCACTTTTTTCCTTTAGATCGATGTGATCCTTTCTTTTTGTCATTTTACTTATACAACCGTGATCGTATCCCTTGTCGATTTTAGGTAGCTTTGGTGGAGTAACACTCTGGCAACATTAAAACAGCCATTAAAATAGCTTTCACAAAATGTTATATCACAATATTTTTGTATTTGTATTGCCAAGTACAAATACGCGATTAATATTATTTTTAAGACCGTTTAATATAACCAGAGTATTCAAAATTACACAATGTGACTGAACAAATTATTGTAGTTTGATCCGCATTTGTCACACACAAGTTTGAAAAAGGAACGAGTCTGTAAAATGTCTCCGAATTCTCCGGTAATAGTACTGTTAAGGATCAATGAACTTTTTGTTTTTGTTATTCTGCCGGTAAGCCAGGGGCCCGTTCCAGAAAGCGACTCTGCAACTCTGCACTCTGCACTTTGCAAATCCACTATGCAAAGTGCAGAGCAAACGTGTTCCAGAAAACACTCTGCGTAATTCGCAAACTCTGCAAAGGTTCTGTTCCTAAAAGCTACTTTGCAAATCCACAAATCCACACTTTGTATTTAACTCTGCCTCTTCAGCTTTGCAATTGTCTTGTGGACCAGAAATACTTTGCAAATCCACACTCTGCCTCTTCAACTCTGCAATAGCTTTGTGGAACAGAAATACGTTTGAAGAGTGGGATTTGTGGAATGCAAAGTTGCAGAGTAGCTTTCCGGAACGGGCCCCAGGAGACAACAGTGATAGTTTCTCAGTTTTTTTTTTGTAATATACAGTGAGTGACATCCATAAGTACATAAATTTTATGTAACGATAGCTTTAAGTTTTGTGACCCGTTTAAAGAAGGAATTAAGTTAATAGCTCCAATAAATTTAGTGTAATTAATTTTTAAAGGGTCCATCGAGCAGCAATGTATAACATTAAGTCTAAGTTAATTGTAAGGTAATTGAGGGTTAATTGAGGTATTTTTGATCCATTGCGTGGCGAATTAGTTAGTATGACAAAAAAAGTACAACTTATGTTAACAATACACATGTTTCTATGTTAATAACTGGTGTCAAAATATATGTTCGTAAGGATGTCACACACTGTATACTTTTAGCATACTCAGGAGAAAATACGTAAAAGAATGGGATTGTAATTGCGAAAAAAACGGATGTTCAGTGGACATATATCCTTTGAAATCATAGTTTTAATGAGTGACCCAAGAGACGTCGCCATGGCAACGAGGACGACAAAAATTTGATTGACCCAAAGATATTATCCTAACACGCAAGCTAATTCTATCAACGTCATCAAAAAAATCAGCTTTTTCACGATCGCACAGCGCCTCTATCCTAGGGGGTAAAATCCAATCGTATTTTACCTGTTATCATTTTTTTTTAACTCGGCCGCCATTACTCTCATGTAAATAAAACTATCAAAACGTTGACAATACGATAACAGGTTAAAGACGATTATGGTTTTTACCGCCTAGAATCTCTGCCCTGCACCATTGTCAGACCGAAAATTGACACTTCAAAAAAGCGTCTGAGATAATTCAAACACAAGATAATTTACCTAATTTAGTAGAGCCTATTTGGCAGCAAGTAGTACCTACTGCTTAGTGAAAAAATGGCAGATCAGCAGAATTTCTGTTTGAGCTAGAATCGTCTAATCTATTACAACCGCTTATCTAAGCCACCTGATGCACGACGCGGGTTAAAACGCATCACGAGTAGTTACAAAAGTCCAACTATTTTAATTAATAAATTTGAATAAGGCGAAGCATAAATTAAAGACTATTTCGAAAAATCCTATTAATTATAGATTGTATTCACATAATTCGCAGTGTTATATTAGGCAAAACAATACTACTAAAGTAACACTCACCTATCAAGTAGCCAAAAAGCCGTAAATCATTAAGTCATTGGCCATTATGTGGAGCAGTTTCATTGACAGATTTTGAAGTGAGCACACTCCGTTACGCGAGTCATCCGGCTTCGGGTGGTCGCTACAAAACGTAAAATCCTTAGTAACGCTACACTATGCCACGTCAATAAGTCATCGAGTTCGCTTTGCGTCATAGGGGTTACCTGCACTTATCGTAAACTCGCTTTACACAACGTACCGAGTAACGACCCTTACACCATATAAATTATTTACATTAGGAAAGCAGTAAAACTGGACTTTTGTAACTACATAGTGCCTTAATATATTTAAATTAAAAAAAAACCACGCGTACGCACTAAATGCCAAGGAATATTTTCGCATCGCAGAATAAATATTAGATCTGACATAGATCCGTTACTTTAAACCTCCCATATTAATATTGAAAAGTGAGTTCGTTGATCTGTCTATCGGTCCCGCTTTTACCGCCGCATTTATGCCCGAACCCTATATTCAAACCGCGGATAGATAAGCTTATACACATTTTATATAGGCAAATGTCAAATTTTAATTTTAAATAAGCCTTATCTGTCCGCGGTTTGAATATAGGGTTCGGCCGTTAATGTATGATGGTACGAAGATAGCGTTAGGTCCGACACATTTGACCACACAGGGCAAATAATTTCCGAGGAAAACTCCATAAAAAAAGTTCTACACGCGGCGCGAGCAAATACTTGCTTTGTTGTATACAAAGGTTCACAATTTATACTGCGCTGGAGAGCGGCGTACCCACTACAATTACCAGTAATAGTACGATATAGCCATACCAGTACCCAAACAAACAGAAAAAGCTTGACATCCTCGTTCCTCAAGTAGGAAACCTTAGCTGTGTTTTATGGAACCAAACCATGTGTTATGTTACAGAGGGCATGGAAATGTGTGTTTTGTGTTGTGGGTAGAAGTGTCTCGGCGTACCTGTACGCTGTAGAAGGGTCCCACGATGTGCACGGTGGTGTCGTGCTCCTGCGGCGGCTGACCCTGCTGCTGCGGCTGCTCGGGCAGCTTGATGAGCGAGCCGGTTACGCGCTGCAGCTCGCGCACGTTCTGTCCGCCCTTGCCGATGATGCGCCCCACCTGCGAGGACGCCACCACGATCTCCACCGTCAGCCGCACATCGTCAGATCCCGACATAAACCCTTCCTCGCGCATCTTCTCGAAGATCAAATACTGAGCCTGAAATAAATACGAGAACAGTTATAGTGAATAATAATATGACATCGTATTTTGTTGGATAAGCTATCTCAGAAATTAAGATAAACTTGAGAACCTCTTCCTTTTTTAAAGTCAAATGAAATAATGCCAGACCAAAGCTAGTTATCAGAATTTTACAATAGTATTGTTTTCAACTTATTTTAACCCTTAACAAAGCTTAACGCATTCACTGCCAGCAACGCATATAAGCGTTCTCCTGACTTCCACACCCAGTACCTTCAACGCTCCGTATAAAAGAAAAGATGTAGCACCTTGCGAAAGTTCGAAAAACAGTACTGGCAGTGAATGCGTTAAGGGTTAAATACTGACTCAATACTTGACGGATCGATTTTGGCCTCAATAAACCCCTATTCCGTTTTATGTTCATCGAAATCGTACCGATCCACTTACACAGGCAATTTTTTTAGGTAATAATTGCCCATTATCAATACGAAAGTCTCTCATACGTGCACACCAAATCAGAGTAAGACAGTTGTTGACGGACAATAAATGCTCAAAAAAAATGTTCAGTGCCCCGTTTCCGCGAAAGCAATGCATCAACCACCAACAACGTGCATGAACGGTTGCGGCACCATCTTGCAGCGAAACCAAGCCAGCGAAATCGTTTATCATCTTTAATAAACAGATAATCATTACTTCGTCTGTGTTAAAATATCTGGTCAAATAACAAAGTACAATTGCTACCGCGGCGCACTGACCTTCCACTGGGCCTCGGGGCTGCCTACGATGGTGACCTTGCGCTCGGGTTGAGCGCTGCCCTGCCCTTCGCCCGGCTGCTTGTCCTGCTCCAGGGGCGCGATCTTCACAGACGCGTTGCTGAACCGAATGATGTTCCGGATGTGCGACCCCTTTGTGCCGATTATGGCTCCCACGGCATTGTTCGGGATGTAAAGATACGTGGTCTCCTGTTAACATCAAGTAGAAATTTAGATAAACCTTCCCAGGCAGACGTACTGGGAGGAACCGAACGGCACGATAGACATGAAATATCAGCATTCCAATGTCCACTCTCTAAAATGACCAAAGCCCACATTTTAAACACTTCCTACTATGGCCACATCTCAACAGGACCACTTTCCACAATAGCCGCATTCCTCCCATCCAATGACATAAAAAACATTCGAGTTATATGCATGAACCATTTTTTCTATATTGCACATTTCTGTAGTCAAATACTATTTTTGTAGTCAAGTACAAAAATACCTAAGTATCGAAACAATCCTCTCATAACATTTGATTTAATATATATAGATACACAATCAGCAGGAAAAAATTGGCAAGTCAAAACTACTGCCGAATGGTCTTGGTCAGTAGTTTTGCTATTAGTCTTGTTCCGACCTCAGTCAGTGGCAGTTCTCAATCATGACGAAATGTGCGGTGAAAAACTGCAAAAATAACAACAAAGAAATAAAATACAGGATGGAATGTCTTAAAAATGAGAAATGCGACTCCATTCATCCGATGTTCACTTTTGTCGTAAATATTATGATAATGGTCGTTTCACTAAAAAGATTTGGTAAAATAATATACTTCGCCTGGTATTCTGTTCCGAGAAGCAGTAGTCACGTGAGTGGACACGTACTAAGTCATATCCGTCAACCGAAGATTTCCAAACTTTAAAATTGGGGTAATTTTAAAATATTTGCTCGTATATATTAACTTAAGACTATCATTGTAAATAGGTTTTAAGTTTTGACCATTTACTGTTCTCTATTAAAAAAACGTATAGACGTGTTGCAGCATTTTGACGTAGGTAGGGGTATAAGTTCTACGAGCATTGTGCTGTGACCACCGGCACTTAAATATACGACTATACTCATAACAAAATAAAAAATAAGTTCTAAATATTAGGGTTATGGATTATGAGAACTTGAACATTAATAAACGATTTTTTATTAGGTGCTTCCACTCATTTTGGTACAACAGGACATAAAATACTTAATATCGCAATATCGCAACCACTCCTCGGCAAGCGATCCTTTTGGTGGAAAAGTATAGAAACCGACTGTGCCCTATCCTTTTTCCTCTTAGAGCTTTAGCCAAATAGAGCATTTAACCATTTTAAGTTTTACAAAAAAATGTCATCGACTACTTTTACCGCGATAGTTTGAAAATCATTGGCGTGTCATTAGAGTAATGATACCGAGCTAGAGCGGAATATGATATTCCCATAGGTTCGAATAGTATGACGAGAAACATCAAGTTGACAAAAGGCATTGGGTAAATTTGAAGAATATTGTCATTTTTTTTTCAGCAGCCACGGATGATTTTCGCATAGTTATTTAGAGGACCTCTAATTACACATAGATATATATAATTTATGGCGTTAAATAATATCGGAGCGGAGATTTTAAAGATTTAAGTATTCAGTTTTTAGTACAAAAGTACGCCCAAGTACGAATCTTTAAATATCTCGGCTCCGATGCACTTAAGAGTATTACATTATATAACAAAATATGTTTATTTTTAATAATTCTATCATAATTTACCACTTTTACGAATGGCCGCTCACCTTGAAGATGTATGAATTTTACAAATGACAACAATTGTACCCAAACCCCTTTGTAACCGGCCAGTTTGATCTGGTAGATCCGGTGATCCGGTGATACTACTATCAGGTTGTAATTCCACATTGTAATAACCTATGTTTAAAAAAAATCCCTGTTACTTATTTTCATGCATAAATGTATATATAATATTAAAATAAAACATTCAATGAAAGTAAATATGTAAATTATGCTCATGACTTATTATTCGTAATATATATATTTTGAAATAAAATCAAATACTAACCTAAAATCAATTATTTTCCTTATTTTTGTGTAGTGGTTAATCAAGTGGCAACTTTGTGATGCGTAGAAAGTGTCCCTTTTCGGAAGAGAAGACCTTGTTTTATTAGACCATGTTTATAACAACATTTTTGTGCTGGATTGTGTATCTAGTATAATATTAAAGTTCTTATTACACTGGAATAAATAAAGGCTCATGATGACTTCACCCGCATTCTTTTTTTGTCACCTTCCTATGTCGTCCACTATTCGATATGGTCCACTGTCCCGATTCATCCACATTCCTATTTTGTCACCTCCATAATTTGTCCTATTTTTACATTTGACTGTATTATAATATTAAGCCACATGAACTAACCAGTCATAGAGAAGTCTTATCCCATTTGTTTATACAACTTGAGCATGTCGTTTTAAAATGAGAACCACATTTCAAGCACAACACACAGTCAAATCTATTGACTAAAGACTAACACAAAACATTGCTTGATAAGAATAAGGGTGGGTATGGGTTAGGCAACCAAAAATTTCTATTTTTTAAATGTCCTTTAAAAGTACATGTTAATTACTTTATAAATCGTTCACTAAAATAGGTTCATGTGGGTACCATTACGTTATGAGAAGTACATTTTTAATAGTAAAGCTGTTTAAATTCGACAAATCGTGCCAAAATAAATAAAGTCTCTTGTGGTATTGGTCGAGACTCTTCGCTTTAAGACCGTTTGCCGAAACAACTATCGGGACAATTATCGTCGAGCAACATCCCACATGGCGGTCACCTCGTGAGCCAAGCCAAGGTGTGCTTAGGGCTGCAGAGAGAGGAACCTCTTCACAATGCGCGCCGTGTCGAGGAGTACTGCCTTCTGTATCTGGCCCTTGATCCAGCCATCTAGCGAGTCTCTTGCGGTGTTGGTCGAGACTCTTGGCTATAAGACCGTTTGCCAAAACAACTATAGGGACAATTATCGTCGAGTCAACATCCCACATGGCGGTCCTTCACGTTGTCCTTCTAGGCCTTCACGAGGTTCTCGTCATGCGGGATGGTGACGTCGACGAGCAGTGCCCGGCGTTGAGATCGATCGGTCAACACGATATCAGGCTTACTGGCGACAATTGTCCTGTCCGTGATTACAGATCGATCTCAATAGAGCGTAACACGACCATTTTCGAGAGCTGGCGCCGGTGTGTACTTATAGTACGGCACTTCAGACTCAACAAGACCATATTGAAGAGCAAGTTGGTGATGGATGATCCTGGCCACGAGGTTATGTCTGTGCAAGTACTCACCGTTGGCCAAATGCGAACAACCGGCAATTATATGTATGTCAAAAACTTACCTAAAGACTTTTAAGTGCAAAATTATATTTAAAACGGCATATTGTGCTGAATGGAATAACTTTAAATTAGTTATTACCGAGAAAATAGTCATATCGAAGTAATGACTGTTTATATTAACGTTAATTACGAATTCTTACATATTTTTATGACATGTCCGGCAATATGTTGTCTCGAGAGTTGCACTGCGAACTATACCAAATATTTGCTTACTATCCATGTATCCAAAGTCCAAAAACCAGTATTAATATGGCAACACGTCCTCTCAATAATGTTAAAAAAAGAAATGTCGAACAATTATCCGCCAAAGTTTAAGAGGTGTGAGGACCAAGCTGTCCACGTAAGTTTATTGAATTTATGTACTATTTTTTGTGCTAAATTGTGCTTTATTTGTTTTTTTTAATCAGTGTTACTCATTGCTACATTCGTACTGTTGTGAATTAACCATGAATTGACGCTTTACAATGGATTCATTTGGAGATATCATATTTTTTTTACATTGGGTTAAAGATTTTTCTGTCACGAGAGTTACGGGGGGTGTTTACTAATGCCTTGAGCGTCTTCACTAGTCACTTACGTCACAGTGTCACTGTCTCGAGAGTTAAATTTACAATTTTGGTGGCCGAACCCGTGTTGAAACCTTGAAAGGATTTTGGGTTGCATTTGTACAAGTATTATAGCCCCCGCCAACCACAAGTTACTGTCATAAGTCATTTCAATGGTTTTGATATAAAGCTTACAACTCAATCGGATTTTTTTATCCGTACCTGCGAGTCTCCCGCTCCTTGTTGTGCGCCGCCCTGGCCAGCCATTGGCGCGTAGATCGGTGGCGGGAACGGCGGCGTGGCCCCACAGAACCCGCCGCGCCCAGTCGACATCATAGCCATGGGGTGCAAGCCCGGGAACATGATGCTTTGCGGCGCCAGCACCTAACAAGAACATTGTATTAGAATCGGTCTAACCACAAAACTTAACAATCAAAATCACATCTCAACTCAGCTACATACCTGCAAGTCGTTCTCATAGCTCTGACGCAGCTTGGCTGAAATTTGTGACTCCGCCTTGGCCATATTTTCTATGGTTCCTTTGACGGTAATTATACGCTCCAAGTTGAAACTGTTAATGTCATTAATGGAGGAGACCGTGATCTTCGTGTCAGTTTCCTGCATGATTCTCTTGATAGTGGTACCACCTTTTCCTATGATGCGTCCGATCAAGTTATTGTGCGCTAGGATTTTTAGAGAAATTTCCCTGAAAATAATAATAAATTATGTTTTTACAAACTGGCACGAGTAACTTAAATCGCATGCTTAATTCTTATTAGTAAGCTCTCAAGTAACCTTACCCTTTGTTTGTATTGTTGGCTTCCTGCTGCATGACCTCAAGTATTCTCTTGCAGGCGTTGGTGCAGTTCTCAGGATTACCATATATGGTGATGGCCTTCTCAAGAGACCCGACGTTGTCCTTGCGGTGCACGTCGACGCGCGCACGGCTCTGCTGCGTGATGAGGCGGATGGTGCTGCCCTGGCGACCAATGATTGCGCCCACCATGTCACTCTGCACCAGCAAGCGCAGCGGGAAGTCCGTAGGACGAGAGCCGCCGCCGCTAGCGCCGCCGCCGCCGCGGCCGCCACCCGGCCGCCCGCGCCGCCCTCCGCGGGCATTCTGCTCCGCTGCCTCTACTTTCATGCGACTACCCTCAAGCTCATAGCCATTTAGTCCGTTGATAGCTCTGAAACAAATGAATTGCTCATCACTTGTCAGTTATCAATGCCAGCCCAATATAGTAAAGCTAAAATTAAGAAATTGAAAAACCATGCACAAATTTATAAAATAAAATTACGGTCTACTTCGAACGCCGACGAATTTAAACATCAAAATATGTAATAAAGCACCAAACTTTGGCGACAATTTGGTCTCTAAAGGTGTCATTCTGCAGCCGCCCGCAGAGGCAACGGCAGACGGCAACGGCAGACGGCAGCAGCAGGCGTCGGACGCTTGCCGTCGCCGTCTGCTGTTTCCGTCTGTGAGCGTGAGTCCACACCTAACCGCACGCAGCAGACGGCAGCAGCAGGCGTAGGACGTCGGGCGTCGGGCTTCAGCGACGCCGATGCAGTCTGCTGCTGCAGTCTGCGGTCGACTACGGAACATGTTTCATAGAAATACATAGAAACTAGTAGTGACGCCTGCCGTTGCAGTCTGCACTCGGATGTCAGCGACGCGTGCGGTTGCGGTTAAGCGGCAGACTTCGTGATGCTCGCTACGAATGGTATTTCACAGAAATACATAGAAACCAGTGGTGACGCCTGCCGTTGCCGTGTGCGGTCGGGTGCGAAATGACACCTTTACAATGTCCGAGTAATTCTGCATCGGTCCATAACTTTAAGACAAATATAAATAAGCAAAAATTAAATTATTTTACGAAGTATTTTGGTGAAAATATTACAAAACTGCCAAAGCACAATAAGTGTCAAGCGGCCCAAAGACGGTCTAAAGTGGTGGCACGTGAGCAAGTAAGTTAGGAATATTTACTGAGACGCGACAAAGCCTTAATTTAGATGCTTTAGTCGGATCGGTTTAGAACTAAGCTATGCAATAACCAGTACAAAAATTATAAAAGTCAAAATTACAGCAGAATTCAATACATTTAATAGGTGTAAAACTACTGTTAGTACCAATTTCACAATACGATGTTAAATTTAATCAATGTTAAACTTCTTTTAGGTTATACATTTCGACAGCTGTTAACGCTCTAATCGTCTGTTAAGTGGTTAACATCGTTTGGCGAATTGGTACTTAATCCAATACATTAATCATACCCAAGACCTAAGTAAAAACGATAAAAATCTATGAATTATACCGCCCTCCTAGAGTACGCATAAGATAAAGAAACACCCAACTTAGAGGCCACAGCCGGCCACAGCTACGAGAAGCCTGGGCGTAGTTCAACAAACCTTTTGCATGAACCACACTTTGACCCAGGTTTTAGACGTGAGAGATCAATAAATAAAATCGAGGTGTTTAAAGCCATGGGCCAAACGATATCAGACCGGAAAGTGCTAAATGACACAGGAAAGCCTAAACACAATCATGCATAGAAGTCGGAGAGAAAGAACTAGAGGCAGTGAAAAGAAAGGGACATTAACAAGTTGCAGGGAAGACCAAACAATGCGGTGCACCCAGAATGGTTGCATCAAACAGTACTTACTGTTGCGCTTGCTCCGACGTCTCAAAGGTGATGAACACCGCTTGGGTGTTGGCATCGCGCGAGTTGGCCTTGTCGCAGTGCTGCACGTTGCCGTACTGCGACAGCAGCGGCTCGATGTTGTCGAATCGCACATGCAGCGGAAGTCCACTGATGAGTACCTTGGACGACCGGCTGCGAGAAGCGACATAATCACCAGTGAGACGATGTTTATCCTCGTGTAACAACTTTTTTTTTTTTATTAGGGCACAAATTTTTAAAATTAAAGTTCACATGGCATCTTTTCCCTTCCTTTCCTAATTTGTTACATGGATTAAGATTTTTTATTTACATTGAAAACTAGCATACTGTAGAGGTTGAGATATCTCTACCTACGTTTCCGGTTTGGCATTCAATCCCCGGGAATGCAAATATGGGTTGTACGCTATTTAGAGAACCGGTCGAGACCCGACAATTTACGTGGTGGAAATTAAAGTGAATACGCAAGTATTATGTATCAAATGTACGATCACATTTTTAAATTATTAAGAGCATGCATGGTCTTTGGAACAATTTATAAATTTGATTATTATTTATGTGTAAGTAACGCACGTAGGTAGGTACGTACATTGCTTTGTTTTTTAAAGAAAGCGCTTTTTCACACTTGATTCTCTTGAATTGTTTATTGTCAGTCATTTTCATCAATCATAAATAATAATAAAAAAACCTGGGTATTATAATATTTGGTTTATCTTCCATTGACGGATTGCCTCTATTTCATAACCTAGCCATAACCGTGCACATAACCATTAAAACGAATGTCAAATTGCCTTACTAATCAAACCAATGTTCGCTTAGGAACAAAGTTAATGAGTTCATGCTACGGACAAAAATTTATGTACTTTACGCGTGCGTGAATATACACATTTTGGCTCGTAGCATGCGGGTAA
This sequence comes from Acleris literana, assembly GCA_946894065.1. NCBI lineage: Eukaryota > Metazoa > Arthropoda > Insecta > Lepidoptera > Tortricidae > Acleris > Acleris literana. Next base: position 79,911,466 of record OX335668.1, read on the forward strand.
CAGTAAAGGACTTTTTTAACAAGAAAAGCCGAAAAATACTCTGTTGTATGGAGTGACGGGGCCCTGATGGAATGCTTTCCGAGCTTTAAAACAGACTGCTGTTAACGGGGTGATTTTGATAGCAACTACCACTCTACACAAATGTGATTTTTTTGAGGAGCTGGATATCATCTTGACATTTTTTTTCGCTACTGGCATCAATGATAGTTGCTCCGTCTTAAGTTAAGGTGGCGCGTGTGTAACGGACTTCTTTCGTATAGAAAAAAATATAAATAGTAAGTGAGCGTTTTGTTTTTATTTTTGAGGTAAAAAAAACTTCACTTGTACCTATGTTAACCTAAAACGTATGTGATTTCAGGGTGTCCACTTTCTAGAAAGTCAGGGAAAGTCAGGGAAAAGTCAGGGAAGCTAAGGGTGGTCAGGGAAAGTCAGGGAAAGTCAGGGAAAGTCAGGGAAGCTCTGGAGAGGTCAGGGAAAAAAGTTTGAAAAGAAACGAAAGATTTCTGTCCAGTGATTAATCTAAAATATTAGGGCACTCGTATGATAGTTGTTATAAATTCGTAATATCAATATTTCTCAAAAAAACTGTGGGCCAGTTAGATTTTTTACGAATTCCTTAATTGAATGCTTGCATTTCAAAAAAAAATTGAATAACAACTTCCCTTGAAATGTGCTTCGAATTATTATTTTCTTTTTAAGGAACTTGTACCTTCATTAATTTTTCTTAATAAATAAAAACTAATCATGTACATGTATAATATTATTATGAAAACACTCAACACACTTCACAATTTCTTATTCAAACAATGATGTTTTAAATTTGAAAAAATCGAGTTAAACGATTTTTTGTTCAGTATTATCTCTTATGAGGATGTTACGAATAGTAAGATCTTTACGTAATGGCTCTATCAGAGATACAAAAACAAAACAAAAAAAAGCATGAACATTATTCAGATTTTTTTATATACAGGTGACAGGTAACTCGACCTATTCCTTGAAAGGGGTTATACTAGAGTCTTAGTTAACTGGGGGTCTAATCTCACTGGTTCTCGAGTTATTTAAGTTTATCTATAAACTTAAAAACTTAAAAAATTCTAAAAAAAAAACCGTTTTTGGGTCTAAAACTGTCAATTGTGAAAAAAAATACTTCAGTAGGAGAACTTAAAATGTATTTTTCTAATAGCTGAAAATCAGTTAATGCTTCAAACTAAAACAGTTGGCAAAAATTTCAAAATCCTCAGAAATAAGAGTGCCATAAATCACAAGTCACACGATACGGAGCGCAGGTGCCACTGCTGATGATGATGCAAGGCTCAAGGACTCCATACCATCCGAGCGATTAAGACCCCGTGGCTCAAACATACAAGACATTCGCTTGAACCAAAGCCTGATATCACAAATGTAACGTTTTTAATGTCAATAAACCATACTTAGTTCTGTGAATAAACCAAACCAAGAGTTTTACGAATTAAATTCATATCGCGCCTATTGCTCGTTTAATCACCTTATTTTTTCAAACCTGTTCTAAAGTGGACAACATTTGCACCTTTTTAGAAAACCTATGAATTGGGGAAGTTATTTCCGTAATTTGGACGCCAAGTGTAATATTTTTTTTTTGATTAATGCCCCTAGACACAATCGAAATTAAAAAAAAAAACTTGTTTGGGATATAAGAACCTTTTGTTTCTGAGGTTTTTGGAATTATTGCCAAGTGTTTTAGTTAAAAGCATTTGCTCATTCATAAGCTATTACATAATGCATTTTTAGTTCCCAGAATCTAGTATTTTTTTCGGGAGTCCTTCGATTCCCATAATTTTATTGTTTTGATTTTCGAAAGTCAGAAATTGGTATGCATATTATTTTTAGTCATAATAATAAAGTCCTAATCGTTGTTAGGTATTTATAACGCGAAATAGATATAATGATTAAGTACTATAATGATTTATGCGTGTATTGACTATAAGGAAATATGCCGAAGTATAAAAATGACTACCTTTAAAACATAAATTAGTCTAAATATAAGAAAGCCAATACTTCAAAACGTCTAAGTCTTATTAAGTCGAAATATAGAAATGACTACTCTCAAAGTACAAAAATGTCTACAATCATAGTAAATAAATATCTTATATAAAAATCGACTATAAAAATACACTGCGACAAAATTATTCAAGTGGACATTTTTATACTTCGGCATATTTCCTTATAGTCAATACACGCATAAATCACTATAATGTTACATATCATACAAGACAAAAGTCATAAAATTGATCAGCATACTATAAAAAGGCATACCGTTCATTTTTCATAAATATTGTAGGTCATATTTTTATATTTACTATTATTTTTACTCTCTAGTGTTTTAAAGGACTAATTTTAAAATTCAAAAATAATACATGTCATTCATAAACAAAACACCGGCTTACAAAAAAATACCCCCTGCTGTCAGAAAAGTAGGTTAGGTTAGGTTAGGTTAGAACTGTGACCCCTGCTTAGTACTGCCGTGGGGAAGGAGGGGAATATAGCTTATCTTATCGGTGGAAAGACCTATAGGACTGCCCCACGGCACTACTAAACCGCACTACTGACCAAAACTAGTATCGTAATATGAGGTAGGTTTAGGTTATGTTAGTTATTCAGCAGGCTTGAAGGGCCAAATCACCCAGAAAAAAGAGCTTCGTTGACTCCTTTAAATTTTAATTAGAAATAGAAATCATTGGTCAATAGTGCGACTTAGTAGTGCACTAAAATTTTCAGGTAAATAATTTTTAATCTTGTAAGCGCTATTTAAAATAATAATTTTCCTTTGGAAATTCTACCATTCAATACAAACAGCACATTGAATTTTATGACCAATAACGGTATGGCATTCGATAGTTATGACTAATGAAAAGGAGGCGAAGGAAATTATGACTATTGAAATTATGACCAAAGACAAAATGACGAGCAACGATTATGAAAAACAACGGTATGGATAAAACAAATCGGAAGATTAATGTTATGGCAGTCTACCCATTTTTTTCACAATTGACAGATTGGATCAAATCCTTGAAAGGTTTTATTTGTTCTATTTCTCAGTCATCCTTGCCATAAATAAAATACCCGCGATCCGTGACGACGATATTCAGCCCACTTAGTATGGAAATTAGTCCTACAGAAAAAAGTAACAACTCTTAAAAAATCTTATCATATCTTTTTTTCTTAGGGAAAAGAAATAAATGATCAGTTATGTTGTATTTTTGGTCAGGAAAATGGTCAGGGAAAGTCAAGGAAAAGTCAGGGAAGTTTTTTGGAATGTAGAGTGGACACCCTGGATTTGTATGATGTCTTATGATATGATAAGCAAACCTGATTGGTGATATCAAAAAAGAATAACATGTATTCTATTTTTTTATTTTTACTTGATTTTGAGCTAGTTTACTTGAGATACTCAATCAAATATTTAGTGGTATCAAAGTAATCCCATTTTTAGTTTAACTTTGATCTTAGTGTTTTTTTCCATGGGAAAATAAAGGTCTCAATTTTTTCTAATTTATCAGGGCGAAAAAACAAGAAAAGTTGATTATAAATATGTCACCGGATAGGTTATTTTAAGTTGTTAAACTTTAACTATGACAGCTAGTCCCAAATCTTTGTGTAAAAAATGCTATCACAATTGAGTTGAAACCTGATTACACTATTCCCAGCTTCTTAATAGGTATGGCTGGCTATCGCTATCACGCTTGCACTCGCAACTGACAGTATATTTGTCACTCGTGTGTCACAGAAAAACTAAGATCTCTATTAAGAAAATGGTGCACTGTATAAAGGTTTTTTATGAACTTAGGTTCCTGTGTCCCAGATTGTGAGTTTTGTAATTATCGAATTTCACGGGGCATTGGAACGATATTATAAGCCTTTAAATATGTCATTGTTCAGAGGTCGTCGCCAATCTCGTCATGTAAAAGCAAGAGCATATTTTTGCTATATTTTGACGATTGGCGAACCTTAGGTTTGAAAAATAGTAGTATTTGTAAAATGGTATGTCGATATTTAGTTCTTTTCTTATGCGTATTTATATAATAAAACGTTTACAAACCGTTGTACAGAACCCAATCGTCACTAAAACTCAATAAGAATAAAAATAATCTTATTGATGAGATCACGGACCTAAAAAAAAATACGGAAAAACGTTACACAAAAAAGGTGTGAAAGGTGGTTATTTCGTTCCGTCATACACGATCTACCGTCTCACAAATGCACTAAATAGGTCGGTTAACCCGCCGCCATTACGCGTCGAGCCACAGAACGAGTGACGTTTAATTTTACGTCGAAGAAAATGGCGCATTGTGTTGTAAAAACGTATAAAAACTACATTAGTAAATATAAATAAAAATCCACACGGTATCACTTATCACGTGTAAGATATGATTATTCGCGTTATTTTTCATAAATATGTGTTTATTTACTTTGACGCTAATTACCAGAGATCGGAATAGGTAGTGCTTATTAACCTAAACTTGTTGCATCTTCATTCAATAACGTATTCCCATCTCTCTCACGCATGAATGAATATGCGTCAAGTTTAGGCAAATTAGCTCTACCTATTCCGATCTCTGCTAATTACAAACAAAAATGACAATCAGTGATGCCAGTTCTTTTACGGATTTTTTTTCCTATAAGTGGGGAAATCTGTAACGCCGTTAGTTATGGTACGGAACCCTGATTATTATTTTTTTATTCACTGAGTAACAAACAATCTAAGAAACTAATATAGTACGAGCGGTAACGATCATAGGTCAAAATTTTGGTATCGAATGAATTCACTTGGCACAGACGTATCCTAGGACAAACTGAGCTGATTTAGCCTGGTAGCCATCAGCCACCCCCAGAGGGTAGGGAGGGGGGCTATTCAAAGGTAACACGTCGCCGCGCTTCAGATACAAAATTATATCGGCTTTAGTTTACCTATCACCTCGAGTGTGGCATCATTTTCTGATAAACAGAGGTCGGAATAGGTAGTGCTTATTAACCTAAACTTGACTCATGTTCATTCATGCGCGAGTGAGATGGGGATACGTTATTGAATGAAGATGCAACAAGTTTAGGTTAATAAGCACTACCTATTCCGACCTCTGCTGATAAATGATCATTTTTGATAAGAAAATTACACTCCTTCATATAAATTTATTAAGATACATAACGAAGTTTCACAACATCAGCTTATCTTTTTTGTTTCAACACACAATATTTTATAATATATGTGCAACATCATATTCACAAAAAATACAGTTAAAAAGCCTAATTTATGCAGATTTAAAAAACCAAGTTTTAATTTATATCATTTATTTGAGACGTGTAGAACAAATAAATATACTCTCGCGGCAGCGCGAATTAAGACAGCGGGTGGAACTAACTCGGACGAGGACTCGCCGCGCAGCCTGCTATTGATATCACATATTAAATTAGTTAAATTACACATATTTTCGTAATTAACAAATTAAACTTACGGTGAACTACGGAGTTATTTTACGACCGGCAGGTAAAGAAAATTCCGCCTACGGATGCCAGTTTCATATATACGTTGTATGATAAGTTGATAACTATTATATAAAATATACATTTTTTTAAAGCTGACTAAATGTTCTTTAAGATTTTTTTTCTTTACTCTTTCTAAAACTTTAGTGTTTTCAAACATACTGACTATTTAATAAAAAATATAAACCAGTTTTGATATTTTCGTCTAGATTTTACTTATTTCATAGAAAACTGTATATTAAATGTATCAAAAATAAATTCCTGATGCCCAGTTTATCAAAACATGACACACCACACTCGAGGTGGTAGATTTTCGATGCTTCGTGGCGAGTTTGCGTCTCAATTAGTTCCGCCCGCTGTCTTAATTCGCGCCGCCGCCTAGGTATATTTATTTATTCTACTCGTCTCAAATAAATGCAATAAATTAAACTTTGTTTTTTAAATGTGCATAAATTGGGCTTTTCAACCGTATTTTTTGTGAATATGATGTGCATATATTAAAAATATTGTGCGTTGAAACAAAAAAGATAGCTGATTTTGTGAAACTTCTTTATGTATCTTAATAAATTTATATGAAGGAGTGTAATTATTGTATCAAAAATGAAAGCCACATCTATGGTTTATCAGAGAATGACACCACCCTCGAGGTGATAGGTAAACTGAAGCCGATATAATTGTTTATCCGAAGCGCGGCGGCTTATAACTTTGAATACCCCCCTCCGTACCCCCCAGGGGTTGGCCGATGGCTACCGGGCTAAATCAACTCGGTTTGTCCTAGGATACATCTGTGCCAAGTAGGGGATGCAAATATTCGATAGATTCAGATATTCGAATATTCGACTTTTAATTTAGACATATTCGAATAATCCTAAAAAAATTATAAAAAACGGTATACATAATGCTGATACATACGTACAAGTTCAATTACTACATACGTACAAGTTCAATTACTATTTCTTTGATGGTATGGCCTAAGGAAGCGATAGAATCATCTTTTAATTCACATCTTGGATGATTAGTTATGAATTTTGTTGAGAAAAATACCCTTTTGCAATCTGCACTGGTTGGTGAAAAAAAAACCAGGGTAAAATCTCACACTGCCGACTGGTGTTTTCTTTCCGGCTCATAAGAATAAATCCAAGATTTGTCGCCTAAAACGATGTTACAGCATTGAAGCGTTGCGAAGTCCCTAGACTTGCATCAATTAACACGAGCGGCGTTTTGTTCTTCGGACAACTTCTTTGGTGTTACTGGTGTTTTAGCCGACTTGTGGAAAGCACGGTGCTGAGATAGCCGCTCGTCGGAACTCAACAGCAAACCAGCTATATACACCTGTCGTTTGGCTAGGTGGTTCAACATTATAAAGAAAAACCAGTTTAGCGAGCGACACATTCTTAACATAATCAACGGCAAAAATTGTGATAAATTATGACACGGATCTGTTAACGTGCGAGCTCTGTTTCCTATAAAATTTGTCAAGTATTCAAGTATATTTCAACATAGAGACCCTTTTAATTCCGGAATTGTAATATTTGTAATACCGGAAAAATTGGTCCGAGATTCCGGATTTGAAAATACCGGGATTCTGTATGGGAGTATCTATGTAGGTGCCTACGGATATTAATTAAAGGAGTATCATTACATCATCCTTGTTCCTCGTAGTCGGTACTTGACGATTACCATCCAAATATATTGGGGTAATATCGCTACTATTCGTAAGACATGGTCACGGTTATGAGACAGACCGTCCCCGATAGTTTCCGAGTTTAGTTTCATTCACCGCATTATTCCAATATCTAAATGTACAGAATATTCGAATTGCAAGCCCTAGTGCAAAGTGAATTCATCTGATACTAAATTTTGACCTCTGCATACATTTGGTGACACTACCGCCCGTACTATAAGAATGTACCTAATTAAGTCTTGGATCTCTTGAAATTTTGCATATTTATGTAATTGCGATGACAATATAATTATATGGTAGTACTATCGAGATGTTATAATGGTAATGGAGACAGGTGGTCTGTAGGAACTCTTCAATGGCTAATAGTGGATCTGTCTAGTTTGGACTCGAATGACTCGTCTTTTTAAAGCGAGTGTTTTATCATTGTTTGAAGTACGAGGGCAGAGTGAAAAGTCAAGAAAAAATTTTTTTGCTAGAAATAAATATTTGTTTTTCAACGTAGTCCCCATTTTACTCAATACACTTGGTCCATCGCTTTTCTAGCTTTTCGATTCCCTCAGTATAGTACGATTTCTCCAACCCTTCAAAATACGCATTGGTTTCTGCGATGATTTCTTCGTTGGAACCAAATCTTTTTCCACCAAGCCATTTCTTCAAGTTTGGGAAAAGAAAATAGTCGCAGGGGGCTAAATCAGGAGAATAAGGCGGATGCGGGAGCAATTCATAACGCAGCTCGTGAATTTTAGCCACAGCAACGGCACAAGTGTGGACCCGTGCGTTGTCTTGGTGAAAAATGATTTTCTTTTTCGCCAAATGGGGTCGTTTTTCCACTAAAACTTCATGAAATCGCTGTAACAAGTTGGCATAATATTCGCCGTTACTCGTTTTACCTTTCTGAAGGTAATCAACATATATTACACCACGAGCATCCCAGAAGACAGTAGCCATAACTTTATTCGCAGATAAAACTGTTTTGGCCTTCTTTGGTGCAGGTTCACCTGAAGCAATCCATTGTTTTGACTGCTCCTTGGTTCCTGGTGTATGATGATGAATCCAGGTTTCGTCAACAGTTATGAAACGACGCAAGAAGTCCTTTTCATTACACCTAAACTTCGCCAAACATGCCTCTGACAGGGTCACCCTATTGCGTTTTTCATCCACTGTGAGCAATCGCGGCACCCAACGGGCGTAGAGCTTCTTCATATCCAAACAAGTGTGAAGGATATTACGAAAATAATAGCTGTCAAAAAAAAACTAGCCGTGCGAACTGGCTGAAAATATACGATTTACCTCCAAAAAGGCTGCATTACAACTTGACATTAATGAATTTGTGAAAAAAATACCCCCAATAGGATTTTTTCCAGACTTCTCACTCTGCCCTCGTAGGTAAGTCGGATTAAAGTGTGTTACTAAAGAAGTTTTTTTTTTAATTACTCATTAATTTCTGATAGCTTTCCTTAACATAAAAAACGTAAAGAAAACCAAAACAATCAGGGTTTCAATTATACGAAACTGCAGAGGAGAAAGCAATTGGAACAAAAACTTAGTACAATTAAATCATAATATAAGTTTTTGCAGTGATACAATCGCGATTCAGTCTCGATTCAGTATTGATACAGTCACAAATCGTCTACGTTTAGTCGCGATACAGTGGCGCGGCTGTCAAATGCGCATTTGCATCGCTGCAAAAAGTTGCAGTGGGTAAAATGCCTTAGAATGGGCAAATTGACGATTTATATGGCAACCCTAAAAGTATGCACACTCGTAAACGGACGGCCATTTTGTTTTCTTCACTCATGATGACACTAGGTTACGTGCGTATTTTTTTTAGGTCCGTGGATGAAATGTCAATTTATCTTGCCATAACTTTTTTACACAGAGATTTGACAGTACTCGCTGTACAAAAAATTGGAATATAATATAAAAAACGTATAATATCGCTATCTCTTATTGTTATTGGTTCCAATCAAATCTGCCCATCCTCCTTTCTAGTCCCTATACTTAATTTTTGACATTACGAGAATAACGGTCAAATTCTCAACTTTCCTTGAATAACGAAGATATCACATTATTTACTGATTTTAATTTTTGTTATTACTACTAGCCGTTGCTCGCAATTCCGTCCGCGCAGAAGTCAAGTCTCCATACCAAGACTGATCGAAATCAATTCAGCGGTTTAACCGTGAAAGCGTAACAGACAGACATACGTACTTTAACATTTATAATTATTATAGTACAAGGTATATAGATATGGATATAATTTTATGTATGTATTCGATTTCAAATTTTGACTTCGTACATACGTGGGCATAATAACGGTAGGTAATTTATTCTAATATGAAAAAAAAAGTTGTTTATAAAAGTTGTTTAGGCTGTGCGTTTAGTCGGTTATGGAAGAGTTTCATATGTATAGATTGGAAAACCATCTTTATATCGAGTTTCAATTGTATCATTATTAATGATCAGCGATCGGTAGCAATTTGTCGACGAAAGTATAAGATCATTATGACCTTATTTAAATTTCGTGGACAATTTATACTCTTATATTAAATATGTACCCAGATTTATTATCGAGGTTTTAACATGTCTTAAACGATGAAATATCACTATCACTACATATTTATAAAACAAAGTCGCTTGCCGCTGTCTGTCTGTACTTATGTATGCTTAGATCTCCAAAAGTACGCAACGGATTTTGATGCGGGTTTTCTTAATAGATAGTGATTCAGGAGGAAGGTTTATATGTATAATCCATGCATACTATAGTAGAGAAACACTGATCATTTTAGAGGTTTCTAATGTGATGTCGTAAATAAACAAAAAAAATTGCGCTTACATTGAAAACGCTGGCTAAACCTTAAGAGATATATCAAAATAATGTACTGAAGAATTGTAGTTCTTCAAAATACCTAAAGAAAAGTCCGCGATGGCATATGTTTATCTCCTAATTTGGACTCACAGTAACCATTTTTATCTTTAAAATTTTATTAAAAAATATTAGGTTATAAGCTATTTTCTCAAATTCAGTATTTATTCTTATCCATATAAATATTAAAATGTAGAATAAAATTGTCCTTTACACTATATTATTTAAATAAATACTTTAGAAGATATGGCAGATTCAAAATTACGCGCTACTTAAATCTGTATTATCGCTCTTTAGTAACTACAGCCTACAGCACAGCAGCCATAGAACAATATTTTCATCTCACTAGCTCGGAAAGCCCTTTTTGTTTGTTTGATATCTATTGAGAAAATCGCTTTTTATCCACATGTGAAGAAAGAGTTTTGACATTTGAAGGCAGCTTTAGTGATATTTGACAGCTAACAAAACGTAAAACGTTAAAACCGCTGAATTTTTAACATCACAATTAATGAATTACATCGAGTAAAAAATACTAAATACAGTCTTACAACTTTATTTTAATTCATAAATATCAGCATTCAACATTAACCTTCATTCTTGTTGTAAAAACGGATAAAATGTTCTGACATTCCAAGTAAGTCGATGTGCGAACAAAACGCATCCGAAATAATAAAAAAACTTAAGTCAAAACTTTTTAATTAAGCCGTCAACGCATAGAGGTAGTAAAGCAGTTTTCCTTCATCTTTGCGTCAACGTTAAATATTCGCATGTTTTTCTAGTTTGTTTTTTTCATGTTTTGTTATTAAAAATGAGTGATTCGAGTGACGAAAGACGTATTGACCGTATAAACCTGTGGAATTACGGAAAACCGTGCAAAATGCGGAATTGAGCTTATTTTCCTCGCTGTAGTGAGGTGAAAAGTTTTGTGTTATACACGGGTGAAAAGTTATTTTACGTCTCGTGTGTTGAAACACTCGCTACGCTCAGGATTCTATTTTTGAACCACTCGCTTCGCTCGTGGCCAATCATAGAATCCTTTCGCTAGCTCGTGTTTCAAATGAACACTCGCAGGTAAAATACAACTTTCCCCCTTGTATAACAAATAACTATTTAGGAATTATCAGACGTGCTTCGAAGCTCTCCTGTTACTTATTTATATTTATACTGATAAAGAAATACAAGCTTTTAAAATTTTTAAAGTACGGAAATGGGTAGGTAGTTCGATTGAGTTTAGGTTTTGATTAAAAGTTATTTTTATGTTGTTTTCATATTTTTGAATACAAAGTAAATTCATAAAGGTAATAGGTAAATAAATTAATAGTGGTAAATGTGTTTTTATCAACGAGAGGTAGTGCTTATTATTATTTTTTTTGAACTTAAAGCGCAATTCACACAGGTCGTGCGCCGGGCGGGTCGGGAGTTCGGCGGGTGCTTTAACATGGAGTTATATGGAATCATTCACACACGCGGCGGGACGGGTCGGGCGCGGGCCGGGACCGCCGCACCCGCCACTATCAGCGCGCGGGTGCGGCGGGTCCGTCGCGGGCGTCCTTGGTCGTAATAACACGCATTATCCGATAGGCATTCTCACAGAGCACGTTGTAAAGTCTACTAACATCCGATCCCGAATGCCCGCCTGCGATCACCCGCGCACACCCGCGCGGGGCCCGCAAGCGTTTCGGGACGCACCCGCCCGGCGGTGCCCGCGCGGGTCCGCCGCGGTTCGGCGCTCTGTGTGAATACGACGACCTGCGCGGGTCCCGCGATGAAAACGACATGCTCGGCGCCCGACCCGTTCCCACTCAATGTGTGAATTGCGCTTAAGGGCTAAAACTCCATTTTTCTTATGAAATGTTGTAAATATTCAGAATATTTAAGTACCTACATATTTCCTTCCTATTTGGTTATCAATGATAAAGTGTGTTGATTTGTTAATGTTAATTTTTTCTTATTTTAAGGTTGTTTGTGTAGTAAATATTTCGAATATAGGTACTTGCGTATTTCCTGTTGTAAATTTAAAAATAAATGTTAACTTTTATGCTTTTAGCACATTACCTTAGCCTGGTTGGTGTTAGTTTAGTATTTGTCCCGTCAATGAAGCAGGTAGTTAATTTTGTGAATTGGGGTTAATAGGTATTGTTTTTTTTTAAAGGATAAAACAAAATGAATTACCTATGACTGCATGACTGCCTATAACGCGAAGAAGTCGTTTTAATATAGATCGTAGAATTAGGGATATTAATAGAAACAATTTACGCCTTAAAGATGAAATCAAAGTAATTATTTGCAAAGAAATAGGTAATCGTCTATTGAACGTGACGTTCGTCTTATAGTGGATAGGGATAGACATAGATCTTAGCGAGCCAGGGAATCTTCTAATGAACGTGACGTTCGGCTTATAGGCGACAGGGATGGATATAGATCTCAGAGAGCCAGAGAATCTGCTACTAAACATGAACGTGGGTCCACAAGTACTTCTAATTTATGGCCAAATAAAGTGAATTCTGCATTCCCCTGCAAACATCTATGCAAATCTATCTAAAAAATATTTCACCATTTGAAAAGTCCATATATTTATTCCAGATGAACTTGGGTTATTTCTACTTATATTTACCGAAGCAAAGCGAGGGCGGGTCGCTAGTTGGTTATAAACTAAGCACCTCTCACATCTGTTGATGTAGAAAGGTCATTCTCTTTATATAAATATAAATGGATCCTCAATGTGAAAAGGAATCGATTGACAATATCAAACATAGAAAAAATATGATAATTCAGTGAGTTTTTAACAATATAAGCATGGTTTTATTTTTAACAAGACAGACTACGTCAAACAAACGTCATTACGTTTGACGTTAAAGTTACATTAAATGCTACCGGTCGCCGATCATTAATCAATCATTATCGAACCCTATTTTCTGCCTATATCTAAATTAATGAAGTTACTCGTGCTTTTAGACTTGTGCCTACTTGCCTTTCGATGAAATAAATCTGATACGTTCGTTGCCTAGCTGTATTTGCATAAAATAATAGGTACAGTCAACAGCATAAATAAGTGATCATTTATGTACCTTGTCGCTTTCAATCTTTTCGCAATTTTGTATGACATTTCAAACACGACGTTAAATACACGAAGGTATATAAATGATCACTTATTTATGATGTTGACTATACCACCCATATAGATTACTTGAGTGACAAATTTATTTAAGATAATTCTAACTCGGGATAAACGATAAGGTATGTCACATATATTACTCTGGTTGCAAAATGGCGGAGCGGAGATGACATCATCGCAATCGCATATATGCCCTGCCGAGCACGCTACTCGCTAGAGTCGCTAGACTCGCTACGCACGGCGGTGCCGGCCGGGCAAGCACCCCGCATCCCCTCCACGGAGCCGCCGCCATTCACAACTCGACCGCTCCGAGCAGCGCGCTGCACCTGCGGCTCACTGCGTCCCCCGCCGTTCTAACCGCGCCGACCGACCGCGTACGTCTATCCCACTCTCCAATAACTCACATTACGGGCGTATCAACGCGGAAACTCGCGCAGGGGAACCCCCCTCTAGCATTTGAGGGTTAATAAACTAGCGAATCTAAACAATTACACCAATAAACTTTTGAATATTGTACCCTGACCATTATTATTGACCTTCAAAATTGTATATTACATTGCTATGAATGGCTAAGAAATAAACAATAAAATAAAATAGTATTATTTAAATATCGCATGACGATTCTTCGCGTAGTAATTGTTAATCTGCATAATATTATTGAATATGCATATTTTTAACTAGCATAGAATATTAAACAGTGTGTAAATCCAATACTACCAAATATTTTAACGACGGATAATATGCAACCTAAATAACAAAATCAAGACATGTGTATGGTTAACATAAGTTGTCTTTCCTTTTTACATAGCAACTAATCCGCCACGCCATGTACCTCTATAAAAATAGCTCAATTAGCTAGCAGTTTAGACTTGTTCGTTTCAACTGACATAGGTTCAAAGGGCTCTGGTTCGGGACAAATCGGTAGGACTCGTAGAGCGATTGAGAGAGGCACCACACACACACACACACACACCTGAAGTCCTTTACTATCTTTATTTACGATACCATATGTTTAGAATTAAAATCAATGCAAAAATCATAACACCGGTTTTCTTATTATGCAGATCTAAAATCTAACAAAAAATGTATTAAACCGTATTTTGTTTAGTTATTAATGTATGATGCAAAACTTGAAACGAAGGATCTTTAGCAAGATTCCAGCAGCATTATGACAAATTTTATTACAGTATCCTGTTTTACTAGAATAGTTTTTCGTGTAGAGTTGCTTGTCCTGTTATGCAAACTGTTTTGATAATTAAATAGTACCATATATACAACTTCTTGGTCTACCTCTATGATCACCTGATATCACTACTGATTTTGACATTGTCATGACCACAGAACATAAACAGTAAAAGTGTTATGTGGGCGTGTCACCTTAGTTTGCCGCGATCGCTTGTGCGTGAAAGTTGTGCGAATAATATTTCTATAATAGGAAACAAATCCAGAAGCATATGCCTTATTGTGCTATTTTGAAATGTAATAACAATAGCCGCACCATAAACATTTTCCATGGTGGCGTGTTGTTTTTATAATAGTGCGAGTACCTATTGGCAACAACAGGTCTGACACTAAGCGAAGATCATGGCACTTCCACTGTTTTTTCTATTCCGTGGTCATGACTGTCATGTCAATTTCACTTCAATGTTGACAATTAATAACTATAGTAAATAAAACGTTAAAGCGCAATTCACACAGCGGGCGGGAGCGGGTCGTGCGCCGAGCGGGTCGGGAGTTCGGCGGGTGTTTTAACATGGAGTTATATGGAAGCATTCACACACGCGGCGGGACGGGTCCGTCGCGGGTGCGGCGAGGCCGTCGCGGGCGTCTTTGGTCGTAAATACACGAAAAACCTTCTGATAACGTTCTCACCCAAACTGTTATATGTTTTGCCGCTTGCATTGTTTAGAGACGCGTTTTCCAGTTTTGGGCCTAATCTAAATCGGTTCAGGCGTTTAGAACAACCAAGTTATATTGCACCAAATACTTCCGTTATTGTGTGCGAGCGAGTTACTTATTTATGTTTTATTTTGCGCTGAAATGTTGACTGATTTTTTTAGCCGGTATACAGGCCCAGCCACACCGCTTGCGTGATGTCCACGTGCACGTGCGCGTTCGCTTTCCACTGCGTTGTATAATATTAATTCTCATACGTCATGTCACTATTCAACGCAGTGGAAAGCGAACGCGCACGTGCACGTGTACGTCACGCAAGCGGTGTGGCTCAATTCGCTATTGATACCAATTCTTTTTCTAAGACACTGCAAAAAATAAAAAAACGAAAAACCGCCTTCAAAAATAAGAATTTGGGGACCGCTCGTCACGCGAAAATAAGTTCTATTTGGTCACACTTCATTTGTAGAGATAATTAGTTTCATTTCGTCGCAACCACTATATGGTATTAGTTTTTTTTTTCCAAATCAGTATGACAGTGTCAACTGTAAAACTGACGTAACCTAAACCTACCTACATTAGCGTGACGAATAGAAACAAAATGTATTAACATTTTATTTATTTCAAAGGTAACTAACCAAATAGAACTTATTTCGCGTGACGAGCGAAAAAGAGAAAAAAAATACTCCTTTTAGTACAGATTTCAGCAAGCGATGTTAAATTTAATCAATGTTAGTCGTCTGTTAGTTCGTTATGTGCGTTCTTACAATAGGCAAGCTTCGTCTAAAACAAAAGATGTGGCACCCGGCGAAAGTTCAAAAAACAGTACTACTTACTGACTTACTTACTGGTAGTGAATGCGTTAAAATGCTTCATATTTGTGCGAGTCTATAATTTTTAATTCCATTTTCCTGGTTTGTTTCTTTTTTTTTTCTTTTTTCCTTTGTTTATATAATTTTGGGTTAATGTATAATTGAAAATTGTATTAGTATTGGCAACATATTCCAAGTTCAGTCTATGTTTTAATATTTTTTTTTAGTAATTGTGCTATATGTTTTTAGTTGAGTAATTCTATGTTTTTTGACAAACAAATTAATAAAGTTTTAAAACTTATGTGACATGATACATTTGGGTGTGGTGTTTAAAGTTCACTACTCTCCCCGCTCTCTCCCGGCCGCTTCACCCCCCCGCCCGTGAAATGTGTCCCCGTTAACGGTTTTTTAACATTCTTGGGACAACTATAATAGATACGTAAAAAGTTTCAAGGACAAAAATGTTCCTTATTAAATTCTAAAAAGAAAAGGTTATATGTATTTTTTTTTGTAGGATCGACGGTTTTCAAGCTATAGCTTCAGGTACCGACCACTAATATATCGCCTTCGTACTTACATCTCATACGATTCCATACAAATACGACTTACCAAAATTGACAACCAATCAAGAACTAATAAACCAATTGTATTGCTTTTATCGTTGTTCGTTAGCTGATTAAATGAGGTTCAACATGGTATATAATAAATGTTTGTACATATGGTAGTTTTCACGGAGGAAGCATTTAAAAAACCATTACCGACGCGTTCATACTAATTTCTATGAACGTAATACAAGGAATTCGGAAAATACTAATGCTCACTTAATTAAATGTTTTTCTTAGATATTTTATATGAAATTAAGGATCTATTTATATCGTAGTCTAGTACTCATAGTACGAGCCTTGAGCTTAGTTTGGGACTAGGTCAATTTGTGTGAGGTTGTCCCCTATTTATTTATTAATTATTAAATAAGAGCTATCAAAACTTTGACAATACGATAACAGGTCAAAGACTGATTTTTACCCCTTAGAATCTCGGCCCAGGTTAATTCCTATTTGATCCGATGAAATGAAATGAAATCCACTATGAAATGTCACTTCGAAGTAGGTATTTAAATAATTATCGATGAATAACATATTGAAAGCAAGTCCGTTTATTTCGGAGCGGTGCTCAATTATTTCCATTAAGGAAATCTTGTTCGTATAGTATGGTATTTCGGTCAAATTCAACAATTGTGACAGGGAACAACAAAAGATAGTGCATAATGATAAGAAAACATGTAGGTAAGTACCTAATGTGTTTTTAATTTCATCATCAACATTAGGTTCAAAACTATTCACCCTAGTAATATGTACTGTTTGGACATCTTATTTTTTTAGTAATTTCATTGCATCGCTATAGTGAGACCGCATTTAATGCCGACTTTTCGGCATCCACATTTCCCAGCACAACTACCTCGTATCTTCATAAGTTTCAAAACTATAAAAATAATTAGACAGCTGCCACTATTATTATGTTTTATTATTTAAAGTAAAATTTCGTCTCAAAACTTATGTACACACGAGGTAGGTACAGTAAAAGAAAATGACTATTGGACTATGTCAAAGTGACGTAATCAATCAAAACGTAAGAGAATTCATATGATTTTATTTACAGTGCTACCTACTTTGACAGTCCGTGGTTTAGGAATCATTTTCCTAGACTGTACTTATGCATCGTAAAAAATAGAATGTAGACTGTGTCAGGAGGCGAAGGCGGCGATTGATTTCAGGTTACTCCTCGTTTCCAACCCTAAATTTTTGAGGACAATGGGTTCCCTAACCACGCTTTTAGTTGGCGGTAGGTGGTATGCTCTAAGCTTTGCGTCTCAACTATAGACTACGATAAGAACCTATCTTCACTTTTCTTTAGGCAAGCAGGGTCTAAGATAAATGAAATTGAAATCGATTATAGGAAAAACATGCAACGTAGGTAGGTTGTGTTAGTGAGGCATCCGAAGCAGACCCGTTTATCAATAGCCGGCCGGCCGGTTTTCTGCATGATTCATGAAGGAAGCGAGCGTCGCGCGCCGGCTAGCGGCAACGGCGCCGCCATTTTACTTTACGAATATCAACCACGTGCTCGTATGCATTTAATTAGCGACAATTTGCTACCATTATGTACGCAAAATAACCTCAAATAACAGCAACTGAAGTTGAAAAATTAATAACGACTAGTGAGTAGCCATCGACTAGAGTAATGTGCTATCGTCGTTCAACTTTACATTATCGCAAATGTGTAAACCATACCTGCGGTTTCTTGCCATTCTGTACGCCATGAGCCGGTTGTGAAACTGCACACGCTGGATGTGGATGCACAAGATAGTATACTTCTGTATAGGTATATCACCACTTCGACAACAGCAGTCTAGAGTATAATGAAATCCTTTGTTAAATGGTCAACGACAATAAAGTATCACGAATGCTAAGTACGACAATCGGCGTCAGTGAGAAATCGAGGGAATTCGCAGGAAACCTGTAGCGCGCCTGCGAATGTTGCCGTGTGACTGAGCGGCGCGGCGGGCGCGGGGCAGCGCGGCGCCCGCGCCCTCCCGCGCTTGCTGATAAAAAACAACAAACCATTCACTTACCTACCCGACCAACATTTCCTTCCTACTACTACAGCCTATTAATTAATCCTAAATTGCTGCTGCAGGTTAACGTCTTTTTAATTTAGATATGACCTAAACTGCTCTAGCGCTTCAATTATTGCCGATCGCTATTAGGTAGGTACAGTCAAGGTCACCAATATGTATACACCATAAAGTCTCATAAATAGACCTTATTACTATTGCAATAAGGTCTGTGTACATATTTTTGAAACTGTGTGGTTATTTATTTATAACCTTGACTGTACCTATTCTTCAAAAAAAATCTTTTCGCTGGTCATTCCAGTATAATAGTCGCGTAGCGTTCATAGTGTATAGTGACCTATTTAACTTTTCGGCGGTGCATTATGTATTTACAGTAGCGGCATCGAGTGACGGCACTTTTGAAGTTTGCTCGCTCATGAAGTTCCCTAAATATTGACAGCAAGTATAAAGAAACAGATGTCAAACTTCATTGTTGCAGGTACCGGAATAGTGATTTTCGTAACTAGCTTCATCTTGAGGTTGTTTATATTTGCTCGCACTCTAGCGTTCATCGTTTAAATCATAACTAACAAAAAACATCTCAAAAAAACAATTCGCTTGGTGATAACAAAGGACCGCTGACTGCGTAGAGGGAGAATAGAATGGAGTGGGCATTGGACTAGTATATACCAGGTGGGAAGTCTGAGATGCGTTTATACATAATTACGTATGTATAAACGAGATGCACTTACTTTTACTGTCCCCCTCGCGCGTATACCTTTTCGACGTGTTTGCCACAATGATTGTGGCAAACAAACCCTGACAGCTGATGCGAGTCGTATGAGTTTTTAGTGGTTTTTAGCTGTTTTCGGAGTTTTTTTGCAAAATACAAGGGTGAAGTTTACGTGTAATGTGATAAAGAACAATTTCGTGATGGTGAATTGCAGTATTTTAGGCTGTAAAAGCCGGAGTGAGCGGAAATATGAGCACATACATAACCTTTCATACGTAAGTCGATACATTATACTATTATTGTGGTCTTATAAATCCTGATTGACTATGTAAACAACTAATTATTTGAAATATCGTCTCCTAGTTACATTTTAACATAAAAAAAGATCGGTTTTGTGTTCAAATAAATCGGATTTTTCTTCCGCTAACCGTCCGATTTATATTGATAACGATAATACATAGTAATCCTTGCGATTGCTGACGATTAAATTTAGTCGTATAAAACCAATTTCGTGTTGTCATCCATCTAAAATGCATTTTACCCGCAAACGGGGTATTATATAATTATGATATTATTGGGTATTTTGTTATACTAATAAAACAAGTTTTGTTGATTTGACATAGTATTTTTTTTTTAATTAACTCTTATAATCCCTGAAATTTACCTTTTTACGTTCGCAAAATTTTAGATTTTTTTTTAATATTTTTCAGATACCCATCTGATACTGAAGCAAGGAAGCTTTGGATTATAACTACATGTAGCATAAATTGGCAACCAACAAAGTTTTCTCGTATCTGCTCAGAACACTTCGAAGCACATTGTTAATATAATATATGACTGTACCTTCTGTAACAAATATTTATATAAATAAACATTTGCACAAACATGCAAGTGCCATTTTAATCGTAGGAATTTCAGACCTAAAAACATATATAGAATTCTATAATTACTGTAGATGTTTTGACCGTTCGATATTGTAACTTTCGATATTCAAATACGTACATACATTTGGAGGTTAGGTGGTTGCGAATGTGATTTAAAACAGTAAGCAACGCCGTATGAAAATTATAGTGTATTATGTTCTAGAACAATGTCACAAGCACGAGGATTATATTTCCGACTCTCAATTGACCGGTTGTTGTAGTCAGGTAATAAGTAGCTATTGGAGAAATTTAGCAAATTGTTGGCAACTAAAATTGATTGCATATATATACCACACTTATATGTATAGATGCTATCTCCATCTCAAAGGTATACCCGCGGGCCAGGTCTATTCTTTACTCTGTTTACGGCTGACTGGTACAACAACGTACCTATGACAATGAAGTCACTGCACTTTCCCGTCACCGCCGCTGGCCAACTCGCGTCCTAGCTCTGAGTTAACGTGGTTTAATGATTATTATTCACTCATTTATTAATAATTTCACATATTGTATATTTTGACACAATATTTCAAATTTCAGACAATGTGGTTTCCTAGTGGACGGAGGCAACTCTTTGGGCACTTAGTATTTTTTCGAAGATATGCTTTGGTAAGTGCCCAAAGAGTTTCCTCCGTCCACTGAGATGGATTCAGTCAAGCCAAGTCAGTGGATTCCATTGAGGCCTTTAAAAGAAATTGGTTGAAAGCCACCAAAGTCGTCGAGGACAGTTCTGTGCTGAAACTTGTCTAGTGTCAGGTCCAAGGTCCAGCCTTTGACATACCATGTAAGGTGTTAAAAAAAACATCATTTCATTAGACAGGTAATAAGTTGAATGTTAGCTTTTTTTATAAAAATCTAAGTCGCAACATTTTATTTTATATAGTACTCGTGCTTACAACACCCGATACCTAGGTACCTCAGACAGATCATACCCACCTTTTTTACAAATTTGTTACACAACCTTAAAAATAACGATATACCCTGACTATAGACCCAGTCCACTAATAAAGTTCATTTTCCATTTTTTTTTGTTTTTAATACGTCGATAAATTTCATACGTACAGTGTTTATATTAAAAAACCCAAATTTAAGCAGTACTTCTAAATGAAACTAAGTTACTAAGGTATGGGTTGTTTTGTAATTTTTATGCCGCGAGCTATTCTGCCCTACTAAACTCAATGGCAATATCTCAGACAAAACACCTGTAAAAATTACAACTTAGTTACAAACAGAATAGAGTTAAATCTGCTTTGGCTATTGAATTTAGATAGGGTGCATTGGGGTAATTACGATAGAAATTTTGACGAGTTGAGTAAACGACAGCATTTTAGTTAAAAATCATTTTATTTTAAATTCTACTGCCAATATTTTCGCACCTCTTGAAAATTGATGAATAGACTCATGATTAGTGGACATCACATACAAAAATACGCTGTTGTTTCTTTTTTGGCTCCGGCACGTAATGACCACCTGCCTAAAATGACCACTTCCTAAAATGACTATTTCCCAGAATTACTATATCCTATAATGACCATGTTTTAACATGACCACATTTCACATTCACCACTACTCAAGAAACTACTTTTCATATTTACTACTTCTCAAAAGGACCACTTCCCACAATGACCACCTCCCAAATTGACCACAACTTAAAAATACCACATGTCAGCATGACCACTATTTGAAAAGACTGGGTCTATGCCGTTTGAGCGAAAATTATTTACGCTAGAATACATATATCATTTACCAAATTTTCATTTACCATCACCTCTAGCTTCAGTAAGTACAATATTTAGGTTAGAGTCATATATTTCGTAACAGATCCTACGTCACTCATGGTTGACAACTTACTACCCGTTCACTTGCCGTTAATAAAAAAATATTAGAACAAAAAGATTGGGAGATTCCATTTTAGGTTGTTGTCGTATTGATTGTGGTCGTTACAGGAAATGGACATTTAAGAAAGTGGTAATTTTAGGAAGGTGGTCATTACGTGCCGGAGCCTCTTTTTACACGACTGCCCCAAAAAAAAGGAGTGTAATGTTTTCAGTGTTCATGTTTGTATGTATGTATGTGAGTTTATTTATTCCACTATAACTTCTAAATCCCTTGACCGATTTAGATGTGTGAGGTATCGTTAGAATCCTTACGTCATCCCGGGTGACATGATACCTAAACTGTAAAAATTTAAATAACAACAATGGCAAAATGACAATTATTAACATATGTAGGTATATCGACGACAGTATACAAAATGCAGTCGGGTTTTTAAAGCTTGCTTTTCATATAGTTATTTATGCATATTCATTGACATGTCTCACTTTTTTGGACATTTGGGGGAAATGCGAAATGTGCCCGGGTAATTCCGGATTAGTTAAAAAGTAGATGTTACTACTCATGGACTGATGGTTTATAGAGTGTTGGGGTTATTGCGAATCACCTAAAAAGGCACTAAAATCACTTGTCTGCCGAGACGGCACGTTAGCTCACACACTTACGCTAGCAGCGACGAACGGCGACTGGAGCGTCAAAGCCGCATTTTATCGGCTTTGACGCTTTTAAGATTATTATTGATACGCCATTTTGTGCCTAGATTAATTAGCTGGAAAATAAAACACGCTGAAGTGAATTTGGATTATTATTCTTGACGGTATTATCTGATTTAAAAAAGTAACATATTTGTATGAGTAAAAGAATGGTGGGCGTTTTTTTTTTTGCCGCTGAGTGTAATTTATAAATGTTTCTATAATCCTTAAACTAAGCCTTTGCTGCATACACATGGCTTACGCTACGAATTTTTTGCCAAAAATCGCACGAAGTTTTTGATCACTACTATCCGAACGGGAGAACCAAACCCTAAGGAAAAAAGTCAAGTCCGAGCCGAGTTCCGTATTTAAGATAATATGCTTGGTAAACGCTACGCTTGTTATGTATGAACTTTATTCTATGCAATAAGGTCCATTTTGACTAGACTACATTTTAATACAGATTTTCAAAGTTTTTTGTTATACCTCAAAAACTGTAAATAATGAACACTTTATTTAAATTTTTCCCATTATCTACACGTCAGGATTTTTTCAGATTTTTTGATTAATAAACTTCGGAGATAAGAGGGGAGACGGTCATTTTTTGTAAATTTTTGGCTATAAATCAAAATGTACATCACAGAAAATTAAGAAAAAAAAGTTTTGAAATGAGCCCTTTCATATGAGTTATGACATCACATTTGCTACTATCAAACCACTTTAATTTTTGAACCCCCCATTCTAGTCCCATTAATTATTCTAGTTAATTATTAATTATTTATAAAATTAATTTACTAATTTAATATTTTTTTACTAAAACATATGCAAGCAAGCAAGTTGTAAAACTATGCCAAATTTCGAGTTGATAGCATTAATTTGTAGTTGCTAAGAAAACCTTCTGTGACGTACAGGCGGACAGACAGACAACGAAGTCTCACCAAAAGGGTTCCTTTTTACCATTTTGGTACGGAACCCTAAAAACTAAAAGAATCAATGGAGCCAAGTCTGTGCTGCGGTCTATTCAACCACGGTTTCCACGTAGGTACCTACACGCTTATTAACTGGCTAAACGTAGGTATTTATTAATGGTTTCTTATTTGGACTTAATTGATGCAATTTAGGACAAAGAGCAGTTGGGCGGCGGCGAGCCTAAGAGTGCGCGTGCGGCGCACGCCACCTGCCGGCAGGTGCAGGCGCAGCCGCGCCGCATCGCTCGGTTCGCTCGGCACACTACACTACACAACACACTCCGATAATTACAGCATCCACACGACTTTAAAAACCCACCGAAGGTAACCGAAAGAATTACATTCAAATGATAGTTGAAAGTGCGTGAAAGTAATAGAGAAATGAATGAGGTGTTGCTTTAAACATAACAATAACTTAAATTGGATAACATAATTATTAAAGTATTTTATACGCGGATGACATCTCTATTAGGCCTACTGTTCACGTAGCTGTACGTCAGACGCACGCTTTCGTCATGTCAAGCGGTGTCTTACGTGGGTGATTCAAAGCGAACAGAATTGCGAAGCGGTGCAACACGTGGTTTCAATGCGAAGCGGTGCGGCGCGGCGGCCCTGTCCTACGTGCACGCGAATACGCGACTACCTCCACCGCCGCCGGTCAGTTGGCTCTATGTACGTACAACAACCCCGGGTCGGTTCGCGCGAAAAATATCAAACAGTTTGATCGCGTTCGCTTCGTTTCGCGCCGCGCCGCCCGCACCCCACGCCCGTATTGGTCACGTAGGACACTTCAATATCTGTCGACTGTTTGTTTCTTTCGCGCCGCGCCGCACCGCATCCCGTTCGCGTGGAATTCACCCACCTAGGACACCGCATTACGCTTGCGAGACCATTGCATGCATCTTGCGTAGAAAACTGTGTCCACGAAGCGGCAAAGACGCATTTGCGTGTCGTCAGACGTTCGTCATGTACCTCGTGCAGCGGTATGTCAGCACTCAAGCGTACTGCAAGAAGCAAACAAGTGCTTATTTTGATTGAACAGTATCCTTGTCTGTATTAATAAGTTACAAGAATACTCAAGAAAAGATGTAACGGATAGAGCAACTAACAATCTACAATTAATATTTGGTTCGATGTATGGATGAAGCCAATACAATCTACGCCGTCGTCGTCTTCTAATAAAGTAGTATACCATTATCACATCTTCATCATCACTTGACACTGTCACAATGGAAACACGTGCTTTCGCGATGCTCTCACTCTTGAAAGAACTACCGTTTTGTAGCTTGGATGTAGATTGCGTGACGATTACGTTGACATACCTACGACGCAAAATACGCCTGTCGTCTTTTGTAGGTTGCATGCAAGCGTTAAATGACACCGCCGTGGACATATTTGTTACGAAACGCGGCACCACATACCTAGGTATTTTGATTTAAAATATTTTCACAGACTCTTCTTGTTGTATTCCTATTTTAGAAGAAACCGGGAGAAAGACATTTGAATTAGTATTGATTTATTTGCAGTGATAGGGATAACTTAGTTCCAATTAAAGGCATTCTAATCGCTGACAATAATATTCCACTGGTTTAATTGTCTCTCCCTGGTCTCGAAAACGAGAAATTATAAATAATTGACATAACGATGAAGTATCATCATCCACTTAATAAAAACTAGCTAGAGCCAAGTCAATGACCACCAATCGTTACAAATTAATATCTAGCTGCACACACAGCGATTAGTTTTAAATTCATAACAATGAAGCTCCCAGACGCAATATTTTTAGCATTACAAAATTCCCGGGAGTCAATTTTACACCAATTTAATAGAAGGCATTGATAAACGTGGAAAAGACTGGCCAGGGGAAAGACATTTTGCATGTTTGAAGTTAGATGATTGATAAAACTCCGTAATACGATTGTTAAATCTTTCGGGTTCGGCTAAAGTCGGTTAGACGTAGAATTGCACTAGAAATCATCCGAGATAGTAGGTACCAAAGTTTACACAGAAAACTAGCTTGAACCTGAAACGTACTTGATAAGTTTTTTGTAGAAACGACGAGTGAACCCTACGCTTATAAACAAAGATACACGCCCGGTATACGCCCTTAAGCGAATAAGAAACGTTGAAAACAGAATAACCGCAATATTATGCTGATTATAGCTATGCTCTTATGTAGCATGGGGTAACAATACTGACAATAAAGTATTTGTGGCAAAAAATACATGTATTAAAAAGCACTATAATGCACTGTGGTCACAGAAATGCTGTAGACAGTTGTTCAAAAACCTTGGTTTTTAACCACTTCCGTCTCTTCATATATATTAATAAGTAGGTTTGTCTGCCAATCAAAGCTAAATAAAATCTGTATAAGTAATTATCTGCGTTAAGTTAAGATAAGGGTATCTAAACTGTGCTAACATGCTCTATTATAAATTCAGATAAAGCATTAAGTAATAATTGCCACAGATTTGTTCAAAAAAAAATGTTAATGATAAATGTATCGATTTTATTAGTTTTCGTCGGCAGAGGGTGTAGCAGGATAGCCCTACAAAAATTGCCCCAAACATTTGAGTATGGAACTATTATCAGATGATGCCCCGTGATGAGAAAATACCTACTTCATACCAGTTTTTAACCCTCTACTGCCCCCTGGAACCTCACGGCAACTATTAAAGGCCCAGCCACACCGCTTGCGTGACGTGCACGTGCACGTGCGCGTTCGCTTTCCACTACGTTGTATACTGACATGTCGTAATGAGAATTCATACAATACAACGCAGTGGAAAGCGAACGCGCACGTGCACGTGCACGTCACGCAAGCGGTGTGACTGGGCCTTTAACGTTTAGAAGTATAAAACGGAAAAATATCAAATTTCGTATAAATATTGCTGTACCCAGTAGAAACTATTAAAACAAAAAAAACGTGTGCGCCTCGGGACGCCCTACAGAAGTGATAACTAATCTAAGTTGAACTATACCCTCCCATAAGAAGTTATCAATTCAAAAAGTTCAATGATTACGGGTTCGCATTTGTAGTCCCAAGGTGCCCTCAGATATCGATTTTCAAGACAATCGAACCAGTAACAAAAATGTTCAAAATGGCGGCCACTTTTTTTCAAATCTGAATACGGGTGCGCATTTGTAGTCCCTACGGATCCTCAGATATCGATTTTCAAGACAATCGAACCAGTAACAATCTCATCCGATTCCAATATCAATTTGTATTTTAAAAATTGTGTAAAAATTAGTTCTACCGCTGCCGTATGCGTGAGAGAAAGGGAAGCGAGACAGGCTGTCGAGTAACGCGCGTTACGTAACGAAATGGTTTAACCTCTGCTAAGAAGTAAAAAAAATACCGGCCCTCTTCTTACTTCATTTCCTAGAAGAAAAAAAAAACACCACGTATCAGGCGTAGCCGTAGCCGTACTCAGGCTCGTCGTGCTAACACAATTTTTTTTCTAAATATAAACCAATAATTAAAAAACCCTACTGTTTGTAGCTAACCAACTTTAAATCTTTATAAAACCTAAATGAAATGATCGTTCAAAATGAAAAATTATGAAAAAAACCGACGTGATTTTTAAATACCTATTCAATAATACCCCCTATTTGTCATACTTCATCGACTTTATTTTTTAATTTTTTACAATATGGCGTCTAGTTGCCGCCATATTGAATTTTAACTACTGTCATATCTTAAGTGACACTCACAAGATTAAGACAAATCGATTTCCACAAGTATCATCAAAATCGGTCCACGCGTTTAGTATCTAGAGCGCCACAAAGGAACAAACATACATATATATGTTGAAAAACACTTCGGCAGTCGGCTAAAAGTACTAAGTAACGTAAGTAGTAAGTAGTATACCTACTAAACTAGGTTTTTTAATACTTTATATTATTTGAGTTGATGGCTGTGATTTTAATGCGTTTTACTGGACTTAAGGCACTGGGCGCCGGTGAGTAAGCGATGAACTATCGGCGATTTTCTTGCCCAAGAAACGAACAAAAGATAATCGGTCCCGTGTAAATAAAAGAGAGAGGTTTAAGTTTATATAGTTCATCGCTGGCTCATTCATATCTATATGAATTACGTTTAAATTTTCTGCGTGTAGTTTTTACTTTGTAAAAAATATTTTTCCATGCTAAATTGTCATTGCAGCCTAAGCTAATTTTTAGTCGGTTAAAGGCCGAGCCACACCGGTTGCGTGACGTGCACGTGCACGTGCGCGTTCGCTTTCCACTGCGTTGTATAGTGACATGTCGTAATGAGAATGAAGAATGTCAGTAGGTACGCCAAATCGCTTGAATCTTTGTAGCAGTAAAGTTTATAAATAAATAAACATACTACTTTTTATTTTATTCAAAAAGACTCAGTAGTTTTGATTCTATGAACGTTTAAAATTTGGGTCAATAATATTAAAGCGCGCGGGGGCCATCTTGCTGGGGTGACGTCATCGCTTAACAGCGGTACGCGCCCTTATATGAAAAAGTAAGTTTACAGGGCTATAACTTTTTAACCGTTATAAGTAGCCAGTTGATTTTTTCACTGAATACGTGTTATTATAAAATCTATCGTTTAAAATTGTACAATGAACAATAAATCAAATCCCAAGAGGGGTCCCCATACAAGAAACATGAAAGTAAATAATTTTTCTTAGCATTTTTATACAGATTGTATTTTTAAAATGGATTCTTATTTTGATGCTATTTTGAGCTTAAATTGTAGTCTAATTTTTTTAGTTTGCGACAAAATAACAATGTCAAGTAAAACTGCTACAAATATGAGACAAAACTGATTTTATCAACACGATATTTTAAGCGGTCACCCATCCTGTTTTGGACTACGCGTGTAGTTGCTTAATTTTGGAAGGCGAAATACGGGTTGTATTTGTATTATAGCTTTTTATTTCGGTGTCACATTAAGTTTATATAATAATCAAAACTCCATACAAACATATATAGTTTACGACCAAACAGTAAACTGTAGTAAAACTCTTAAAAATATGTTAAAAAGTGCCTAGTTTAAATCAACACGATCGATGTTTAGGTAAGCGGTGGTTGCTTAACTTTGGTGGTAGGACTTTCTTTACAAATTTCGTGTTAATTTAGAATTAATATCGCTACTGAACTATATAACATGAATTTTTTGATTGACCTTGCAGTAGGTTCTGATACTTCATGTATTCATTTCATCGATTTCTACCAAGTCGATAGACGTACCTACCTACATACCTACGACACTCTCGCTTTGCTAGGTCTAGGCAATATTGCCACTATCCCAAAATTTAAAGTGCTTGATTATTATTCTAATTTTATTTAAGCAACTTATTCGACAAACATTACAAATAGAAAAGCCGGTCAGTGACAGACAGTTATGTAATACAAAATAATAGATAAACATACCTGCCATAGTAACATCAAAACGAATTCGTAAAAATATTACGACTTACAAATTTAAGCAAGTACAAGCTTAGTCTATAACAGGATGGGTGACCGCCTAAAACATCGTGTTGATAAAATCAGTTTAGCTATTTAGTCGTAAACTACAAAAATTAGACTACAATTTAAGCTCAAAATAGCATCATCAAAAACGCAAAAAATAACTTCTTTAAAATTGTAGGCACCTAATAGGTTAGTCCAACTGATGTCGGCTTTTTGTTGAAAATGTTGTGGTCGCCGACTTCAGTTGGACTAACCTATTAGGTGCCTACAATTATAAAGAAGTTATTTTTTGCGTTTTTGAAGGCGGTTTTTTGTTTTTTAAAACATTTATTTTATTTTATACTTTTAGTGATCATAATACGCTGTTACGTAGTCCCACTTCTTAGTTGAAATGAAACTTTAACTTATATCAAGCGCGCCGCAAGCAACGCCGCGGGAAAGTCATAGTCATATTTGAACAAGTAAATATTATTCGTTGTAGGTAGTCGCTCAACTATCTTAATCGAGATATCTTATCGCTACCCTTGAAATCGGTACCATTGAGGAGATCCGGTGACCATCTGTGGTCTTCATCATCAGTTCCACTACACCAAATGATACTTTCTGAATGCAAATGCTGGACTTGTTACTAAAAATACTAAAATCGCTATATGTTTGCCTACAATATTTGAAGAGTTCCCGCAATTCCTCACTGATCCGCTCATCAGATACAGATTTGGTGACAATGGGACCACCTCGAAAGTATACTCTATCAAACCAAAAAAAAAAAATTGAAATCGGTCGACAATTGACGGAGTAATCGGTGAACATACATAAAAAAAAAAACATACAGTGGAACGTATAACCTCCTCCTTTTTTGAAGTCGGTTAAAAATAAGAAGCCATTATAAAAATACAATTCGTATAAAAATGCTAATAAAATTATTTATTTTCATGTTTCTTGTATGGGGACCCCTCTTGGGATTTGATTTATTGTTCATTCTACAATTTTAAACGATAGATTTTATAATAACACCTATTCTGTAAAAAATTCAACTGGCTACTTATAACGGTTAAAAAGTTATAGCCCTGTAAACTTACTTTTTCATATAAGGGCGCGTACCGCTGTTAAGCGATGACGTCATCATCCGTGAGCGCTATCCGCCGGGTTTCGAGCGCCGCATACGAAGTTTAAAATTTAATATCTCGAAAACTATTTGACATATCGAAATGATCTTTTATAGCTATTTTTAGTTTTTAATGAATAATACGGTAAGCCAAAAATCTAAACTGGCTGACATTCTCTATTCATACTATACAACGCAGTGGAAAGCGAACGCGCACGTGCACGTGCACGTCACGCATCCGGTGTGGCTGGGCCTTTAACCTCCAAAGTTATCCGTGCAAAAAAACCCGAAGATTTTTTTCTTAGCTTTTAAGTGATAACGTAAATATTAGGTAAGCAGGGGGTCCACCCAAAACCGAAACAAATGCCAAGTGGTCTATGAGACAAAAAAAGTTTGGGGACCTCTGCTCTAAGCAAACAGACAGCGGAAGCGACTCCATTTTATACTATGTAAAGAAATTTTGTAATTAGCATGGAGACAGACAATAAGTACTCGTTCCTACATAAAATTAATCTTATTTATTTATCCTAGTCGTTATGCAAACATGTTTTGCTACCCGAACGCTTTAAAGCCAAAACCTTGCTATCCAGATAATTGGGATGATAAGTCATAATACAACTGAGTGTCTTTTCAAAAGGGCTGTTTTCTACATATTTTTTAAGCTATAAATTTAGTTCTGCTTAAAACCTATAACATAACATTTCTTATAGGGCATTTTTTGTTTAGGACTTCGAAATTTGAAGATGGCCACTAAAATAAACAGGTAAAGGAAAAAAATTACATTGGGTGTTTATAATTTTTATTACGGCACAAAAATCGCTTTTAGATTTAACAATGAATTGTACAAATCAAAAAGGTTTATTTCTCTCAAGGCCACAACAAAAAGTTTGAGCTTGACTCTGAAAAATTTATGGTAATTTACATAATTATTTAGGTAGATAAAGCAATGTATGTAGTGTCATAACATTAATGTCAACTTACTTTAATAATAATTTCGAAATGGAAACCGTGGATTTATGTTTTCCTCGATTTCCCAAAAAAGTTCATAGTGGAAATAAGCCCTTTTGAAAAGACACTCCTGCGCCTCTATTCAACACGGTAAACAACGTTAACAATACGATAACAGATCAAATACGATAACAGATCAAATACGATAACGTTTTGATAGCTCTTATTTTCTTGACAGTAATGGCGGCTGACGTCATAACAATACCATAACAGGTAAACTACGATATCGTTTTACCCCCTAGAATACCGCCCTGAACTAAGGTCATGTGCAATTTGGATCTAATGCTACTTTGTTATAAGTCATTTTGCTCACTAGGGCATTGTACAGGGAAGTTGTTTTGTTTAGTTGGTCGTTATGCAACAACGTTTTCCTAAGCTGCATTTACATTTGTCTGACGTGTTGTTGTGATGCGTCAGAACAGTATCTGTGTCATACATTTAAAATGGTTGCGTCGCATCACAAGAAAGTCTCGGTCTGCGTCAGGATGGGTGAGGTGAGGTAGGGGGGGGGGGCGGAGCGGCCGCGTCACAACGGATCAGACAAGACAAGTGTGCATGCGCCAATACTGTTCCTACAATACAATTGCCTACAAATGACTTTACAATTTTGAAAGTTTTTAAGCAATTTTACTTTTAGTTACACTTATCATTAACTAATAAACTTAAGTTTAAATGTATATACAATTTGTTTCCATTAACCCATTCATTGCCGAAGACGCGAATTCGCGTCCCATGTATGTGTAATCGTAATGCCGAGGACGCGATTTCGCGTCCTCGAGTTATTTGTTTTTTTTTTTGCTAGAAAACAACTGTACTTAAATGCTGATACCAAAATGTTATGTTGCGAGGAAGGCGGCGGCACTGCGTGATGAGTAAACAGTACATTTTACAGGGATTTGAAAAATTAAAGGCCCAGCCACACGATGCGTGAGCGTAGACGTGACGCGTGCGCTTTCCACTGCGTTGTATAGTGACATGTCGTATGAGAATTCATACTATACACCGCAGTAGAAAGCGCACGCGCACGTCACGTCTACGCGAACGCATCCGGTGTGGCTGGGCCTTTGTTGGACTTTCATCACACGGCGGACCCGCACTACAAATAACACGTTGAATACTTGTGCGCACGTGTGCGGACGACGACGTCAGTACACGCGTAAATGTGTGTGCAAGATACAGAAGGCTGCCTCATTCGCACCGCAACAACTAGTAGGTAACGAGTAGGCACGATACCTACGGGGGCGCGCGCAATCCGTCGATAAGCGATGTGTTTTTGTACAGGCGGTTACTATAACGGCTCCTACACTATCGGCGACTACAGACGATTCAAGAACGTGTTATTCATGTTGTCCGCCGTGTGATGAAAGTCAAACATTTATTTTTTCAGATCCCTATAAACTTAAGATTCAGAACAGAGACAAAAATTTTGTATGGGCAAATGTCAAATTTTTATTTTAGCCTTATCTGTCCGCGGTTTAAATATAATTATGCTTCGGCCGTAAATAATAAACTGCGTTTTATTATTTATTTAGAAAATTATAGCCCCTACATTACGTACCAATTCTATATGAACTATGCTTTAATACATATAGGTATTCTAAATCAGACAAAGAATAAAAAATCAATCACCGATATATTGGAAAGTTCATTCAGAATGCGCTTACCAACCGAAGGTTTTATTTTCTAACAAGTTTAAATCGGTCGTCCATAGCTTTAATACAAACCGCTAAACTTTCTGGTGGATTTATAGAAGTAGAGTAGGTATCAAATATTGGTTCAGGCAAAAATGTAACAGAACTGATAGTTGTTGAATAATGGAACATATATATTTTTAAAACTCTTGCAGATGCGCTTTATGAAACCGAGCATTTTGTAGCTTTCGCGTATTACGCAGTCAAAATGAATAATAAAGTTAAGCTTGGAATCCAAATGAACGCCAAGATCCTTAACACTAAAAACTTGTTGCAGTGCGACGTCGCCTAGACAGTATTCCGCGACTATGGGAAGTCTTTTTCGAGTGAATCTAATGTAAAGGCACTTGCTGGCATTAAGGCTCATATTATTGACCACACACCAGGCTCTGACGGCATTCAGGTCTTCCTGCAAAAGTGAGGTGTCTATGGAATTAGAAATACACTTGTATATTTTGAGATCGTCGGCATATAGGAGGCAATTACTATGTCTTATAAACTTGACTAAGTCGTTAATGAATATAATAAACATCAAAGGACCCAGGTGTGATCCTTGCGGGACACCGGATGTGGCTAAATATGAGTCTGAAAAATATCCGTCCTTGACTACTCGCAGACAACGATCAGACAAGTAAGATTTAAGCCATCTCCACATTTCACCTGTCACATTGAATTGATTACAGAGTTTCCACATTAGAATGCTGTTATCCACCTTGTCAAAGGCACTGCTAAAATCAGTGTAAATGGCGTCCACTTGTCCACCGCAATCAATTGACTTACCTAGATCGTTGACATATTGGACCAAATTCGTAGAAGTTGACTTTGAAGCTATAAAACCATGCTGCTGAGGGGAGATGCTTCCTTTTACATGCCACATTAGCCTTTTACAAATATTTTAGAAAATATTGATAGGAGTGATATCGGTCTATAGTTAGATATACGATTCTTATCACCTTTTTTGAATACAGGCACAACATTCGTTTCCTTCCAATATGAAGGGAAAGTTGATAATCTTAAGGACTCGTTAAAAATTATCGCTAGAGGAGCGGAAAGGTTTTTTCTCAAAAATGACCGGAAATGTTGACATTCCTATCTACATATTGAGACGCGAAGTACATAGTTTACTGACAGTTCTCAAATTAAAAAAAAAAAACATTGCGTGCTCGCTACACAAGCCCGCAATGTTGCATACAAATTCCATTACTATCTAGCTTGTAACTTTTTAAAAAGTGAAAAGGGCCATAATAAAATGAGGGCACAAGTCTTATACATCCAAATTTTACTCGAAACATAACTTTTTTATTTGTGCCTGGAATAGCTTATGTTTTTTTTAAAACAACAATTGCGTTTCTCCTTGTCATAAACAAAAAGGCGGTAAGGAGTGATGGTTTTTTCACATGAAGTTTCTGTTTGTATGCAATTCAAAAAATGAGTTCAAGCGATGAAGATTTGACTCCAACACAATTTTTTTCTTGCGATTTTTGAGAAAAGCACTATATTTGCCTCGGCAGGAACAGCAATTGCGGGCTTCGTATTTTTAAACGGACTCGCAAGCTCGTCCGTTTAATCCAATACTCGGCCCGCAATTGCCTACTTCCATGCCTAGGCAATAATGTACTATTGCAGCACTTTTTTATAAATAAAGGTGGAATACCGTCAGGGCCCGGTCCCTTACTATCATCCAGGGTTCTAAGTGTCTTTAGGATAGTGGATTCGCTTACACGAATATAAGAAAGGGTATACGTTGACGAAGATGAAAAACCATTGTCATAATTTAACCGAGAGCCCGGTGATGGGTTAAGATTCAAGAAAGTCGAGGAAAAATGTGACGCAAACAAGTTGCAAATATTAACGTTGTTGTTAACAGTGGTGGCTCCAAGAGTCATGCTAGACGGTATAGAAGAATTACTTTTCACGTTCTTTCCCGAGTTCTTTACAAAGGACCAGAATTTCTTAGGATTACGTTGCAGGTTGCCCTCGACTTTTGTCAAATAGTAATTATAGTCTTCTTTTTTTTATCCCTACCTCGTAAAAGTTCAAATTCAATGAGATCACGTGGGTTCTTAGTTTTTTGTGCTTTTGACGTATTTTTTCTTTTTCTTTAACCATATTAATGAGAGCAGAACTAAACCAAGATGGGTACAAATAGTTCTTAGACTTAGACTTGGGTATAGTCTCTTCTATGCAGGGATCGTATACCGGTATTTCTTTTCATACAAAAATACCGGTATTCAATTTCGGTATCAGGCTTATTATTGAATATTTTTGCTCTTCAATTAATTTATATAATAGATTAGTGTTATTACCTAAATTACAGTCGAAAATATCAAGGAAATGATGCAAATTAAGGAAGATATTTCAATTTTAATTAATACCGGTATTGATCCCTGCTTCTATGACCTTTCTCAAAGTATCGTAAAATGCTGAAACCATGCTATCCATTGTACCACATGAGTACAACATAGAATTCCAGTCAATCACACGCAACTTTTGATTAACAATAGTATAGTCAGCTGTTTCGGCTTACAATGTAATTGCTTTTGCTTGACAACGTTAGTAACAATTTCAAGAGCTGGGTGGTGACTATCTAGCTTACAAAGAACATCTTGGGAATGACTTACTGTAAGGTTGATATAATTACTTAGGACAAGGTCCAAGATTTTACAGTTGGCATTGAGTACTGGATTAAACTGGTACATGTTGTTCAGGGACATGAAATCAAACAATGCATAGGAAAGTTACAAGGCGTTGGGTTTAGATAACTATAGTTATCACGAGACCATTGAATAGCTCCCAAATTGAAATCACCCACGATCATAACACTATCATCACAAGAGTTCAATCTGTCACTTAGACCTTCGAAATATTCTTCGTATTTAAGATGGCTCGAGTTTGGTGGTATATAAATCGTTCCTAATTTTAATTTTGAATTTGAGCTTGCATCATGTACAGTGACCCAGACTGTATAATGTAGTTATTTTTTAATGCACTTAAGTGTTTTATACATATATACATACATACTTACGAAAGTTAGACTCGATGCCGATATACATAAACATAATTTAATTTTACATATTTTACCTACAATTTAGAATGATCGATCACTGACGCTATTTCTATACATATTTATTTATACTATTATTTACCCATAGCAGAGAAGTTTAGAAGATATGTCTATAAAAATTACAAACTAAAAGGAATTAAGACTCAAATTTAGTCAGATTTTCGGCGATATTTTACAGATACTTAAATACTGAATAACTTCAATAAATTATTTTGTAACATACGATAAAAAAGACGTCCTTACAAGGTTACTTTGCGCGTCGCCAGTCGATACATTGAGCCATCGCCCATCATGACCGCCATTTTGGACTTGATACCAAAATTGTGGCTATTTATTCTAGGGTTTATTTAATTATTTGACACGCAATAAAATTAATGTAAGGTTACTAACCGATGATACGATATTGCATCTTTCTTTTTAACTTTCGTATTGTAATTTTTGCACCCTTTAACCACAAAGCTAGGCACTTTAATGACGAGCGAACTGACGTCAAGCAATGACAGTCGCCCACGAACGACTAAGTCGCGGTTGGCCCTAAACGGGTTTTTTTAGGCCAACGCGTTGGTCCCATTTCGTGGCGCCGGTTGGCCCGGTCCTTACGCTAGTAATATATAATAAGTCAATGCGTGTTGTTTAATAGTTTAATATACCTATTACGTCGGTACTATAACATTATAATGCGATAAAAAAGAAAAGTGATCTAATAAATTAAATTAAATACCGTTAGATACCTACCTACCTATTGTTCCGAAATTAGTTCGATCTAATCTAATCAAATCAAATTCACTTATTTCATGACTTTTAGACATTTTTACAGGTCGGTAAAGAAAAAATGCAAAGATTGTGGTAATGAAAAGGGTGTAGGCACAGCGTAAGGGCTCACTACTCCTTCCTAAATTAGTCACTAACAAGAGGGATGCCGCAATACGTTAGATACGTATGGAGATCTCTCCATCTCGTTCCAACGTATTGCTGCGTCCCTCTTGTTAGTGACGCGCATTAGCTAAATCTGAGCTCACCTGTGGTCAGCCGTGGAAAGATTAGGTATAATTAACTGCCACATTATCTAGTTAAATAAAATTAAGCTTAATTATAAATATATACATTTTACGGACGCAGTATCCCTAAGCGGGCTCATAACATTGCGCATAACATTGCAACACTCATAACAAAATAGGTACAACTAAGCATTTTAGAGACGTTAAAACTAAAAAAAGGAATCTTGAAATTTTTAAATTTTTAGCCGGGTAAAGTTAGAAAAAAAATCTACACTACATACGGGGCTTATATAGCTAGATTTGAATTAGAACCTTGCAAAAAATCTAAACGGCGGTTTTTCTTGGAACATGTACCTATTTTATCTTGGCTCTCCAAACAGTAACGAAAAATTTAAACACTTTCCATGACCGGAACAAGGTAAAAAAAAAACCTGTTTTTGTGAATAAAATTTAAGGCAAAATAGTTAACAGGATAACTTTGGTTGCAAACAATAGTACATTACTGCACAGACCCGGAAATAGGCCGTTGCGGGACGAGTAGAGTTAGCGTGGCCGAGACGCAAGCGAGGCCGCGCTATGTACGAGTCCAACAACCGCCCTTCCCGGTCGAGCCTTGTATAATACTTTTCTCCAACAATGTGAGGAAATTTAACACAATTGTTAATAATATTAAACATAGTCCCAACATTTCCTTGAAAAAAAGAAAAGAAACGTACGATTTAGTATGACACTGAAATAAAGCATTAATTAAATAAGATCACACATTTAAACATAATAAATTCAATTTGATAAAATATGGTATAAATTATAACATTTATTACGCGTTTATGTTAATTCGGCAATTTATTTTGTTTACGAACGCAATTTGTTTAAAAAAAAACGTCAAACTATTTGATACACTTTTAAATACGCTGTAAACGCTATTTGAAATATTTAACTTTTTTAGTCTGACGTTTAAAAAGTAAAATATACAAGGAAGAATTTTAATTGCACGAGTCTTTGGCTGTCTGGAGTTATTTATCCTAGTCCAAACATGGTTTTAAAAAGTAAAACACCAGGTACGTAATGAAATTTCATACGTTTTTCGCGGCCGCTGCCGTTGGTAAATAATAGCTTTGTTTTTTTTTTTAATTTTGCCTGATCCTGGAACTCAGAAATTCGCGGACTGATTTTACAACAGTAAGGTTAACATTTCCGAGCATGTGGGAGAAAAAATATTAACAGCGTTTCTTTTTACATAGGTAACATTAAGAAAAAATAAAATATATTTCTACGCTTACAAAAAATTAAACAAATTGGAATAAACCAAATTCATATTAAGTTTTTCTAAATACCAGTTTAGGCAGAAATGTATCAAAGCTGAATTTAAGGATTTTTAAGCTAACTTTCATTTCATACTTATACTAATTTAAAAGAAAATTAAACAGTCAATAATGCAAATCGTTTGTTTTACTACCTACCTAGCTATACCAAGACGAAGACACCTAATATGAATACACCTATCTGTTAAATATTACCTATCTCTAACGCAAACCTTAGTCACTGGCATAGATGCGTGAAGATGTTTTTAACGTTTTGGAGGTATTGTAGGTATGACTGACTGTACCCACTGAAAAAGTATTAACGCTCCTCACGCACGCCGAAGTACCAGTACCTACCCAGTGCCACAGGCAACTTCAACAACAACAACCTCACTTCATATGCCGGCCGCGGCTTTCATCAAATTGAATCAGCGCCATCAGCTGGGGGCTCTGTTCTACGCGGTAAAACCTCATTGACAATTTAATGTTATTATACCTATTGTTTTTAACTCGGCCGCCATTACTGTAGTAAATAAGAGCTAAGTATCATAACTAGGGTTACCATCCGTCCGGATTAGTCCAGACATGTCCGGACTTTGTCCAGCTCTTTAATTAGTCCGTTTTTTTTAATTAGTTTAATATGACATATGAGTAATAAACTACATAATGTAATGTTTCCATTTTGGGACTAAAAAGTCCGGACTTTTATTGAAATGTCAGAATTTTTGTCAGGACTTTTCAAATTCCTAAATGGTAACCCTAATCATAACGCTGACAGCACAATAACATGTTGAAAGCAATTGGGTTTTACAGAGTACAACAGAGCATCTAAATTAGGTAGGTAAAGTAAAGTACTGCCCATAGAAATGACTACGTGGTGCTCATTTGTTTCTTGCGTAGAGCTTGTATGGCGTACCTACCTACCTAGTACTATATAGCAATAAATACCTAACAGTACCTAGTCGGTCCTTAAGTTCTGTCACAAATGTTTAGTCAAATAAAACTACTGTTTATTTTATAATTTCGAAATATGTAAAAATTAAAAGCTTCATTAATGTACACTTTTAGGAACTCATAATCATTCCACATACCTAGTCGCCGCCGCAATTTCCGATACGATCTTCTATCATTCAAAGTACGTACGCACGATTTTTCTGAAAATTTCACTTTTTGAAAACGCTTTAGCGGTTAGTCTTAGTTAACCAAGAAACTTTTTTGTTTAATATTGTGAAGCCTCTGATCTCTGGGTATGATCAGAGACCAGCATTATTTTCTTAACGACACTCAAAAACCAGCTTATGAAGCACGAAATTGGGAGTGTTTTCGTATTGCTGCAAATTGATGTGAAATCGTATAATCGATTTAATGAGACATCAAGATTGTCCCGTGTATAAGCGGACCTTTAGTTGCTTGAATTACATTTGTATCGGAATTTAAAGATAAAAGTCAATTTGTCATGCAAATTTCGATTCAATACGAGAACTCTTACAAAAGTTGTAGTCGCTATCAGTATCGTCTTCGTGTGTGATTTGACCATGGATTTCCTGCCCCGAATAGGAATGCTTAAACCTCGTACCTACATCCAATTATTGCAATAGTAAAGAATACAAATTACGCTTCTTTTTATTCTATACAACGTGACACAAGTCGTAATACAACTTACCACCAGGGTGTTCTACCCACAAATATGAACAGCTTTCACTATGGGACCAACTTTGAAATCACGAAAAAAAATCAGCTGTTTCATACATTTTGGTCGCGGACTTTTGAACTTTTCTATGAAACAGCTGTTTTTTTTTTCGTGATTTCATAGTTGGTCCCACAGTGAAAGTTGTTCATATTTGTGGGTAGAACACCCTGGTGGTAAGTTGTATTACGACTTATGTGTCACCCTGTATAAAAAAATAAGGTTTTGATTGATGTACTAAATTGTAATAAATCTCAGTGACAGAACTTATGAACCGACTAGGTATAAGTAGTAAGCTTGACGAGTCTGACGCCCACGTCGACATGGCCGTAACCTACTGGTAAGCAAACAATAACCATAATGCGCCCTTCTAATTCGCTGTCACGTTTTAATTATATGTTTTTTTACATCCATAATTTTGGAATAAGGTAGCCCTGGAGGATCAGGAATTAATTACATTACATTAATAATTCACTGATTCCTGTAGGTACATAATTATCAGAGGTCGGAATAGGTAGTGCTTATTAACCTAAACTTGATGCATCTTCATTCAATAACGTATTCCTATCTCACTCACGCATGAATGAACAAGAGTCAAGTTTAGGTTAATAAGCACTACCTATTCCGACCCCTGATAATTATAAAAACCGCATGTCTATATTTCTGTAAGGGTCCGTTATTGCAAAACGACCGTTTTCAATTAAAAATCCTACCTAAATGCCTATTTAACATTCGATTCGACTAATTACCTATTTTAGTAATGGTCATGTAACAAGCAAATAACAGGCATGTGGTAGGCACGCACCACGGTAATGGTTTCGGAAATTAACAAATTCAAATAATTTCAACTAACCTTAGATCCTGCTGATCCTCATGTTCAAATATCTGGTCCTGGTCTTCTTGTGAAAGATTAAGCTCGCTAAATTGCTGCTCCACGGAATTAGACATTTCACTACTGGTAACGACACAATAATCTTACAAAAATACTGATAAGTTGGAATAATGTTCTACTTTATATAAAACACCACTGGCTGCTAAACTGATCACGTCCTTCATAAAAATCCTGGTTTGGTTGGGTGTAACTTTGTTATCGGCAAGTCAACTGCCTATCCAACGGTAGTAGAGCCGCGCCTTGAGCATTCAATTCATTAACGCGTAGCGTCGCGTTGTTTTCTCCCGGAGGTATATGCCGGCCGGTGCACACGTGGTTTTGCTTGGGATTCAATGGAGTGTTTATTTTCGTATTACATAATACACGTATGGTCCGAAGTAGGCAAGGCACCGAGCGGAGAGGTGCGGCACAAAATGAACGTAACCGGCGGCGACGGTCAGCGGCTTCGCTTCGCCGAGCGAGCGGCGGACTCGCTCGGTAAACGATTGGGGAAGGGATGGACGCGAGGTGCACGTGTGCGCCGCCGTGCGTACGGTGCGCCAGCTATCAAGATCACTTCTCAACTGAGCCGAGCACAGACTAGCAGGCTACTCAGAGCTGCTTGCCGACCGATGTGGCACTTGGCGTGTGTGACTGAACGCGAACGACGCCGACTCGATTCTCTATGCATCCATTTCGTGCGGATTTTGTTTGAGAATGCGCGCGCTGGGCGTGGTTCTGCTCGCGGCCCGAGGGGGGAGCGCGGTACACCTTAGTGAAGCGCTTGTATCGATTACACTTTTATCGAGTTCAGGAACAGGTGTAAAGCAATTTCGCATTTAAAATAAAAGAAAATTGACATAAATATGATAAGGTATTTATAATAGCGTTCTCAATGCGCGAAGTACTAGCAAGAGTTGCAAGTAGTGCAAATAAAAATGTTATGAATCATTTTAATTAACAAACGTTGTTAGAAGGTTTATAAGCAGGCACGACTATGTATGGATGTAGGTATGTGTACTGAATTGTTCGCATCCATCTCAACAATTCTGTTCGGCCTAGTGGTTGACGGTTTATTCGCATTTTATACACTGATGAAAAAAATCAATTCCAGACCCAAGGCACCCCTTAGTGCCATAAATATGAGGTAGGTTTAGGTTATGTTAGTTCTTCAGCAAGTGTATAAAATGCGAATGAATCTGGTTGACAGGTAGAGAATGCCTTAAGGTATTGTCCGCCATCTGTACTTACTAGGGAATGCAAATTAACCGGTTATTAATCGTTTTTGTATGAAAATAACCGGTTAAAATCGGTTAAAACCGGTTATTTGCATTCCCTAGTACTTACTTCTAGTACTGTGCAATAAAATTTAAATAAATAAAAATATGGGAATGGAGGTTAACCGGCAACTATAGAAAGAGGACGTCATACAGTTACGATTACTACTAACGACTTTCTTGGAAATACCCACTTGATTTCAGGCTACATGTTTTGTAAACGGTTATACAGTGTTATAGGTAGTTTATTTTTTATTACACCATAATATCATACCGGAAGTTGATGAAAAGATTTTGTATCCAAAAAAGAGGTCTAATCTATTTTTATGATGAATACGAGGTACAAGGAAAGTATGTATGTATGCATGTATGTAAACACTTTATTGTACAAAAGAAACACCAGAACAATACAATTAATATAAAAATAAGTAAAAAGGCAAACTTATCCCTTTACGGGATCTCTTCCAGCTAACCCCTTGAGAGATTGAGAAAAGTGAAAGGTTGTGCATCGAGTAAGCAAGTGTACAAATTTCTTTAGAAGAACATAACACATTAACTAACCAAGAAAGTATTGGAAAACACTTATGAACTGATCTTTTTCATAGCTACAGTTATTTTCAATATAATATGATAAGGATCAGGATCAGGAGCGTGCATAAAACATGAGTATACCAAAACTGAACTGATGTGGTAAAAAAACCAGACGATTTTTTATATGTACTCATACAGTCACCACGCAGCAATAATATACTATCCAACATTGGGCTCAAAAATATCTGACACGTAAGCATAGTCAACAGCAAAAGAAACTCATTAAATAGGGTAGTATGGTAGGGCTCAGAATAGTACATATATATGTACAAGAAATCGAGTCAGATGTCACTGATTATTATAGTATATCATAATTACGAGGATTGTGAACCGACGCTTAAACCGTGTAGCTGTCAAAGTTTTCCCATACAAATTAAAGGCCCATTTAGATTATGCATGTTTCTTGTACAGTACAGTTCAGCTGCAGAGAAATGTAACCCCCTTTGCTAGGAAACTTGTATGCAGGGGGGTATACTTAT
Organism: Acleris literana; assembly: GCA_946894065.1. Classification (NCBI taxonomy): domain Eukaryota; kingdom Metazoa; phylum Arthropoda; class Insecta; order Lepidoptera; family Tortricidae; genus Acleris; species Acleris literana. The sequence continues at coordinate 79,954,630 of OX335668.1, forward strand.
CTCCGCAGCTGACTGTACAAGAATCGGCAATAACAGGGGTGTGTCCTGGGTAAAAAAGTAATAATTCTATTTAGTCCGTCAGTAAGTTTATCAAAAAAGATTAGACACGTATTTTTTGCTTTTTCAAATCAATCAAAATTGACAATTATAACGCGCATCAAAGTTCGGGAGTGGGGGCTCGTGACGTCACAACGTGGTATAGAGTGTGCCACGGCGTGACGTCACGCGAAACTTCAACGCACTTTATCTTCGTCATTTTTAGTTTAATTGACATGAGAAAAATACGTGTTCAATATTTTTTGATAATGTAAAAGACGGACTAATTAGAATTTTTTAGGACACTAGCCTATTGTATGCAATTGGGTAGTTATACTAGCGTTTCAACCGCTTTCACTTCCCTGGTCGCATTATTTTCCATTTCCCTGTAGGATCGGAATGTCTGGACTCCTAGAAAATAACCGAAAATGGTAATCCGATCCTACAGGGAAATGGTGAATAATGCGACCAAGGAAGTGATAGCGGTTGAAACGCTAGTAGAACTACCCAATTATTTTGTTGCAATAATAGTATTCAAGAATTGTATCAAAGAGTTTACACGTGAGTAATATTTAAAAAAAAAAACAATCATTAAATACAAGTATTGGCAGGATATAATTGCTAACCTCTTCATTTACATTTAGGACATTATTGCAAGAAAAATATTGCTTACAGTACAAGTCTTTACAAGTCTAAAACTTTTAGTAGTACGATGTATTAAGTATTGCTGCAATTATTGTTAAGCCAAGCTAATTAGATCAAAAAAATAGTTTTTTGAGGAATTAATTCCCAGCAAGCTGGAAATCATTTTGATACCTGCATTTTGAATGCGTATAATTCGAGTTTGCCCCATACCAGGTGCATAACTTTGGGAGCCCAATAACCGCGAAAGGGTCTACTAGCAGGCTAAGGTAACAAGATTGGCCCCCACTAGGGATTTGGTTATACTTTTAGGTGTAGTGGCAGGACCTAAAAACACTGTATGCTTAAAATATCAGCCTTCGATTTTCTTTTGTTTCTTATTCATTCACGAAAATGTAAAAAGATCAAGGTATTTTTAAACTTTTATTTTAGCTAACCCAAGCATGCCAGTGAATCCAAATAAATTCAGAATGGAGGAGGATAGAATGAGGTTTATAATGCATATTTTTCCGGACCTTCATGTCCTTAAACTTAATGAAAAAAAAACTAGTTTCTTTTTTGCTTCATTTTTTTAACATGACGCACCATGATATTTGAAAATGTTTTTAAATGTATCTGCAAATGACAATAATTGTGGCTTGTCACGTATTCTTGTGGAAGTTGTGCCTCCGCGAGAATCGGCAAAAAAAATAAAGCGAAAAATCAAATCCCTTTCGCGGTTATTGGGCTCCCAATGCACACCTCCTGGGATTGGGCTAACTCAGATTACACGCATTTAGGACCAAATGAAGGTAATAAAACGATTTCCAGCTTGCTGGGAATTAATTCTTCGAAAAATTCTTATTAGCTTGGCCTATGTATGTATTTGCAGCCGCAGATTTTCATTCAATATTGAATGTTCGATGTAAGTGGTAAAAACCGGGCAAGAGCATGTCTGACAATGTTCAGTATAGGGTTCCGAAGCCGTTAATACACAAAACCTATCTCAAAAAACCACAAGTATGAAGTAATTCTCTATTTTAAGTTATTTGGCCGCCATTAATGTCAAGTAAATAAGATGTATCACGACGTTGACAATTTGATAACACGTCAAATGTCAATCAGGTTCAGTATCCTCTGATAACAAAATGCGATGTATTTAGGCTTTCGTACCGTTTTGTCAGTAAACCGTCCTTTCCCACAACACCCGTTCCAAAATAACAATAAATCACCGTAGGCCAAGAGAGCAGCCGACCGGGAGACGAGCTGTAGGTAGGCCTCCAACAAGATGGAGTGACGACCTTGTAAAGATCGCAGGAAAGCGGTGGATGCGAAAAGCACAAGATCGGTCTGAGTGGAGAGCCTTGGGGGAGGCCTATGTCCAGCAGTGGACGTCTTTCGGCTGACATGATGATGATGATGATGAAGAGAGCAGCTAGTCTATTGCCTAACGCACTGGCAATCGCAATCTACTTGAAAGCGAAACATTTTTTTTCATTTTGGATGCAGACTCCTTCGGCCCGTTAAAATGAAAACGATTGTGATTGTGAGTGCGTTAGGCAATAGGCCTGCCGTTTCTCACCGAATTAGTTTGTCAAAATACTCTGTTCTCATACCATCCGTATGCCTCAAGATCCTTATCTCATGACACCCGTATGCTCAAAAGACCCGTTTCTCATCGCATCAGTAGGTATTTCAAAACACCCGGTTCTCATAGCATCTGTATACCAAAATATCCGTCTCTCATGACACCCGTATGCCCAAAAATGTACCTTTACCGACATCCGTAAGGAATCTTTGATTTATCTTATTGGCGTTCAAAGACTTTACGCAATATTTGTGACCATTCGCAGCAAAAGGGACGCTAGGGGTACGGATGATTTATTGGTAGTATCTAAAACTGCATACTATAAGCATCTACATATTTGGCAATACACTGATGAAACAATCAAGTCTCTACATCATTTGGGACAAGCCCATTGTTTTGGGAAACGGATATCAAGACAAACGTATCTTTTGGGAGGAGCACATTTTGGCAAATGGATTATTCAGTAAACGGCGTAGACGGTGTAGTGACGGGAACGGTGAGTTCGGGGCTACGTCTTTTTGGGAAGCTGATATCTAGCCAAGCACATTTTGGGAAAACCACATTTTGGGAAACACTTCAGATGGAAATGGATTATTAAGTAAACGGTAGTGACGGGACCGGATGTTTTAGGAAACGCACAGCAAGGATAATTAGTAATTTCTCACTAAATCTGTATATTTGATCGTATTAGAAAAGGGACGTATATAACTTCTTTATTCTAAGACAGCTGCTTTTCTCCCGGTCGACAGTCTGAGGCGCCCATAGCAGTCAGATATTGGCCAGATTTCTTTGAATTTTGGCCAAAACTGGTTAAAACTGGTAATGTATGATGAGTGGCGAGTTCTAAAGCCCGATTGATTTAGCGGCAGGTCAGGCGACCTGTTAGTGTTCTCTTTCCCCTCTCCCCCTGCCGAGGTATAAGATCAAATGATTTTGCGCGTTACCTGACATCATCAAAATCGTTTTCGAGGAGTAAAGAGCTCCAAGAAAATGTCTTGATGTGCTTATCAAATTCGCAGAAACATGAATAACAATATATATTTGAACAGAGATGTGATAAGTTCTAAGCGTGATTGCACACCCAAACGTCAACTCCCTGATCGAATAATTAACTGCTTGCAAAACTGTAAATGGAATCATAAAAAAACCTGTCACATCTAGCACCACTGAGAAGTGTTATTTTCTTAAAAAAGGATGTCTATCCAACAGTCGATCGAGCAAGCGTAGCCATACGGCGCGGACGAATAAAGTTACCTAATTGAGAATGCACGACCGTAAATTATGTCTCTACTCATAGACGGGGCAACTTAAACTTGCCGGTAAGTGATCCATCCAACGAGTTCAAGAGCGAGTATGTTTAAGACCCGTATTAATAAACTGATCTCGACCATAATGCCAGTCTCAAGATGCGTCAAAAATGACAGTTTTCTATGACTTGACGTTTACTTTGACGTATCTTGTGTCGGGCATCTCGCCCAAGATGAGTCTATTAATGCGGCCCTAAAAGAATCATAAACTTACCTGGTCTGGTCATGGTAAAGAGACCTCAAATTTGCTTTATGGTTGTCTCAATTAATTAAGTTTTGTAAACACTTATTACATAATAAAAAAAAACCGATAGCAATTGCAAATGCAACACCATTTTATAAATAACAAAATAACAAAAACAAAATTATGTTGCAGACTGTACTTAAGTATATAGTGTGTTACCGGCATGCGGGCATTTATTTAAACTGCCGATATTATTAAAATAACTTCACAATTAATGTTGTTAGATACTGTCCATTTTTACACGACTGCCCCAAAAAAAGGAGTGTAATTAATGTTTTCAGGGTTCATGTTTGTATGTATGTATGTATGTGACCTTCTTTATTCCACTATAACTTCTAAATCCCTTGACCGATTTAGATGTGTAAGGTATCGTTAGAATCCTTACGCCATCCCGGGTGACATAGGATAACTACACTCTTAAAATTTAAATAACAACAATGACAAAATGACAATTATTAACATATGTAGGTATATCGACGACAGTATACAAAATGCAGTCGGGTTTTTAAAGCTTGCTTTTCATATAGTTATTTTATTAATGTAGGTAGTGCATGTGCTGCGTGTTCATCGTTATCAGTATCGCTGTTGCTTAGTACAAGGCATGTCGTGGAACGGCGACAAATCATAATATAAGCTATCGAAAAGTTCCTATGGCCACCTTTAGTCTCTATCATCATACCCGCTTTTTAGTACCATATTGTATGTATGTATATATAGTAATGGGAATCGCATAAATAAGTAAGTAACATTTAAGTCAATGACTTCCTAGCTTTGAGCCTTTGATTACATATTTAATTAATTAGTCGGTTAGTTACGACTGTTAGAAGTGAAGCTAATATAAGTGAGGGGTTTCTCTAACTCTGCGGTACCTTTGTTAATGAGTAATGCACACCTACCTACGGAATAAGTAGGTTTACCTAAATTCACATATTCTTACTAATAAGTAACAGATTTACAAATTCGAAATCTTATCGACATGATGAAGCGTGGTCTAATCACTAGCAGTTCGTGAAGTATATTTGTTACTGGGTCCGTTCCACGGCGCCCCGCGCCCATGCGTTCTGTACAGCGCTCGCCCGGGGCCCGCGGAGGGCGGTCGCCCGACACCGCCTACTTCGTCTGGTACAGGCGTCATTCGCCTCGTGTCCCGCTTCACCTTAAAATTAAGTAGTCGAGACGTCGATTCAAGGAGAGAAAACGCCCTTCAAACAGCTTAGTTTGGTAGACGACCCTCGCTTCATGTCCGCTACCCTGTCATCCGGTGACTACCTAGATTTAACACTGTCAATATCGGGGATCAAAATAGATTTCATTACTTAATTTAAACAAAAGTGAAAAGAATTTAATAAAAATCAACGGAATTAAACATAAAAAATAAAGAAACTCGTTTATCAAAATGAAATGATGTAAGTAGATTATGGCAAATTATTGATCAACGAGTAATTAGTGTCGTGGTGAATGGCGACGGCGCGCGGACGGCCGCTCGCGCCGCCGCGACCGGCGCATTAGCGCTCGTCGCACATGCACGTGAAGCGGCTCACGCACCGCGATTAAGCGCGCCGGCTACCGATACACCCGCTCAGTTCCACGAGTCACTACTAAACCACAACCGAAGCACTTTCGCTGCCGTACTAACAAAAGATATAAATTATATTTAGTCTAGTTATCTTTTTTGCAACCAAGTTCTTGGTATAGGTATATAGATCTATAAATCAGAGATGTCCCTACAAGCAAGAAAGAAGCAAACAAACTAAAAATACGCTGATGACCTTGACCCGATGCCTGCAATCGCAGAGCTTGCACGCCTCTTGATTTGCCATATCCGGCGCGGCGCCCGTGCTGAGCAACAGTAAGGTGTACGTACATTTTCGAGCATGTCGGAGAAAAATAGCACCACTTTTAGTCCTGGACCTGGCTACAGTCCTGTGGGGAAGTTCGCGTATGCAGGCTTTTTTCAGAATGTTCCTAGGTAGCAGGGCGCGGTTGTCCACCCGAGTCTAAAATACTTAGGAGGGAGGTAGGTACTACACTTAGCATTATAAATTCGATAAACAAAGAAGCAGGTGTCGTGTCCTAAACCTGTTTCTTCAGAAAATAACAAAAAGTAATATTAAATTCTTCTCTATTTTTATGTTAGATGCAGTTTAACTTGTTAACGATTTCGCAAAAATAGGTTTGTATATCGCGTCTTCTAGTACCTATAGTATAATCCGGTGTGCGTTGTTGTTCTCCTAAACGGCTTGACCAATTTCGATGAACTTTTTTTGTATAAGTACTTGTCACCTGGATGATTATTAGCTATTGTTGAACCCGGTAGGGCTGGTGCTGCTGTCGAGATCCAGAAAAGAAGTAATTGTGGCAGGACAACGTCCGCCTACCGGGTCCTCTAATAAAGATATAAATATAAAAAACAAGTTTTTTTTTATATTTCTTACAATAGTCTCAGTCGGTTATACACGATGTTTTTCACTTAACGGCATCGAAAAAAACTCAAACATTAATTTTAATATGGTACCACTGAGTTATTACGGTACAATCTCACACAAATTGACTTAAGGTCACAGCTCATTAGAACGTATCGTAGAACCACCCGGCGTAGCGTAGTTCTTTGATGTAGTGAGCGCATGCCCATACAAATCCATACACTAATGGCCTGCGCAAACCGGCGGACGGGACGGCAGAGAATATTAAATTTGTCATTGTATATTTAATGCTATTTCAATTGAAATAAGGTATAAATTTCAATGCTTTGAGGCCGACCTCGGAGCATCGCAGGGGATTGCGGCGGATGAAATTTATAGGGAAAAATCCCCTGCCGTCCGCCGGTTTGCGCTGGCCCTTAGAGAATACTAACCGCTCGAGGCGAGGCGGTGCTGGTCGGGTGCCGGGTGGTTCTAATAAGGAGTGACCTTTAGTCCCAAACTAAGTTCTAGGCTTGTACTATGGGTGGGTACTAGACAATGATATGAATATGTACTTATATAGAGAAATAATTACATATAAAATATCCATGACTAAGAAACAAATACTCGTGCTCATCACACAAGTACAGTTAGGTGCATAACGGAGTCGATGCGCGATGTTTAGGAAACACGAAAAACTTTTTCGTTCTCATCTAAATCGTTTTTAATTTAAAAATAGATAATGTGTTTTAATGATTGACAGACTATTTAAATAACGTCATTACTAGTACCTATAGTACGAATTTTATGAAGTGACCCGATTAGCAGAGAGATGTGTTTGCAGAAAGAGTCAGTTTAAAAAGTTCTTACTATATAAAAAGTACACCTACGTGACTCAGTTTTGCTCTATTTTATTGATTCAGTTTTGCACTAGCTTTTGAGTGCAGTAATATTATCAGTTATATAAAAGGTCATGAGTTCATTATAAATTAGAGCAAAGCTAACAGCTCGCCTGAACAACTCCTATACTCGTCATTCTCTCTCTGATATCATAATTATTTTACGGAATATCGGCTTCACCATGTCACCTCCACCACTGCCTCTTATTATGGTAGGAGAGTAACTTTTACAAGGCAAATCAACACGAAATATCGCATCTTGAATGTAAACCAAGACTTGTGACCGATCATGATACAAGACGCTTAAAGGTTTTTGCCCACTACACCGTATCGTACCATGGCCGTACTATGAACGTAGCAGGCCGGCAGGTAATTGGTTGAAATGTTGGTCGGCGACGGAACGGTCTAGCGGGCATAATAGTGCTAGCAGTACACCCCGATATTCAGTAAAAAGCTGCAAATGGTGTTAAAAGCATGAAAATCTTCTTTGAGATCTTTAGGCCATACGAATCAAATGGACCCGTAGTACGAAAAAAAAAGGAGAGGAGTTATGACGTCATCTTTTTTTGTATGGGATTAAAAAAAAATGTCCTGAAATTATTTTTATTATTTAAAAAACAATTCCATAGTTTATTTAATTTGAACTCTGTCACCTTTACCTAAAGCATTATTTACTAAGAAAGATTAATGTTGTAAGTAGCAATATCATCAACGTACAACATAAATTATTTAATCAATTTCTTAGTAAATAATGCGTTAAGTTACGGTGACAAAGTTCAAATTAAATTAACAACCTAATTGTTTTTTAAATAATAAAAATCTCCGAAATAATGCGATATTAGATTACAGTTATACCACATTATATACTTACTCCAAGTAGGGTCTAGAATCGATGGTTAAAATCCTTCGGGTACGTCCCGAGCCGATTCTAAAAATACATCACATCATTATAATACTATGTCAGTCACTTGTTTTAAATTAAAATAAAAAACATTTTCAAAACATACCAAGTTTGGTCTCCTCCAGGTATGATACGGTTGAATCATTATTTGTAAAATATACCTAAAATGATATGCATCCAACCCCAAGAAAGCAATTTTGAAAATATATACATTTAGTATTTTTTTATTATTTTAACATGTATAAAAAGATCAATTTTAGACACTGACTATGATAAATACTAATCCGAGAGGTTTTTAATCATATTAATATTAACATATTTATTTTTATTTAAAAAATAAAAAAATCTTTTCAATTTTCTGTAATTGTGTCTAACTCCTCTTCATATGCAAGATCGGCCTTTGTTGACTTCGTATTAGAGCAATTGCCCTTGCACTCTGCAGCAGGGTTCGAAATTAACAAGATAATTATGCTTCGTGATAATTATCGGATAATTATCAGATAATTATCAGATAGTTATCGGATAATTATCACGTGTAAGAAATTCATTTGTTATATTGTTTCATAACAAATTCTAATAAAACATAAATAAAAACAAATTAATTTTTATTATTTCTTATTTTGATATTAATCCAACACAAATCAACATTAATTAAAGTTAGATTGAGTAAAAATCAGAGCAACTGCGGAAATACACGTTCGAATAATTCAAATACAGTTCTCTTTTACAAGCGCAATTTTTTGTTATTATCATTTGATAATTATCCATCTGTTATTATAACGATAATTATCATGATAATTTTCACGATGATTATCATTGATAATAGGGTATTTGCCAAAAAAAAGATTAGTATTTAAATTGAATCTTTTTTACCTTCCGAATAGCATAGTATAAAAAGTTTTTTAATATCTTTAAAAATAAGAAAGATGTAAATGTTTAAAACTTGCTTTTAGACAGAGAGGAAAATACAGGAATATGACGTCATATTACTCAACCGCCATATGAATTACACGCAAAACATCGTTTCGTGAGAAAGAGATAGACAAAAAACTTTAAAAGGCTACTTTTTTATTTTATTACCAATTTCAAATTTGATTTTAAATTATTTTATCATACTACGTATATTGATATATTATCCAAATTAATATATGAAATTTAATATCAGGCAAATAGCCTATTATCACGATAATTATCCTTTCGAACCCTGCTTTGCAGATGGGCAGCACAAGGGAGTTTATTGCGTCTGCATATGCACGATCTCCTTTGGCAGTCTGACACCCACACATCGCGTCGATACTGTACAAACTTTCCAGTGCTTATCGTGTAAGGTCCATAATGGTTCCCAAATCTTATCACTTAACCCTTTATAAGGTAGAGGCGATTTAGCGATCACATGTATTTATTTAGAATTTCAACCTTACGTACTACAGAATATGATACATATTCTATTGTTTTTGAATGAAAAATTACTTGCTTTTAAATGAGTCCCTACAAAGTTTCAAACATGACACTGTATTTGAATTTTATGTGGCATAACTGTATAACTGGGGCCTTATAAAGGGTGGAAAAAACTCGTGTATAAGCGAATTCTGGCATAGTTGCAGGGAATGGGGTTTTACACCACGTGCTGAAACATCAAATGGGCTCGGGTCTTTTTGTGAGTACCTCTTATAGTGAAGATTATTTATGCCGAGTATCAACATCTTAATTATGACAGTTCTCGACTTATGATTACTTTGTTTTTTTTTGATGTACTGTTTTTCGGGATGTATATAAATATGTATGTAAATATCGTCAAACGAGTGGTCGCCCGCGGTCTGTAAGGACGACTGCGGACATCAAAATAATCAGAGAGACTTCGCCGAAATTCATATCGCATCCAGAAAAAATTCGCTCTGCAGACTAACATTTCGCGTGTTGCAGTAAACAAAATACTTACTGAAATACAATTTCAAGGTAAAGGCTTACAATCGTAGGAAAGTTCACTTCCTTAATGATCGCCTTCGTAAATTACAACGCGAACGTTGTCCGATGCTGCTTAAGAGACACGACGCGAAACAAATCGTCCCTTTACTTTCTCAACCTCTGATCGAATAGTTGGATAGTTATAGTTTTTCCTGTCTAACTATTCGATCAGATACGAGGTTGGGAAAGTAAAGGGACGAAATACTCTTCACAGACTAAAAAATCTTTACGGTCGTAGAAAAGTTTAACCGGCCAAATAATAAAGTTTATGCCAAAAGCAGCAAAGATGTTCCATCTCCAGCACGAAATGTATCGCGTACCCATCATCCAGCGAGTGTCATGGTATGGTGAGGAGTTTCGTATGAAGGTGTCACTCCGCTCCATTTTTGGCAACACAGCGTCAAAGAGCTTCTATAAAGAATAGTTATTGGTTAATATATACTTATTACAGTTATTACTATCTGAAAAATTTAAAAATATACTAGACACCAAAAATGTTATCTATGAACATTTTATTTCGTTTCAAAACTTATTAACACGCGAGATATGTTGTAGATATTATGAAAAACTAAGTCTGTGCGTGTTCCATTCCAAGAAAGGAGGTATCTCTTAGAATGAACAAATTTAAAAAACAAGCAGGAACACAGATCTAATTTTTCATAATAACTACCTACAAAATATTCAAAAATCGTGGAAATCGAGACTATTTAATGGGTGAGAAACGTTATTGCCCGGAGCAAAATTTGTTTGGTCTTTTTTTGACAGCTACGCGATTTAAGCGTCTTTTCACAATCTTCTATGAGCACAGGCAGACCGACAGATATATGCAGGCGACGAAAGATTGCAGATGGATGACCGAAAGCAGAAAGTTTGACACCGGAACTTTGTTTGGACAAGTGTTAGGAGATAAACATACTAAAAGTCCCCACCCCTAAAGGCATAAAGAAGGTCCCGTTTTTTTGTTTTTGGTTTACATATTGAAAACGATGCGTCATAGGAAATGATGTTGTATTACATTATTAAAGCTGATAAAATTCTCAACAACTTTAATTCTATACATTTTTTACCTATTTTCAATCGTCTGAGCTGATGAGCTCCGAAAAAAAAGTGTTTTTATCTAGGATATTACTGCACGGCACCTTGCACTTGGAACTATGCGCTGAAACTTGGCATAGTTGACTCTTAGCTGGTCTTGAGTAGATTCGGACCGGGAGTCATCGAGAGCCACTGCGCTTTTAGTGAAGGGAGAGGGAGGAAGTTCGACGCTGCTGCGCTTTAATTGAAGCAACATTTCTCAAAAACTCCAAAAGATGATATATCGCATGCCCTAATATGTATATTTTTAGAGAAATGTTGCTTTAATTAAAGTGCGGCAGCGTCGGACTTTCCCCCCCTCCCCTCACTAAATGCGCGGTGGCTCTCGATCGCTCCCCTGGTCTGAATCTACTCAAGACGAGCTAAGAATCAACTGTGCCAAGTTTCTGCGCATAATATGAAGTGCAAGGTGTCGTGCAGTAATACCCTAGATCAGCGGTCGGCAACAGGCGCATGCGGCCCGCGGGCCCCTTACGTTCGGCCCGCGAGCCTTCCTGGCTATTTTTTACGTAATCGGAATCCTTATTGACTACCGACAATGTGGTTAATTATTAACATGAGCGGCCCGCGTCAATTTCGTTAGCTACTAAGTGGCCCTTGGCTGCTAAAAGGTTGCCGACCCCTGCCCTAGATAAAAACACATTTTTGAAAATCGAGCTCATATATAGACAACGATTGAAAATAGGCAAAGAATGTATAGAATCACAGTTGTAGAGAATTTTATCAGCTTTAATAATGAAATACAACATAATTTCCTATGACGAATCCTTTTCAAGATGTAAACAAAAATCAAAAAACGGGACCTTCCTTGTTCCCCACCCACTTAGGGCTCATCTCGTGTCACCTCCGAGGGGTGGGGACTTTTAGTATGTTTATCTCCTAACTAGTCCAAAAAAGTTCCGAAGTCAAACGTTCTGCTTTCGGCCATTCCACCCACACCCCTCTTTCGAGCGTTCATTCACCAAGCTATATTTGGTATCAGGTAATTGCTAATTAGTTAGAATATCGTCGGCCTAAATTGCAAACCTGCTAAATCCATTTTTAGTATTTAGCAGTTTACCATTCTAAATAGATGAAATAAAGTGCAAAGCTGCTAAATCCTAAAAATGGATTTAGCAGGTTTGCAATTTAGGCCGACGATATAGAACCTATGTAGAACCTAATATAGAACCTAAAGTTCAGAAAAGGACTTATAATAGAGAATGTCAGCCAGTTTAGATTTTCGGCTTACCGTATTATTCATTAAAAACTAAAAATAGCTGTAAAAAAATCATTTCGATACGCCAAATAGTTTTCGAGATATTAAATTTTAAACTTCGTATGCGGCGCTCGAAACCCGGCGGCTAGCGCTCACAGATGATGACGTCATCGCTTAACAGCGGTACGCGCCCTTATATGAAAAAGTAAGTTTACAGGGCTATAACTTTTTAACGGTTATAAGTAGCCAGTTGTTTTTTTACAGAATACGTGTTATTATAAAATCTATCGTTTAAAATTGTAGAATGAACAATAAATCAAATCCCGAGAGGGGTCCCCATACAAGAAACATGAAAATAAATCATTTTTTTTAGCATTTTTATACGGATTGGATTTTTATAATGGCTTCTTATTTTGATGCTATTTAGACTACGCGTGTAGTTGCTTAACTTTGGAAGGCGAAGTACGGGTTATATTTGTATAATAGCTTTTTATTTCGGTGTCACATTAAGTTTAGATAATAATCAAAACTCCATACAAACATATATAGTTTTAGACCAAACAGTAAACTGTAGTAAAACTCTTACAAATATGTTAAAAAGTGCCTAGTTTAAATCAACACGATCGATGTTTAGGTAAGCGGTGGTTGCTTAACTTTGGTGGTAGGCCTTTCTGTACAAATTTCGTGTTAATTTAGAATTAATATAGCAACTGTATAAAAGAGAACTATAAAACATGATTTTTTGATTGACCTAGCAGTAGTACTGATACTTCGTGTAGGTATCCATTTCATCGATTTAAAATTTCGCGCGCGGGCGCTACCAAGTCGATAGACGTACCTACCTACATACCTACAACACTCTCGCTTTGCAAGGTCTAGGCATTATTGCCACTATCCCAAAATTTAAAGTGCTTGATTATTATTTTAAATTTATTTAACCAACTTATTCGACAAACATTACAAATAGAGAAGCCGGTCAGTGACAGACAGTTAGTTATGTAATACAAATACAGACAGTTATGTAATACAAATAGATAAACATAGCTGCCATAGTAACATCAAAACGAATTAGTAAAAATATTACGACTTACAAAGTTAAGCAAGTACAAGCGTAGGTAGTCTATAACATGATGGGTGACCGCCTAAAACATCGTGTTGATAAAATCAGTTTTGTCACATATTTGTAGCAGTTTTACTTGAGATTGCTATTTAGTCGGAAACTATGAAAATTAGTCTACAAATAAGCATAAAACAGCATCAAAATAAGAAGCCATTATAAAAATACAATGCGTATAAAAATGCTAAGAAAAATGATTTATTTTCATATTTCTTGTATGGGGACCCCTCTTGGGATTTGATTTATTGTTCATTGTACAATTTTAAACGATACATTTTATAATAACACGTATTCTGTGAAAAATTCAACCGGCTACTTATAACGGTTAAAAAGTTATAGCCCTGTAAACTTACTTTTTCATATAGGGGCGCGTACCGCTGTTAAGCGATGACGTCATCATCCGTGAGCGCTAGCCGCCGGCTTTCGAGCGCCGCATACGAAGTTTAAAATTTAATATCTCGAAAACTATTTGACGTATCGAAATGATTTTTTTACAGCAATTTTTAGTTTTTAATGAATAATACGGTAAGCCAAAAATCTGAACTGGCTGACATTCTCTATTGTGAGTTTAGATTGTTGTTGATTTGTTTTTGTTTAATAATTATTCGAACACAATACACACCGATAGAATATGCTCAAATGCATTACATTTATGGTGAGTGCCAAGGCAACGCTAGTGCTGCTGTAATTTTGTACGCTGAACGCTACCCAAACAGACGCAATTAGGTACCGGTTTTTTTCCTCTAATCCACATGCCAATTTTATTTCGAATAGCTGTTGCCCGCGACTCCGTCCGCGCAGAAAAATAAAACATAGCCTATGTTACTCAGGGATAATGTAGCATTCTAATGGTGAAATAATTTTTGAAATCGGTCCAGTAGTTCTTGAGTTTATTAGTTACAAACACACACACAAAAATACAAATCTTTCCTCTTAATAATATTAGTATAGATTAGTATAGATAGCACCCCATTTTCTTCAGCGTTTTTTTGACATCCTATGCTTAGAATTCTGTTATCCGTCGAAACCGGTTCGGATACAGTGCCCTATGTCGCGCTCTCCGGTCTATGTCAATTATGTCAAAAACGTTTTATTATAATCACAAATCGAATAAGGATCGCGATAAGGCCGCCAAGATATATCAACACAAAGCAGTTTGTGATCACTATATGTATAGAGACGAGGTGAAATGTACCAACGGATGACGTTATCCCATAATGAAAATAAATTTATGATGGCAAAGCAGTCTCAACCCGATAGAGTGCACAAGAGCAACATCAAAAAAGTTTTGCATCACAATAAAAAACTTCCATGGGACAAAACCTATGCACAATTATAAAGATGCGAAGTATTCATCTCTTGGATCTGGCCGATTCAGTTCAAGGCAATATAGCTTCGCTTATGGTGATATTGATTATTTGTTTAAGTATCAAACAGAAATATTTTGGAAATATCGGGTAATTTTGGAGAAAATCGTCACCGAAAGGACACCTATTTACCTACGTTCCACGACTCGTGCACGTAGTAATAGAAAAGATCGGCTACACATAGTAGTGGGACCCAAATAAATGCGGGGAAATTTTAAATAGCTTTGGAGTCATTTTAACCTCTTAAACGCCAACAAGTTCAAGGACGCCTAAAGTCGGCATGACCGAAAAGGTAGCCTTGAATATAGATAAATCTAAAAATAATCGGCGATGTATTTACTTGTGCTCTAACTTGGCATTACTAGCAGAACAACACATTATTGAAGGATGGAACTATATTGTACAACAATACACAAATCGTAATAAAGTACAATCCTTTCTCAATTATTTTGAGACCTAGGTACTGGATGAAATCCGACCTTGTAAATAAGTGGTGTGTTTTTGGTGAACGACACCGAACAAATAATTCTGTTGAGGGGTGGCACCTTTCGTTAAATGGTCTAAGATCCGAATAGGAGACGATTTGCACCGGGCTGTTTATTCGATGAAATGTATTTTATATCAAATTTAATACGCTAAATACTCGTAATATGTGGCGAATAGGTAGGCTGAAAAATTTCAGTCCAGTACATATATCATTAAAAAAAAAAACTTTTTTAAATTGCAAAAGCTTGTTTAATAGACAAATTACATACTAATCGAAGGTATGAAGTCTATAGAATATGCAAACGTTAGGTTTGGTGCAAATTATTAGTACCGACTTACCTGTTTATACCTGCCTACCCGATAGTTTGACGGGAAAAAAATAGTCAACCTTACGTTTGCATATTCTATAGGCTTCATACTTTCGATTGGTATGTAATTTGTCTATTAAACAAGCTATTGCATTTTTTTAAAACCAAGTTACTTTTTAAATTTTGAATTAATTATGTACTGGACTGAAATTTTTCAGCCTACCTATTCGCCATATATTACTTTGCATATTAAATTTGGTATATAATACTTTTTATCTAATAAACAGCCCGGTGCAAATCGTCTCCTATTCGGATCTCCTACTAAAATAACCGCTTTCGACGAAACAATCGAAATTTACTTCAAGTACTAAATGCTTTCAAAAGAGATGCAAATATCATCGCAATCCTAGAAAACGCAGGCAGACGTCAGAGTAACGATGAAATCATATGTCATGCTCCCTGGACACCCCGCTGTCTGTTTTGTAATGTTTTAAAGCATAACCCTAATGTACACAATATTTACCGAATTTGTACATTCTTAAAAAGAAATGTACCTCAATAGATCGAGAGTACAAATTATACGAGTTTGGGGTTGCTGTGGAGCATCTCCCCAGCAACCCCTAAGATTAATTTAAGACTTTGTCATTTATTAAATCATAACGCTGTTGTACCCAATATGTACTGAATTAGTACGCACTTTTTTTTAAAATGTACCTCCATAGATCGAGAGTACAGATGATCTAAGTGCGTACTAATTGAGTACATATTGGGTACAAAAGCGTTATGTTTTAATAAATAACAAATTCTTAAATTAATCTTTGGGGTTGCTGGGGAGATGCTCCACAGCAACCCCAATCTCATATAATTTGTACTCTCGATCTATTGAGGTACATTTATTTTTAAGTATGTACAAATTCGGTACATATTGTGTACATTAGGGTTATGCTTTAAAACATTACAAATTAAATTTGATCTCATACCTACGACTAAGACTATTCGTCTCATAACATGAATGAACAGGTCAATAAATGACATCTGCTACTTACAAACGAAAAATCGTATGTAAAATAAAATCTATTGTATAATCAATCTTATCTTGCAAAAATTAAAGTTCTTTTCCCCGTTGTTGCCATGCGAGTTACATCGTTTTTTATCTATTCACTTTGCTTCTTCGAATTTGACTAACACAGGTATGGAGTCGCATTGAATTTAAAATTAATGTAAATAGGTACTTACATACAATTTTTGTGGTTTAGTTAAGATTACTTATGTTCAACTATAGCTAATTCGCTTGTTCGGTTTAAAAACTAGACCCTTTTATTAACACTGTCTTACTGGCGCTATGTTACCTCGAATTGCAAAATATACCCCTCTCTGAAGCCCTATTCTTCCTAAATGGATACATAAACTAGTGAATAATCTATAATTTGATAATTACAATTACATAAACTAGTATATAATCCATAATTAAATAAATAACTACATAAACTAATGAATAATCTATACATCTTCGGGAAATATCAAAGAATTGTTATTTAAGTAGGTATATAAAAAACCATCACAGGGTGTACTAAGGCTGGAAAATGATGGCGCATCTAAAGTATAGAGAAGCGTAGGAGCGAAGCGAAACGAACGAACAGTACTCGAGACCGACTCGCACTTGACGTGTTTTTTGATTCAAGATGTCCATTCCATTTTTTTTAACAGAGTTCAATGAAGGCGGAGGTTCTATGGTCGGCTGTATGTAGGTACGAGTATGTGTAGGTTTTAATGTGGACCGATTTTATGTACTCATACGTTGATTTTGTAATGTTTTTGTTAATAATGCTCGTTTTTAATATTTTTAATATTATTTTTGTTAGATGCAACATAGAAGGCAAATAAATTAAAGTAAATGTATTCAAACAACAAGTTTATTTAATGCAGTGACCTCGTCTGTCTGGCTATAGGGCTGTACGTTCCTTACCGGATTATTAATTTACTTTTTATTAATTTGAAAAAGCTTTATTACAAAATAACATTCTTATCTATTATTAATTCGTTATTAAGTTTCCGTATTGTTTCTTAAAAAAAAAATCCCTTTAAGGACCACTGTTTTGTAGTCACTTTTTTTGCTGAACGGGGTCGGGTCACTTTTGGAAGAAACCTGTAAGTATGTTTTAAAATAAATTGGTAAACAATTCAATAGTAAACTAAAATAAGGTACCGGGAAAGTTGGAATTTTCGAGAAAAACTGAAAGTATTTTTTACTACAGGATTTCCTCACAGGACAACGTCTATCTATACAACATCCGTAAGGTAATCCTGATTTATCTATTTGCCGTTCAAAGACTTACGCAATATTTGCGACCATTCACAGCAAAAGGAACCACGCTAAGGGTACGGAGTTATTGGTATTATCTAACACTGCATACTACTCATTCGTATAGGGGTGGTATTTCACTTGTCCAAGATCTTTGTCCAATGTGTATTTGCGTCTCACAGTTTGCTTTAGAAAATGTGAGATGCAATGCACATTATTATTATTATTATCGTACGGCCTGAGAAGATCCTGCGATATTTATTATAATTCTATGCACATTGGACAAAGATCATGGACAAGTGGAATACCACCCTAAGCTTTTCGACAATACATTGTCGAAAGAATCAAGTCTTTATATATTTTTAAATGTTTAAATTGCATTCATTTAATTACGTTACACGATCGTGTTTGGGTCACAGAAATCGGAACGGGTATTTTGGGAAACGGATTATTTAGGAAACTGTAGTGACTAGTGACTGGAAAGGTCATTTCGGGATTAGGTCTTTTTGGGAAACGGATATCAAGCCAAACGTAACTTTTAGGAAAAGCACATTTTGGGAAACACTTTATTAAGAAAACCGTAATGACGAGAAGGGATGTTTTGGGAAACGGACAGAACGGTCCGAAACCACCTGTGACAGCCTTCAAAAAGGCTAAAGAGTTAAGCAAGAAAAAAACACATGAAACTAAAATAATAATATGAAAATGAATACCAATGTTAGGATTTTTGTGGCATATCGTGGATCTAGAATCCATGGAGTCACTATTTCCTAATTATTACAATACATGACACGTTAATTTTGACCTTCAGTATGGTCATATTTCAAAATTAACTAAATACATTTTTAGTTCAGTTATTCCATACCTAGGTACTAATATTTGCTTGTTTGTAACGCTTCCACAGCAGAAATATCCTCCATACCAAAATTCATTTAAATTGGTTTAGCGGTTTAATGAATAAATTAATTTTGAAATATTAAAATACTGAAGGTCAAAATCAAATTGGTATGTATTATAATAAACAGGAAATAGCGACTCCATGGATTCTAGAACCACGATTTGCCACCAAAAGTTGTAACTCTACTTATTACACAAAAACACTTATTCGCTTTATAAATAAATAATAATTATAAAATTAAAAAACACGACTGCTGTTTAAAAACAAACTGAAAAAAGTTAGAAATAAATTTTAGATATGGTAGTTAATTTAATAAATTTAAACTAGAATATAAGTGTACAGTCACAGTCATAAACATGTTTACACATTTTCTCTATATTTCAATGACATAAGGCGAAAAAGTCCACATATATATATTTATGTCGATTGCATTCGGGGGACCTTTCGCTTCAACGCGAGTGAAGTGAATGTGAGTGCATAAAGGTCCCCCGACTGCAATCAAAATAAATATATATATGTGGACTTTTTCGCCTTATGTCATTGAAATATAGAGAAAATGTGTAAACATGTTTATGACTGTGACTGTACACTTATATTCTAGTTACATACATACATAAACTCACGCCTTTATTCGCAGTTTGGGGTAGGCAGAGCTACAGAATTGCCAACAACTCTTAAAGCTTGTTGATAATTATGTAACCACATTTTGCATAATCAGGCTAAGATGTTTACCAGTGTATTAGTGACAGGTTGCAAGCCCATCGCCTAACAGTACTACAAGCCTTTATTCCCTTAGTCGACTCTTACGACATCCACGGGAAGACACGGAGTGGTGCTATTCTAAGCCGGCAACCACACAGCTTATATATTCTAGTTTACATTTATTAAATTAACTACCATATCTAAAAAAAAATATTTTATACCTTTTAGTGACAGACAATACGAACTTAAGAATTAACATAGCCAGAAGTCATTTGAGTCATATACTTGTTATAATATTATCTACACTTTTCAGTTGAAAAATATTGTAAGCGCCGCGTGCGCAGTCACGTCTTATATAGCTGCCAGGAAAAACTTCAATAGCGCGATGTAGAACATTTCGTGTTTCCTCTCAAAAGTTACAATTAAACGTATTTCTATGATTGCCTTTCAAAGTGCTTTTTTTGATACCACACTCAATAGGTACGGATGCCATTTCTTTTATGTGCGTTTTAATTTAATAAAATAAGCTTTAAACACATAAGTTGTATATTTTGTAATCGTCTTTTAAAACCCTTTATTTTGATACCCTACTTGATAGGATTGTTTTTTTTTTTCGGCCCCGCAATATGGACTATATAGTCCGCCATTTTGTTTTTATTTTAACGTCATATAGCCTATGTTACTTGGGATGACGTAAGGATTCTAACGATACCTCACACATCTAAATCGGTCAAGGGATTTAGAAGTTATAGTGGAATAAAGTAACTCACATACATACAAACATGAACCCTGAAAACATTACACTCCTTTTTTGGGGCAGTCGTGTAAAAATACTCATATTTATACTACATAAAAAACTAAAACAACGTGGCCTTTTTAATAAAAAACTAAATGAAAGGCAAGATTTAAAAACGCGACTGCATTTTTTATACCTACTGTCATCAATATACCTATGTTAATAATTGTCATTTTGCCATTGTTGTTAATGTTGTTATTTCAATTTTAATAGTTTAGGTATCCTATGTCAGCCGGGATGGTGAAAGGATTCTAACGATACCACACGCATCCAAGGACTGATTCGCTGCAAATTCGCCAAATTAAAAACCATTTCATTATGAGTTCAATCGTTTAATAAGTATTTCGGGCTCTAACCTCGGCACTCGTCGTCGTAGAGGCCCTGAGCCCCAGACCGTAACGAGGCCACTTCAGAGGATCAAAAACAAACTTCCTTGCGTTTTATAACCACTAGCGTATTATTTTTCGAAAAAGGAGGAGGAGGATATAAAAGCGTTTACTAAATGAGACAAGTCAGTTGGTATGGACTATAAATTATTATTCGGATGTTTCTACAGTATGTATGCCCCATTCCAAGTTAACTCTAACGTTCGTTCTAACAAGGTGGCAGCTGTGCGCGGCGCGACCGGTAAGCAGACAACCCCTCTAATACCCAAAATACACATTACAGCATTCTCCCAAGCCCTATTGTGCCGAGACACCAGCTGCAAAGGGCCTTGGGATTCATGCTCTTGCTGAGCTCGCGTTCGACTATCCCTGCCCCCGTGGCCCTAACTTAATCGAGCTCTGATCTTGAAATGCGGTTTTGTTGTCGGATTGAGCAATTTTTAGGGTTCCTGTACCCAAACAGGACCCCGATTACTAAGCCTTTGTTGTCGTTTGTGCCGCGTGCATAACCAACATACCTACTTCAAGTAATCAAGTGTTTTGTCTTTTAAACCGTAATATTGTTTTAACCTATTTTGTGATTCATCATTTGAAAGCTCTTAGGCTTAGGGCATTATTTCACATAAATTTTTTCTTCATAATCATTTTGTTTTCATAAAATTAAAATCGTTAAAATTTTACACATTTTGTAAAATATTCGAAAAATATTACATAGATGAGTACTTAAATTTTAACGTAAATGACACAAAAAGCGAAAGGGAAGAACGACGAATGAGTCCAAATTATACAAAAACAAATGAGACGAGATAACTAATACGATACTACTCGTATTCTTTTACCTGTTAATTTCAGATAAGTAATACCAAAACAAAAATGAATTATGTTTTATGTTTTATTATTAGAGGTTATATTATAAAATAATCAATTCAATTACTTACAATAAATTACTTGACAACAACTTCAATGCGCCCTTAGCCTTAAAATGCCTCGAGTATCCCAACCCAACCGATCACCTTAATCAGTAGGTGTTAGTGAATAGGTACTTTCAAAGCTAAGAAAAAAATATTGTCGAAAGCGGCTTTACAAGTAGATTTACAATGAATTAAGTTGTCAGGTTTGTAGAAACCGTTATTAGTACATAATTATCAGTAGTTTCGAAAATATTCGTTAATTGGTCACAAAGCAAGGGGTATTTATTATATTAACTGTTAAACGTGTATAAACATATTTCGTACGTTTAGCGTGTATCATGTCAATTTAAACAAAGAGGGAACATGACGGAGCCCCTCCGATATTCGACTACCTAATCTCGATCTCAAGGCTAACGGGTCTTGTCCACTTTTAGCGGTTGCTTTGGACTGGGCCTAAGCCGGAACAACGGCCGTCCGCGAAGATCGCGGCTAGCTCGCTCGAAGGGCCCGCAGGTAACGACGACGATATAATATCAGCTTTGCTCTTTGTGTGCGTTATTTAACAACAAATAAAAAATTCAAAAGCGATTTAGGGATGGTAGGTAATCTTAACGTTATTTAGTCCAGAACCGATTGATAACTCGCCGGATTGCAATACGAGTACAACCACTAGTTGCGCGTTGTGTTGGAAATAGGACTGGAGGAGGATAGGAGGACTCTGTGCAAAAAGTCCGGGTGGCTGTTAGTAATGTAGGGGTGTGCCTAACGCACATCAACATAAAATCAGGACACAATGAGCTGGTAAGTAATTGTAGTTCTCAGTTTTGCAAATAATCGCATATGAAAAGTACGAACTAACGCCCTCTTCTAGTGGTAGTGCAGGGTTGCAGGGCGCCGCGCGCACCAATAGCGGAGTACGGCGGCCACTCCCCCGGCGGTGCTCATGCACCACCCCGGGCCGGCGCACCCCTAGTGATGCAACATCTAGACCCAGACAACTCATCATGCGCCACCTAGCTAATTATTCACACATATGGAAAACTTGCTATTCAAAAACGAGCAACGACACTATGTTAAATTGAAAATAAATATAAATAGGTGCAGTGGATTTGTGTATCCTAACTCCTAGACAGACTGATTCAGACACTTTTATTTTTTAAATAGTTTATTTTTTAAATAGAATTCCTTCAATAACGTTCCTTTTCTTTATTTACTTTTAAGGCGATAACGTTTGCCTAGTTTATTATACACTGTAAAATTTATTTAGTGACTAGAAAGCTGTTAGTTTTACGAAAATAAATAAAATAAATAAATGGCCGACAGAAATAGCATAATTGTCAACATTCTTTGATTCTCATAAAATCTGTAGGAACCGACTACGCGCAATGCCTGCAGTATTGAGTAACTTATGGGAAGTCGTAGGTACATATTTAACGTATTCACGTACCTACTTCTTATTAAACCTTTTTCAGGCGAGCTTTCTATTTACCACATAGGTTTAGTCACAATCTCAACCTTAGTTTCGGATTCAAACCTGATTGAATTTACGCAAAATATTACTTGCTCTGAAATTAATTTCCAATATGTAAATAACTTGAATATGTATTGTATTCTTTGTTAAACCACCTAGATTGGACCGGCCTGAAAAAGTTCAACTTGGGTTCTATTAACCATTTATATATTTTTAGGGTACAGTCAAGGGTAAAAATAAATAAAGGTGCAAAAATATGTACACATAAACCTTATTGCCATAGTAATAAGGTCTTTGTATATATTTTTGAGACCTTGACTGTACCAGACCGAAATGGTTAAAAATAGCCTTATGGTGAGACTTTGGTGTCTGTCTGACTATATGTATGTCGTAGCAGTTGTTCTCCGCAGCTACAGAAGCTAACCACTCTGTTCAAACTCAAACTCACAACATTTATTGGACAAAAACACACGCAGCACAACACATACCTATGTCGAACATTTTAATTGAAAAACTAACATTAAAAGGATACAAATAGAACATAATAACATTTATACATATGTACAAGTAGCGAATTTAGGGACGTTGCGCTGTAGTGCGAGGTCAAAAAGGACTCGGCTCAGCATGTGCTGCAGCCGGAGCCACAGCGCTGGTTTTCAGCCAAACCCTGGTGTATACCTACCTAGTTCGTAGCGAACACGAGATTAAAGAAAATAAAATAAAATGCATAAATACTATAGGTAGGTAGCGTGTGAAATGTATATGGTGTAGTCAAAATATGCACATATGTACCTACATATATATGTATACAGGGCGGAAAAAACGGACGCCACATGGACGGCAACTACCTTAAATATGAATAATAGCCAATTCTACACAAAGTAGACTTACATAGTATTTTTGAAAAAAAAAAACTAAATATATGGATTTTTGGAAATTTGACTGTTTTAACCGGGAATATGGTAAAACAATAAAATCGTGTTTTTTACAGTATTTATTTAGTTTAAAGGCGTATGTGTTTTAGATATGAATGATCACTATCAATGACCCTTTCGATCTGTATCATACATAAAACACGACTTTGTTTTGTCATATTCGACCAGTAGTCCAGTAACCTTGTCACCTGAAACTATACGGGGTACTTTGCGTTAAATCCGGTAGTTCTAAATTTCGGTCTTTTTTCAGATTTTGCCGATTATAACCCTAAAGGACTAGTTTTTGATATTACCTTTTTCAGAAGTTTTTAAATTAGACTAAATTTGCTTAATAGTTTCCGAGAGTCTCCTGTAGGCGGTAACCTGACCAGATTAAAGCTGGTTTTGGTCGCAACCCGACACAATTCCAATCTCATAATGTAGCAAATTTAGTCTACTCTAAATGTAAAGGTCATATCAAAAACCTGAAAAAAGGCCGAAAATTTAGCGATTTTTTTTATTTTTGACAAGTTTGCGTTCGGCGCACGAGTTCACAAACTTGGATTATTCATTGGGCCAACATCATAAACAAGTCTGCAAAAAATCAGAACGACCGGATTAGACGCAAGCTCTGATGTATACAGTTACTGAAGTACAGTTCGATTCCCGGTTAAGGAAGATAAATTTTCAAAAATTCATAAATGCACCAATAATTGTTTTCAATAATAAAAGTAAGTTTTCTTTGTGTAGAATTGGCTATTTTCAATATTTAAGGTAGTTGCCGTCCATGTGGCGTCCGTTTTTTCCACCCTGTATATATATAGGGCCAACTGAATATAAATATAAATAAATAAATAAAGTTATAGAATTCAGAATTTAGGGCACTACTTAACACAAATAAGTTGGAACAACTCGTCCACCATCAGATTGAGATTAGGTATGTATACCACATGTTAAAAGAACGTTATATTATACGCAAATATGTGACGTTATCTATGAAAAGGGACCTTATTGTCGATGGCGCTTCCGCCATTATTAAAGATGCTGCGATATAAATACAACGTCTCGTGACGCAGTGCGGCGTAAGCGCCATCGGCAATAAAGTCCCTTTTACGTAGATAATGCCACATATAATTTCCCGGCTCAAAATTGTTCAAAGCACAAAGCAATATTGTTCACCATCGTAGAATGCAGGCCCAGAGAGTGCACTGACTGAATTGCCGAAAGGTAAGCTCTAACACCCGTATTTATAGCCAAGAAAAGTAATTGCTTGAGTAAAAGTAATGATTAAAGTAACGATTTTTATATGACTTTTGACATTACGAATACTCAAGTAATTACTTTTCTTGACTATAAATACGGGTGTAAGAGAAGTAAGTTTGTCACATTAAAACCTAATTAAATAGGTACCTACTTACTGTATTAGAATAATTAATTGTACAAATATTTTATTTTCTTAATTACCATTAAACACCGTTTTCAACTCTGTCCAAATTTAAAATAAAATAATGGTAATGATAACTAATGATACCATGTAAATGCTAATAGCGATGCACTCCATTCACGAAGTGAACGATTTAAACAAATCAATTTATCTAGACGAATTTGTTGGGCTTTTAAATAAAAGATGAATGTTAGTAGAACAGTCATGTAGAGCTAAAAGTTGTCGGGCACAATGAAAATAATCTACAACAAAAGTAATGAATGTTTTGGAAATAAATAGGCGAAATATAAATACACCGTGCCCGGGACGTACCCGAAGGATTTTAACAGCGTGTTCCTGAGGTTAAATGTATTTAAAAATGATATATTAACATAGGTCGAATTCGGCATTTTTAAATTTTCATTTTTTTCATACAAGTTAAATGGAATATTTTCACTTCTCCAGGAAACACGGCCTAAAAACGAGCTGGCAACGCTTTTCTTGTAATTAGCATTTGTTTTTGGGAAATGGGGATGTTGGAAGAATTATTCGGAGAAAGAGACTAAACTGTGACATGAATAAGAAGATGTTTGCGTATAATTAGCGTAATAAGCAAAGATTATTTCTAAGCAGGATTTACTTAGAAAAGTCTTTTTTTTTTAATACCTAGTTATTTAAAGGCTTGGCTCACAAGCACCGTATTTCAGATACATGTGCTTTTACACCACGAATCAGCGCGTAACATACGCTCCAATTAATTTTGTACATTAGATAAATAAAATAAACAGCAACTAAATAATAAAGTGATGGTGCAATTTAATGGTCGCGAGCTTCAAATTCGTTGATGGTCCGCGTATTTATCTATGTGATAAACGTAATAACGATATGACTAGGCGCCACCAAATGAACAATGATGACCGATGTTGGTATCAGTGGTGGTGTACCTACTTCACCTCTTTTGCAGTAGTGGTGAGAGTAATCTGGCCCCACCTGCCCTAGACCCCACTAAATACATGTTAAGATTAGCAGAGCTTACTGTAACTATGAGTGGGCCACACTTTAAGTTGGAAGTCCTCTGCCAAATTCAGGGCACCTGCAGCAACTCCACTACCGAAGTAGGTGAATGGGTTAGCAGAGTCCTCAAATGAGTCCACCAGATAGCTAAGCTATTTGAATACTACGTTTGGACATTGAACATTTCCACGGCAAAGCATGCACACGCTATAGTTACATACTAGCTGGGTGTGCCTACATGTGCACCCTACCCTCTACTGCAGCGCACGGTCGAGCTACGCACGCGGGTATAAATTAGCTTCGTGTTAAAAAGGATGTGGACACCCTTAGAGTAGCATACGGGAACATTTCGAAAGAATGTGTGATATAACTGATCAACCCACGGGACGTAACTTTACCATGCGCCGCAATGAACAAGACCATTAGCGTGTCATGACGGTGCGCTGCACTGGGTTCAATACGGCTGGGTGTGGGGATGTATCTTTGGCGTCATTTCCTTCATAGGAAGCTTAGCGTGTTCGTGTGCCACTTTTATTTGAAGCGGATTTATACCTACTTGTGCATCTCGACCATGCGCCGCAGTTGGATTCCAGCTTAATGTGTTTTACAAGCAAATATGTGACGTCATTAATATATGGCTCGTACATTAGTGCATTACCTGTAATGCATGGACATACCGGTCCATGTCAGTGGTGAAAGCGAAGGAAATGGTTAAGGAGTCCTGCTATTCGTGGTCCGCTATGTTGTTGTTATGTCACTGCTAGGCAAAACTAAATCCGTCCCACCGTTTCTATTTCTGTCCATAATTATCTTGGACTCCCCCCTTCATTCTGGAACTAAGGTTAGGTACCTGTACCAGGTATCAAGTTCATCCCGGTAACATCCTCGGTCGCTTATTTGGTCCGCCGCGACGCCAGATTCGATTCTATTCTATTGTATGGGACCCATTTGTAGGTACACACACGTCTCTAACTAAAACTATGGTTGACTGAGGGTTAGGTGGACAAGTCACTGATGTGATGCAAATGATTCATAGATGCTTTTGATTCTCCATAATTCTCGTCTTTTTTGCCATTTGCAAGAAAATATTTCACAATGTCAACCAACCGACATGTAAACAATGACAATGACATTAGCATACATGTCGTATTCATTCAATCTTATGAGTGTCATGTTATAGGCAACAAGTTCAGGAAACGTTGCAGACGAATACAAACCATATCTGTAGAAGTTATAGATGAGTTTTGCGTGCGAGTTTCATTTGATTTAGTTACTTGTGATATGTACGCAGATGACTTTACTTTGCTTAAAAGTGGCAACGTCGCCATTATAAGGGTCTGTTGCACCAATGTTTTGGTAACATGTTTTTTTCACAAAAAATGATATACCTATCTCAAAAATTCGATCAAATCGAGCCTACTTTATACGACATTTAACTCCAAATTAACTCAAGAACACGCTGTTAAAATCCTCCGGGTACGTCCCGGGCACGGTGTATATGTGACCTTTTTAGGAACCCTTATAGTTCGCCATGTCCGTCCGTCTGTCCATCCGCAGCAGCTTGGCTCAGAGACTCTTAGTACTAGAAAGCTCCCAACTAGCACACAAGCTGCTTATACAGCCGTTGTACAGCCCGGTAGTTATATAGGAGTCGTTCAAGTGCTGTAGAATTTCCTTTAAGATATACAGTAGTATATATAAAACCCCTTTAAAAGCTAGGTGGTACAGTAGCCGTTGAGTAGCAACAAAATTACTCATAGTGTTAAAAGAGCAAACGAGAGCATCACTAGAAAGCTGTAAGGTGCATAATTGAGTTAATGAAGTCTTTTATACCACCGTGAGTTGTAAAAGAGTACTTTAGCAGGTAAATGGGTTTAGAAGGAGTTATAAGTTGCTTTTATAGCTCTCAAGAGCGTACTGAGGTATTTTGTAATGTCTTAGGTACTGTAACAGATTTTTTACGGCTGTTACTAATCTATAAAAGAGTTGTGTAGCTCTAGAATACGGGATAATGGGTTCATGGGTTCATGAGAAATTATTCGTGACGTATTTTCAATTTCGAGCGCTCCAAAGCCAAAAATCGGCCCCAAATCGCTTTGTGTCTCAACTAAATCTCGATCTGACTGCATCGCTTTGTGTCTAGATCACAATACGACCAAAACATCTCAAAAAGTCCGAGTTGCAAAATAACCACTTCGTTTGCGTTACTGTGTAGGTTAGCTTCCTTCAAATGACCGAAGTGCAAATTGCCAAGGAATAGGAGCCATTGCTAAGACAGACAAAAAATAACACCCCTCACCCCTGCATACAGAATGGCCACGCACCGCCCCGCACCGAAATTAGTTAAAGTCGCCGTCAATAGAACTTGTGAACGATGTACAAAAAGCGCCATATTTATATTGTCTATGGTTTGATGAGTTTACTAGTAATGGTTTTTTTTTAAAATCAGAATCACTAGAATCGATTGAGGAAGATGTATGTCACCAATATGAATTATGAATTTAGGTATACAATCCGTAGCCCTGTCAATAATGCCGTCTAAGCTTTACATGTTGTTTTCTTCATTTGTGACATTGAGACACGCATTTTTTCCATTGCTCCGCCCCAAAATTAAAATCGTTTTACCACACTACTTCTCGTTATAGTCTTAATTTGGCCAACACTAGTCAGCCATCATAATAGACAATTGGAGACTTGAAACGAAACAAATATGTCATTGCAGTATGTCGGAATAACCTCAACTGCGAAATAATTTCAAACTTTTACTGAAATATCGAATTCTAAGTGATATTATAATTGTTTAATGAGGATTAGAATAAAAAATGGTGAATTAGCATATGGATTTAGTAGTGATGGAGAGCTGCTGTAAAAAAATACGAAGAAATGTTGCCTAAAACTAAAAGGTTTGTTTACATGGTTTACAAGTTATATTGATGGCGACTTAAAGGGCGCCATATACGGTACGATGCGTCGTTACGATCCGTCGGTTCAGACTGAAATCGAACGACGGATTGTACGTGTGTGGCAATATCGCGTCCAAAATTCAATATAAATATAAATTGTCACGATATCGTTTCAGATCGATCGTAACGACCGATCGTTCCGTATATGGGGGCCCTTAGTTACCTCACCCCGCCATCGCAGACCATAGGAAAATCGTCGGACACTTAGGTTGGTTGGTTACGCAACGCGTAAAGTAAAAAAAAACGGTCGAATGTGAGTCGGATCCCCGCACCGAGGGTTCCGTACCGTCGCGTCTCGCACAGTAAGTATTATGTATTTATTATATTCAGATTTGAATTTGATTTCGAATCGAATCAGCGCGAGCCCAAGTCACACTTGACCATTTTTTTATATTTCTTGTTTTTCTTCAGGATTTGTCCTATAATCATAACAAAGGGCATTGGGTAAATTTGTTACATTACATAACAAAATATGTTTATTTCTAATGATTTTATGATAATTTACCACTTTTACGAATGGCCGCTCACCTTGAAAATGTATGAATTTTACAAATGATAACACTTTTACCCAAACCCCTTTGACGTATGTACGTTTTATTGTTTCTACGGTACAACAATAAAAAAATACGTTTAAAATAAAACGTTTCTTGTATGACCCTCTTTATTATTTCATTTTCTCGGACGAACGGACTGAAGCGTAGGCACGGAACCGTAATAGAAATTAAGATGGTTGTGTACTGTGCTCTGTATGGGTGTTTATAAACAGCAAAAGAACAAGAAAGGAGTTTCTATCGTTTCTCGAAGGATGAAAGACAGCAAGTAACCAAATACAATTTGAATTAGCAGCAGTGCAGGTACTACAGAAACGAACAAATAGCTGGTGTAACGTGAGAGATGTTTTAATTTTACTTATTAATAAACAAAGCCGAATATGCTAAATGTTAAGGAGTACTTTGATCATGAATAAAATCGATTTGAGAACATGTTTTCCTATTTTTATGGTCTCTTGTGTTGCATTAATTCATGTTGCGACTTGCGTTCCTTATACTAAATTATGTACGTTTATGTAATTCAAAATGCGACAAAAAAGCCTTTTATTACCTACTTTAGAAATCACCGCAATAAAGTCAATATCCCGTACGCCAACAACACCAAGTTGTCGCTAGTGATGAGGCCGGGTTCGTTTAATTAAAATTATATTTTGAAAGAATGGTTTTGAGGGGTCTTTGTCCAATATTTTTAACCCGAATCAATTATTACATTTATTTACATCTTCTTAGTATAAAACCGCCTAAATTTTTATTTTTGGTTTAATTTAAATTGACTGAATGGTCATTGCCGCATAAAGGATTGGACTAGTGATGCTCTAGTCGTCAAGATGAGAAATAAAATTCGTAAACATGGAATGGGACGGACGGCTCTGTGTACGTTGTGAATTTGTTAATGGGAACACCGAAACACCATTCCCTACAACTATACAGGGTGTAATCGTTAAGTGTGTCCAAGCGATTATTGCGTAAATATAACAGATGTCAGAAAAAAATAAACTGATATCGAAAGTACGTTACCCAATGAGTAAAATCACATCACTAACTTTTTTTAAATAATTCCAGAAATATCCCAATTATTAACTTAAACCCCTCCCATACATTTTGTACGCCGTTCTTTGAGGCTTAAGTTTAAAAAGCCTAGTTATTTCACCTATCATATGATTAGACCCCGGTATCGGAGGTGCAAAATGGTAGCTGTCAAGTTCTTAGGGATGGGTAATCATATTTTTGATGTTGATATCGATACACGATTTTTCTATACATTAGGTTGTACACAGTTATTTTTTTTTGATCTATGATAATCATTGATAAGATATTATAATTGTTGTGTATATTTATTGTAACTACACTAGTTTACTGCAAAGAATCTGATCATTCATCAAGAACATGGTATGACCTTTGGTGAATATAAAAGAGTTTATATTTTGTTTTAAATTTATTTATGAATGCTTTATGCTAAGAAGATAACTAAAACTTCTTAATGATGAAAGATTTTTTTTTGTAAATAATAAAAATGTTCAATACATGTTGGTTTTGTAATTATATAGTCCTACTTTATAGAATAAACGCTATCATTATGATATAATAAAATATCGACATATAACTATGTTTATCGACATGAAGTTAATATTTCAAAACAATGTTTACCCTTCCCTAGTAATGGCTCGAAATTGACAGCTACCATTTTGCACCTCCGATACCGGGGTCTACATATGATTCATGATTTTTTTTTATACACCCGGGTAATTTTTTTGTAAACACTTACAATGGGCGGTACTTCAAACGATCTTGATAGTTTCTATTTTCTTATCTTTAGCCCGATAATATTTGAAAATTTAAATATTAGTCGTATTTTAATCTTCGAGGTGTTCAGTTAATGGGACGTTCATCTTACAGGGCGTTTTGCTTTCAGGTCATTCTGATTTCATGGCGTTTCGCTTTCGGGACGTTTTGCTAAAAGGACGACCTGATAATAGGACGTTTTGCTTTCAGGTCATTGTGCTAATGGGTCAATTTGCTTTCAGGTCATTACGCTAATAGGACGATTTGCTTTTAGGCCGTTTCGATACGAAGGCCAAAATTTGAACAACTTATGCTTTTATAAAACAATTACAAGGGTTTTGGTCATATAAGCTTGATGTTATAAGATTATTTTGCTAGTTGGGCTATCAAATGCTACAAGCCTTCCACGGGAAGACATGAAGTGGTACTATTCTAAGCCGGCAACCACACGGCTAAAAAAATAATATTAGTAACATTTTGCAATTTTTCAGTAAATAAATATGAAAATTAAAAGAAAGTTTTCTTTTTAATTTGCATCCTATTCTCCGTGCATTTTTTTATATATTCACTGATTTATAAAAAAAAAACCGTCAGATTAAGAAAACCCCTCCAAATAATCCTCAGTTTATGAGTCAGCACATCTTAGACATCAAGCTGAACCATCTGTATAAAAATATGACGCGCTTTAGTTTTTTAATATTTCGTTTTTTTTTGCATTTTCAAAAAGACGCCATGAGCTTGCGTCACGTCCAAACCGTCAGTCTTTGCAATGGGAGGTTCTATCGGGTTCACTTAATATCCCCTCTGAAAATCTGACGCGCTCGAATATATATATATATATATATATATATTTACCATTTTCAACCCCTCCGTACGGCCACCCCCACCATGCAAACCGGCAGATTAACATGCCTCCGTTATCAGAGACACATGGGAGTTATACACTACCAATATCTGACGCGCTCGAGTATTTCCGTTTGACGGTTTTTTTTTTACATTTTTGAAAACCTGTACACGCTTCCCCTACCGCTGAAATCATATAAAGTTTTTTCTTTTCTACCAACTAATCTTCAAAATCTAATAGGTCCAAACGACGCTCGAGTAAATCCCCAATTAGCACCTTGGGCTCCCCTACTATTATTACCCTCATTATTGTCGCATTGTTTCCGCTTATGACGTCACAAACGGTTAGATATATGCGACTCCGGCGCTGGACACTTTAGATAAAAATAAAAGTACCTACTAGTGTTGTAGATACTGTTCATCGTAGTAAAACCAGAAGTAAACTAAATTTTGTGTTATACTCACGGAATAGTACTGTAAATAATAAAAATTAAAAGTTTTTTATAATGTAAACATACTATAAGTCCCCACCCCTGAGGGGTGAGCCCAGTGAGGGAGGGCACAAAGAAGGTCCCGTTTTTTTTGTTTTTTGTTTTCATCTTGAAAACGATGCGTCATAGGAAATGTTGTTGTATTGCATTATTAAAGCTGATAAAATTCTCTACAACTTTAAATCTATACATTTTTTACCTATTTTCAATCGTTGTCTAGATATGCGCTGAAACTTGGCGTTGTTGACTCTTAGCTGGTATTGAGTAGATTCATACCGGGAGCTATCGAGAGACAATGCGCATTTAGTGGGGGGAGGGGGAGGAAGTTCTTAGATGCCGCGCTTTAACTGAAGCAACATTTCTCTAAAACTATACATATTAGGGCATGCAATAACTATATCATTTTCGAATAAATTAAGGACGAGGAATCTATTTTTCGAACAAAAACAATGCACTTTCTAACAAAAAAAAGTAGAAAAGGCCAAAACCTACCCAGGGAGAATGTGTATTCGGTGGATATACCAACTATGTAAACAGCACAAAGACAGCTGAACATGAGCGTAGGTATCGACTTATGCAGTCTGCCGATATAAATCTCAATTTAAAAACAACGATCGATCATCAATGTCAAGCAGGAACATTTTATCTCAAACAGTCACAGTAATAGCAACCACCTGATTGCCATTCTCCGATCTCAACTTATTGGATGACATGATGACAAAAAACGTGAGGTCAAAATAGCTGGTTTGATAGTGCATCCGTTGTATGGGAACCTTGCACTTTTGACTATACGCTGAAACTTGGCACAGTTGATCCATAGGTGGTCTCGGGTGAATTCAGACCAGGAGCCATCGAGAGCCATCGCGCATTTAGTGGGGGGATGGGGAGGGAGTTTGACGGTGCCGCGCTTTAAA
Source organism: Acleris literana (assembly GCA_946894065.1). Classification (NCBI taxonomy): domain Eukaryota; kingdom Metazoa; phylum Arthropoda; class Insecta; order Lepidoptera; family Tortricidae; genus Acleris; species Acleris literana. Next base: position 79,988,525 of record OX335668.1, read on the forward strand.
TATTTCTCTAAAACTATACTTGTTATGGCGCGGGCCCAATATATCATTTTCGAATAAATTAAGGATGGGAAGTCTATTTTTGGGATAAAAATAACGAAATAAAAAGAAAATAAATTTATTGACACAAAAACTATACGGTTTACAATAACAAAGAATTAAAACGAAAACATTTTTCATCTGTGCCGTACTTTGCATCAATAAGGGACCTACTCAGTACTTTGCCGAGGCAAGCCAAAACGCTGATTATAATGCACTTTATAACAAAAAAATAAAAGTCTTTTACAACTTTTTTCATTTCTACCTCATATTTTTTAATCACGTGAAATATGTTAAAAATAAAAATATATGTAAAATGCCACATTTATATACTTATTAAAAAATATAGTTTTGTTTTACGTCTAAGATGGGCATGGGACTAATTCGCGTAGACAAAACATATTATAAGTAAGCCACCTTGACAGTTCGAATATTGTAATTAGTGTATGTTTTATAATTTTGTGATAAATATTTCGTTCCCAAATTTTCATCGAAAAATACGTCGTAACATTATATGATAGCTCAGATTTTCCGCTTTTTTTTTCGTGTACCTACTTCACAGTAAACGAGTTCCGTAATTATCTGTTTACGAAGAAAGATCGGCAGATAAAACACATCCCACCGACTATAATTGCTTTATATCAGAATTTTTTAAGAGCCATATATCAATGGGTTCATGTTTGGGGTCAGTTAGCAGTGTTAGCACCAGCTCAGAATCTGTTCATCTTGTAATATATAGAATAAAATATAATAATAGAATAATAATATAAAACTTTTATTTTTTGTTCTAAAGTGCAGTGGCTCTCCATGGCTGACTGAATTCACTCGAGACCACCTAATGATCAACTGTGCCAAGTTTCAGAGCATAGTCAAAAAGTGCAAGGTTCCCATACAACGGATTTATTATCAAACCAGCTATTTTGACCTCACGTTTTGTGTCATACATTTCTCTCCATTAAGTTGAGATCGGAGAACGGCAATCAGGTTGCTTTTATTGTGGCTGTTTGAGAGAAAATGTTCCTGCTCGATATTGATGATCGATCGTTGTTTCTAAATTGAGATTTATATCGGCAGACAGCTTAAGTCTACGCACATGAGTTCAGCTGTCTTTGTGCTGTTTACATAGTTGGTATATCCATCGAATACACATTCTACCTGGGCAGTTTTTAGTCTTTTCTACTTTTTTTTTGTGGCACTTTGCATTGTTTTTGTTCTAAAAATAGATTTCTCGTCCTTAATTTATCCGAAAATGATATATTGCTTCCCCTAATATGTATAGTTTTAGAGAAATGTTGCTTCAATTAAAGCGCGGCAGCGCCGAACTTCCTCCCCCTCCCCCCACTCAATACGCAGCGGCTCTCGATGGCTCCTGGTCTGAATCTACTCAAGACCAGCTAAGAGTCAACTATGCCAAGTTTCAGCGCATAGTCCGAGGTGCAAGGTGCCGTGCAGTATTATCCTAGATAAAAACACTTTTGAAAATCGACCGTTTTCGGAGCTCATATTTAGACAACGATTGAAAATAGGTAAAAAATGTATAGAATTAAAGTTGTAGAGAATTTTATCAGCTTTAATAATGCAATAAAACAACATTTCCTATGACGCATCGTTTTCAAGTTGTAAACAAAAAACAAAAAACGGGACCTTCTTTGTGCCCCCCCCCCCCTAGGTCTCACCTCCGAGGGGTGGGGACTTTTAGTATGTTCATCTCCTAACTAGTTCAAACAAAGTTCCGAAGTCAAACTTTCTGCTTTGGGCCATTCCATCCACACCCCCCCGTTTGAGCACTCATTTACCAAGCTATGTATACAACACAGGCTTTAAGATGCGTGCTGTCTCCGTGACTTTGTACCTTAGAACATTTAAACTACCTATTTAAGACATGATATTTTATGCGAATTAGAAATAGACAAAATCTTTTTTTATTACATAAGTGTAGTAAACGTTTGTATTACTAGTCTGTCCTTGGAATATCAGAGGCGTGGATGTCTGCCTCATCAGATTTCAACCTTTTTGTTAGAAATCTAAACATTAGTTGTTTTCAGAATTATCTTAAACATAACCCTAAAGCCCGACTTACATTGGTCAAGGACAGTGCCAAGGAGTGGAAAAATAGAAAGCGATTCTATTCCGATCCACTGGCAAGGCAACTTGACTCGCCACTGTCCGATCGGTTTACACTACTATACTGTCCACTGTCCACTGCCCACTGCCCTTGACCAATGTAAATCGGGCTTTAGGGCAGACTCGAGCAAATTTACTTAGTACTCGTACCCCTCATTTCTTTAACAAATTTTATTGCTGGCGAACGCGGTCCTTACTGTTTCTTATGAGTTATGATTTAATTATGAATCTTATGACACAATTATCGATACAAATCAAATTTAGAGCCAGCAAGCACCTTACATGATACGTTCGTTTATCATTTTCGTCTCTTATGCGAGTTAGGTATGCAGTTAGCAGAATTTTCAACTAAGTTTCCTTGTTTTCGCAAACATGCATTCAGTTTCTATTTTGAGCCGCCATAGTTAACAATCGTATACAAATAAATAATTCATGGGTGAGATGTGGACTGTGATAAACAGCCCATCTATGACGTTATCGGAAATGGGTTAAATAAAACCTTTGTTTGAGCAGATACAGAGTATCTATGCATGATGCTGCCGTTTTGTTTCCTGGTGCCGTTTGAGAATAGGGAACGAGCTATTTTTGTAACTGCCTTTTACCTTTTTTTATCTCTTCTTCTCATATATACTTTTGGAGTAGAGTCGAAAGAATAACTTTTTGCCAAGGATTTTATTTTTGAGATAAGCTTTTGTTGCCGACTGTACTTTTTGTAGTCATTATCTGCTTATCGAAACCAAATGAACGATTCGGTGGGTCTACTTTAAGTACACCTGACCTGAGATCCTGTGGCGACCTAATTCCATTATATTGCATTGGCCTCGGGTTGACTTGTGTATTTCAAACTGCAGCGGGATGTTACGATAACAGGAAGTGGTTTTAAATTAACTATGCACCGATACACCTTTTGAAAGCGAAAACACCTACCTACAGACTGAATTACAGTTTTGCATTCATAGTGTAGAATGGATTTCGGTAAGAGTTTATTGATTAAAATTACACCGTCAATAAACATAAACATTAGCAGTGCAGCGGCGGCAAGCGCACGCGCAACAAGGCGCGCTGGTGTGTCGCTCCGCGCTGCTCCCACGAGTCAACGAACGCGCAAAGGAAATGGGACGTCTAGACCAGTATAGTATGCTTCAGCGTGTTTCACTAATCGGAAGATTAAATTGACGCAACATATGTGCATTACGACGACAGTGGGGCGCAGCCTATCGGCTGTCTATAATATGCGATACCTTATCGTTCATATATGAACGATATATTATTATTTGTGCTATATATAGCACAAATGAACTGGGTATTATTAGCCCACCTGGAAGTCTACCGACATGGGGTTTCTAAATTGATATTTACGACCGATCAATAGTCCGCGAACGAGTCGTCAATAGAGCGTGGTGGTGTTCAGTTACAAAAGTTGAAGCGCTTGCGACGTTATCAGACCCGTGAACACTGAACACCACATGCGAACTCGACACGTTTATGTTGTGGCTACACTCCACACTGCGACAGGCCGAATGCACAATTCAAATGCGTTGCTCGTCCGACACCGCCTTTATTTCAGAGAATTTACAGCAAATTGGACATGATAAAAACTAGTTTGGTCACAAACGGATCGTTTTAATAGTATTCTTTACAAATTGGCTATTCAATTCATTTCGAAAACTTCCTCGGCGCGCGGTCACGTGTACTAAAGCAAGCGGAGGCATTGTGCAAAAGTCTATAATTCAAGTCCTAATAAAAGGTGCGTCGCGCGGCAAGATGGGTCGCAGTGAAAGTGCACTTTCAGAAGTGTGCGGGAGCGCCGGGCGCGTGCCGCGCGCGCGCACCTGCTGCGCGGGCGCCGACCACACCATTTATTAGGTGATTCCTTTCAACATAACGGACATACTTGTATTTTGAGTACATTTGAAAATGATTATGAATTAATGTGGAAGAAGCGAAAGAGATTTGTCAGGATCGTAGCAGGTGGAAAAAAAGTGGTCTCTGCCTACCCCTCTGGGAAACGGGCGTGATTTAATGTATGTGTCGCTAAGTTAAAGTTATGCTCCTAACGTAAATTGTTCGTACCTCCTGTAGGCGTTAAATTAGGTTTTTAGTTGGTATTAATTTTCTTACTTGTTTGCAATTGAATTGTTTGTAAATCCACGACAAGATTGTAAAAAGGGGGTTATGGTTAAACAAATCATTGGTGATTCTAATTTTTAGCCAAACCAATGTAGGTGCAATTGAGGTGTATAGAATCAAAGACAGCTAAATCCAATAGGATCCTAATGGATTTAGTTGTCTTTGATTCTATACACCTCAGTTATATTCCCTAATTTGATAAAATGCTTTGTATCTCTGCTTTGCGAGTACAGGCAAGTGTATGACATTACGAAACACTTCTGTCACAGGATCATCCTACATTAACAAAATAATAAATGTTAACTTTGATTAGATACTATGGAACATTGGTATCGTATTATCTCGTCTCATTCGCGATCAAAAACGAAAGAGACTATTACGAATGTGACCAGCACGGGTAGCACAAGTTGTATTTTCTCGCTTGTCGCTCTGTGCGTCTCTATCGTTACTGACTAGATAGAAAGGGAGATCCGAGCGACAAATAAGTCGCGGGCAACTTGTGCTAGCCGTGCAGCACCGAACGTTTAGATTTCTTTTGCTATTAAGTATTTAATACCAAAAGGGAAAGGGAAGAACGACGACAGTCCAAGGAAGACCGTGGCGAAAAACGAATAAGACGTATTAAGAGAAAGACAAGTTACAGAATTTGACCAAATAAGATAGTGACGGATAGATAGCGAACAAGACGAATAAAGAATGAATGACGAATACAGAAACAGACGAATAAAAATTAAACAAAAAACTAATGAGACGAGATAATACGATACCGTAACATTTGATCCACCTTTTCCACCGTTTGGGAAGGTAAGATTATTGTCCCCTAGTTGCTATGTAGTCTTCGGTTGGGTAAACAAAGACACGTCATGAGACTTCCAAGAACAACTTGTCAAGTAAGAAGTGTGCTCGGGTGAATACTATTATGTAGTTCATACTCGTACAGGTTTGCATGCCGATGAAATAAAGACTTACTCGTAAGAAAAGAAATGTCTTAAGATCATCTCGCGTTTTAAGGTACCTAAACCAAAACCGAGTCAGAATTTACTTGCAACATTTGTTTCCATTCATACAAAAGTTATAACCAAAGTTAAACACAAGTCAAGCTAATAGAAATGTTTAGTTCTTAATAAAACTGCATTTTCATTAGCAAACTAAGTATTTCAGTACTACAGCCTTATTAATCTTATGTAGGTCTGTACCTACACTGTCGTACTCTGTAGTACGAGCAAGTAGACAAAATCAATGTTTTTTCTAATGTGTTTCTGTGAATGCAGATTTCGAAAATGATTAAAAATGAATAATACTGAAGGATGTTCATTATCCAGATGTAGATATAAATGACGTTGGTTTATAATTTCTAGAAACTTTTTGACATATTTTAAAATTGCTATTTTTATTACAAAATTAACATCCTTTTTCAAAATCGGAATCTCCAGAAACCCTTAATTACTCCTATGTCAAGTTAAAATTAAAGTCATATCCGATCATTATAGTGTAGTCTGTAGAACCGTGTAAAACTTACAATGAGATAAGAGAGAGAGATAAGATAAGTTTATTGATTAACTAAGCACAAGAACATACAAGAAAATATCCCATAGCCCCCAAACTAGGCCGAGCCTGTATGATATAATTCCTTTACTTTTGCCTAGCTTGCGGCAAAGACGAGTAATTTGATAGATAGTTTCCCCAAACTCGTTATTTCCGCGTACTTTCCATTCGGATTTGTCCCCACTCGAATTTCCACCCATTCGGCTTTTTTATCATTCGTAATTGATGCCAATTACGTATTTTTCACTTTTTTATTATTCGCGAATCTTACCAGAGTCATAATTTCCTAATAGCGTGTTTACTCAGTATTTTTGTATTATACGCGAACGTTACCAGAGTAATCGAGTAACTTCCTAATGGCGTGCTAGCACATTTTTTTTTATATTCTCGAACAATACTAGAGGCTTGATTTCCTAATCGTGTATTTACTCACTTTTATTATTAGCAAATATTGCCAGAAGCATATATATCCACCAATAGCGTATTTTATTATTAGCAAATATTGCCAGAAGCATATATATCCACCAATAGCGTATTTTATTATTAGCAAATATTGCCAGAAGCATATATATCCACCAATAGCGTATTTTATTATTAGCAAATATTGCCAGAAGCACATATATCCACCAATTGCGTATTTTATTACTAGCAAATATTGCTGGAAGCATATATATCCACCAATAGCGTATTTTATTACTAGCAAATATTGCTAGAAGCATATATATCCACCAATAGCGTATTTTTTGCAATCTCTTTTTAACCGGCTACTGCAAAACCAGGACATAGTAAGAGGATATAGGATTCCATTAGATTATGATTTGAAATGGCACTTGGGAATGTACGAAAAATATTAAAAGTAGATAGATGCCGGTATAGCAAGAATACCTATCCCAAAATAAACAAACGTATTGCGGAAAATTAACATTTGGTATAGGAACAATATCGTGTAAGAAATAAAAATATTGTGACAAATACGACTGGGAAACTTTTGGTACCTATACGAACAAAATCGCGTAAGAAATATAAATATTGTGCTAAATGTCGATTGAGCGTATTTGAGAATAGAGATGCAAGCAAGCGAATTATAAAAAATGTGAATGGGTAAAAAGTTGGGAAAAATGCGAAGTAAGTTTGCTATGCGGAATTAACGAGTTTGGGGAAACGATCTAATTACTCCACAAGGCCGCGAGAGAGACGTCGCGACCCCCTTCGATCGAGGGTATTCCATCCACTTTGTTTATTGACATCATTTATGAGGTGAACAAACTGACAGGCGCACGGTGCGACGCGCCCTGATTATCGAACAATCGAGACTATCGATTTAGAGGAGTAAGAAGATCTCTATACAAAAACAATTTCTACAAGTTTTAATAAACAAATGTATATCTGCCCGTTGAAATAATTAAAAAAAACAGTATTCCTACGTATACCTACTGCTTTTTTGATTTCACACTCTTATTCTCTTTGAGGGCCAAAATTAAAACTGGGCAGGGATTCTAGGCGGTAAAAACCACATCGTCTTTGACCTGTTATCGTATTGTCAACGTTTTGATAGCTCTTATTTACAGTAATGGCGGCCGAGTTAAAAACTAACTAATATAGGTCAAAAACGTTAATTATGATTTTTACCGTCTAGAATAGAGGCCCTGGAATAACGCCTGTAGCATACAGACACGCGAAAGTGAAACGGATGTTCGTTACTTAGTGATATGTTACTTTCGCGTAAATAAGGGCCTTTATTCTACGAGAATAATATTTCCTTTGACACATTAGGGACAACCAACTTTTTTACCCACACATTTCTGTCTGTTGCCCACCGTTCAGATTTTAATAAATAAAATAAAATCTGGGGACTTATTGTAAGCTAAATTATTTTAGAATTGTAGTAATATCATTAACTCCTTTTATAAATCACATTATAATGTATTGTTTAAAAATATATGTAATAAAAATGTGGTAACTCAGTTGACAATTCACTCTTTATCACACAAATTCGCGGACAGTAACTCAGTAGACACGTAATTACCCAATTTTCACACATTTTAGAAATTATGATATGTGTAGGTACTGGACAAAGATAGATTGATAAACTAGTAAATTGACTACATCATTAAAAACGAAAATAAGCAGTGATTATATTTAAAAACAAACAGGACTGATGTAGTTTCGTTTTCGTTCCGCGGACTGTGTCAAACAAAAGTTGACAGAACACATGCTACGTCATACTACTTAGACACCGTTTCGTTGTTCATGCGCATGTCACTACGATTTTTTTGCATGTTGTTAGGTCCCTTGAGAGTAGTTAACACCCAAGTTTGCAACCCTGAAAACCCTGTGCTACCCCCATGGTTCTCGAAAAACTGCGAAATTTTGGAACTTGTTTCAGTTTTTTCGAAAAAAATATTCGAAGGAAGCGTTTTTCAAGTATTTATGTTTATACTTTATAAAGATAACTAAATTTCCTACAATTTGAGCGTAACTTGAGCCCACTATGTCCATTGGTTGCGGAGATACAGCAAGGTAAATTGTAGCAAATTTTGTTATCTTTATTAAAGTATATACAAAGATACTTGAAATATGCTCCCTTAGAGAAGTTGTTTTCAAAAAACAAACAAGTGGCAAAAATTCGCAGTTTTTCGAGCACCATGGGGGTAGCATAGGTTTTTCGGGGTAGCAAACTCGGATGTTAAATACTCTCAACGGACCTAACAATGTATAAAAAAATCGTAGTTAAATGTGGGTTTGCGATGTTTGCCTTTTTTTGTGTTGTTATAGACTGGCCTATAACCCTTATCTTCTGTAAAATAAGAATCAGTGTCGATCATTGGTCCTTGTCGATTACTGGTTCCATTACGTTAGGTACCTAAGTATACAAATTTGGTCAACAGGCGCGATCCGGCACAGCGCCACGGACACCCCTCGGATACACAATTCCCAAGAGGATTAGGGGTGAGTAATATAAATAACGGGCGCGTTAGAGTGTCGAAGGCTAGCCTTCGCCAACGCCTGCTGTGTAAGTAGGTAGTTCCCCGTTATCCTCTGTATACCTTACTCGAGAATCGAATAAACAGAATGACCCGATCCAAAAATAAAGTTTGCTTCCTAAAAGATCACGATGGATGTTTATTGAAGAGTCTTGATGTTATAAGTAACAATATATAAACAGTTGCTTAAATAGCCATTTAGGTACTCACTTATTAAGTCATTTGGCCCGATCTATAGTATTTTTTATTGCTATTTGAAAATGTTGTGTCCGTAAGGTACGAGAGTATAATAGATCATTGTAGGTCAACCATTTTCAGTAAGTACTTAAAAATATACAAAAAGTCGATGTCTCTAAAGCTTACCACCGGCTCGAGGACTATGAACAGACTAAAATGCTTGGCCTAAACCAGATACCTAAATAACTTAATACTTTATAACTCAATCATAAAAATGTGTAAACATTGTATCTAGGTCACGCTTTCTGTAGGATATCGTATCCATTTTTTTTTAATGTTGTTGTCTAGGACCTTCGTAGGCAAGTATATATTTTTTATTAAGTGTGTAATTTAGTGGGCAAAATATTTTTCGCCAAATTTCACTTCCCAAAAAACTTATCGCAGTATTTTCATTTCTCAAACGAATCTTTAGCACATTTTACATTTTGCATTTTATTCATTTGGTCAAATAATCATTTGGCATCATTTTACTTTGTCAAGTTTTAATAAGGTTGCATTCGACCAAACTGGAATAAGGTCTTATACCTAGATTCCCAGATGCCGAATTTGTACTTATAGACTAATCTCGGAGTACGTTTGGTGAAATACGGCCTACTTAAGACGAACGTTTATTAAGCAAACGGTTTCCTTTGGCTAATATTATTAAATATATTCCAAAAAAATGTTTGTTCAAAATGTCACTTTGCACACTCAATTTATAGCATGTCCAGTTAGGTTAGTTTAGGTTAGGTTAAAATTAGGTAAGTAGGTTTAGTTTAGGTTAGAGTTCATCAGGCCTTTAATCTACGCAGAATAGTATTTTATGATTGATTTTATGTTTGAGAACATGAAGAAATAATCAGCACGTGTTTTTTAATAGGCATCGGCTCAAACTCAGTGTATGTTCAACGATGACAAATATATAACTTTGCAGAGTTTTTTTGGACGCGTGCTCATTATTTTTTCGTGTTCTCTAACGTATAATCGAACCAGTAGGTATGGATCAAGGTTTAGTCACATTTCAGTACTTTGGAGGACAATTTCTCCCAACAATTTGAGACCGGGCAGCTAAAAAATAATACGTGTCTGTTATTTTATACAACTCCCGCCGGACAGTTGGGTACCTTTCCTTGTTAGATGATTTTTAGTAGTAGGTATACAAAAACACTTTAGTCGCCTGCATCCCCGGAACCAGTATTAAACTACGTATCGTGATATCGTTATAAACAAGCGCGCGCCGGCCCGCGCGGGCGCCTGCGTCGGTTGAACCGCGCAAAGGACTTCAGTGCAGTTTTCATCGATAGATAGATTCAAGAGGAAGGTTTTTGTGTAAAATAAAATCTAGTTTATGTGCGGGTGTTACAGAAAACTGCTAGAATCCGAAGCGAAGCTACGGTGGGTCGCTAGTGCACAATACGACTAGGATAGCAACATAACTAAGATAACAGTTTGCTGTTGAACAGACTAAAGAACACTAATTCTAATCTCCGCTGCCAAAACGCTGTTGTGTGCGTGTTTTCGCATCTTCGCAACAAATTAATTTGAGTTTGCCTTTTTGATAAGAAATAGTACATCGGCCTTATAACTAGCTACATTTTCGTAAAGTGTTTAGCTACTTGCTAATGCAAGTAGCTAATGCCGACCGCACCTACACGAGATGGTTTGATGTATTTCACTTACGCGGAATTCCGTTTTATCTGATGGTCGTTTTGCATAATTCTCATTTATTCTATTTTTATACCCATTCGGTACAATCAGTTCCCTTATTCTTGTTTAGAATAATGATTATTTGAGTTTTGCTTGGCTTGAAATCAGAATCAGTAGAGCCATTATAAATACAAATATACCAATAAGTAAGGACATATACAGGGTGTTTGGTAGCGGGTTCGACAGCTTTAAGGGGGTGATAGAGCAGCTCATATCGACGACGCGCTAGCCTAGTTGGTAGTGACCCTGCCTATGAAGCTAGCGGTCCTGGGTTCAAATCCCGGTAAGGGAAGATATTTGTGTGATGAGCACGAGTATTTGTTTCTGAGTCTTGGATGTTTTCTATGTATTTAAGTATTTATTTCTCTATATAAGTATTTATATCGTTGTCTAGTACCCATAGTACAAGCCTAGAGCTTAGTTTGGGACTAGGTCAATTTGTGTGAGATTGTCCCCCGATATTATCCCCCGATATTATTACAAGCTATCGATTTAACCCCCATGCATGTTCAGCAATTGTTATTAGTTTCCGAGATATTGCTTTACAAACTTCCTTAGTTCATAGCGATTCTAATAATGCAAGAAAACACTGAAATAAAAAAGAATTTAATACATTAATTTAGGGGTTTTTCGTAACACGGACATAAGGAAAAATGACAAAAATTCCGATTAAAATTATCAGTATCTCGGAAACTAATAACAATTGCTGAACATACATCGGGGTTAAATCGGTAGCTTATGAGCTGCTCTATCACCCCCTTAAAGCTGTCGAACCCGCTACCAAACACCCTGTATTTAGGTATCACATGATATACAACAGTCACTCAAATGAATAAAAAAAAACGTCATAAAGTCTATGTAGGCTTTTAATATTTAAGTAGGTAGGGTACGTCGGTCACCTACGCTAGTAGGTGCTAAATATTACTAAATAACACACTATCAGCAAATAAGAAACCTGTTGCTAAAGGGTCTGGGATCGATTCCCAGTATGGGCAAATATTTGTGTTATTAGCGCGAATATAATTTGTATTCGAGTGTTGGATGTTTTGTATGTATTTAAGTATTTGTTTCTCTATTTAAGTATTTATAACACTGTCTAGTGTACCCATGGTACCAAGTTGGTAGGTTGGTACTACCAACAAGCCTAGAGTTTAGTTTGGGACTAGGTCAATTTTGTGGTTGTCCCTGGTATTTGATAGATACTACTAGTAGAGCGCTTGAACCATGATGTCCATGATAGATGACAGATGGAATACTCGTACCTTCCTACCCGGGATGCTGGAACTCTCGAAAGTATTTTTTATTATGTACCTACGCTATTTCTTTAAATATGAGCTAATTTGAACCATCGACCGACCAACTTAAACCACGGATAAGTAAATAAAACTTAATTAGGTACTTAGAGGTCACCGAACAGCGACTCTGTAGGTAGCTTTACTAGAATACTTACGGAAATTAAAAATAATATTAGTGTCAACAATTTAATTCTCGTAATTGGAGATTTAGTTACTGAATGGTGAATTGCCTATTTAAGTTTGTGTCAAATTATAAAAAAAACCTATCTTGTGTTCTATTTCCTGGCCTATCTTAAACTCCCGCCATCAAAAATGATCGCGCACTTACCCGTCATCATAGGTCGGGGAGACCTCACCAGAAGCGCCCTGGGATATATCCCCTTCCATTTGTCAGCTCCGAGGAAAACTTTGAAAGGTAAACAAAACGGGAATAAACGCGCGCGATAAAAACCGGTGCACGTAGGGCGTTCGCTACGCCGAACTACGGGTGTGCAGCGTATTAGGTCGCGGTGCGCCGCGGGCGGGAGGACTCGCGCTTCGAGCGGGGAGCACAGCACTACGCTGTGGCTCGCTATGTGCCGAGCTGAGCAGCGCGGCCGGAGCGGCAAGAGTGAACGAACCCAGCGGGGGCGGCGCGGGCGGCGGGGCGGCGCCAGGGCTGTCTGCGAGCTCCTCTGGCGCCGCGCCGGGCGACGCTTACCGGCATACAACAGGTGAACAGGTCGCAGTCGTTACCGAAACTGCGTACCTACGGCATTATATCCTACCGTTATAAGGAATAATTCAAATGAAATTATTTGACGCATCAATCAAAATATCAAATGTAGGACAGGATAGGTAGATACGCCCAAAAACGAAACGGATAAGTATGAACATCACATCGACGCCTCTATTCTAGGCGGTAAAATCCAAAACCGTATTTGACCTGTTATCGTATTGTCAACGTTTTGATAGCTTATAATAGCGAGGACTTCGACACTAGCGAGCCAGTAGGTACCTACCTAGGTAGAATATGTCGGACCGTTATGGTTTGCTATTTGCCATTGTAGGTATTTAGGGTGCATGCAACAGACGTGACCGACCCACTCAGAATAGGCTAGATGTCATTTTATCTTATGCTGCCAAGCCAATCAATCCGATTTTTTGTAAGGATCAATTAATGTAGGCAACTAGGTATGTATGGGAGACCAACTGCAATCAGAGCACTGCAATAGTCAGAAATAAGAGTGAAAGTCCAATATTCCTACATTACACATCTAGCGTTAAAAAAGCCCCATACAAATTGATATTATTCAAAATTCAACTACGTAGGTATAGGGATGAAGTCACAATTGAGTAAATAAGTACTATAGGTACTATATATTGTTTGGCAAAATGAGTAGGTAGTAATTTGTAATTATGATAGGTAGTAAAAAACTGGTAGGTGGGGCACCAGCGAACGATAAAAGTAAGAAGTCTAACTAGCGCCGAAAAGTGGCCCCACAAAAAGGATGCACTTATAGTATAGGCGGGGATTAAAAAGGATGGCTGGCAGCCGTTCAGTTCGAAGTTTCGAACATGGCCACCGTGTCAAACAGGTGTCAAACTGTTAAAATAAACCAAACGCTCGGTTTCAATAAATATGCCTTGTTGTGCCGTAAAATGGTGTGCGAGTCGTTCGGACAAGCGCAACAAAAAAGATGGAATCACTTTTCACAAGTTAGTAAGTACAGCGATAAACATATTATTTTGATTTTATTGTTATGATCACATTTTGTTTAGGGATGGTATTATGCCAATAGACATTTTTTTTTTTAATAAGTTGATTTCTATTTTGACCATTGAATATCTTATCAATATTTTGTAGTTTTTATCGATGCCTTTCTAAGTATAAAATGTAAAAAAACATTTTTTTTTAGATTTCAAACATCCAATTAGAAACGTAATATGGAATGAAGCAGTTCGTTTGGAAAGACACGATTCGAAATGGCATAAAAATAAATAATAAATAATTTAGTATTTTTATTTATCTAGTACCTGGCGACTCAGCCCTACACTTAAACAAAAAATATCACGCGAACGTTATCATAACTAAGTTGCTTCTTGTTGCATGTAACCGTTCAACAATTATCCGTTTTCGTTGCCACTGTCACATGGCAGGGCTGTTGTCCGACGTGACGCACGACGCCTAATCAAAGCAATGTATTCCTAAATTGACCAAACGCATCCATTTGTGTTGGGTAATTGAAAATAGGCTGACATTTTGAGTACTTAGCTTTGATTCGATGCGCACTTGACTATGCGCATACCAGGTTTTGGGCACGAGTTTGGGTAGTAATTTGTAAGGAGTTCGCCTTCTATACTTTTATCGTTCGCTGGTGGGCGCATAGGTATTTGCCATACAATTTATTTTGTACTCGAAGGCAAGGGCCCTTTCTGATGGTACCATTCAAATTACTATTCGACCGACGACGACAGCGAGCGAGTTGGGCAGTTGACGCAATATCAGCGGATGGGATGGGGGGGCGCCGAGCCAGCCGCCGCCGCCGCCGCCGTTGCCGCGGCAACCGTCCCGGTCGCCGAGCGGGCTCCATTAATACCTACACGTGGTGTGGTGTGACGTGTGAGTAGTGTAAAGTTGGTTATTCTAGATCAAGGAAATCTAGAACAACCAATTCTACACTTGAAAAAATAGTGTTATTATTATTTTATTCTATTCAAAAACTTCAAGCTATCTATTTTATAACCGATTTAAATCATCAACTTACGAGAAGTTAGGTTTAATCTATTCTACTACTGATTTTAAATCGCCAACTTTCGAGAAGTATCTAAATAAAGTTTTAATATAGGTATTCATCATTTATGATTTATGATAGTTGACATAGCTTCTCGCCATAACTAATTAAAGTAATCGTTTTTTCTTTTCGTATCGTTTTTATGTATCAACCGTCCCTAGAAGTATAGAAAAATCAAGAACATAATTATACATTATATATTTCGTTTATTTATTTTTTATATTTATTTTCAAAAGCGGTCTTCACTACATACCTAGTATAAAACAAAGTCGCTTCCCGCCGTCTGTCTGTCCGTCCCTGTGTATGCTTAGATCTTTAAAACTACGCAACAGACTTTAATGCAGTTTTCAGCAATAGATAGTGATTCAAGAGGAATGTTTTATGTATAATATTATTAGCATTATTAAATATCACTTAAGAAAAGTAAATTCTGAAAATAATTAATACCTTTGTCATTTTTATAAGTCGAATGCTTTATCCAGAATAATTTAATATCTATGTATCAATGACAAACTCAGATGCTCATTCCAAAAAAAACATCTAAAGTCAATGTAACAGTGACAGCACCGGGTGTATCATTCTTGTATTTTATCTATGCTGGCTGTCATTGAAGAAGAGATACAAAAGGACGCTGATTGTAAAAGAATTGTTTGTAAAACAATAAACAGCTACAATTGTCAAGAGTGTGTTTCACTGACATGGTAAAGAGGGATATTTAACAGTCAGAAGTGGGATGTATGGAGACCGCGCAATCTAACCAGGTATGTTTTGAAAATGATTTACTATTGAACATGACGAAGGTTGCCTTAAAACAGAACAAATGTGTGAAATTTTGCATAGTTATCTAGTTGTATCGTGTATTCTGTCAAATGACACACGTTTGCGACGATTCATCGCGTTATACGTAAAATTTATGTTATTCCTCAATGAAATCTGAGAACTCGAGGCGACCTTGGCCTTGAGCTTGTTGAGTCGGGATCGAAGGCGCCAATTTTGAAATGTTCGATTTGAATGTTTGACATTTAGTTTTCGTTAAAAAAACTACAAATTCAAGCTGTCATACTCGTTCGGAAATTTGAGTAGTAGGAAGGAGCACGTTCTGAAACTATCTTGTCTCGATCGGTATAAGGCTGGCGTCACACACATTATCGGGACTATGAAAGTATGTTGCCAGCCTAAAAATAAATTAAAATACATGCAATTATTTTCTGAATGGTAACTTCTTACTTATTTTTTATTTTGATTGATTTTAGTTGGTATTATGTGAATTGTTGTTTATAATATTAACTGTGTTTGTAATGAATGAGAATTATGTCTGAGCTGACGGCTCAGAGGGATGTTTAGATGGAAATGACTTGCTGCGCCGATCTTAAATATGTTTTTTTTTGTGATCATCCAATTTAGGGTCAGTTATGGTAATGGATTGATATACTAATGTTTTGTTTTGTTCTACCCCTTTTGCCACCCATATCCTTTCCTTTCTTATTTACCTTATATGGTATATATGTTATATTCTTTTAAATTTTATTATATTTTAAATCCTACATTATAAATGACAGACGGGATAGATACTAATTGTCATGGGTCGGTCTGAAGAGAGTTATGCGGGCGGTGGGCATACGCCTCCGTTGCGCTTCTTTGAAAAATCGCGTCATTCGAGGAGCACGCGACGCCAATCTAAGCTCGAGGCGCGAAGGCGTAGACATAGTTCGTCTTCAACTACAACATCACGACGGACGTATCGCAAGCGCGAACCATCTTATTCTACAAAGAGGCGGTCACACGCACGAACACGCAGTTACCGTTCATCGAATTCCTCCAGATCGTCATCGACCACGGTCTACTGGAGCCGTAGTCGACGCCATGCTCACCGCATGGAACCGCGAAAGATCTTATCGGCAGTCACGTCGAAAACGCTCACGATCACGTGATAAGCGTTCGAGATCAAGAAGATCTAAATCTGATACACGAAGGAGATCAAGAAGACCTAAATCTGATACACGAAGGAGATCTAGAAGAGAATCTACACAGCACGATAATTCTGAAGCGTCGTTATTAAATAAATTCATAGACTTAATGGCCAATAAAGACCGCGTGAGTAATAATACTCTTGTAGGTGCCCAGAACGTTATACCAACATTTGACCCGAGTTCCAAGTACCAGACGGCTAAGGATTGGGTCCGCAAAGTCAACGAAATAGCTTCAATATACAACTGGCAAGAAAAACAAATAATTTATCATGCACTGCCCAAGCTAACAGGCTTGACAAAACGTTGGTACGAGGGGCTGTCATCAGTGGATCTAACATGGAATGAATGGCAAGAAACAATTTTGTGCACTTTTCCGGATGATCGCAACTACGGTAAAAGCTCGAAGAGATGTTGGAGCGCAAGAGTCGCCGCGAAGAGTCCCTCGAAGAATACTACCATGATAAAATGACGCTACTACAGAGGTGCTCTATTAACGGTAAGGACGCAGTAGATTGCGTGATTCATGGTATCTTTGACAATAATATTAGGGTAAACGCACAGGGTTCGGGCTTCCAACAACCTCAAGACCTATTAAAATTCTTGCGTAGTGTGACAAACAGGAGTCAACCGAAACGATTACCATTCAATAGTAAACCTAATTATACAGAAAATGTGAACAAAACATCGTTGGTAGATTTGAAAAGACAAAACATGAAGTGTTATAATTGTTCCGAAATAGGACATCCGTCGTTCAAATGCCCAAAACCAGCTAAAAAGTGCACCAAGTGCACTAGACTAGGTCATGACCAGGAAAACTGTCCGGTAGGTAGAAATTTTAATCAAAAAACTGACAGTCGCCCTGTGCCCTCTACACAAAAAATACTTAAAATAACTACAAATAAAAAGGAAAACAATGACGAATATTTTAAAACTATCAGTTTAAATGGAGTTGATTTTACCGCCTACATTGACTTCGGCAGTCAATGTTCACTGATCACTCAAAAGGTAGCTTATAGCCTGGGTCTATCAATTACCAAGTCCGACTTACCAGTCATTAAGGGTTTTGCCGCGGGTGGTATACAGCCGATGGGAAGGGCAAGTGTCAACATAAAAGTTGATAGTGGTAGCAAAAATCGAGGTTTACATAGTAGAGGATAACCTACTAAATACAGATGCACTAGTCGGTCAGACACTTATGGAACTGCCTTCAGTTGTTGTATATAAGACAAACAAGGAGTTAAGGCTATATTCAGAAGAGTCATGTCTAGAAAAAACGAAACTACTGTAGTGAAAATGTAAGTCTAAGCGACACGCAAACCGTCGCAATTTATACTGACCCCTGCATTTCATCACAAGTGTATGTATCCACATCAGTGTGTTTGAAGGACCACAATGAATATATCATACTGCAAGGTTTATATTCCATTGAGAACGGGCGGGGATATTTAGTAATTACCAACTTATCCGGGAAAGAGATCACAATTGCAGAAAGGCAAACTCCTTAGTAGGGCTAATATTATACCATCATCGGAACCTCTAGTATCTTTACCCTACAATAATGTAATGGAGGAAGTAAACCGTATTAATATAGATAAGAACAATGAGTCAGTGTCTTCGCCGGCAGGTATTGAGATGGGTATGGTTAATATAGGGCCGAACGTCAATAAAGAAACAAAAATAAAACTTCTGAATCTACTCAACGAATATCGAACGTGCTTCGCGTTATCACCTGATGAATTAGGCTTAACACCCATTACTGAAATGCAGATCAAACTGACAGATGATACACCAGTGTCGTACAAACCCTATCGGCTACCATTCGTTGAAAGAAAAGTGGTTCGGGACATGGTTGATGAGCTTTTTGCTAATGATGTCATAAAAGAGTCAATATCTCCTTATGCAAGCCCGATAGTCCTCGTCAAGAAGAAAGACAACCAATATCGTCTTTGTGTGGACTACCGGGCGCTCAACAAAAAGACAGTCAAGGACCACTACCCAATGCCAGTGATAGACGATCAGCTGGATAGGCTAAGCGGGAAGCGGTTTTTCTCCAGCTTAGACCTTGCATCCGGATATCACCAGATACCTGTGGCCGAGGGTTCACGTCATCTAACAGCGTTCATTACTCCAGATGGACACTACGAATATACCCGGATGCCATTTGGACTCGTCAACGCCCCAGCTGTGTTCCAGCAAATGATCAATAAGGCACTGGGGACCAGGAGATTTGAATTAGCTATTCCTTACTTAGACGATCTTCTAACAGCAGCCACAGATGAAGACGAAGCGCTGCAAAAACTAGAAGAAATTCTATTTTTATTAAAAAAATCTAACCTGACCTTAAATCTCAAGAAATGCCATTTCCTGCAATCATCAGTTGACTACCTAGGCTATGAAATTTCTGAAAATGCTTTAAGGCCTGGAACTAAGAAGACACAAGCTGTATCTGCCTTCCCAACACCTACTAACGTTCATCAGGTTCGTCAATTTGTTGGACTGGCAAGTTTCTTTCGCAGATTTGTTCACAATTTCGCGAGTATCGCAAAACCCCTAACAAAATTGACGAAGTGTGATGTTGGTTGGAGTTGGGGAACAGAACAGGACAAAGCATTTAATGAAATCAAGTCGATACTGGTAACTAGACCTGTACTTGCACTGTATAACCCCGAATACATTACTGAGGTGCATTGCGATGCCAGCAAACACGGTATGGGCGCTATTTTATTACAAAAACCTGATGATAAGTCTCCTCTCCGCGCTGTCGCATACTATAGTAGGCAGACAAGCCGTGATGAAGAATACTTCCATTCATACGAGCTAGAGACAATGGCTGTTGTATCGGCACTGAAAAGGTTTAGGGTTTATTTAATCGGACTGGAATTTAAGGTGGTAACAGACTGTAATGCACTCCGAGCTACCCTTAGCAAACGAGATATTTTACCCAGAATAGCTCGGTGGTGGCTCCAGCTACAGGAGTTCAACTTTACAGTTGAATATCGCCCTGGACAAAATATGAAGCTCCCCGATGCTCTCAGCCGGAACCCGGTCCCAGAAGCGAGCAACGATCAGGAATCTATAGAAATTATGGGTATCAGAACTGAAGATTGGTTGCATACGGTCCAAATGACTGACCCAAAGTTGAAACATATTAAAGGCATTGTAGAAGCTGACGAGAAGGAACTGCAGGATATTACAAGCAATTATGTCTTGAAAAATAATCGCCTGTATAGAAAAGTTGACAAAGACTTGAAATGGGTTGTACCAAATGGCGCTAGATGGCGTATATGCCAGCTATGCCACGACGAGGCGGGTCATTTCGCGTTAGACAAAACCTACGATAAAATTCAAAGTGAATATTGGTTTCCGAAGATGAAGCGTTTTGTCAAGAAATATGTTGCCGCCTGTCTAAATTGTGCCTACAACAAAAAGCCGACAGGTCAGAAAACTGGTCACTTACACCCTATACCCAAGTTAAACGAAATTTTCCATACAATTCATATGGACCACCTAGGGCCCTTTGTAAAAAGCAAAAGAGGAAATCTGTATATATTAGGTATAATAGATGGATTTAGTAAGTTCATATTCGTCAAAGCTGTCCGAAATACACGAAGCCGCACTACGATCAAAGTGTTGGAGGACATATTCGCAAGCTTTGGAAGCCCCAAGGTCATTATATCGGACCAGGGCACATCGTTTACATCGAGAGAATTCAAGCAGTTTGTCAATAAAATAGGATGCAAGCATGTGCTGAATGCCGTGGCAACACCGCGAGCCAACGGCCAAATAGAGCGGTACAATAGGACAATACTAAACTCTCTTGCAGCTTTGAATCACAACCAGCATGAAGCTGATTGGGATTTAAATTTACCGAAGCTGCAGTGGAGTCTCAATAATACTTTGAACATGGGTACAGGCAAATCGCCATCAGAAATTGTTTTCGGTCACCGCACAACTAATCCTTCGGAAGGAATAATTAGAGGGGTCCTAAACGATCGGAATGACGATAATATCGGAGATGATATTCAAGTAAATGACGATTCGGAACGACTAGATATTTCCTTAAATAATGCACGCGTCAGAGAATTGGAACACGAGGAAACGTTTAACAACAATGTGGAAGATACAAATAGGGCATTGATGAGAGAAGAAGCGGGTAGAACAATCAAAAGGAAACAAAGTGATATGAAGAAGCGGTTTGATAAAAAGAGGGCACCGACAGTAGTTTTTAAGCAAGGGGATTTAGTTATGATCCCAAACTATAGCCAAGAAAAGGGTAAAAGTACCAAACTAACGTCTAAATTTAAAGGTCCATTTAAAATTACAGCTGTATTGGATCACGATCGATACGAAGTATCTAATATAGAGGGCCATGCCATGCGTAAATATAAAAACATCTTCCCTGCGGATCATTTAAAACGGTGGGTTACGTTTTGCTCTTCTCCAACCGGCTCTGACTCTGACAGTACTGACGATTAGAAGTTGACAAACATAATAATGGTAGGTATACCTACCTTTCACACATTATCATAGTTGTTTTGTTTTATCTTTTATTTATCTAATATTGATTTTATTGATTTGATAGTGATGTGAACAGAAACAGTAAATATTACATATTAGGTATGTTTAGATCATACCTGACAACTATCGAGCTTCTTTATATAAATGATATTTGATTATGAGTATCCTAACGTTCCTTATCCCCTGAACCTAGACCCTAATCCTTAACAGGTTACTTACAAGAGAGATTGGGAGGTATCCACTTATCTTGGGCCAGTTGGAGTGGGAGCAGGCCTAGTCTCGTTGGAGAAAGTAGAGCCTTAAGTCATGCAATAAAGGACGGAAACATGCAAATGGAGGCCGATACCCGGTAGTGGTAAGCGGTGCTGCATGTACTATCTTGGACCAGTTGGGAGGAGGCCGAAACCCGATAGGGTAAGCGGTGCCCCACTTCTTGTAATGAAAGTCGGAAAACATGCAAATGGAGGCCGATACCCGGTAGTGGTAAGCGGTGCTGTATGTGTTTTCGGCTAAAGATAGTAATAAGTAAAGTAGGTAGCCAAAACCCGGTAGTGGTGGTGGCACAAGTTGATTAATGTGAATGAAAACTGATTATTTTATGTTTCAACTTATATTTGATCTCTAATTAACAAAGATAGATAAGTCATAACTAAAATTGACAGGGCTAATAAAAGAATGGTGGCCTAAGTTAAAGTAATTTAGCAATTTATTTATGATTGTGATGTTAAAGTTACTAGTTAAAACTAGTATTTGATCTTAAACTATGCAGTTGAATAGTTGTATTAATCATAGTTATAATTATAAATGTTATAATTATGTAAATTTGTACTTATTGTAATAACCAATTGCGTCGACCTTGTAAAAATTTTTTTCTCTACATTTAAATTGTATTTCTGTGATTATTTACCATTATTGTCATATAAATACCTAAATTACAATATTCCGAATAATTGTGTGTAATACACTAACTTTGATACAAATAATTCACTTACTTTTAATGTTAATAAATATGTTTAAAAGTTTAAGCAACAGCAACCTCAAATAGCTGATTCGGTTTAAAATTATATATTTAGTGGTATGAGGACATACTGATTTGGTAAAATGGCCGAAGGGTTTTCATTATAATTAGGAATGAGGACATTCCTTTAAAAGGATGGCCGACTATTAGCATTATTAAATATCACTTAAGAAAAGTAAATTCTGAAAATAATTAATACCTTTGTCATTTTTATAAGTCGAATGCTTTATCCAGAATAATTTAATATCTATGTATCAATGACAAACTCAGATGCTCATTCCAAAAAAAACATCTAAAGTCAATGTAACAGTGACAGCACCGGGTGTATCATTCTTGTATTTTATCTATGCTGGCTGTCATTGAAGAAGAGATACAAAAGGACGCTGATTGTAAAAGAATTGTTTGTAAAACAATAAACAGCTACAATTGTCAAGAGTGTGTTTCACTGACATGGTAAAGAGGGATATTTAACAATATGTTCTGGATTATGTCGCATAAACCGAGGCGTAGCGAGGGCGGGTCGCTAGTGATTACATAAAAGACTAAATACAAATGACAAAATGATGTGAAAGTAGCATTATAAAAACATACCAGCCATTATTTTACATTTACAAGCGTTTTTATTTATCTATGTATGAGTTTTCAGTTGATGGTAAACCTAACCATTTAACACATACTTTGTTTCCTTTACGTTTCAAAAATTTTTCAACGAGATATACTTCAGGGTGTCCAGTTTTCTGGATTTCCTGTGCATAAAATGCTCCTAAAATCGGTCATGACTTTGCGTCTAATGTAACGGGGTTAGTAAATTGGACTTTAGTTACCTTAAATATTTCTAAGGACCAATTAGGTTTAAACCCTTTGTTTTTACTGATTCTCACGAAATCTCCAACATTAAATCTTTTGCAATTCCGTATTTTCTTAGTTAATGATTTTTTAATGTAGGTATCTCTGTAATATAACTTCTTTATTATAATGATTAATTTGGGCCGGTGGTTTCCCCACAGTTCTATGAATGGCATGATTGTATTCGTAAACTTTCTTGTCAAGGTTTCCATCAATCCATTTATACCTAATTGCATTTTAAACTAAATTACTGGTACAGCATATTCTATAAGGTTCTTATAAATCTTTCTAAGATTGAGGCTTTTTTTGTAGAAAATGTAGAGTAGTGATTAATATTATACATTTCAGTAACTTTTTTAAGTTGATTGTTGTAAAACTCTTTACCTTTATCTGTTTGCATACAATGTCTGGAACTGTACGATTTCTTTCGTTTTTTGCTTCAGGCGAAATGCCCAAGCACATTTTGAGAAACAATCGATTATTGGGCCATTCTACTTTTCAGTGTACATTTTTGTTATCGTCCGATGAATACTGTACCAAATTTATGAATCCGCGTATAAATAAACAAAATACATACATACATACATACATACATAAAATCACACCTGTTTCCCAGAGGGGTAGGCAGAGACGACTTCTTTCCACCTGTTACGATCCTGACAAATATCTAAATAAATAACATGAACATAGAATGTTTAAGTTTAACGGTTTTCAAAAAAAACAACTCTCAAATTACTCTATTATCGTTGTAGAATCTTGGTAACTCCTGGTAAATTGCACTTTTTCCATATAAAAGGCGGGGACATCAATGTCCACTATGTTACTCACTTTATAGTTATTACAAATAACTTTTTATGAATTAGGATTATTCTAAATATAACCTTTTTTACGTCCCTTTTCGAGTTTCAAGTTAGAAAACGCAGCACTTTACCGTTTTTTGGCCCTATTACTAATATGTACTTATAGC
The DNA here is from genome assembly GCA_946894065.1 of Acleris literana. Classification (NCBI taxonomy): domain Eukaryota; kingdom Metazoa; phylum Arthropoda; class Insecta; order Lepidoptera; family Tortricidae; genus Acleris; species Acleris literana. Next base: position 80,012,655 of record OX335668.1, read on the forward strand.
CAGCGTTCCGTTTTGATAAAGCCTGCATATCTATCAAATCTGCTTGCCAAAGACCATCTTTTAGTAGTATTACACTTCTTCGCGGGAAGGGCACTCTAACATTTCTATGAATTTAATTTACAATATCTGCTTTTACTCATATTTATTGTTTGATTCTCCTTCTGGATTTCTATTAATAACGACTGCTTTGCGCATGATGATTGTTGATATTTCTTTCAAGCTCTTGAAACATAATATCTTTTTCAAGATTTTTTATTTGATCCATTAAAGTCACAGTGAAAGTAACTAGCTTGTTAAGATATGACACTTTTTTCAAACAGTCTTTTACTATTTTATCAACATACTTTTGATTAACAGTATGGAACAATAACGGTTCTACCGCAGTAGAGATTTTATTAAATTCTATTTCAGAATTATGAATATCATTAATTTCGATATTCATGTCTAGTAGGTATGCTTTAGATTATTAAACAGAATGATTTGTTCCCGATTCGTCGGATTCCTGTTTCGTCGTATTCCCGTTTCGTCGGAATTATTTATATAAAATCATTACAGATAATGGACCATTATTTATCCGCCTTCCCGAAGAGCAGTTATACATATACAATATATATAGTTCTACATAATATGTATACATATAGGTACCAGGTGTCCCACGACTAAGAGACATGAAGGAAAAATGATCTAAATATTGAAGAACCAGTGTTTTACCGTAAGAAGACCAAATTTTATTTCATAAAATAATAAGTACAGTCAGTGTTAAAAGTAAGTTATCACTTTGGAACCATATCGCTTTAACGTGAGGTTCCAACTACCATATGAAGTTAGCAAACATCTGAAAGCGACAAAGTAAAAAAATAATCATTGACTTTTGACGCTGGCTGTACTGCATTCAGGGAGAATTTCTTTTTTCGTACTTTGTATGAAAATACGCAAGGTCAAATCAGTTTTTTTTTCACATTTGAGTCATTTCGATTCCCAGGCGGCGAAAGTCATTTTTCGTAAATCTTTAAATGCATTAAATTTTTAAAAATAAATTAAAGTCTCCTTTCAGCAAAATGTCCTATCTACAATATTTAAGGCACTTTCCCTTCATGTCGCATAATCTTGGAACGCCATTGAATGTTTAAATAGGCTTTGTTTAATAATATAATACCAATATAGCATGTATGTATGTGAAAATATCTTATATTAAAACGCGTTTATTGTAAAAAAATCTTTTCATTTTTAAAACGTAAGTGGAGCCATCGTAATTGCATAGTTTCATTCGATAATAAAAATCCGACGAATCAGGAATACGACCAATCAGGAATACGACGAATCGGGAACAAATCAACAGAATGTTAATTGTTTAACAAATTTAATTCTTTCATAATACCAGCCTCCTTTAATTCTTCAATAATTGACATTTCGTTATCGTTATTGCTATTACCAGCGTTTCTAGATGCGATAAAAAGCTTCAGTATTTCAATCAGTTCGTTTGGATAAAATCCCAATAAATGTAATCTGTATTACTCTTATATCGTTTTAATTCAGGTAAATGGTCGCCAGTTTTTAATGTCGACAACCCTTTCGGTTTTTTATCATTTGCATCATTTTGGTGGTAAAATAACGGCTTGATGATTGTGCAGTATTTTAATTCCTTGTCACCTTTTAATTGACCGTTAGGATCTTAGTCCCGTTTATGTGCGTTTGTGTTAATTAACATTTCTTTGTTGATCGTTTTCTGTTATAGGTAAAAAACTTAAGTAAAGCTCCTCTTTAATGTAGTTGTGTACAAACCTTATATGGAATTTACGGCAAATGTCAAATATATAATGTCGTGCAAGGGGAGCTTTACTTAAGTTTTTTACCTATACAAGGTTAACATCGGGTTTGTTTGTTGCGCATTAATAGTTCCTTTAAACATGCGATTAATTCGTAATTGTTATTATTGATAGTAACCACGTATTTTTTGTGCGCGTTAGTAGAATTATTCACAAATAATAAGCTTACAACAGTATTTCCCATTGTGAGTTTCTCGTTTTTACTATGAATCCCAAATGGTACGTTGATATTTTCATAAATAGCAATCAATATCTTCATTTTTAAAAGACAAAAGTGTATCGTTAGTCTGTTTTATCGAATTTTTATCATCTTCATCAGTATATTCATAATATTCCGAGTGCTAATTAGAATCAGCATTTATCAAGTCTTTGAAATTATCGTATCCTACAGACAAGTTCAAACCTACGGATTCATTATTCTTATCTAATTTTGTTGACATGTTAAAATCTGTGCTAACTTGCCCATTTATTCGGTATCGTCTAGGTTCGTCTCAATCGTTTTTCGTCAAGTTCTTAAATTCGTCCCGTTCTGCTGTCATCACCCGTTCTTCTTTCGTCACTTTCGAGAGTCGACGTCTATTTCATCTTTGGTAATCTTTGTTGTTTGTCTTTTTCTTATTCCGACTCAATTCGGTATTCGTCAACATCTTCTTTGGGCATGTTCGATGTAAGTCTATGTTGTTTTTAGACACACTCGTTATTTGTCCTATCGTTTTTGGTATTCTTGGTGGTGAAATTCTTAACCCGACGACACCACACGGGGGAAAAGACAAACAACAGATATGACCAAAGATGAAAAAGACTACCAGTGAAAGTGAAGAATGTAGAATGAGACTGTATAGCATTGGTTTGCATGGTGGGGGCGGTTGTACGGAAGAGTTAAAATTGGGAAAAAAAAAATATTCGAGCGCATCAGATTTTCAGAGGGGATTTTAAGTGAACCCGAAAGAACCTCCCTTTGCAAAGACTGACGATTCGGACGTAATAAGCTCTTGGCGGCTTTTTGCAAATGTAAAAAAAAACAAAATATTGAATAAGTCGAGCGCGTCAGATTTTTATACAGATGGTTCAGCTTGATGTCTAAGATGTGCTGACCCATAATCTGACGATTATTTGGAGGGGTTTTCTTAATCTGACGGTCTGAAAAAGTTTTTTTTTATAAATCAATGAATGTTATTTAGTAAGAAAGAAGAAATTGATATTTCTGGCGATCCTCTGACCAAATTCAAGGTTTCGCTGGTCTTTTAGCAGTTATGTTTAGTAGGTAGTTATTATATTGTTTACTAGTTTTATATAAAATTCACTAAGATTCATTCATTCATTTAAATTTAAATTTTTGTTCACTATTACGGGTGCTTAGTATCTTGAAGTGCTGAGTACCGACGTATATCTCTTCTTTTGTATTTTCTCTAAAACAACCTATTGCATGCTGTGGTTGTCTATAATTAGTGTAGCATTTAGATTTAAACTTAGTACATGTATTATTATTTACCAATAAGCAATGTATACACTGTTGACAATCCTAAATAAATTAATAAATAAATGTATAAAAAATGCACGGACAATAGCATGCAAATAAAAAAACTATTTTAATTTTCATATATATTTTCTGAAAAAATAGCAAACTGTTACTAAAATTTATTTTTTAGCTGTGTGGTTACCGGCTTAGAATAGTGCCACTTCATGTCTTCCCGTGGAAAGCTTGTAGCATTGATAGCCCAACTAGCAAAATAACCTTATAACATCAAGCTTATATGGCCAAAACCCTTGTAATCTATTATATAAAATGCTAAGCTGATTGTTGATATATCAACGCACAGCCCAGACCGCTGGACCTAGAGACTTGAAATTTTGCACATAGATACCTTATATAGTGTAGAGATCCACTAAGGAAGGATTTTTGGAAATTCCACCCCTAAGGGGGTAAAAGAGGGGAAAAACGTTTGTATGAAAGTCCGTCAGTTTTGAAGTTAGACGCTTCAAATTTTGCGTTTAGGTTGGCGATTGAATTTTAACTTATACGTGTCTCAGCGTTTATGATAATTTCAACCCCGAAGGGATGAAAAGGGGTAAAACGGATTGTTGATATATCAACGCACAGCCCAAACCTTAGGACCTAGAGACTTGACATTTTGCTCATAGATACCTTACATAGTGTAAAGATCCACTAAGGAAGGATTTTTGGAAATTCCACCCCTAAGGGGATGAAAATTGGTATGAAAGTCCGTCAGTTTTAGTTTAAGTTAGACTATTCAAATTTTGTGTTTAGGTTGAAAATTGAAAATAAATTTATACGTGTTTCAGCGTTTATGATAATTTCATCCCCGAAGGGATGGAAAGGGGTAAAACTGACTGACTGATCGATCAACGCACAGCCTAAACCGCTGGACCTAGGGACTTGAAATTTGAAGGGAATATTCCTTGGGTACCCTAAGGCGGACTTGCGCGGACCAGAGTTAACCCTTAACCCAGAGTTAAGCGTCTACTTTTGTACGTGGTTTGCCGCCTAACCTCGGGTTAAGACGCTAACTCCGGTCCGCGCAAGTGGGCCTTAGGGTACACTAAGAAAGGATTTTTGGAAATTCATCCCCTAAAGGGTTTAAATAGGGGGTAGAAATTTGTATAGGAGACAAGTTATTTTTAAAATAAGCAATTTGGAAATTGGTATTTAGGCTACTGATAATAAATAAAAAATACTTCTTTCAGCGATTTAGAAAAAACTACCCCTAAGGGGGGTAAAAGGGAGTTTTAGTTTGTTCCTCCTTCACGCTGCAATGGCGCTGGATGGATTTGGATGAAATTTAGAATGGAGATAGCTTATACCCTGGATTAACGCATAGGAAAATCCTATCCCGGAAAATTTAAAGTTTCCCGAGGGAATAACGACAATATCTTTGTGTTTTTTGAAAAAGTCATCATGGGTGTCGTTTTCTTAGGTTGCGTTGACGCAGATTTCGAAAATGATATCAAATTTGGGATTCAAAATGGCCGCCATGATGTTTATTGAAAAAGTCGTCATTGGTATCATTTTCTTACATTTTGGGGACGCAGATTATGAAAATGATGTCAAATTTAGAATTCAAGCTGGCGGTAATGATTTTTTTTTTTAAAGTTGTCACGGGTAACATTTTCTTAGTTTTTGGGGACGCAAATAATTATTAATATAGAATAAGATTAGTAATTATTTGACAAAATTGCGCAATTGAATAATTTATTTCTCCTATGGCTTTTGCCATCCTGTGTGACAACATGAGACAGGCTTTGTACCTTGTCATATTGAAGTTGTCAGCGTTGACATATCCAGATTTAAAAAAAAAAAACCGCTATTTTCAATACTATTCACGGCGTATTAATTCTACGGCTGTTATTTAATATTAGGGCGGTTATTATGATCACTTGAAAATAATTACGGACAGGCATTTAATTTTTCGGCGAATTGGTCGGTTATTTAATTCTAAAATGTAATTTCATACAATACTCAAGGGGTAAAAAAACTATACATCGATAGGTATACATAATATTGCTGTAAAAAGAAAATTCATACTAACATTATAAACGTGAAAGTAATTATGTCTGTCGTCTGTCTGTTTGTTATGCATTCAAGGATAAACCGCGGAACTGAATTAGATTAAATTTGTATCTCAAAAATCACCCCTAAGGGGGTGAGATTTGGGATGGTAGTTTGTATGACAATTTGGTCATTTATGTTAATTTTTTTAGTTGGAAACGTGGTAATTCGTGTTTAAGCTACTGTTTAATACTGTTTAACATAAAAAAAAACTTTCATTGATTTCCGTAAAACTCCCCCTCAGGCGATAAATGGAGAGTAGAAATTTGTATGGGAGATATCGAAATGGCTACATTAGGAAATTGATATTTAGGCTACTGTTTATAAATAAAATATACTGCTTTCAGCGATTTAGAAAAAACTACCCCTAAGGGGTAAAAGGGGGATTTAGTTAGTTACTCCGTAACGCTGCAACGGCTAGATGGATTAGGATGAAATTTAAAATGGAGGTAGCACCCATGGATTAACACATAGAAAAATCCCATCCCGGAAAATTTAAAAGTTCCCGAGGGAATAACGACAATGTTTGGTGTTTTTTGAAAAAGTCATCATGGGTGTCCTTTTCTTAGGTTGCGTTGACGCAGATTTCGAAAATGATATCAAATTTGGAATTCAAAATGACCGTCATGATGTTTATTGAAAAAGTCGTTCGCCACTAATGATGTTTGGGAGTTCCGCCATTTATAATGATAGATACCTACATTATAATTAGTATTAAGACTCATAATATAATATATGTAATATTGAACTATGATGGATATTTGAAGAGCAACCAAACTATCATGGGAGGGATGGTGCTTTGAGACGGCGAATTTAGACAGATTCTCATCTACCGGTGATAACTAGGGGCACACCAGCGGATAAAATAAATGCATTTCGGCAACTACGATATGGGTATATATATATATATAAAAATATACCTCACTACAAATATGCCAGGAACTACGAGTACACCATGGTACACAGTCGGGGCAATATATCCGGCAGCTCTACTAAAAATTGTCGAAGATCGTATGGCGAGAGATAGTAACGATTTGAATACATTAAACCGCGAATTCTGTAATATTGTACAAAACACAGATGATCTAAAAAATAACGTGTACCCCGATCTAAAAAACAATATAAAGAATAGATAATGTTTGTGCGAGAGGGCGATATTAGCACCGACAAACGAAATTGTCGGGCGGATATATATAAAAATATGTCTCATGTAGAAGGCGATGTTGTGGAGCATCTCTTGGTAGACAATGTCGTAGACACAGAGCAAGTCACGTCCTACCCTTAGAGTTCCTGAACTCTTTCGAGCTATCGGGAGGGCCCTCCCGTAAGAGTTAATGGTTAAAGTTGGTGTCCCGGTAAATTTCGAGCTCAATATTACATGTGTTTGAAAGATCATTCTTGCCAGGGAGGACGTCAAACTATAGAATTACTTATAACTATTAATTTATTTAACTGCGATAAACGAGTTCTACGCGGACGAAGTCGCGGGCAAATTGTCGGGCGGATATATATAAAAATATGTCTCATGTAGAAGGCGATGTTGTGGAGCATCTCTTGGTAGACAATGTCGTAGACACAGAGCAAGTCACGTCCTACCCTTAGAGTTCCTGAACTCTTTCGAGCTATCGGGAGGGCCCTCCCGTAAGAGTTAATGGTTAAAGTTGGTGTCCCGGTAAATTTCGAGCTCAATATTACATGTGTTTGAAAGATCATTCTTGCCAGGGAGGACGTCAAACTATAGAATTACTTATAACTATTAATTTATTTAACTGCGATAAACGAGTTCTACGCGGACGAAGTCGCGGGCAAAAGCTAGTTGTTTTATAAAAGCATAAGTTGTTCCAATCTCTTTAGGTATAATAGCTCATTATAAGAGATTTTGGGTAATACAGCTTTTATTCTTATAATTTAGGTTGAATAAAGGCTAATATGGCCGAGTCATAACTTGTATATAATCTGTGGCCGAGTACTTAATATGACCACAGTAAGAATTCCCCTTGTAAGAGAGTTGTTTATATGAGATTTTAGCTATCACAGCCGCTATTCTTATAATTTAGGTTGGATAAAGGCTAATATGGCCGAGTAATACGAGACCTCAATAAGAATTCCCCTTGTAAGAGTTTTTTATAAGAGACCAGGGATTAATACAAATAAAAAACACAATAATAAAACGAACATTAATTTGTGATTGCGCTTTGACAGTTTGACATAGTATTTTTTCAAATCTTTTACCATTGAAAACTCTTTGTGAAAAGAGGTTTAGGTTTCTGTTGCAAGAATAAAATCGTCCCTAGGTACACGTTACCTTTGATCAGAATTACATTTAAAACTGGCATCATACGCGTTGTTGAACTTGTTGAAAGATATTCGTATTCTATAGAAGAAAGAAAAACAAAGGGTGAAGACGGGCGACTACGTACGCCGTACTTGGGCATTTACACAAAAAAGTGTACCCAATTAAGGACTGAAATTAAGGAAGTTTAACTTTGTCAGTTTTGGCGGCCGTCAATGTGTAGCTAATTTTCGTCACAAAACTGACAAATTTAAAGTTCCTTAATTTCAGTCCTTAATTGGGTACACTTTTTCGTGAAAATGCCCAAATGTCGTGAAAGTACGGCGTACTTACTCGCCCGTCTGTCACCCCTTTTGAGATAGCTTCGTAAGAAGAGATCAACGTGGTGACACTCAGTGGTGACACTACAGTATTCTTAAGTAGCAACCATCATTTACTCAGAGATGTCATTTTGTTTGCTATAGCAATCAAATAAGACAACACGTTACTAAACAAGCATTAAAATTGACGTCTCTGAGTGCAGCAGTAAGACAACGCATCACTAAACAAACATTAAATTTAATTGACGTTTCTGAGTGCGGTAGTTAATGGTGGTTATTTAGTTGGAAGTAACAGCTTATTAATCAGAAGGTTTCGGGTAAAAATTGAATCATGTTACCAAAGAACAATGCCAGATCCTGGCTAAAAACACTTAAAAAAAACGCCGCGGATACTAAGGATGTTGATATAACCTGTTTTGTGTGAGCACTTAGGTGCTTCGTGTTTGAACTTGTCTCTCGCTCCCATACCTACGCTCTCTTATTAAGAGCGGGTGAGAGAGAAGTGCAAACCCGAAGCACCTTCTAAGAGCTATCGTGCTGTACTACGTAAGTTTATCGATTCCATGGCCTGCGGAAGGTTGGTAAATATGTGTTTCTATGGTAAGTGTGACATCATCATAAATTGTAATGAATTATGCGACAACCTTTTTATCCATCGTCTATCCGAACTTTTAGAAGTCTATGAATTTATGGCTGTCATTAGATGTCATTGTTAAATTATGTTATTTTCAAATATTCAAGTCTTAATTATTTTTGCTGTAAACCAGTTATATGGGCCACTTTAGAGCAGAAAACATTGGTAAATGGTTAGATCTCGACAAGACGGACGATATGATCACTCTTGGCAAAGCATGAACAAGAGATCTAGTGAATTTAAATTTAAAACCAGCTAGTGTTCCAATTGCAAAAATGAAAATACAGTACGTTTCACTAAAATTTATCATTATTTTTTAAAATGTTAAATTGATTTTTGTTTACATGGGGCGCACTGTTTGTTTACATACCATGTAAATAACGTAAGTATGGTCTCAGGCCATTGACCTTGAACTTGGAGTTTTGACGCTAGTTACTACGAACGTAGTATCAACATCAAAATGTCAAGGTCAAGATATCGGCTGCGATACATCAAGTAACAAACGGAATATAATTAAATCTTTTTTTTTTACTTAATAGAAACAAAAATGAACCATACCCCCGTGATCAGAATCGTGCGAACTATTACCGCGCCAAGTATCTCCAAAGGTTTTCCAGACATCCTGTATATGAACAAGTTTTATAACCTTTAACCTTCGTGTAGTCAAGTTAAAGGAAAAAAAGGTGGCCACTTTTTTCCGTTAAGTTACTCACTCATAGTTCAATTGGGAATATTGTGATACACCTAAAAAACCCGGACAAGTGCGAGTCGGCCTCGCCCACCGAGGGTTCCGTACATAACACAATTCAAAATTTGGACCGCCCTTCCTTGCATGAAGACTGTTTTTTTGGGATTGAATTAAAAAAGTATAATTTTCAAATTTTTTACTACATGTACTTGCAGTATAAGACGGTATTACTTGCCAAATTTATAGATCTAGGTCAACGAAAAATACCCTATAAATTTTTATTCCCTTGAGATTGTCGAAATATAAGTTTCTTTGCGGCAAAAACGGCTATATCTTTTTTTACATTAACTTAGAAGTTTGATTTTTTTACTACTTTAAGGGACTGTAGACTTAAGTATATGGTTTTAATTTCAACTCGATACCTCGACGCGTTCCCGAGATAAAGGGTCTTGACAGACTTACAGACGGACAAAAAAGTGATCCTATAAGGGTTCCGTTTTTTACTTTTGAGGTTCGGAACCCTTAAAAACTGCTTTATTCGACAGAATAGCCTTTCATAAGGGTCATTTAAAGCATATCATTATTAAAAGTGTTATTGTTACTTAAAATAATTTATTAAATAAAAGTAACATTAATTTATTTATGAGAAAATTATTTCTGTTATTAAGAATTTAGATTCTTTCACCAAAAATTCTGATCTACATAATTTAAATAGAAAATAAAAACAATCGCTTTTCGAAAATTCCGCGTCCGTAAAGTATATTAATTATTTTTTAGTCAATGCATACATTACCTGACGTAGTTATCCTTTCCAGCACTTAAAAAATACTTAAAAATGTCATAAATGTCTAAAGCATATTATAGGGTCGAGGCCTATCTAACAGACAAAAATCCATGACCTTAACCCGAAACTAGCTTCTATACTTTCTGAGAAAAACTGCTTTGACATACAGACAGACAGACAGATAGATAGATAACGAAGTCTCACCATAAGAGTTCCTTTTTTAACATTTTGGTACGGAACCCCTAAAAATAAAGGCTTCTATCAAAACATTGCATTTGGAATTATATTATATATTATACATCCAACTAAGTACAGAATTCAACATTAATACAATTAAAAATTAAAACTAAACGTATTTAAATTAAAATTAAACTAAGCTACTTATATATTAAAGATATAAATAATAATCACCACTATAAAAAGAACATCCCCTCTAGTAGGTCCGCTCGCGGCATGGTCCCCATGACACTGGCTGCATTACCTCTCTGGATAGCTAGCCCAATCCTTTGGGAGAGGTAAGCACCAGCCTAGAGCTGGTCTCCGTATAATATTCAATTATATAAATATTGGATTGCAATATATAATTATTTTACACATTAAAATGATGAACTATACCTAAAATATTACCCGTCATCTAAATCTCGAAATAACGTGTACCGGCGCAATGTTAAGATTGACTCCTGTAGAGTATAACCAATTTTGATATCGAGATTTTATAAACAAACAGAAATAAGTCGTTGAAAAACAGTATGTAATGGAACCAGTAATCGACAAGGACCAATGATCGACACTGATTCTTATTTTACAGAAGATAAGGGTTATTCATTTGTTTTGTAACACTCAATTTATGACCGTATGATCTTTGAATTAAGAGTTAAGTGTCGATTATTGGTGCATGTCAGCTTAAAGTGTCGAACACTGGTGCCATTACGTTAGCTGTTTTTATCATATTCGAAAAAAAATACTTGATAACTATTATTTAAATTATGCAAGACTAATTGCGACTCCACGCCAATGCGTGTGCTTTTGTTCTCCACATCTCCATCGCACTCTAGCGCCGAAGTCGAAGCGGTAGCCGTCTCGCTCACCCCGTGCTCACGATCGTCAACGCCATTTCGGAACGCCAGACGAGCAACTGGCACAGGTCCGTCGTGTAGCGAGGTCAGCGAAGACTCATTGTAACAATCAAAAGGGATAGCTCTAGTGACGTTCGCGCGTTAAAGTCGCGATGGAGATAGTTCGCGCGCGGCCCGAATAGAAAGTCGTAAGCGCCGAATCAATTATTTGATATTTACTACAAAACTACAAGATTAAAAAAAAAAACGCTAGGCCAGTTTCAAGAACTTGTTATTACTCAACTATTAAACTAAAAATCATTGTTAAAGACCCAACCAACCAAAATTCAACCAAAAATATGCGAAAAAGGGGTTATGTTTGAAAAATAAAACTATCGGGGATTTTTTTACTAATCGTGTTTTCACGTTCTGCAGTCTCAAGGTAAAAGGTTTAGGTTTAATATATCCAAAGATGAGATACGTAGCAACGAGGGTTGTTGAGATCCAGATTGATATAGGTCACCGACTTTAGCATAGGTGCCCTCTTAAGGTTAAATGTCAAACATTGTTGCTTAGTCTCTATTTCCCCTCAGGAGCAAAATGCACAAAACGCAAAATGTACACTCCACGCAAAATGTAACTAATAGCAAAATGTACAATTCGCACAATGTACCCAAAGCATATTGTGAAATACGCGGAACGTCCACGAAGCGAAAAGTACATTCGCAAAATGTACATATCGGAAAATGTACACTACTCGCAAAATGCACTTTACGCGAAACGTGCAGTACGCAATTAGCCGCACACGCAAAATGTACAAAAACTGAAAATCAATCCACGAGACATCACAATTGAAATGTGTGACTTTTGCTTTTGACAGAAGGTTCCAAACCCAAATATTACCTTCTGCCATTTTATGTAAGCGAAATAAGTAAAACTTAAATATTTTGTTACATTTTTGTTTATCCATACGGCCTTTAAAAGATAAATCTTATATAAAGGGGTCTCACGATTCGAGAGCACGGTGAACAAGGTCAAAAATTGTAGACTTTCGATTGGCGGTCCAAAATTCCAAAATATGTGAAAATAGGCTAAACCTAGTTTTATTGCAATTGAATAAACTTTACAGGTCGCCCATACTGTTAAAATTGTTTCATAAGTATAAAAATGAATAGCGCTACACACATCTAATAAAGATAGCCAAAGAGAACGGCTTTGGACAGGAATTGACAGGATCATGACATTATTTTGTGTTACAGCAGTAGGCAAATAATATTCTATTTGTTTTTAATCCCTGCTAAAATTTACTAGATGTCTTTTTGTATGAGAGCGAGATCCTTTTGCGACCAGTAAACGACCACTTAAAAAGTTAAAATTTGACACATAAACAACTAATTTATTTGGCCTTTCATGCTTCAGAAGTGCCGACCGTTTGTACCGTCACGGCACAATAAATGATGTGATCCGTCGTTCGCTTGCCACTGCCTCTGTATCAGCTGTCCTGGACCCAGCAGGATTGCATAGAGACGATGGCAAGCGACCAGACGGAGCTACATTGGTGCCGTGGAAACTGGGTAGGGCACTGGTGTGCGACGCGACGTGCGTGGACACATTCTCCCTTTCCCACGTCCAGTCACCCCGTAATCGGGCCGGTGCAGCAGCTGAGGGCTCAGACAAGATGCACTACGCTAACTAACGTTTCTATTCGATTCGTTTTTAAACCAATCGCGTCACTGGTAGACCACGTGACTTTTCGTCCTTGATTATAAAATTTAAATCACGAAGAAATAACTGAATGAGTATGAGTATGAATACGAGTTGAATTTTATTGTTAATGTCGACTCCATAGCTCGCTAACATCTTACCGTGCTATGAAAACTCCGATGCTTAGTGATTAATATGTATGTTCTATTACTTTCCCGATCTTCCTACCGTGGGGTGCAGTTTCAGTTTTTATTAAATACTACTTTTACCGGTTCCTGCCAATTACGAACACAAAATCGGTTGAACCATTCTCGAGTTTTCAGAAACTGACGCACGGCAATTGATGAGTCCTGTACGAGTATTAACATATCCAAAAACAATCTATCCAAATCCAATATAAAAGTAATATAATATCTAAACAACCCTACCAAGGGTTTTCTATTCCAGGCCATCGCAACTTAGGTACTTAATGAAATTTTTGATATTTCACATCTTGTTTTAGTTTTTTTAATCCCTTTTCCATGACTTGAGGATTTAAATTTAGTAATTAATTTATTAGTTAGATACTATTGCTAATTAGCAGCGCTATAAGATGTTTATCACTATTTTTAGCAAACCGTAGCAGTTTTCTCGTAAATTAACTAGCTTAAAAACAATTTAACTACATGTAAAATAAAATGAAATACATTTTTTTGTTTACTATTTGATAGATAAAAGTTATAGCTAATTTAACTGTGAAGGGGTTGTTTGGTAGAAAGTGTCTCGACGTTACTATCAGTACAATTACACAAAAGATCCCATAGGGTCGAAGTGTATCCTTAAGGACCCACCAACAAGATAAGATAAGATACTATCATTAAACAATACTTTACAGAACTTATTCCCATCCCAGAGCGCCGGGATTGTTAAATAATAGAATAACAATAATAGGGCTCTACGGAAAACTGCTAACTTTAAATACGTTTTTATTTTGTTTCGGTCGTTTGTCTTTCTAGTTCTAGACCGAAAATAGATAAATTGATAATAATATTACTAAAAATATACATTTTCACTTTTCTACACCGTGCCCGGGACATACCCGAAGGATTTTAACCATCGATTCTAGGCCCTATTTGGAGTATATAATGTGGTATAACATGTAGTCCAATAACGCATAATTTCCGGGATTTTTATTATTTAAAAAACAATTCCATAGTTTATTTAATTTGAACTCTGCCACCGTTACCTAAAGCATTATTTACTAAGAAAGATTAATGTTGTAAGTAGCGATATCATCAACGTACAACATACATTAATTTAATCAATTTCTTAGTAAATAATCCTTAAGTTAAGGTGATAGAGTTCAAATTAAATTAACTATGGAATTGTTTTTTAAATAATAAATATCTTGGAAATTATGCGGTATTGGACTACATGTTATACCACATTACATACTCCAAATAGTGTCTAGAATCGATGGTTAAAATCCTTCGGGTACATCCCGGGCACGGTGTATAAATTTACTTTTACGTTATATTACAAGGCATAGTTCGTGCCAGATATTCTATGAGCAATTCGTGTCTAGCTGATTTTCGGCATTTAGCGCCGAGACAAAGCAGCGCGCTCACTATTAGAAATTATTACGCTATGCCACCACCACTATGTTTAAATATATTGACAACATCGATTGACAGGTATGACAGTTAGGTATTAAATGTAGGGTACCCACACTTTATAGACTAGGCCCAAAACTGAAAAACGCGTCTCTAAACCATTGCAAGCGGCAAATCATGTAACAGTTGGGGTGACAACGTTATCAGAGGGTTTTGACCCTGCAGAATACGGATCTGCCTGTCGCCATTCCGAAATTTGACCCGGAAGTATGCTATACCGGGAAAAGTGCAGCCCATACTAAATTTTTCGTCGTAAATTTTGTAAATCGGTTATAGGGAATTCCATCCTCTTTAAAATGAGGTATCAACTGTTTCAAACAGGGACGTAGTTTTATAGTTATTGCACGTATTTAATCCGCTACAAAAGTGCACTAACAACCAGTTTGTATGGCTAATTTGGCTCGGTGCTAAAGTGAACGTGCACCGATCTAATGTCGCCAATAACTACCTACCACCAAAAATACGGCTGATTTCAATAATTTCCTACTCATTTTAAAGAGGCAAAATTTCTTTAATTTTATCGTGGTCCTTATTTGGAGTTGCCATAGAGAGAATTAAAATATTAGCCAAATAATAAAAGTTCAATTTAACAGTTTTTACGTTAAAATGTAAATGACAGGTAAATATTTTGGTGGGCGGATTTGTAGCAAATTTCAAGGAGTACTACGTAAGTCTCCGATCTCTTTCAAGTACAACCTCAAAGAGTATCTGATTGGCCTACAATTATCCAATACATAGCAGCTGCACTGTGCCAGAATTGCACTGTCGCTTTCACATCGTTTTATTTTATCTATTAAAGCACCTCTCTGTGTATGTTCATCCTTTTTATCTATATAAATATGCATGTATATTTTGTTTACAGTTCCCATTATTCTCTTACTTTATATATACCTAGGCTCTTATTTGTACATGAAAAGACCAGCAGCGCTATCTCTTCTTCGTCTGTTTGCCCTGAAAAACAGCGTCACGGCATTCACATGTCTGACACTATGCTGAGTGGCACCCAATTTGGTGTTTTTGTTATGTTTTTTTCTTACTGTATTTCATTTTATTAGTTTTGTTCTGTGTCTTGCACAAAATAAACGATTTAATTACTTACTTACTCGCCTGTATTAAACATAAAAAAATACCTACCCTAAATTATACTCAACTTATTCACATTCTACGAAGGTGCTAATATTGACTCGGTTTTGCACCTAACTGTACACTATTCGTCATTAGCTGAATCAATTATTTGTATTACCAATTTGTATATTTTCCATTAATTAACTACTATCAGTTCCGTCACATTTTTTCCTAAACCAATACAGTAAGTATTCCCAGCTTCTTAATAGCTTTCGGCTGGCTATCGCTATCACGCTTGCACTCGCAACTGACGGTAGGTATATTTGTCACCCGTGTCATAGTTAAACGAAGATTGCCGATACCTATTAGGAAAATGGTAGCACTGTAGATAAATCTAACGACATATTGTTTGTCGAAATCTGCCCATCCATTCAGCATCTACCATAGTACGGAACCATATTGGGTAGTTTGGTTTTAACCTCGGTTTCTGAAACCATACCTTTTTTGCCAATATATATGATTACAGTAAAGTAAAGGGTAGTGAACCAAGAGGCACAGGTTATACGGGCGGCGGCCGGGCGTGGGAGCCGGCTCAGCGGTGGCCAACGCGCCGGCGCCGCCGCATCGATCGCGCCACGTGGGCGCGGCGCGGCGTTGCCGGGCCACGTGCGCCCGAAGCCCGTCGCACGACGCCTCAAGCCCGGCCTTATCAATGCCTACGCGCTTGTTGCTAAGCTACGCTCAATCATTATCAAAGGCGTCCTCGAATACTATGTACGCACACCATAACTCAACACAAAAAAAAAACAAAATGCTCAAGTTAAATATCTCCTATACGTGTCCTTTTATATCTAATACCTTTAAACGAGCAATTCTTGTATATATATATATATATATATATATATATATATATATATATATATATAATCTGAATCTCGGAAACGGCTCCAACGATTTCGATGAAATTTGAAAAACGATCTGTCAAGTTGTCATCTTTGGGAAATTTCGTTTTCAGGTACTGTTGACGCTCGGTCTTCCAGGTACTGTTACACCTAAGCAACACTTTTTTCCCTAGATTAGAAATAATGAAGGAAGATAAACTGAAGAAATATTGTGAGGTATGGTATAGGCATAGGCACTTGAACAAGCCGTTGCATTACAGGGAACGGAAAACTCCTTCGTTTGATTAAGTTCCGTCGTTTACCCATGATGATGATTGCGTTACCGTAATGTTAGAGAATATTTTTTCAATACAAGTAGTTAGTAATATATTGAGCTTCTAGGTACCAATTTCACCATACGATGTTAACCACTTAACAGACAATTAGAGCGTTAACAGCTGTCAAAATTTATGAACCGAGTCGTTTAACGTTGATTAAATTTAACATCGTTTGGTGAAATTGGTACTAAGTCCATCAGGGTTTCGGTAATTTTAATCAGGGCTTTGGAACGGTTCGAAAAATACCGGTTAATTATGGTGCTTAACCAGGTTTTTCGTAAACACTCGCTCGAAGCGGAACCGATTCGCGAGCGTTATGATCGCTGGGATATACCCTGTTTTTTTTTTTGGTTTTTTGTTTCTTCCTGCAGTTGGATGGCGTCGCGACTAAAATGATAAGGCCGGCTTGACTTGAAGCTGAACAAGTGAAATTATTTCGAGCCGCAACAGTTTTATTTTGCTTTTTGATTAGAACCGAAATAATATCGATTCTGTTCGAACCGAATCGAAAAGAAAATATGCTGTATTTGATACGTACGAGTATGGCGTTTATGACGAGCTGGTTGATAAAATTAACCAGATTTCCGAGCCGTGATTTTAATGTTTAAGCATTAACACGGTATATGTATGTAAACTCTTTATTGCACATGAGTCGCTTAACTTCAAACTCGGGTAAATCCAATTCTGTCATTTTTTAAGATTTTGGTATAATATAAAAGGGTAAAAAAATTGTTACAATTTTATCGGTTAAGTATAATTCCGTGTAGTTTTTGAGTAAAATACATTTAAAATCATAATATTTTATCAAAATCAGATAAATCCATATGACAGTTTTTTCAAATGTTGGTGTAAGTCCATCCAAGCCAATCAGCAGCAGAAGTTTGTTCAACATGGCTGTCCGTTGACGTAAACTCGTAAACCGATTCAATAGATAAATAATAATTAAAATAATAATAATAATAATAGATAAATATTAATCTCATTAATATTGTGCCACCAAGCAAAGCCCGCAAACGGCCTCATATAAAAGTCCGCCATAAGAAACTGCAAAAATTCGGTAAGTTTTAAATACCTACCTATTATGCGTCGTCAGAGTTAAGTGTCCCCCCCCCCCCCCCTACAGCCGAAACTACAAATACTAAAAATGTGAAAAATATCTTAGATGAAAGCACATGTATAACGAATTTTAAAGAAAAACTATCGTAACGTAACATAGGTATCTAATATCTAACGTAATCATCTAAGACGGCAACAAACACTTGAAATAGAGAATTAGTTTATACTTGTTGTTTTTAGGGTTCCGTACCTCAAACGGAAAAAAGGAACCCTTATAGGATCACTCGTGCGTCTGTCTGTCTGTCCGTCTATCACAGCCGATTTGCTCCAAAACTACTGGACCGATCCAGTTGCAATTTGGTACACATATGTAAGTCAGTGACCCAAAGACCGACGCGTAACGTAAATAAATGAATTTTGGACATGGCCCCATGGTGTTTTGGGGGGTAAATTAGCAAATAAAAAAAAAAGTCTTGCAAACCTTATTGTGTGACATGTCAAATGAAAGGGCCTGTTGTGAGCATCTCAAATATATCATTTTTATAATTTTAATATAAACAGTTTTTAAGTTATTTAAGAAAATAGGCGAAATGTGACCATTCCCCCCCTTATCTCCGAAACTGCTGGGCCTAAAATTTTGGAAAATATATGGAAATTAGTTCTTCACCTATAGATTACAGGAAAACCTATAAGAAGTTTGAGTGTTCAAAGTAACATAGGAAAATTGCGAATGTATGTGCGCGCCTCGGGCATTTCATTCATTTATCTACGTTACGCATCCGTCCTTGAGTCATTGACTTACATATAAATTTGAACCAAATTTCAACTCGATCGGTCCAGTAGTTTTGGAGCAAATCTGCTGTGACAGATGGACAGATAGACAGACAGAGTCGAACTCGCACTTGGCCGGTTTTTGAGATGGTGTTTGTGTAGTAACTTCGGCTTCGGCTTCGGAACCCTACGCTGAGCATGGTCAGACATGCTCTTGTCCGGATTTTTTTTCTATAATCTCCCTAGTGGTTAGAGTGGATTTATCTGAGTTTGAAGTTAAGCAACACACACACACACAAAAACAAAACATTTTGCATCACTATAGATAATGTATATAGGTGAACTTATCCCATATTCTCTTCCAGTTATCCCATTAATCGCCTTAGTATTAGGTTCGCCGACTCGCAGCGTGACGCTACCTGCCTTAAGTCTTTAAAATTTTAGGCTATAGTTGGTGTGCCTGCCTACGAAGTGTACCTAGGGTGACGGCATCAATGTTGGACACTTTTAGCTGACAGACACCAGTATTGGACACTTCACTCTTAATTCAAATTTCATACGGTCCTAAATTGATTGATGCAAAACAAATGAATAACCCTTATTTTCTGTAAAATAAGAATCAAGTGTCCATTATTGGTGCCTTGTCCATTACTGGTTCCACCACCCTACTTATTAAGATTAAAATAATCAATATCTCCGAAACTAGTAAAATCGCTGAACATACATAGGGGTTAAATCGATAGCTTTTTAGCTGCTCTATCAGCCCTAGGCGGGTTGACGTTGATTTTTGGGTCACCCAGTATACAGAGCCATCGCGACAAATATGTATACGAGTACATATTATACTTGTATACGTTTTAATTAATTTCCAAAAAAAAACGAATGTCTTGGTTTCATCTATAGCGGTAGTCCTAACTATAATAAAATTGACTTTAGTTCCATACTTTGTAACTTTGGAAGCGATACCTTACTTGTATTTGTATTCTTTTCCGTGAGTTTAGGTCTGAACTAATATCATTATCATTAATTTGTATCGTACTAGTACACGGAGGGGGGGGGTTACGAGACGAGGCTAATTGGCTTGGGGTAAAAAGTTTTCTATAGGTACCGATAATCATAATGTACTATTGCATAACTAATCGCATTGCTAATTGTTTCCCCAGTACGAAGTCAATACGTACCGTCTGATACCTACCTTAGTTTTATTGATGCGTCATTGTTTTCAGACTTTTTACACTGATGGTCTTTAAGCCACTTACATAATAAAATAAAAGATGATGATTTGTTACGTAGGACTTTTATCATATTTAAATTAAACAGATGCGATTATTTTTCGATAATGTGCATCTACCCTATTGATCTCAACAAGGTAGGTTTATAAAACAACCACTCTCTGTAGGGAAGTTTCAATACCCTACGAAACAGAAACTTCAAGCCGAAGTTGGTAGCATATTGTGCCCCACAACACAATAGGTACGAACAGTGCGTCGAAGTACAAAGCTTTATGAAGGATGGCGATCAAGAACTAGATTAAGGTTTTAAATTAGTACGAACTCCTTGAAAGAGTACCGGCTCGACGCCACAAAGCGCAATGGGACAAGTTAATTTATGTTCGGGATGCAGCACCAAACAATGAAGCCAAGGATATAGAAATTAATACCTACAGTTACTCGTTTACTTTGCCACTTATGTTGAAAAACCCCACTAAAAGTATGTACACGCCGAAACCTGAAATAGACCGAAAACAAAATCCTGTCCGAGCCTCAAGCAATACGCCTAATCGATGAAGCGCTACAATTTAACTTTTCACTAAGTTATTAGGACACTTACCTCCAGCCTCCGGGTGGAGAGTCATTGCTGGTTTCCTTCAGCTGGGTAGTGCTTGCGCTTTGCAGATTCAGTACATTCACGCTGTAACAACATTCAATATTTAAGTAACAGGTAAACTGACATAATAAAACATTTTTGTATACATATCAAAGGGTGTCCTATCGATTTGCAGAGCTACATTTCGTCGATTTTTGTTTCGTAAACAGCGATTCGCAGATATTTCCTAGAGTTCGCATCTTATTACATTTCTCGAGTAGTCAATATCACGGAACTCGATACACCTTTCGTAGATTGTTCGATTAGCAATTGTCTTATAGTTAACCGAACAACTATTGGTTTATAAATCGATTACTCAAATAATCATTTCTCTTCGTATCGAAACGACCTAAAAGCAAATTGCCCTATTAGCATAATGACCTGAAAGCAAATTGTCCCATTAGCACAATGACCTGAAATCAAAACGTCCTATTAGTAAAATAACCTTATAGCAAATCGTCCTATTATCAGGTCGCCCTTTTAGCAAAACGTCCAGAAAGCGAAACGCCCTGAAGTCAGAATGACCTAAAAGCAAAACGCCCTATTAGCAGAACGTCCCATGGTCTACAGACAAGAAATTATTATTTAACATTAAATTATAATTAACATTTACATTTATATTAATTCTTCTATTAAATTTATTGTAAAGTAACACACACAAGTAGCTTTAACTTTTAACAAAGATTTTGTAATCTGCATATATAGGTACGTGTATCTGACAGCACGGAACACCAATTGCCCGAATCGACTCGATACGCCCTTGGCCGATTTTTTTCTTGTCTGTATACCATGGGACGTTCTGCTTATATAGGGCGTTTTGCATTTAGGTCATTCTAATTTCATGCAGTTTCGCTTTCGGGACGTTTTGCTAAAAGGGCGACCTGTGGCCCGTTTCACGAATCTACAAGTTACAAATTACAATTTCTCTTTTTTCTCAAATTCTCTTTCTAGCAAAAGGAGTTAGAAAGAGACGTCCGCTTGTAATTTGTAACTTGTAGCTTCGTGAAACGGGCCTCTCATAATAGGACGATTTGCTATTAGGTTATTTTACTAACAGGACGTTTTGCTTTCAGGTCATTGTGCTAATGGGACAATTTGCTTTCAGGTAATTATGCTAATAGGACAATTTGCTTTTAGGCCGTTTCGGTACTACCCCTGCCTACGAAGCTAGCGGTCCTGGGTACAAATCCCGGTAAGGGTAGATATTTGTGTTGAGCGCGAATATTTGTACGTTTATTCCACTGATTTGTCTTCGTTGCTTAGGCTAATAGTACAAGCCTAGAGCTTAGTTTGGGACTAGGTTAATTGGTGTGACATACCCTGATATTTATTTATTTACTTAATGCTATAAATATATATGGATCCGGAGGTCGTTCGGCCCCGCGTAGGAAAAATAAACAAGAAATATCAACAATAAAGTTATGAAGCAACGAATACCAAGTATATTTGGTATTGGATTATCTCGTTTGATTAGTTTTTCGTTTAATTGTTATATCGTCTCATTCTGTATTCGTCGCTCATTCTTGATTCGTCTTGTTCGCTATCCGTGTCACTCCGTCACTATCTTATTTTGTCAAATTGGGATATACCTATTTTTAACAATGCATGAAAATATTAAAACCGTTCCGAGGAATAAGCTTCTCAAATCAATCCCTGTAGTTAGTTACAATGAATTAATTCTAATAAAATTAAGAAATTACCTTCATTTGACCCCAAAATGCGGTACGAGTTTGGCTATATTAACCTCTTTTGTGGTTTTACATAAAACATATAAAACCTCTACAATATTTTACCTTACTTCACTGGCAATTCTTCTCGTTCTTTTATTTTATTACACCCTCGCTACCGTAAAATGCTGCAATTTTGCCGTTTAAGCTCAATTTTGCCTATTTCGTTTAAATTACGATATCTCGCATTTGCTCAGTTTTTTCTTGTTTTTTACCGTTTGGTAGTAATTTTCATTATTCTGGCAACACATTTTTAATTTTTTTACTTTGGTAACTCCATTGTTGCGACGCCAGTTGTGCATCATAAGTTGGAGGGAGTGGCTGCATTTTTTTAGTGTCTCGCAACTTTTAAAATTTTAAGTACAAGGAACGTGATTTGTGTTCTGGAAACTTGAGTGACACAATTTTGCCTGGGTCTAGGGCTGTCACTAGCTGGGTTTTATAAATGAACAGATAAGAGTAAAAATAGGTGTGCCTAAATTGCTTAAGTGAGTTAATTTATTACTAGCTTTTTAATAACTTGCAATGCTAGTTAAGTCAAATCTTGCAAATCGATTTTCGAGTCAAATTGACTCAAGACTGGTTTGGGTAAAAGTGTTGTTATTTGTAAAAGTCATACAATTTCAAGGTACTAACCGTAAAAGTGGTAAATTATTATAGAATTAGTCAAAATAAACATATTTTAATGTAATATACTCTTAAGTGCATACGTTGTGATGATTATTTTTTAACTAAAAAAATACATTTTTTTTTAAATAACAATCTTTTTTTGGCACAACCCTACAGTTGCCGATATTTTTGTATGGAAAGTTCGTGGAACCTGGTACAACATTTCCTATTGCCTGTGAAAAAAAAAACATAAAGCTTATAGCAATAATTTGACTGCCAGGGACAAGCACAATGTCTCATGTACACAATTAAGTATTATTACAAATAGCAAAACGTTATTTATCGAGATAACCGTCTAGGCAAAGTTACGTCTTAGGCCTAAAACTTTGCCTGCCACTTTAAATGCTTATAACTAGGAAATATTGTATGAGTACCTACTGATATTTGAGTCTAATTTGGCGAGGCATAGGGTCTGTTTTCCGACTAATACTCATTAAACCACATAAGACAAATAGTTTCACAGATATAAGGAAAAAACGTCAAAATCCGTGCAAAGTTGCAGCATTTTACGGTACGCGTTCCGTTCGTAGTTCATCTCATTCACAAATAGCAAATGAGACGAAAAACGAAAGTCACGTACTTAGAATGCGACAAAACGATAAAGCACCGAACATAGTTTTTTTTTTGATAATTAACACTTACCGTTAGGTGCTCTGATTTGTATACAAAATGGACCCACCTAACGGGTCGGCGGCAGTCAATAAGACAAAAAACGAGAGAGACAATGGAGACAAAGAATTAGTGTATGCAAGACCGTGACCAAAAAACAATAGGACTTATTTAGAGAGAGACAGGTTACAGAATTTTACCAAATAAGATAGTGACGGATAGCGAACAAGAATGAGAAACGAATACAGAATGAGATGAAATAAGAATTAAACGAAAAACGAATGAGAAGAGATAATCCAATAGGTACCTACCGTATATTTTATATATGGCAATATTTTGCTGATAATTCGGTATCCTATTATCTCGCCTCATTCGTTTTTCGTTTAATTCTTATTTCGTCTCATTCTATATTCGTCACTCATTCTTTGTTCGTCTTGTTCGCTATCCCAAGGATCGCGACGAAAAACGAATAAGACTTATTAAGAGAGAGACAAGTTACAGAATTTGACCAAATACCTAAGATAGTGACGAAATAAGAATTAAACGGAAAACGAATGAGGCGAGATAACTGCAATGACATATCATAATGCCGTTATCCGACATCTGGTCGATTTTTAACTAATTGTGCATCCAACTTAGTACAGAATTCAACATTAATACAATTAAATATTAAAACTAAACGTATTTCAATTAAAATTAAACTAATTCTGCTATATTAATGAGAAAAAAATCTCTATCGATCTGTATTTGCGATTTAAAAATCGACCAGATGTCGGATAACGGCATTATAGAGGCAGATAATAAGGATATCGATAATTCGTGGCTAACTTTACATTGTTGGTGACCAGTGCATTTTTTCGCTCATAAAGTGGTACCTATAGGTGAAAAACTAATGTAAATGACCTCTTGCATGTAATTGTAACCAGTCATCGTAGATTTTTCAGGAAAACCGGTGCAATGACGTCACAATGACATACGACAGTGACCTAGGATTGTCGAGGTGTATAATATGATTGACGTTTAAAATAATTTAATATCATGCTGTCGTTGAAAATGAAACAGTAGACTTTTTACTTAAGTTATTATAATTTTATATAACATTTATGACTGTTTTCCAAAAAAATCGGATTAATATAGAACATTTTCTGTATTTTCGATTTGTTTAAAGTATTTAGCACACTCTTTACTGTACACCTCAAAAAAAATATAAACAATAAAGAAAATAAAACTTAAAAGTAGAGGTAGATAACAGGCGTTCGTCAAGACGAGACTTGAATTGGGATTTTTGTAAAATTGTTATTTAATTACCAACCATATCTACATTATTACTTAGTTCCAAATGGCTTTGATTTTATTTGATTCTTGGTTCAAACAATTTAATATTTGCCACTACTGTCAATCCTAGAACTGCGCCAAAAATGCTGGAAAATCTACGATCACTGGTTGTAACACAATTTTGTGCACAATTACATATGCAAGAGGTCATTTATTTAAGTTTTCACCTATACTTGTTTATGCTGTATACTCGTATCGTGCGGAAAATTGGATTTTCCCATTCGTGTTTTTAATTTTCCTTTTTTTTATTTACTGTTGTTCCAAGCGTGTATCCAAACTAAAGCATTTGCAGGTTCAACCACTTTATTTATTTCTAGATTACGTCATTATCTTCATGAAACTATACGTACCTACATTTAGGTAATATTATGTAAAAAAATAAATGCCGAGAAAAATAATAGAAGCTCCTGAAGCTTCTATCCAGCTCTTCGAAGCCATTGTTGATGCATTCACAATGGATTGTTAAACGTTAATATCAGGTAAACACAAACGGTCACCCGCCTTCGTGGGAAATTTAAGTACATACAACGGTAGTGGTAACCGCTCTCGAATTTTCTCGACCGCGGTCAAAAACGTCAGTGTTAAAAACCCTGTCAAGTAAAAAGTCAACCCATTTAGCAAAAATAAGTTGTATAAATGTTGTACAAACGTTTTTGATACAACTTAATAGTATGCAATTTAAGGCATAGATACAAACGCTTAGGTATAAAACGCGATTTTGGCGCAGTTCTCAAGAATAAAAATCGTAGGCGTAAAAATATCACTCAATCGTCATAAGCAAACACTTTTATTTAGTCACACACAATAGTTATCATAAGGCAGACGTTTGGTTTGTATGACAAATTAGTCTGTGAGGTGCATCAGGTGCGACAGCGACGCAGTTTTAATTATGACATAACCTGTTGTGTATAGTCGCACTGTGTTCTCGAAACTGTTCTGCCCTACTAAGCATAATGGCGATATCTTAGACAAAACATCTGTAGAAATTGCAACCTAGTTACAAACATAAGAGAGTTGAATCTGCTTTGGCTATTTTATGTAGTTATTGCATTTTTGCTTAGGAGGGCAGTGTTGGGATCAGTCATTTTTTGCTGACTCTGCGGATCGACGTAGTAATAATATTGTAAATAAAAATTTAAAAGTGACCCCCTTCGATTCTTTATAGAATTAAAGAAAAATAATATTCAAGTTGGCCATTTCTATTAGGTACCGAAAGGGAAAAAATGCTTATTTTCTTTTGTTGTGGATTCATTAAAAAACACTTATTAATCATGTGATAATGCATACAATTGTGCGTTTTTAGAGCTATTAAACGAGCGTCAATAGTTGATAGAGTCAAAGAAATCGGCAAAAAAAAACAATTTTACGAAAAAAAAAAATGTTGACTTACAATGAACCATTACTTACTTGTAAACAAGTTCCTACCAAACTACGAGATAGAAGTTTCGATAGGTTTGCTATTCGTATATGTACATCAGGCGCTTTTGGCGGGGAATTTAAAATTCAATTTGGCGGATACTCGTACTCCATGTGATTTGAAACTTAATTTTTATGGCGCCATAAATAAATTAGCAAAAGTAGCAATCATTCGCAACAAAAAATAAGTGCAACCACGTTAACAAAACAATAAAAAATAAAAACGTAAAATGTATTTTTTTTTGCCGATTTCTTTGCTTCTATCAACTATTGACGCTCGTTTAAGAGATCTAAAAACGCACAATTTTATGCATTTTCACATGATTAATAAATGCTGTTTAATCAATCAATACACAATAAAAGAAATAAAATGGTCATTATTTTTCTGTAAACGTATAAAAAATTGGCCGGGGGTCAATTTAAAAAAAAATTACAATATTAAACTACGTCGATCTGCATTGTCAGCAAAAAGTGACAGGTCCCAACAGTTTCGAGAACAGTTTGGGTCGGCATGGTCACTCGTCGAATGATTTATCAAAATCAGTAGGTAGGCTTTTGATTATATTTACTGTTTTAAGTAACAGACTGGATATCTACAATTGTGAAACGAGATATAGGAATAAATAAGAAATCAGATACGATTATAAAATGTGAACATTACTTTTTTGACCAATGTTATTAACGTTTTTGTATATTTTTAATGCCCCTTTTTAATATTGTTAATTTCCCTTTTTTTTTTTTTAGTTATTACTTGTGAAAAACTTTTATACATATAGTCAAAAGCGTTGCCTTATGACTAGACCCCGTTATCAAGCGGGCAGTTTGGTGGTAGTTTGGGGAGTAAATGGAACGGTGTTAATTAACACGACAACCTAGTCTATTGGTGTTCAACGGAATTATTCTTTTATAATCAGGCATTCACGATATAAATTATCTATAAGTCAATTGTCAATTGATTAATTTATCGACTTTGTCCTTTCGTTAACTGACTCTCCGTAACAGATCAGAAGTTGTTCTAAATGACTTGTAGTCCAAGATCCCAGTCACCCCAGACTTACGTGATTTTAGGAAAGATGAAATTTTTAGGATAGGTAGTATAACATAAACTTAGAAAGAAAGTATTGGATACTCGCTAAGCTGAAAGCGGGGCCGTTTTACAGGTAGCAGGTATCAAAGGTGGAAAAAACCTTGCTAACTTACGTCAAAGTAGGAAGTCTGGTTTTTACATATGTCATATATGATATTGTTATAAATAAACTTATAAAGTTGCCAGACACTTCCTGTGAGCCATAACTTTTCACAGACACTATAAAGTTGTTCCGGCTCAAGCGCCTGCCAGCATCCTCCGAGCAAAGAAACGCTAGGCCTAACCTAACCTAACAGCTAACCTAACGTTTTGTGTGTTTTCGATAGCTTCGCGTTTTTTTGCTCGGAGGTTACTGGCAGGCGCTTGAGCCGGAATAACTTTAAAGGATCTGTCAAAAGTTATGGCCCACAGGAAGTGTCTGGCAACTGTATATGTTTGCTTATAATAATATTATATATGACATATGTAAAAATCAGCCTTCCTTATCTTAATACAGGTCAAGTAAATATTTAAATTTGCCGAAATTTTTAAATGTGGTACAATTTTTCAACGGTAGATGATATATTAATATATGTATATATATTCTAAAAGAGAATTAAATTCTCTGCAAGCTAAGTCTTCTTCTTCGTCGTTTTCACTGGGAGTGAGAGTGGGCGTGGTCATCATATCAGGCGTTGGTGGAAAGCTTCACAACTCGGCGCTACTACTCTCTGACAGCTGCCTTCCTCGTGCAAGCTATGTAGGGGGCTGTTTTCTACAGACGATATATATGCAAGTTGGAGAGAAATGTAAGAAAAAATAGGTGAGGTCAAAAATACATTTTTGAAAATCGACCGCTTTTTGGAGCTCATATCTAGACAACGATTGAAAATAGGTGAAAAATGTATAGAATCAAAGTTGTAGAGAATTTTATCAGCTTTAATAATGCAATACAACACCATTACCTATCAAGCATCGTTTTCAAGATGTAAACAATAAACAAAAAAACGGGACCTTATTTGTGCCCCCCCTCCCCCTCCCTAGGGCTCACCTCCGAGGGGTGGGGACTTTTAGTATGTTTATCTCCTAACTACTTCAAACAAAGTTCAAAAGTCAAAATTCCTGCTTTCAACTTTTCCATCCACACCCCCCTTTCGAGCACTCGTTTACCACAGTAAAACACCAATAGACTAGGTTTTCGTGTTAATTAGCACCGTTCCATTTACTCCCCAAACTACCCTATAGTGACGTCATTGTGACTGAAGTCCGGGGTCTACACAACACTAATGTTAGTTTGCCATCAAACTGCCCGCTTGATAACGGGGTATACAATACTCCTAAGCCGACGCCATCACCACTATTTCAGCGTTCATTAAAAAACATGTGCGACCCTTAAATTGGCAAAAATAAAGTCGTGAATTCAAATGCCTTTTGATTTTCAATCAGCATAAAAGAAACGTAGAAAAGAAAGTAATAAAGTGAAGATTTTTTTGTGTATTAACGTCGTTACCAATACTTTCTCTTTCATGGGAATCATCGTGAAACCAATTTTCAATTAAAAAGAAGTACGGAAATACGGACCCATGCCTTTCTGGCACGTTTTCTCTTGGCTGTTGGGTAGATACTAGATACATATAATAGGCGTAAGAGACTGTGTTGATGTCATTGATGTCAATATGTATATACTAGCAAGTATAGAAGAACTTTGCGACTAGAGTGCCACTTCTTTTGTATTGCTATACTTTTCCAAAAATAATTTAAAAAAATCATTTTATAGCCACTCAGAACAACTGTTAGAACTCAAGGTGTTACTTCGTGTGTTCATAAGTTTTGAGACGAAATAAAATGTACATGAAAAATTTTTTTTTTTGAGTTAATCATAGTTTTAAAATTATCAGATGCTAATAAGTATATATTAATCAATAACTACAAGCAAATATTACTCAAAATAACAGCCTCTATTCTTTATATAAGCTCCTTGAAGCCTTGTTGGCAAAAATGGAGCGGAATGACACCTTCATACAAAACACCCCACCATACCATCACACTCGCTGGAAAATAGGAACGCGATCCATTTCGTCGAACATCTTTGCTGCTTTTGGCATACATTTTATTGTTTTGTCGGTTGAACTTTCTGATTTTTTGATGTTCGCAATCGTCCTTACAGACCGCAGGCGACCACGCCTTTTGTGATTTTTCAGAGAATCAGTCTCCTTGCAAAGTTTAATGGTGTAATATATAAAGTTGCAGCTAATCCCAAAACATTTGAAGATACGGAAAATCTCCATTGGTTTTTTTCCCGCCATATAAAATGACAATTGCACGTAATTCTTGTGCTCACGCCATCACAAGAAAATTAATTGAAATAAATAATAAAATCATACAAATAGAACACAAACATTCCAAATTAAAAATTGGAAAAAGAATTAGATAGCTGCAAGGATTATTATGTTTCATTTTTCAAAGTAGAAGTTTGTCTCAAAACTTATGAACACACGAGGTATGAAACAAAGTCGTAAGCTCTATCTTTTAATTATCTACTAAACAGTATAACAGTCGTAGAAAGCTTTCAAATTATGATTAGTCGTAGTACAGTAGTCACTCTAAATGCTTTTCTATGTACAAACTGCTGTAAGATGTTATATTGAAGTTGTAAAACCGGAGAAATGTCTCAGCTAAAGTCATGCCTCAACTTTTGTACGACAACGACTAAATAGCTTTATTATTATGTCATACAAACGAGTGTACCAGAGTTGGGCGTTATTTAAATAATTTCTTATCTAGTATTTTAATTTAAATAAAATCATTTGAAATTAATTTATGCGAAGATAAAGTCAATCACAAATTGTGTTGCCAACTCTTTTATTTAACTAAATTATCTAGATGAAGATATACCTCTTTTGCTAAAAATTTCTATTGCACGTAATAGTGTGCTGATTATAGGTAAACATTTTCGAGTCTTTGTTATGTAGGATGCATCCTACATAATGCATTTAAATAAATTTATATAGAAATAGCCCCCCAGGGATATTTTTTTTCATACAAACCCTGTCCTGATAATTAGGAACAACAAAAACTTCCCTTCCCTTATCTCCGAATTTTATGGACCAAAAAATTGGTAAAATTCCTAATTTAAAGATAATCTATACTTCTATATAGTTTGTGCCAACTGAAATTGGGAAAGATGTAAACACAACCAATCGAGCTAATTTACCATTATTACTCTACAATCATGTGCTTTTAAAGATCAAGTACACTACACACACTTGATCTTTACTTTCACATTAAGTTTAAAATTAAATAACTATTAATTATACGATATTTTAAATAAAAACACGCTTGATGAATATTTCGAGGTTATGTGTCAAACAGTACTAATTTGTTTACATCTTTGGCAATTTCAATAGACACAGACTACACTTATATTATAAAGAGGTAAAGTATGTGACGTTGTAAGGGGTCTCTAGATCATCTGAACTGATTTTGATAATTCTTTTGCCAATAGAAAGCCACGTTATTTGTGAGTGTCATACCCAAAAAAAAAGGAGTGATTCCCATTTGTTCTATGGAACAATGACATCATAGGACAAAATGATATTTTAACTTCCTAATTATTCCATAGAACATTTAGGATTCCGGATTATCATTTGTTCTATAGAACTGTTATGCCATGGAACAAAATGATATGGCAGTGTATCACGTTGTTCTATAGAATACATGGGAATATTCATTTTCATTTGTTACCATAGAACTGACATTTACCAGTAAAAAGTGAGCACACTATTTGTACGTTTATCTATAGGTACTAAATAAAACTCTATCTTGCTGGCCACTTGAAAGCACTGACAATTAGTATGACAATTGTGAAATAACTTTATAAAAATGGACACGCAACCGAAAGAGTGTATTCTCAATTTTGAGGACATAATAATAGAGAAACGTGGTCGAGGTCAAGTTCTCAAAAACTCAAAGGAATACTACTCGTACTTTCAAGTTGGGTATAAAAACGAGCAGTCATCGTTATGGTGACGTAGCAACTATGCCAAAACAAAATGTGTAGGGAGTTTGAAGATTTCTCAGGTGAGACACCGGACACTACACTCGCATTATTAGTTATTATCTTGAGCCAAATCATTAGAGCCGTTTTCGAGGTACCCAAAATAAATGTATAAATTTATATGTAATTAATTTTACAAGAATTGCCCGCTTAAACTAATAAGAGTTTTCATTATATTTTTATTATTTTAGGCTACAAAGAAAATACTCAAATACAAAGAACATAAATCAGGTTGTATGCCAAATGAGAAAAGACTCGTTGCGAAAAAAAATATAAGTTTGTGTGGTGAGGAGGCAGTTTTAGGGGATGAAACTGTGCCTGCAGTGTACAAAAAGGTAGTATCTTCTTTCCAAGATGCAAGTACGGATTTCGTATCAAAAATACCCTCATTTCAACAAATGAGCTCAACAGTTTATCGGCATATAAATAAACACTTCGAAGTGAAAGCGTCGTCTAGTAAAGATACAATAACACTAGAAATATCGTCTGCATACTCTGCTTCCTACTTGCCGATTATATATATGACAACAACCGCATAATAATTTTTGCCTCTAAAGAAGCAAGGACACTTTTGAAAGATATTAAAACATTTATGTTTGATGGAACGTTCAAAGTGTGTCCGGTTCCATTTGCACAAATGTATACCATCCACGGAGACTTGGGTAGCTCCAAGGATTTTACGAATATAATTCCATTACTTTATGCCCTTGTCACAAACAAAACCAAAGAAACTTAGGGGAACCCGGGGCATGATAGGCACCCGGGTCAATATGAGAAGGCTTTCCCTAACCCCCTCTAGCCGCCGAATGCTGTAGGCGATAGCAGGGACGGCTGTTAGTGCGCCTCGCGACCGCGCGGTGAGTTGTTATGTAAGCGTTAGTGCGCGTCTCACGGAGCCAGCTAAAAAAAACCGTAAGTCGATATTTTGATCTAATTTTTCATGATTTTGCGTGATAAATGCTTGTTAGATATCTGTGTGAATATTTAATTACCATTTACGTTTTGACAAGCTTATGGGCTTAAAATTGTATGAGGCTAATAAAAAAACCAATAAAATAAACCTTTAAAGACTTCAAGGTTATTTTGTTACAATCATAACCTCGGGGCATTATGGGCGGGGTAAAATGGGCATACTGCCCGTATTGCCCCGCAAAAATTCATAAATGCCCATTTTGCCCCGTAAGTAAAATAATTGCTTGTTCTTTTTTTGCAGAGTTAATCGGTAACTTCAGTTAATACTTCGGTAACGTCGGTTAATCCAGACTCGTCGGTAAATTTGCAGCTCTCAGCAACTGTCGATTCATCCTCTTTGATTGAGGTGCGACCACCTGTAACTCCGCCTCCAAGTATATCTACGACTCTTAATCCAGACTCGTCGATGGATTTGCAGCTCCTGGCAACTGTCGATCCAGCCTCTTTGATAAACGTGCGACCACCTGTAACTCCACCTCCAGGTTCATCTTCTTTTGATGTTTTGACACCCAGTAACATCTTACCGGTTCCGAAAGCAAGTGCGCAAAAGAGAACTACTAGGAAGCGAGGCAAAACCGCAGTTATAACAAGTTCACCCTACAAAACTGAACTGGAGCAGTCAAAGCCTAAGACAAAAAAAGCAAAAAAAGTGGAAAAAAAAAACAGGGAAGAATAATAAAGAAAATTGCGTTGAAGAAGATGTAGAGTGTCTCTATTGTGGAGAGTGGTACTCCCAGTCTAAAGAGGGCTGGGTTTCTTGCCGTGCATGTAAAAGATGGGCTCACTGCTCATGCGCAGGTGAAGATGATAATGACGACGAATCTTTGCATATTTGTTCATTTTGCGCTAGATTTTAGATATATATTTTCATTATTTTATTATGCCTATAGTGCCCCAGCCCCACGGCACGGGGCAATATGAGCAATTTGTATTTTTTTGTTAAACGTTTATGGTCCAAAGATATGATAGACTGAGCTAATTATTTGCTGTTAAAATGAAAGACTGATGATTATTACAATAAATGATTACTTAAACAATGTTGTATTTTACTCTTATCTCATGTAATTACGATATATCCTTAAAGGGCCCGTATTGCCCCGGGTTCCCCGTAAACATGCTTGAACTGATTAAAATACTAATCGTCGGTGAAACTGCAAAACCGCGTAAGAAACATTTTTAATAAGAAGCAAACTGCACCTTTTCTCTAAGATCTTAAGGTTTATTTTGCCTTATAATAAATTTGTTGGTTACGCGGTTTTGCAGTTTCACCGACGAAATACCTTCATGGCAACCTTCTGAAATACTAACTGATTTTGAGGCAGCAGCGATAGCTGCGATTCATGAAGTTTTCCCACACGCGAAACATCACGAGTGTCATTTTCATTTTTCACAAGCTTTGTGGAAAAAAGCAAAAAAATGAAAATAACTAATGATGTATGTACGAAAAGGATAGTGGCTTTATGCAGTGTTTTGCCAATGTTGCCGGAAAATAAGCTCAATGAAGGATGGACCTATGTAGAATCAGAAGCAGCTTCTATGGAACAAGAAAATTTAGGAACATTTAATGGGTAGGTACGTGCAATCATATTGGATGAAAAAAAACTTTCACAAGAGTTGGTGTTTGTTTGGAGTAAAACATAGAACTACAAATAGTACAGAGTCCTGGCACCATTCCTTCAGAGGCAATTTTAAAAGAACTCCACCATCTTTCCTGATATTTTTGAAGAAGTTATATGAGGATGCAGCTTACCAAAAGACACGTGCTCGAAAAATATTGACAGGCTCAAATAAAAATCAAACCAAACGTAAAACGAAATATATAAGCAGAGACCGCTATATTGAGCAAACACAATTACAGTTAATTTCTGACGAAATAAGTGTAGCCCTATGTATGAACAAATTAATTTATTTCACCAATAATTTAAAAAAAAAATACATATACAAAATGAGTCGTGCCTTTAAATTTTGCGGCAAAACAAAAGTTTAATTTTATTTATTTTACTCTGAGATTGGAGGATATTCCTACAACCATATTACAGTCATAACATTTCATAATCTATTGTCGCTAAGACAAGGTCAAGATCCGTCATTTGAGAAAAAAAAAAGTTAATTCCATTTTCTGTCGTGTTCTGAGTAGGTAATTCTGCTAGATAATGGCATGCGATAGTGAAATAGAAGAATTTCGACGAATTAATAGGGAGCTTATGGCAAAGGTGGAAATTAATATGCTTCGGCATGGAAAAACTCGTGGTTAGAGAAAACAAAAAGAGAACTGATAGTGTCAAATGTATAATTTCAAACTTTATTTATATATATTTGTTTGTCTTGCAGTGCCCAATTTCTGTTCCTGCGTAATAAATTTTCGTGAGCGGTGTTTAAGAATTATGCTCAAAGAAGTTCACTTTTTTCATTTTGACAATTGTTGGGACGATATTGTTAAGGTCTTTCCAAAACATCAACAACATGATAATCAAGGTATCTTATTTCACTCTATAGATCTAGGTATATATTAACCGACAGTATACAAACAACAATAATATTAAGACAAGATTTTTTTACAGGAAATATAGAGCCTGGAGGAGTTTGATCCTGCTTAACACAGCCATCATTTAAAAAAAAAATTTGATAAACTTTCCCTCGCAAAATTTTCAATTGTTTTGGTGCGAAGTTATAAATACCATAGAAAAATATAATTAAAAATAAATAACTAAACTCAAAACATAATGCATATTTGTTTCGACTTGACAACCATCCCAATAATTTGAATCCGTGAAGTGGATGCCTAATCCTCGGAGAGCGTTAAACTATTCCTTGTAACATTACGTCACTCCACGGAATTAAAACCAACTAAAGTTACGTCAGGTAAAATACTAAAAAATAGTTTTTTTTTTTAATATAGAACAACTAGGAAATATAATTACTATTTTGTTCCATGATGGAACAATGTGGGAAAAGAGAAGTATTATTTTGTTCCATTGCCTCACTGGTAAGTAAGCTGGGGTAAAAAGCTAGTATGTAATTCTATAGGACTATTTGGGAAAATAAATTATATTTTGTCCTATGACAAATGGGAATCACTTAAAAGAAGTTGATTGCCCAACGAAGTGGGCACAGCAACAGCTACTACTTACTTAGATTTCACGTGAAAAATAAAATGAAAATATATCAAAAAACTTTATAAATCTGTGTAAAATTTAGGCTAGTCAAAATGGACCTTATTGAATAAATAATAAAGTTCATAACAAAATGAGTATTTTCTTTTGCGTTTTCAATCATATTATCTTAAATAAGGAACCCTCCGCGCGAGTCCGACTCGTACTTGACCGCTTTTTTTAGCATAAGAAATTCTTTTACAGAAGGAAGTGTAAGGTTTTTTATCGGACACGTTTTACGGCAGTATGACAGAATAAGAGGAAAACTATCAAAAACATTTTCGGATCATTAATGTGTTTTTTGCGTTTATGTATATAGCCCAGTCTATAACGACATCATAGATCGCAAACGCGCATGTAACTACGATTTTTTTATAATTATGTTGTTAGGTCCCTTGAGTTCCCTTGTAGTTAATACTCAAGTTTGCAACCTTGAAAACCCTGTGCTACCGCCATGGTGCTCGAAAAACTCCGAAATCTTGGCACTTGTTTCAGTTTTTTCGAAAAAATTACCTTATGGAAGCGTTTTTTAAGAATCTTTGCGTATACTTTAATAAAGATAACTAAATTTGCTACAATTTGAACGTAACCTGAGCTTACTATGTCCATTGGTTGCGGAGATACAGCAAGTCGAAGATGGGTAATGTGCGCAGAGCCCGCTCCTCAGACCCTGCTTAAAATGGTGACTTGCAAATGCAAAAAGTGGTTGCTTAGGGTCGTGCTCTTGCAGACAGGCTGGGCTCAGTTGCTCTATCCTATGTTCCTTTTGCCAGGGGTGAAATTGCAACAACGCCATCCCTATCGTCCTGGACGAGGAGGATGAGGATGTGGACGACCCAACACCATGAGCCGCCCCGCCTCCACTCCAGAAAACATTATCCCTCTTCCCCCACTCCTCCCCACTGATCTAGACTGGATGAGACCTGGTCTTTCCAAAAGGAAGAAAGTCTAAACTGTTTTGCTTGACCGTGTAAATAGTATTATTTTATAGTTTAAATATATGTTTGCTGTGTTTTTTTATGTTTACGTTTATTTGTTTTGAAATCATATGTTACATCTAAAATGACAAATTTAAACTTTTTGGTTTTCTTTAAGAAATACATTCATACATTATTTAGAACAATGTTTTTATCATTTAACCAAAATCAAATATTTTAATAGTTTTATATTTTTGAGAAAACTATGAAAGCTAGCTACTTTCGTATTAAATTGAAGCTAGTTAAATTGTACACTAATTTTTATCTCAACTTTTATTCTAGGACCATTAGTTTAGCCAGTACGTAACTTGGAAAATGATCATAACACGAAATTTTCATTTTGTAGAAATAAAATGTCTGTCTTTGACTAGCTATCTCCGTAACGAATAGTCTTACAGTACTCATAATAGGCATAGCCAATTTAGTAAGCTTTATTAAAGTATAGATGAAAGGTACTCGAAAAACGCTTCCTTTATATAATTACTAGCTTTCCGCCCGCGACTTCGTCTGCGGAGAGTCAGAACTTCTGTTAAAAGTTCAGACAGTTTAGATCACCCTCAAAGAGTTTATTTTATGAAAAACGTCCAGAACGTGGATTCGAAGTAAGCGGTCCACAAACACCTTTCATTTTATGACTCTAAAACAACAATATTGCCATACAAAATAAATTCACTGCCCCTCTTTTAATAACGTTTTTTTTTAATCGACCCTAGATTATATAGATTGATAATTTAGTCATCTCATCTATCTATATTCTATATTTATATACAAACAATTATTAACCCACTTAGCAGAAGATTTTCGAAAAACACCAAGGCTGGTTATTTTATAGTAGTAGTCGCAATATCCTATCGCAATAACCTTTCTCATATCTTGTAGGTATATAAGTTTGCTAGTAACTTTATTTCCATACAAACTTTACAGTCAGTATCAATCAGTAGTCTAAGATGCCAAGTTTTTCCCTTTAGTTTTTTTTATTGATAATGGGTTTGTTCTTGTCTATTTGTTTCTTTGAGGGGTAAGTCTTTAAAAAAAACTGAAGCTTGCACTTTTTTAGATGCTAACATTCATGTACCTGGACAAAAAAACAACTCAAATACAAACTTTCACCCCGCTTTTCAAACTGTTAAGGGCTTATTTTAAAAGCTGTTTTTTTTAAATTTGTATTGTTGTTGGTACCGTGTGTCATGTATCTAACTTGCCCAGCAATATTTTTAATTAATATACACATTAGCCCACACAACATTTTCTACGTTTCTCACTATACATACCATACAATTTTCTAACCCCATTTTACCACCTCAGAGTTAGTTTTTTCTGAATCGCCAGTAATATTTTTTTATGTATATTGCCTTTTGTGTTACATAGGTAGGTTATTTGCATTGAAGAGCATTTCTAACAAATTTCAAGTAAAATTGACCATGAAAAACTCCCCGCACAAACTTTGCAACCCGTTTCCATCCCCAAGGAGTTGAATTTTAAATCGCTGAAATACGTGTCTCATTATTTTTATTGAAGAGTATTTCTACCAAGTTTCAAGTAAATTTGATCATGAAAAGATTTTTTCTATACCAACTTTGCAACCCCATTTCATCCCTCTAGGGGTTGAATTTGAGTTATCGCTGAAATACGTGTCTCATTATTTTTATTGAAGAGCATTTCTACCACGTTTTAAGAACATTTGACCATAAAAATATTTTTTCCATACAAACTTTGCAACCCCTTTTCATCCCTCTAGGGGTTGAATTTTAGTAATCGCTGAAATACGTGTCTTTTTATTTGCATTGAAGAGCATTTATACCAAGTTTCAAGTAAATTGGACAATAAAAATATTTTTTCCGCTACAAACTTTGCAACCCCCTTTCATCCCTTTAGGGGTTGAATTTCAAAAAACCCTAAGAAAGCTTAGTGGATCTCTACATCACAAAAAGAAAATACTGCCCAAGTTTCATATTTCTAGCATTTGTAGTTTTGGCTGGGCGATGATGAGTCACCCGGGACATTGCCTTTTATATATCGAATACCTTAGCGCACAATCGTACTAAATGATTTTTTTTTGCCAGTAAAGTTACGAACTTATTATTTGTGCACAAACATACTAATTACAATAACTTTTCAAATGTAATTAGTACAATTGTGAACTAAGGTATCGATATATAGACTTCGAAAAAACTGAAACAAGAGCCTTAAATTTTCGCAGCTAACGAAACAACGTGGAAGTATGTTCATTTCTTTAGTGTATGTTTATTTGAAGCCATAATTATACATCTAAAATGGTAAATTCACATGTTTGCACATTGGTTTTTTAAGAAAATCGTGCCATAATTATTCAGTACAATGTTTTTGTTATTTAGCCAAAATCCGATATTTAACTATTTTTTTATTTTGGATGAAACTATGAGGCCTAGAGGCACCATTTTGGTATTAAATTGAGGCTAATTCAATTCTCTACAAATTCTTTTAAAATGACTTTTACCTGGGAGCATATGTTCAGCCGGTATGTATCTTCGAAATAACCCTAACAACACGTTTTCGCTTTTTGAAGAAAATTGCCCATCTTAGACTTGCTGTTTCTCCGCAACCAATAAACATAATGTGCTCAAATTACGCTCAAATTATAGAAAATTTAGATATCTATATTAAAATGTGCGAAAAGATACTTGAAAAATACTTCCTTATAGAAGTTTTTTCGAAAAAACGGAACCAAGTGCCAGAAATTCGCAGTTTTTCGAGCTCCATGGGGGTAGCACAGGGTTTTCGGGGTTGCAACTTGGATGTTAAATACTCGTGCAACGGACCTAACAACAAATAAAAAAATGGTGGTTACATGCGGGTTTGCGATGTTTGCCTTTTTTGTGTTGTTAAAGACTGGGCTAATACGGATTATTTTATTAAAATTATAAAGAGTTAATATTGTATTTGTGTTAACTTATTGCTAGACCCGCTATCGGAGGTGCAATTTGGTAGCTGGACGTTCTTAGACATGGGTAAAAATATTTATGATGTCGATATCGATACTCTTATTTCTTCTGTACAATTAGTTTTATATAGAATTTTTAGACAATAAATTAACATGTTTTATTTGTTTTCCATGATAATCAATGTCATCAGAAGCAGAATATGTTATCAGTAGAACAAAAACACTGGTTGCTATTTCACAAATGTTCAAATTTACAATTATACCTTTTTTAATGTTTTGAGTTGCAGGCCAGTGCATGAACGCTCTTGAGATAAACCTGAGAATTAGTTATGAAACATTGAAGTTTTTCATTTCTGAATATAAAAAAATAAATATAAGTAATACATAAACATTTTGTAATTAATAATTCCCTCTCTATTTTTCATAAGATTGCAAAATAAACACGTTTAATTTTGTTGTCTAAGAGAGCATTACAGAAAAAATATCGACACAGCTAGGTATATTTCAAAAATATTTTTACCCATGCCTAAGAACATCCAGCTACCAAATTGCACCTCCGATAACGGGGTCTACTTATTGCACAATAAGAAACCCAGAAGCAGATGTCTTAAATACAAGGAACGATTTTTTAAGCGTATAATGCGACTAAATTAAAGAGATCGCGTCCCGCAACAATATTGGTTATGTTGGAATTTTAATCGGCCGCATAATATGTCCGCCATTGCCATCTATATGATTGTTTTGAAACGTCACTCTCATGTCGCATTCATTCGCGTGCGATTCCTTATAGTTATCCAGGAACCTTTTTTATGGTTCCGTACCCAAAGGGTAACCCAACGGGACCCTATTAATATACCTCCGCTGTCCGTCCGTTCGTTCTAAATTAAAAGAGCTGTATCTTTTGAGCCGTAATTTCCGTAATAGATTTTAAGGTTTGAAATTGCGTCTACGACAGTGTGAGTATCAATGGTGCTTTTCAATATTACGAAGGTTTTTTTTTTCAATAACTCAAAAAAAAGATCAGAGAGTTTTGACCCTGCTGCATACGGATCTGCCTGTTGCCATTCCGAAACTTGAACCGGAAGTACGCTATACCGGAAAAGTTACAGCCCATACAAAAAAAACATCCTAAATTGAGTAAATTGTTTTTTGTTTCTGTTCCCTAAAAAAGGTCAGATTGTTATGGTTTTTGATAAATTGTAAAGCACAATATAGTCATGGTAACCCAAATTTTTCGTCCCTCCAGAGTCCAGCTCTATGTCTTTCGCCGCCATCTTGGAAAAACAGACAATTTTTTAATTTTTTTGCCTATACTGTCGTTCATTCCGTTTAGGAACAAGAGATCAGTTTCCTAAAATATCTGTTGGGTTAACCTAAAACCTCCGTTTCCCAGAAAACCCATTTACCAAAACATCCGTTTCCCTATTAGATACATTTCCCAAAAAATCAATTTAGCTAAATAGGTACCTACATAATTTTTCCAGAACTTTTATTTCCGAAAACGCCCGTTACCATATAAAATTACCTTCCCGAAACGTCCGTTTGGGTAAAAAACAATTTTCCCAGAGCATCCAATTGCCAAAACGTCAGTTTCAACAAAGTAAATTTCCCAAAACATTCTTTACAACATAATATAAATTTCCAAAAACGTAACTTTTTTAAAATATCCCTATCCTAAAATACCCATTTTCTAAAACTTGTACATTCCTATAACATTAGTTTTTTCCAATGCCATAGACTTAACGTGAGAGACAATACTGTCGCAGAGATTTGTTTGCTAAATGAATCGGATCTTCTAGTATTCGGACATTTTAGAAAATGGGTATTCTAGGATTTGGAAATTTTAATCTTTTAGGATTTGAATATGACGGGAAACTGGTCTTCTGTGATAAGGATATACCGGGAAGCGGTTTTTGTATGATTTGGATATAACGGGAATTGATCTTCTAGGATTATTTGACGACGCGCTAGCCTAGTTGGTAGTGACCCTGCCTACGAAGCTAGAGGTCCTGGGTTCAAATCCCGGTAAGGGCAGATATTTGTGTGATGAGCGCGAGTATTTGTTTCTGAGTCTTGGATGTTTTCTATGTATCTAAGTATATATTTATCTATATAAGTATTTATATCGTTGTCTAGTACCCATAGTACAAGCCTAGAGCTTAGTTCGGGACTAGGGCAATTTGTGTGAGATCGTCCCTTGATATTTATTATTATTATTTGGTTTTTACTGGAATAGGGGTGCCATGAGATTTGGATATTACGGAACCAGGGTCTTATAGGATTTAGATATAACGGGAATGGATCTTCTAGGATTTGGTTATTACTGGAAACGTTTCCACTAGAATTTGAATGCTGTGGGATACGGACCTTCTGGGATTTGGATATCTCAGGAAACGGGTCTTTTAGGATTTGAAAGTTGTGGAAAATGGATCTTTTAGAATTTGAATTTTCTAAGAAACATTCAAGTGCTAATCATAAGTTCTGCAATATGTATTGTAGAATGCAAAAGGGTCTAGCAGGCTAAGCTAACAAGAGTGGCGTACCCCTTTACATCCCTTCGGGCAATGATATAATATAAAAAATAAATGTTTTAAAAAACAAATAACCGCCTTCAAAAACGCAAAAAATAACTTCTTTAAAATTGTAGGCACCTAATAGGTTAGCCCAACTGATGTCGGCTTTTTGTTGAAAATGTTGTGGTCGCCGACTTCAGTTGGACTAACCTATTAGGTGCCTACAATTTTAAAGAAGTTATTTTTTGCGTTTTTGAAGGCGGTTTTTTGTTTTTTAAAACATTTATTTTATTTTATACTTTTTAGTGATAATACGCTGTTACGTAGTCCCACTTCTTAGTTGAAATGAAAGTTTAAGTTATTTCAAGCGCGCCGCATGCAACGCCGCGGGAAAGTCATAGTCATATTTCAATAACCTCCTTTTTTGAAGTCGGTTAACAAGTAAATATTCTTCGCTCAACTATCTTAATCGAGATATCTTATCGCCACCCTTGAAATCGGTACCGTTAAGGAGTTCCGGTGGCCATCTGTGGTCTTCATCATCAGTTCCACTTCACCAAATGATACTTTCTGAATGCAAATGCTGAACTTGTTACTAAAAATACTAAAATCGCTATATGTTTGCCTACAATATTTGAGGAGTTCCCTCAATTCCTCACGGATCCTCTCATCAGATTCAGATTTGGTGACAATGGGACCACCTCGAAAGTATACTCTATCAAACCAAAAAAAAAATTTTGAAATCGGTCGACAATTGAGGGAGTAATCGGTGAACATACATAAAAAAAAAAAAATACATACAGTGGAACGTATAACCTCCTCCTTTTTTGAAGTCGGTTAAAAAGAGATAGATATGTTACCTATACGGTATTCCGCGTGTAAAAATGGCCCGGCTTACGCACACGTAATCAGTGAATATTTCAATTACACACTTATTCATAAATGAAAGTGAAAGCAGACGGTATGCTAATTTCCGGGAGCGAAACAGAGACGAGCGTATGTTGCTCTGCAGACTAGTTCACGGTTCCGCTGCCGGCGCAAGACTAAGTAAAGGTGTACAAATTGACTTGGTTTTAGGGTGCCACTATCGAAGTGCGTATAACATATCTACCTCTTTTTACTATATTATATCATTGCCTTCGGGGTGGAATTATCAAATACGCTGCGACACGTATAAATTAAAATTCAATCGCCAAACTAAACACAAAATTTGAAGCGTCTAAATTCAAAACTGACGGACTTTCATACAATTGTTTGTCCCATATTTTACCCTCTTAGGGGTGGAATTTTCAAAAATCCCTTAGTGGATCTCTACACTGCATTTAATGCATGTGCAAAATTTCAAGTCTCTAGGTCCAGCGGTTTGGGCTGTGCGTGATAGATCAACAATCAGTTTAGCATCTAGGGATTGGATATCGATAAATAAGATGTCGATTTAAAGTTATAAATGAGCTCAATGAAAATCCTCTACTACTGTTAAGAGGTTCGATATTGTCTGATATATGGGTGTAATTTCAAACAAAACAAGAATTTATTTTAAGTGTCAGTCATATGCTAGAGTCAATAATTATATGACATTTTGCTATGAGTCCAAATGTTGAAATGGATATTTTCATCACGACATCAGACGGCAAACCCGCATATCGAAAATATTTAAAAAATATATATTGTTTACTATGACAACCATTTCAAAATAGAAAAACAATAATTTGTTAATTGTTAATTAATATTTATTAATTTTGAATAATAGCTTGAGCAAAATAATTTCGCTACATCATTTTATTATTCGTGCCCCGAGTTGGCACACGTTTGGTTATGGAATTAAACGTGTGCGAATTTGAACATCAAATATTCTAATGTGAAAAAAAGGATAAAATAGAGGAATTCATCGATAACTTTAACCTTATCTTATCATATATCGAATTGAATTAGAAGAAAATAATTATTACAGGGGCCCATTTCTCAAAGCGTATTAGTCTAATAATATTAGTGTTTTCTCTCGTAAATAAAACCAAAAAATGAGACAAAACACTAATATTATTAGACTAATACTTTTTGAGAAACGGGCCCCAGAACTAAAAGATTTACTTACATTTTCTTATTAGCAACTGAAGGTTCCACAATCAAAGGAAGACCGCAATAAGAATAACCTGAAAGGAAAAGTTGCTTTATTGCGGATTAACATTTTAAGTTTAATACTTGTTTTAAACAACTACATTACCAATGTTGCGAATAATAATTCGACATCGTATTTGGTTGGAAAATATTGTAATTATCTTGCTTTCTCATTCACCTTTCGTACCCATCAAGTTAATT
This sequence comes from Acleris literana, assembly GCA_946894065.1. Taxonomy (NCBI): domain Eukaryota; kingdom Metazoa; phylum Arthropoda; class Insecta; order Lepidoptera; family Tortricidae; genus Acleris; species Acleris literana. The sequence continues at coordinate 80,056,885 of OX335668.1, forward strand.
TGAAAGCCAGACGAATACGAACGTATGTATCTGACCAAATACGATGATTTTTGACTACTTATACACAACACCCGTTAATACAATCATTGATGCCTCGGTATTCTCCAGTGTTTAGACCTAATCACAGTCAAATAATTAAACATTTCGTACCATGAAGTTTATCTATTGCGCGGTCTGCGGCCGATTGATCCGGAAAATCCACAAAAGCGTATCCACCTCTCTTCACAGAGATGTCGGCCACGGTTAGGTTGTGTTCGGCAAAAAGCTGCCTTACTGCTGCTTCGTCTGCCTCAATAGGTAAATTTCCTATATACAGTTTGTTCATCGCAGAAACGGTTTTCAGCTGCTCACTCATTTTCGGGCGGTATTCTATAGGAAACCTTGGTAGTCAAGTCCGATTTTTCGTCAAATTACGGGCGACCAGCTAATCTAGCAGGCCTGTCGAATTTCTTTTGTCTTTCTCTTTCTGGTTGTCTTTGACGTCCACCTAAATTTCGAATGATGTTTGACATTATAATATGTGTCTATATGGCCATGATGACCTTTTTTATATCAAGGAGGTCTTCGTTCTTTTGGTGAACATCGAAATCAATAATAAGTAGTGAGCATGGAATTAGTAAGTACATGTACGTAAGTACCTATTTATATATATTGAAGATAAATATCACGGGAAAAAAAGTAAAACCGGAAATCTACCTTAATCTTATGACAAAAAGGGCAATAAAAATGTATAGCTAGCAACTCTGGGGTAATAGGATTAGCAGGGCCGGATTGTCCATAAGGCGGGTTAGGGAACTGCCCAGGGGCCCCGCAAAGACAAGGGGCCCCGAGCACGCTCCAAAAAAAAAACATTTTTTCGGCGCTTGTTGTCAGTTGATGGAATACTTCATACATAGTAGAACTAACAATAGCTGTTTTTGACGATATAGGTAAGGTAAGTGTTAATTCGCAACGCAGTCGGCGCGCGATTGGCTGATGAGTATAAGACTTGATACTTCATTCACAAATTCATAGAAAAAAATGTATTTTAAAAAGTAAGAAAAGGTGCCCCAAGAATTGCATTGCCTAGGGGCCCTGATAGGTTTAATCCGGCCCTGAGGATTAGGTTTACAAGATAATAATATGGTAATATATGAGTCTCTATTTGTACTAGCTTGTTTTACTTTTTACGACAGATTGAAAAAGAAGTTTGCGGTTGATATTTTCTGTTTTATTCCGGATATATAGAAAAGTGACGGCTTGGGCAAAGCTATGTTCAAAGGGCAAAGTTGTAAGTTATTACGGTACTTACAGGCTACTTGCCGCGCTAATATAGTGCGTCGAGCATGTTCGCTAAGGCGCGCACGCTCGGACGGCTCTGGATAAATATTATTTGAATTTCAATTTCCACGAAAACATGCAGTGTTGTACGTTGCATTATCGCAAATCAAATCACGTTACGAAAAATCTAATGGATTATCGCAAGTATTTTGTGTTTTTATTTAATAAATCTATTTTATAAATTACTTCTACAGATTATTCTAGAAAATTAGAATGTTGTTATACAGGGTATATTGCAAGTCGTGTGCCAAATGAATAGGGTGGGTAGCTAGGGTCACTTGCAACACGTTTTGGGCCAATTAACACTTATCCTGCCCACGGTGTTTTCTTAATATTTTTTTTTGAAAAAATCTCGGTATCTTCCACAAGTAAACCATTTTGTTTAACTATCTTTTTTTAAAATGTGACAGCACAAAAGTATCTGTATTTTTTTTATCTCTAATGTATGCCTATTCTAATGAAATGCTACTTTTATTCAAATAGTAAAAAAATAAAAAAATATTAGCGGACAAAGTGTCAAGAACAGGAAATAAAAATCGTCACGGTCAACATTACGGCACAATAAAAAAAAAATAGAATCTCCTCAGATCTTCCAACATCCTAAAAACTTCTCCAGCTCCTGACTATTCTCACGGTATACCACATGTCTAGAATCACGTTCAGTTTTTCGGTAAAATATGGTTTCAATCTAAAATGGTGGTTTTATTCGCTCAGTAGATCCAGCCAGTTCAATGGGCTAAATGCACAAGATAAAACGCAAGATGGTTAAAAATCATATTTATATTAATAATTACTTAAAATTTTGTTCAAATTGTCTTCCTCCACAATTGATACATTCGCGACACCTTTTTCGTATTTCTACAGTTGTTGTACGAAGTGTCATTTCTTGCCGCATTATTGCAAACGCGTCATTAATTTTTGCGATCAGATGCTCTCTGCTCTCTACCTGTGTTGCGTACACTAGCTCTTTGGCCCTTCCCCAGACGTAGAAATCAATCGGAGTTAGGTCTGGGCTTCGAGCGGGCCATTGAATGGGCCCATCTCTCCCAATCTATGCGTTCGGGAAAGCCATGTTCAGGTGTTCCCTAACCGTCAATCTCCAGTGGGCTGGGCAGCCGTCCTGTTGAAATACGATCGGCCGATCTTGTTCCCATATTGGTACTTCACTTAGTATTTCCGGCAAATCGTTAATTAAAAATTGAAGGTAATTGTCACCGTTCAAGTTGTCTGGCAATTAGTGCGGCCCAATCAGCCAACTGCCAATGACACCTGCCCAGACGTTGACATTAAACTTCCTTTGAAATGACATAGGTTTTAACCTTGGATTCAAATTTTTGTCAGACCAACTGTGTAAGTTGTGCAAGTTAACTATTCCCTTCCTAGAAAACTTCGACTCGTCGGTCCAAAGAATACTTTTCAAAAAGTTGTTATTTTCAATGTCAGTGTGAAGTAAAAAACGACAAAACTGCACACGTCTGGCATAATCATCATCTTCAAGACCTTAAAACAAATTAAAAACATCAGTGCCTTAAATAAAATATAGTGAAAATGTGATGCATTTGTAGTTTGTTTTGGTTGATATTTGTTGTACTTATTGCTAAATCGAAAACCTACCTAAAGTACATTGTTCAAGCTTAGCATAAATGCATAATAAAAAGAAAAACCAAAAAGAACAATACCTTGCACTGGAATGTAGTGGAAAAAACCGTGGGTAGGATAAGTGTTAATTGGCCCAAAACGTGTTGCAAGTGACCCTAGCCCCCCACCCTATTCATTTGGCACACGACTTGCAATACACCCTGTATATAAGGTAAAGCTCTGTTGTTTAGTAGATGTAGGTACTATTGCTTAGATAGGGAGATGTACCTACCTACTTAATAAAATTGTTAATTATAATAGTTTCCTATATTTTATAAGGCCAATAATGAATATATCAAATAATAATATGTGACTGTCGATAAATTAACGAAAAACTAAGTAGTCCTACGCTGATGAAGTCGCAATTTTTATCAATTTTAGTAGAATCGAATTGGTTACAGTGCGACCAAAAAGAGTAGAAATTAAATGAGGACGTCACTTTCTACGTAACTGTCACATTTTTGACGTAAAATGCGTAAACATGGCAACAGTGGTATTGATTTTTTTTCGTTCCATTTTATTTAATTTCTACTCTTTTTGGTCGCACTGTACCTCGAAAATAGGTGTGGACAACTGGGAATGAAAATTGCCAGTTGTCCACCAGTGTGGATAACTGGGATTTTTTATTCCCAGTTGTCCACACTCTTTAATTTGACTCAACTGTGTTAGTTTTTATTAATGTAGATACTTACGTAGATATATTCGTATTTATATATTATACCCAGGTTCAGGAAAATACAAAGAGTCATTTAAGAGTACCTAACAAACGTTTACTTAAAAATCTTGATTTTTATTACAAAAAATCTTGTGCAAATATGAAAATAATCACGAATACATGTATTTTTGCTAATATTATCTTTAAAACTCAACATAATAAATGGTATTTTTTTTACATGTGACTTAAACATTATTTTCAATATTTTAATTTGTTGAGTTTTTCACACACAATTACCGTACTCTCGCTAGCGAGTCTAATGCTCTGTCCCTCGCAGACCTCGCAGTATTCTTATAGAGTGGGAGGGAAAGAACAGTCGACTCGCTAGCGAGTACGGTAATTGTAACTCATGAAGAGGATACTCAATAGAGAAGTTCCTAGTGTATCCTTTCACATGCCAACTTTACCTAAACTTCGTTCAATGTAAGAGAATTTTGAAGCTTGGGATGCCTTTCCTGACCTAACTATATAGACTTCGAGTCAGTGATCGAGAGGCGCATTGAGGAGGCAATGGCTTCCATCGAAAAATACGTCGTAACATTATATACCTAATAGGTCAGATTTTCTGCCATTTTAAACAGATATAATAGGATCTCAAAGCTAACGATGCACAATTCGGTCTTAGGCCGATTTTTTCCACGGTAAGTGCTTATCTTTGCAGATAGTAGGGCACCGACTAAAGCTGCTTTATATCAGCGTTTTTAAGAGGCATATATCAATGGGTGCATGTTTGGGGCCAGTTAGCAGAGTTAGCACCAGGTCAAAATTTGCTTTATCTGTCTACTTGGGGTTGGACGAAGTTCAAAAACAACTGGGAGCTTACATGGATGGACTTAACTGTTGCTGCAGAAGCATGTCTAGAAACTGTCAGGTGCAAATGCAAAAAACAGTGCCGTGGGTGTTGCAATTGTAAAAACCGGGCAAGAGCAGGTCGGACCATGCTCAGTGTAGGGTTCCGAAGCCGTTACTACAAACAAATTAGACCTCGCGACAAACTTAACTTTGCCGTTGGAAAACTGTTATCACCATAGATCGACATACTTAGGTCGCGGTCAGTTTACCAACACCGCAAATAAGTTTTAGGTAGGTATAAACATTTAAAACGTTTGTAACTCAAGAACCAATGAGGTCTACTTAGTCGTGATAGTTTTCCTATTAAATTCATTAGGTACCTATATGTGCTTTCATTTAAGATATTTTTCAGATTTTTAGTATTTGTAGTTTTGGCTGTAGGGTGGGGGGGGACACTTGAATCTAATAAAAATTAGCGTTTTAAAGCTTAATATTTTAGAAACGTGTAACTTAATCGAAAAAAATACATCCCCACGTTACATGTAGGGCAGGAACACAAAATATTTTTTTTTTTCAAGATTTTATTTTACCCCTGTGTTGGCGTGACTAATATGTATATTCATGCCAAATTACAGCTTTCTAGTACTAAGAGTCTCTGAGCTAGGCTGCGGACGGACGGACGGACATGGCGAAACTATAAGGGTTCCTAGTTTGACTACGGAACCGTAAAAAAAGGCAGCTTAAATGTTCAGACCTCTGTCTATGCATAGGATCTTGTAATATATACAATGACTTTGCATTGCGTTACCTTTTATGTGTTTAAAACAGTACCTAAACCCTACTTTCACGGATGATCATGCATTGAGATCACCTTGACCCACGCTTAATATTATTTTTTGCCTCCCATGTATGAACAGATATATATGATATATATATTTTTGAAAACTGCATAAGTGTAGCTTTACGACTACATTTTTTGTTTTGAGATTTCTGTTATTATTTTTAAGCACAATAATAATAAAAAAATAACAAATTATGTATTTTAGTCTTTCCAACTTTGTTTTTTGTTAGGAAGTGCATTTTTTTTTTCGAAAAATAGGTTTCTTGTCCTTAATTATCTGAAAATGATATATCGCATGCCCTAATATGTATAGTTTTAGAGAAATGTTGCTTCAACTAGCGCGGTAGCGTCAAAAATCCCCCCCCTCCCCCCTCCCTCGACTAAATGCGCCATGGCTCTCGATGGCTCCCGGTCCGAATCTACTCAAGACCAGCTAATAGTCAACTGTGCCAAGTTTTAGAGCATAGTCAGAAAGTGCAAGGTGTCATGCAGTAATACCCTAACTTTAATAAAATACGAATATAATTCGATGTAAACTGCCAAATTCACTTGCGGCGTAACACCCGCGCAGGTACAGGGGTTCCTTTCATGATGTAAGTGAGCACTAAGAAAGGATTTTTGAAAAGTCATCCCCTAAGGGGTTAAAATAGGGGGAGTAGCGGGAAACTAATTCTACGCGTACGAAGTCGGGGGCGTCCTCTAGTCTTATATAAAAATGAATGATTCTAGATAAAATTTAAACATAACAAACTGATTTCTACATGAATGCATTTTATTTTCCTCGTTCCTATCATAAAATCATAACAAACAAATATCTAAAATAATATATTATTATATACTTACTCATTGTCGGCAACATTGTGTAATTATTTTCTGCAATAACGTCATTATTCTCACCAAACGACATTATCAGCAACACCATTTTTTATTAATTTTTGAAAATATCCGAAATTAAAATACTTACTGATTTTGGTGCCCCGCCTAGGGCTGATAGAGCAGCTAAAAAGCTATCGTTTTAACCCCTAAATATGTATGTTCAGCAATTTTTGCTAGTTTCGGAGATATTGGACCCGATTCTACGTGCACATCGCTTAAATAGCCTTAAACTAAATTGTCTAATTTTTTGACATAATTTAGACGGAAGATTTATCAAGTGCTATTCCAGAATGTCAAAACAATATTGAATGGACCGCCTAAAATAAGAAGCGTCAGATTCAAATTAGCGCTTGTAATTTGATTATGATAGTTGCTCATAGAATAGCAAACTGTTTTAACGGCACCTAAATAAAATTAGGAAGTTTAGAGGCCACTGTAGAATCGGGTCCATTGATCATTTTAATCTGAATTTTTGTAATTTTCCCTTTTGTCCATGTCACGAAAAATCATTAATTTCATAAGTTTTTCTTATAATTAGAATCCTTACGAATCAGCAAAGTTTTTAAACCTATTTGCCCGAATTTTTTTTCAGTAATTTTTTCAAGTTTTCACATAAAGTTTGTTTCTCCATACTAGGTGTACCAGTGTTTGCTTTTCACTTTGTATGGAAAAAACAACTTTAGGTGATTACTTAAAAAAATTAGGCCTTAAATAGAATCTCTGCCGCGAGGTTTACAAAATTTTGTTTTTTTTTGTCAAGAATATTGTTTTGAGGAGATTCGCCCGCCCACACGATTGGGCCGCCTGTACGAGCACTATGAACATCATTTTCCTTATCGTCATTACGTAGGTAGACCCCTGAAGGGTCGCCATACTTGGTACAAATGACCGAAAATTTTGTGTCACTATCTCCCGGTCTAAAAGGTGTCTATATGGACTGTTGACTTAAAAAGAAATGTGCCGGACTTTAATAGAAAAAATCTACCCTTTGAAACTATATCTGTACTTTTAACGGAAGTTCTGATTCTCCGCAAACGAAGTCGCGGGCAAAAAACTAGTGGTTAATAAAAAATGAAAAAGCTACGAATTTTTCTTTGTGTTATAGACATTGCAGAGCAGCCCAACGTCTAAAACGTGGATTTTTAATTAAGGGTTCTACCTGTAGAACCATCAACTCATTAAGAAGGGTAAAGCTAACAATGTAAATACACATGCCAATGATAAAAAGCAAGATTTAAAAACCTGACTGCATTATCACTTCTTATTACTTAGATTATAATATGTCACTCCCACAACCAAGGCGAATCTAAGGCAGGAACCGGAAAACCCCTTCATTTGATTAACACTGTCGATAGGCTAACCCTATTATTTGGTTATCCAATCGATGTGGTTACCCTATGACTGAGTTACCTTAACGTTAGGGCTAACCCCTTTGAATTAGTTAAGCGTATCCGTAGAGCTTACCTAGTTCATTAGGGTTTCGGTAGTTTAATATTTAAGCACTTAGCATTGACTGGGTATTACCCAATTGATCGCCTCTCTCTTTTTTGTGCATTCGGGCGAATTCTGGCCGTCTCACTTAAGCGGCTACTACCGCTACCCTATTAATTGTTGGGTAGTGCAATAATAAGTCGAAACTCTTGCGCATAGATATTACATCAGCTTGAAACCTTTCGATTAAGTTTGAATAGGGTAACAGGCGATGGGGTATTGGGATAGGGTTAGCGCTTAGTCGAATTAACTGTATCGTTTGGTTGCCATTTCATTGAACAGGGTCGACGATAGGCTTAGCGCATTCTTGGGGTTTGTAAAAACAAGTCTATCAAATACCATATCTAAAACCCCTTTCGCGCTAAGCGGTTCCGGTCCCTGATCTAAGGACACTGTATATATTAAAATCCATTAAACCGCGTAAACGCTGCAAAGCGTGACAAAGAAAAAATGCTTTACCATAAACAGTCACTACATATTTTTTCAACACTATTATTGGTAAATGTTGTATCATTTGTTTTATAAAAAATATTTTATATCATTATTTATCATATTTGACAAATCTTTCATAATTTTTCACTTAATTTTCACGTTATTAAGTTTTGTATGTACGGTCACGGTCAAAGTTGCATGGGCACCTACTTATGAGGCGATAATCCTCTGAACACGCTTGCACGTTCTCAAACATTAAACAAGATGGCGGTGTTGACTAAACCAGTTCATTTGACTATTACATCGAAATATGATAAGTATGGAAGTGTAACTGACGCTGAAAATCTGCCCCACTGACTTGTGCTAAAGGCGGTGGAGATAATACTTACTGCGATTTTAATGAGTACCGGCTTTAAATAATGCTGCAAAAATGCCAACTTGCATTGTAAATTGGTGCAGTGCACCCACACAGATGCAAAACTAAGCGATATTTACTTTCATTAGTAAGTTTTTGAAATTTAAATATTCCCACACTAAAATTTCATGGCCAATGTTATGCAATATATCTTTGAAAAATGTGAATTACAGGCAACTAGGTACTTCGAATGAATACGAATTTTTTTTTTTGTCATCTTAGCTATCGTCAGCTTTGCATAGTAAAACAAATAGGTGATATGATATGATATTTAAGTTTTCCAAAAAATTAAGAACTCCGTCTGGCTTGGGTGGATGCAGTTCGTCGCGAATTGCGTAGCGAAAATTGGGCATATTCCCAGTTGTCCACACCCTCGAAAACAGGTGTGGACAACTGGGAATGAAAATTCACATTTTAATTTAATTGGTAAAGTTTTGTAATATGAACACTAGTTATTTATTTTTGTAAAGCCCAAGTTATTTTTAGGACGTATTTTTATTGAATATCAATGATTGTGATACCTATATTCTCTTATAAACAATTAAAAAAATACTGATTTGATTAACGTGCGTTTTATTTATTTCGAAAACCTTTTAATAATTTTATTTATTTATTTAGAGCATTATACAAAACACTCATAATAAAAAAAATCAATAATGGCAATTAGACATATAGATTTTTTAATTATTTTAGTTCAACTATTGGGGGTCAATCCATTCAGATTTAGGGCACATTAGATTGTTTTAAAATATTAGTTCAACTATTGGAGTAAAATCGTTCAGAGTTAGGGCATCACTATTCATGTATTGGGTAAATTGGTACATTTTGGGTTTCAAATATTTTTAGAAAAATAATGTTATATAATAATGAACTTTATAATATTTATCTCCAATCTAGAGTATATACTTTAGCGTATAAAACAAAGTAATTGGGTGAAATTCGTTAAGTTCACTGAGAAAAAATTTTCCAAAGTTGGTGTAGTCGTTTAATCGTTCATTTTTTGGTGCCCCTACCCTACTTGGCCGCGTTCAAGTAAACCTTATAGCGGCCTGCACACGTACAGTTCGGACTGCGGGAAACGCCACGCGCCATTCCAATCTTCGCTCCGAACCGTACGTTTAAATGCAACTGTAATAGTTAGTAAAAAACCTAAGGTTCGTCAGGAACTGCTTGACCGTCAGCAACATGTTGAACGTAACCTAACTATAAAATACGTTAAGGGAAGCCCAGAGATAGTGTCAACGCTAACACTTCCAAAAAACGGCACCAAATAGATATCTTAAATACAAATGGCACATATAATGAAAGCAACGCTGACCATAAGATACTGAACTCAAATCAGGACCTTAAAACAAGTAAGGGATCACTAAATTTATTTTACACAAATACAAGAAGTATAGTTAAACCAGGCAAGTTCGACGAAATTAGATGTATTGTTACGTACGTGGGGGTAGGTAACTGATAGAAATGCACGAATACACCGATAATCAAAAGTAGACTTTAATTACGCACTCACTTAAACCGTTACAAAACAATTATCGCACAATAAACTTCGAATACTCAGATGATCGCTCGGGTCGCTCTTATTCGCACTGTTCGCTTTCCAAGTAAAGACTGACTCGTCGCAACCGGTGTCCGCCGTTTTATAGTTCCCGAGTCCGATTATTCTAGAACGCCTTCCGGAATGTTCGATGTACTTCGCCCCGCCAAGGTCGATCGAGACTGTTCGTTGCTGGAATGTTCTACGCCTTGCTACCTTGTTGTTTTTACGATCGCAATGACCTTGACTCACGGGTCTGGATGAGTCTGGAATGTTCCGCGTGTTGCTGTCTCATTTCGTGTTATCTCTTTCACACGCTTCTGGAAGGTTCTCAGTATCGCCGTCTCTTTCTAATCGTGTTATCTTTTTCACACACTTCTCGAAGGTTCTCAGTATTGCTGTCTCTTTCTAGTCGTGTTTTCTCTTTCACAAACTTCTCGAAGGTTCTCAGTATTGCTGTCTCTTTCTAATCATGCTATCTCTTTCACTCTTAGTGGAAAAATGCCATATACTGAAATGTACTTCAAAGGCCCATAAGGGGTCCTGAAAATGCCTGAAAATGGGTTTTCAGGTTATGGCGTAATCTGATAGAGGGTGGCCTGAAACGGACTGAAAACATGTTTCAGCCGCCTGAAAACAACGGTAAGTTGGTCGAAATTTTGATAATCTGGTATGTGATAGAGCTACCTCTGAAACGGACTGAAACGACATTTCAGCCTGCTGAAAACGCTTCTAAAGCACCAAAATTAACGATAAAAGATGAGACGCCTTATGCCATCGGCGTAACACTATTATACAGTCCTCAAAACACATGATACACCTAATCTTACTAACTGAAACATGGGTAAAAACAGAAGAGGAAGCGATGAAATTCAAAATTCAAAATTACACTCATTACTCTAATATTAGAACAGATGCCAGAGGAGGTGGCGTATCCATATTCGTACATAATGGCTTAAAACATAACCTCATTGAAGAAAAGTATAAGGGTGGCAACAATTTCTTATGGGTACGGATTAACAAACTTGAATTGGATATTGGTATTGTTTACAAACCGGGGGACACAAACATCAACAACTTTTTGGACGAGTTTGAACTACAACTACAGAATAGAAAAAGTGCATTGGTTTTTGGTGATTTCAACTTAAATCTCTTATCTACAGACCGGAATATAACACGCTACACAGATATCCTTCAAGAATGTGGATACCACATACTAAATAAAATACAAGACAGTCACGCAACCAGATCAACATCCACTACTAAAAGTATTCTTGACCATATCATTACTAACTTAAACAATCATAAATTTGGAATCGCCCAAATTGACTCCGCCCTTTCAGACCACGCACAGATATTCGCAGCGATAAAAAGAATAGAACCCATCCTACGACAACGTACACAATACGAAGCTGTTAATTACGACGACTTGTCTACTTCTGCCAAAAACTCTAATCTTAGTAATAGAACTCACAACTATACAAAATTGTTAACAACGCTTCAAGATCTTGTACAAAAGAGCACAGTAACGAAAATCAAAATATTGAATACACCTCGGAATGACTGGATCAACAAGAATATTACGACTGAGATAGATGAAAGAAATAGACTTTGGACTTTATATAAGCAAGATTCTGATAACAAGATGCTACAGGATAATTTAAAAAAGAAGAGGAACGAAACAACACAACTAATAGCAAAAACGAAAAACAAATATTATTTAGAGAAGTTTTCAAAATGCAAGAATAATCCAAAAAAAATGTGGACTTTAATCAATGACTTATCTTGTAATAAAGTTAAACTAGATCGTGCTCCTCCAAAACTCATAATAAACTCTTTAACTATAACCGATGGCGACGAGGTATGCAATGCGTTTAATACTTTTTTTGCCACTATAGGCTCGCATCTAGCTAGTGATATCCCCGTAAAATACCATAATAGTACGACGTATACATTAAATCAATTTCCGCAACGCACCAATTTACTAACATCCATGTACTGAAGATGAGGTATCAAAAATTTTCAACAATTTAGACTCTAACTCTAGTACAGGGATTGATGGCATAAGTACAAAATCATTAAAATGCCTAAAGGATCATATACTGAAAGCGCTTACCAAGTGCATCAATAGCAGTCTTGACACCGGTATCTTTCCAGATGAACTAAAGATTGCTAAGGTCTCGATATACAAATCAGGCACCAAATCTGATCCAGGTAATTACCGACCTATTTCTGTATTACCAGCTATCTCCAAGGTATTTGAAAGGATTATTTATAATCGCCTTGATCAGCATCTAAATGACATTAACTTTCTATTTGAACGACAATATGGCTTTCGTGCAAAATCAAACACTCTTTCAGCAACAATTGATCTAGTTACTAAAATTAAAACTAATATAGATGCAAAAAAGATCGCACTGGGAATATTTATAGATCTAAAAAAAGCTTTCGATATAGTAAGTCGTTAATTATTAATAAAAAAAATAGCTAACACTGGAATAAAAGGAAAAGTATTGGAAATCCTTGCTTCATATCTATCCAATCGCCAACAAATCGTTAAAATCGGAAAATATAAAAGCTCGACTGAAAATATTAGCTGTGGCGTCCCTCAAGGATCGATACTTGGTCCGCTCCTGTTCCTTATATACGTCAACTCTATTAGCCAGCATAAACTACACGGTGAAATAACCTTGTATGCAGACGATACTTGTATTTTTTACTTTGGACATTCTATAACTGATATCATTGAAGCAGCTCAGGAGGATCTAGATTCTTTGCATACATGGTTTCAATATAACTTACTCACGATAAACATCTCTAAAACATCATACATTATTTTCAAGGCTAAAAATAAAAAAATATATAACCATAAACCATTGTACATTAACAATGTTAAACTAAATCAATCACTGCAGGAAAAATATCTCGGTCTTATATTAGATAGTGACTTGTCATGGAGGGCGCATATTAATAAAACGCGATCCAAACTATCATCCCTATTGGGTTCACTTCGTGGCGTTATCCTTTGCTTTCCTCGTCAGGTTCGTTATAATATATACTCTCATCTCATCGAGGTATGGGGAAATGCCGCTAAATCAAATTTAAAACATCTTCAAACCACCCAAAACAAAATAATCAAACTACTTTTTCACTACGACTTTCTTACTCCGACTAATCGAGTTTATTTGGAAACGAAACTTATGAGTCTAAATCAATTGTACACATATAATACTTGCTTACTTATAAGAAGAATTCTTAAAAAAGACCTACACACTGAAATACAATTTTCTACAAATAGAGAAAAAGGGAAACGAATACTTCGTAATGCTGTCAACCTGTATTTACCTCCGCCACGTACAAAAACATTTGGGAATAAAAATATAAAGTATGAAGGAGCACGTATCTACAATAATTTATCTAAAACAATTAAAGAAGCCATCTCCTCCCATAGTTTTAAGAAAAAACTTAAAATTCACATATTAGAAAATATTCCAATCATCTAATTACGGCCCTGCTCGCATTCCAAGTCTGCGTACCGCAGCAATCAGTTGTATTTTGCTTCTACCCGTTTTATTTTAAATTTATGCATGTTTTGTTTTATTTTTAATCTCAAATCTGTTATGTTAACGTAGTTTTAACTTTTATATTACCATATGTAGCACAAGTGCTCACTGGAGAAAAGCTGTTATACTTAATTTTAATAAGATCTCAATAAGTGAAATGTAAAAATTTCTTTGAGATGATAATAAATTCCTTAAACCGAAGGTTCGGACTGGCGCGTGGCGTTTCCCGCGGTCCGAACTTTACCGTGTAAAGGCCGCTTATGAAAAAATATATTGTCAAATGAAGCGATGACGAGAGCTTGTAACCAATTGCAGATTTTTGTCTTTCAAACGGTATAAAACCTTACTGAAATTACTGTCTAATCAAACGTTATATCAATATGTGACATAAATGATTTCAAACCTTAATTCAATTAATATTTAGTTAACTCGATACATAAGATCTTTTTATTTCAAAAAGTGGGCGTTTTGGAGCGGATTTAGCAGTCGTTTTTGTTTGAATTTACCCTTCCATACCTACTTATCATATTGCGATGGACTATTATTAGTTATTAAAACTTCTTAAGCTATTAGTACTAAAGTCGATATTTCGCCCAGCCACTTAGACGAATTAACGGCTCAGTGGTTTTACATCTGACTAAACTGTATTGATCTGATTGGACCGAAGTTCGAATCTCTTCGGGTCGGTCTTTTTTCTTTTTGTATTTTTTCAGAACGATGTTATTGCGATAAATAATGTTAATGGCCCTATGAAATAAATAAATAAATAACATAGCTAAAATAATGCATGCTTTTAAAAACATTTATTAATGAAATAAAAGTATTGTTTCGGTAATTTAAACATTTATTCCCTCATTGAACTCAAATTAGTTATATTCATTTGATAATATCTATAATTATTTGTTTTATTGTTACTTGGATGCGTAATGGTAGTACATTACGCATCCAAGTAACAATAAAACAAATAATTTTTACCATTTTATCGAGGCCAGAAGCTTAAGTTTCGTTTCCAGATTCGGAAAGCTGATTGAAGCTTGACCACAATAAAAAACATATATAAACTTCTAAATATCGGGTTATCATAATTACAAAAACGTGTGTTTTAGCTTTTTAGTCGCGGGGGGAGCTAGATTATAAACAGTGCAAGGTTGATTACCTACTTACTTTAAACAAATTACAGAAAGTTAAGTTATGAAATGAAATTAAGTTTTAATTTGGTTTTACTCACTAGAAATAAAACAGTTATATTTATAACGTTATGCTTGCGTTCACTTTCTAGTAACCTGTTAAATAGATTTACCTAAATATATAACCCGGTCTCTACCAAATAATATTATCTACCTTAATAGCTAGTGTAGGCCCCATTATGTTCGATAACGGCCAGCATGCGAGAACGCATTGAATCAATAAGATTCCTGCTTAAGCTCGAGCCATGAATGCTTTCCTAAACTTGCAAACAATGAGCCTCTTAGATGCTTCTGGGGTTCGCTCATTCTGGTTATCCCACCGTTGACCCAACACCCCATACATTTTCGATGGGACTTAGATCTGGTGACCTAGCCGGCCAAGGAGAATTACTTCTATTATATCATTGTGCTGACCGAACCACTCCCGCACACCACGCGAACGGTGTATAGGGCAATTATCTTGAACCAATGATATAACCGGTAATTCATCTTCCGGATACACATTGCGAACAGCGGATAGCATGGTGTCCTCCAACACGTCCACATAATTGGCACTGGTCGCTCGGCTGGGCATTAGCACTAGTTCCCCCGGGACGGCTGCGCTCATCCAGCCCCACATATTCACACTTATCCGACCAGACTCCATGTTGGGCACAACGTGATTACTATCATACCGGGTATTATTCCGCCGCCATAAACTAAGTCGTCCGTGTTGGCTGGATTTAAAAGTTTTTTTTCAGTAAAGACGACATTACTCCAGTCGAAATCTAAATGCTCCAAGGCGAACGCTAACCTTGCTCCTTTGTGAGCTTCAGTAAGCAAGGGTTTGACGGCATGCCGGCGGTGATGTAGGCCCTCGCTGTGCAGAGCACGTCGCACAGTGCGCATGCTGGTATCGAATAGTTTATATAACATTTTTTCTGCTACAACAATGTGTGCTATTTAAAAGTATAACGTCTTAAATTTGAACACTCTAATTATTTACACAAAGCAGATAACTTAGGATAAACTGAAGCTCAAAATTTGACTCCGCTAGTGTTTACCAGCAAGACAATTATTTGGAAGAGTAAGATATGATCACACTATGTAACCACTTGACAGTCTGGCCCGCGAGACCAATATGCCCTCAACCGTCCGGGTTTTTTAGCGACGCAAGCCCCGCGCCGCGCATCTGCAACTTTCTAACAAAAACGTCTGTATCTTCTAAACTACAAAAGTAATAATAAAGAAAAAAATCCTGAGGCATAATAAAAATATACATAATTAGTGACTATAATCAAGGTTAAACTTATGAAATCGGTAAAAAATCCTACAAGATTCTACAAGATTGTTTTAAACATCAAACTAGGTCACTGGAAAATAATATACATAATCGTAGAAAGTACACATTCTTGATAATTTTTATGTATAATAATCCTCAAAAAGATGTAAATAAACGTAAAATACTTACGACATAACCACGAGTCGTTCACAAACACGCGCAGGTTCATGGCAAATAATATTTTTTAATGGATATGCAGCTAGCGGACACTGCCATCTATACCCTTGTAAGGCCCAGTGTGCCATAGGATGTACATAACCAAGGCACTTTAATTTAAACTGTGTTACAATAACAATATGGTTTATTTTCCTGTGTTCACAAACTGAAAATGGCATTATCGAACAAACGTAATTGAACTTTATGGCCTTGGTGGTAGATTCAAAGTCCCACTTACAAAAAACTCCCTGTTTGCAGTATGGTGGGCTTTACGAGGATATTTTTGAGAGCAAGTAATTTGGTTAGCCTACGTTTGTGCAACAGTAGAATTTGTAAATAATGCCGGCATATTTTACTAGATGGCACCTTAATCAACTGTTCCTTCTTCCACACCTTTGGGAAATAAGGTATCCGCGGACGGTTAAGAGCATTTTGGTTTTGAATACAATGCTATCGTGGGACTGTCAAGTGGATAAATACAGTAACTTGCGTAAAACATAAAGTAGATAAGTTGATTAGCCAATTGTAACATAACTTGTAAGTGAAAACTAGCCAAGTCCAATTTTAAACTTCAGTTTTTCCTAAGTTATCTGTTTTGTGTTAATAATTTGAGTGTTCAAATTTAAGAAGTTATACTTTTAAATAGCAAACATTGTTGTAGCAGAAAAAATAAGAAATTGTGTTTTTAATTTATTTTAGAATGTCGTATGTTCTAAATAAATAAATATCAGGATTATCTACGGAACTTGGCACCCATTTAGATCTCAATTCTTTTGTCGGTGAAGTCGATCACCATGCATCGCATATTCTTAAAATATTGAATTTTCACATTTATGTTTTTGATGGGATATCATTTTTTTTTGTCAAATAAGTAGGTATGCGTTTCCTTAAATAAATAAAATAGGAATAATATTAAATAAATGAGCATTAAATAATATTCATTAGATCGCAACCCAAATAATACTAATAATTCTTGAGTAGGTAGTTCCGGTGAATCTGTGATCTTCATTCATCATCATCAGTTCTACTTCACCAAATGGTGCTTTTCAAGAGCAAATGCACGAGTTACTATATGCTATACAAAATCGCTATAGATGTACCTAAAATATTTGAAGATTTCCCTCAATTTCTCCCGGAACCCATCATCAGATTCTGACCTGATGACAGTGGGACCACTCCGAAAGTATGCCCTATCAAACCAAAAAAAGAATTTTGCAAATCATTTATGGAGGAAATTTCATACATTTTCGCGGCCGCTGCCGTTGGTAAATAATAAATTTGATTATTTTTTTAACTTTACCTGGACCTGGAACTCAGAACTTCGCGGGCTGATTTTACAACAGTAAGGTTAACATTTCCGAGCATGTGGGAGAAAAAGTATTTTTCATCTCTCCTGTTCGGAAAGTTTGATTTCAATGGGTAGATAGCCGGGTGGAAAATTGCGTTTTCACCTCTAGGGTGGAAAGTATTTTTTTTTAATACTTACGATTGGCCGCAAGGTCTAAGATAATTGAGCTACGTCATATTATTAAAATAAAAGCTTTTCATATATCTAAACTCGGCTATACGCTAAACGACGTATTTATTACGATCTATAGGTTCATATTAAAATCATTTTACGACTGGACTATTTTTTTCGCAATTGCAGAAAATGAACATTTAAAATTATTCCTCTATTCTGCTGCCCGCCATAATGCCATGATAGCATAGCATTTTCACGTTTCGGCATGGCTATCTAGAAAATACACATACTGCCAACATTAGAAAAGTTTAATCGAGTTGGTCACCATCAAGGAGCTTCAGCATGGCCTTCTAGAAAATACACATAATGCCAACATTAGAAAAGTTTAATCGAGTTAGTCACGACCAAGGAGCTTATATACAACACTGGAGGTTCAACGCCGAACATCCGTTCGAAACAAGAAATTTGACCTTTATTACGTCGCGAATATATTCCATCTCCGTTATAAAATGTGTGTGTAGTATTTTAGTTTCCTCACAGTCGAAATGAAAAGTAGAGTGTCTAACTCGGGTGAAATTACCCATTTCTCATCGAACTACGTTCGAGCGCCAGAAATATCTCGGGTGAAATGGGTCACTTTCAACCCTTGGTTATCAATCTACTATTTCACATTAGGTGGTGTTACAGTGCCATCTAGCATGATCTCATTGAAAGAAGAAGCCTCATGGGTAAGTAATAACACAACACGAGCACAAAAATGGCGTCGATTTCACTTCATAGGATTTTGTTTGACAGCTATCCACGCAAATATGGCCTCGACTTTACTTACCAGCTGATGGTACAGACAGCTTCGATAATGATGGCGTTATGAGTGAATAATGTTTGATAGTATTTCTAAAATTAATATAATAACAGAATTTGTACTTTAATTAAGTAATATAATCTGACGTTTTTTTTCCCAGCTGCTTATCGAACTTCATCGTACTGAAATAATTATTTTCATTTATCTGCACGCTATTGACAATATCATTTTCATGTTTTAATTAAAAAACTACATAGTTACTTGCTGAATCCTATTCTAATCGAGGTTTGATAATACATAAACTCGACACAGTCGGAAAAAATGGCGGATACAGTTAATTAACTTCTTGTCGACCCAACCTCAGTACAATCGAAGATTTAACGCTCTTAGTTATGTTATTTGGTTACCTGCATGCCACGCGACCGATTAGATAATATTATATAAAAAATATTACATTTAATTAGGTCAAACATTTTTATCATTATAATGACGTCGAGGCTTAAATTTGTACTTTCATGACTACATTTCACAATATATTGTTTTCATAAATTCTCTTCAAAACTATAACATAAACTCTCAAATCTGTACAACACTTATCTTACAGTAATAGTCCAAGAGCTGTTAAGCATTTTTGACTAGGTGTTTGAGGCACCGTGGAAACTAGAACTTATTAAATGATGTTTAAATACATAGAGGCCAACCTGGCTGAAGGGTATTGGAACTAAACCGAGTTATCATTTTTTTCGCTAAAACCTTCCTTGAGGCATTTTGAAACCTTTTAAAAAGTTAAATTGAATAATTAATAAATAAAAAAATCAAACAGCCAGGTCATTTAGTCGGTCCTAAAATTGAGCTGATCGCCACGTATTGTAAAACAAAAACGTATAAAAGTATTTTTGGCACGTTGAAATTTTAACAGAGCAAAAAACACTACTATAAAATTCGGCCTATTCCCAGTTGTCCACATCCCCTTTGTCCACACTGTGGACACACCCTCGAAAATAGGTGTGGACAACTGGGAATGAAAATTCCCAGTTGTCCACAGTGTGGATAACTGGGAATTTTTATTTCCAGCTGTCCACACTCTTTAATTTGACTCAACTGTGTTAGTTTTTATTCCTTTGTTCTTCAAACTCGTGGTCACCACTAGTGGTATTTTTTTACATGTGACTTAAACATTATTTTCAATATTTTAATTTGTTGAGTTTTAAAGATAATATTAGCAAAAATACATGTATTCGTGATTATTTTGATATTTGTAGAACATTTTTTTGTAATATAAACCAGATTTTAAGTAAACGTTTGTTAGGTACTCTTAAATGACTCTTTGTATTTTCCTGAACCTGGGTATAATATATAAATACGAATATATCTACTTAAGTACATTAATAAAAACTAACACAGTTGAGTCAAATTGCTGAGTGTGGACAACTGGGAATAGGCCTAAAATTCGTAACTCGGTTTAGCCGCTACACCCTTCAGTCAGATCATCTTCTTTGTATTTAAATATCATTAAAGAAGTACTGTACAAATTTCGACGGGGCCTCAAAGTCCGACTCACAAATGCTTAACAGCTCTCCTACTATAAGAGGGTTAATCCGAACAGCAGTCACTTGTTCATCCGTTTTTCTTTTTTCCTTATGATCCTTTAAGTTAGGGCGCGTTCACATAGAACGTCCGTTTCACCTTCTTTTCACCTCTTCTTTTTTACTGGATCCAGAATACTGTTTTGGGAGTGAACTCGATCATACAACTACATACGCTATCAAATAACGGACCTTTAAAACGGATCGCTATGTGTACGCGCCCTTAATTCAGTATACATGACCCCCAATCTGCGCTAGTAATAAATCTGTGTTCTAGGAAATGATGTCAAGCGAAAGTCCACAGGTAAAGCACCTCAAGGTATGGATTAAGGATCAAGTATGTTTTGATTCAAATTATTAGTATGATCCCTTAATGATAGATTAATAAAATGAATAGGATAGAAAGTTAATACGATACGGAAGTTTATGAAGATGGCTTGGGAAAAAAACAGTTTTTTTTAATCGGCCTTTAAAGTCTGAACCACACTTGATCTCCTCTTACTTTGTGATTCGATTTTTATTAAATTTTCCAAAACGGTTAAATCTGGTGGTCTTTTAAACGTGTCACATGTACTTATTATTTAGCCGCACATGAAAAGCATCAACCAATAGAGAATGTCAGCCAGTTTAGATTTTTGGCTTACCGTATTCTTCATTAAAAACAAAAAATATCTGTAAAAACATAATTTCGATACGTCAAATAGTTTTCGAGATATTGAATTTTAAACTTCGTATGCGGCGCTCGAGACCCAGCGGCTAGCGCTCACGTATGATGACGTCATCGCTTAACAGCGGTACGCGCCCTTATATGAACGAGTTAGTTTACAGGGCTATAACTTTTTAACCGTAATAAGTAGCCAGTTGAAATTTTCACAGAATACGTGTTATTATAAAATCTATCGTTTAAAATTATAAAATGAACAATAAATCAAATCCCAAGAGGGATCCCCATACAACAAACATGAAAAAAATACTTTTATTTTAGCATTTTTATACGAATTGTATTTTTATTATGGCTTCTTATTTTGATGCTATTTTAAGCTTAAATTGTAGTCTAATTTTCATAGTTTCCGACTAAATAACAATCTCAAGTAAAACTGCTACAAATATGTGACAAAACTGATTTTATGAACACGATGTTATAGGCAGTCACCCATCCTGTTTTAGACTACGCTTGTAGTTGCTTAACTTTGTAAGTTTATTTTTACGAATTCGTTTTGATATTACTATGGTAGTTATGGTTATCTATTGTTTTGTATTACATACAGTTTAACTAAGGTAACTGTTTGTCACCGACCGGCTTTTCTGTTTGTAATATTTGTCGAAGTTTGTTGTTGTGTTTGATTAAATAAAATTAGAATAATAATCAAGCACTTTTAATTTTGGGATAACCACTTTTTACATAAAAATACCAAAACATTACTGCAAAAAGTATGTTGATAGCTAAAGTAAAACATCCCAAAAAATTAAAACATAGCGCGAGACGCGAGACGCGGGACACGGGCGGCAGAGGCACACACACACACTATCTTGCATACACGAAATAACACGGTAATAAAATAATGCTCAAAAACAGTTTAACCTACTTGCTACAGTTGGCGTGGCGGCCGCTAATGCCTAGACCTAGCGAAGCGAGAGTGTTGTAGGTATGTATGTAGCTACGTACCTATCTAATCGCGAGTGAGGGACTTGGGCTTGGACTTGGCCCGCGCGCGAAATTTGATATCGATGAAATGAATACACGAAGTATCAGAACTACTAATAGGTCAATCAAAAATTCATGTTTTATAGTTCATAATTTTATAAGGTAGAAATATAAATTCTACATTAACACAAAATTTGTAAAGAAAGGCCTACCACCAAAGCGAGGCAACCACCGCTTACCTACACATCGTGTTGATTTAACCTCGTAAGGCCCAGTGTGCAATATAATGTACAATACCAAGGCAATTTATTTAACTAACTGTATTGCAATGGGAATAAAGTTTATTTTCCTTTCTTCATTAATTGAAAATGGCGTTTTCGAAGAAACGTAATTGAACATTATTGTCTTGATGGTAGATTCAAAGTCCCACTCACAAAACACTAGCTGTTTGTAGTACGGTAGGCCTTAAGAGGTTAAACTAGGCACTTTTTAACATATTTGTAAGAGTTTTACTACAGTTTACTGTTTGGTCGTAAACTATATATGTTAGTATGGAGTTTAGATTTATTATTTAAGCTTAATGTGACACCGAAATAAAAAGCTATCATACAAATACAACCCCTACTTCGCCTTCCAAAGTTAAGCAACTACACGCGTAGTCTAAAACAGGATGGGTGACCGCTTAAAACATCGTGTTGATAAAATCAGTTTTGTCACTTATTTGTAGCAGTTATACTTGAGTTTGGTATTTAGTCGTAAACTATGAAAATTATACTACAATTTAAGCTTAAAATAACATCAAAATAAGAAGCCATTATAAAAATACAATCCGTATAAAAATGCTAAATAAAATGTTTTTTATTCATGTTTCTTGTATGGGGACCCCTCTTGGGATTTGATTTATTGTTCATTTTATAATTTTAAACGATATATTTTATAATTAGTTGAAATCAACTGGCTACTTATAACGGTTAAAAAGTTATAGCCATGTAAAGTTACTCGTTCATATAAGGACGCGTACCGCTGTTAAGCGATGACGTCACTCCAGCAAAATGGCCCCCGCGCGCTTTTATATTTTTGACCCAAATTTTAAACGTTCGTAGAATCAAAACTACTGGGTCTATTTGAATGAAATAAAAAGTAGTATGTTTGGTTATTTATAAACTTTACTGTTACAAAGTTTCAAGCGATTTGGCGTACCTACTGACATTCTTCATTATGTTTATTATTTATAGTAAATATGAGCAAAATCACAGAGACATCTGTGGTCGCAGTTTAGTAGAAAATGAGAAAAAACAACTCCAGAACTACGAAAAACACGAAACATACATAGGGTTGAAGCGGATACCTCTTGCGGTGCTCTAACTCTGGACTTTCGCTTGACACCATTTCCTGGGACATCCTGTATAATACACAGTTATTAATATGCCCAATCAAGTACTAATTTTTAGTTCAAGTTCTTTGATCATAATCATTCTTGAATGCATGCGGAACTGCAGCCGCGATTCCAAGGAATATCCGGAATACTTCTTTCTGCAACAAACACATTTAGATATTGCCAGTTGTATAGTTGTTAAATTGAGAAGATCGGGAATTGGATGTAACGCTTAGTAGGGTGATTTACATTGGTACGGAAAAATCGTCATATTTTGTAAATTTTGCTTACGCTGCCCTGAGTTTGTAATGTGTTTATAATGTAAAAATGATGAGATTATAATGTAAGAGAGATGATTCTCAATAATAATATTTATTCCAAAAACTACGATCAATAACTAACTTTCCTGTCCACTTAAATATCAAACCCTAATGATATCGTCCATTATAACATTTTTTTTTGGCTTGTTGCGGATTCACAAAGTTCGCAACCCTAAACGTACCAACGAATTTAATTAAACGTTTACGAATTTAATTAAACGTAAACACTGGACTTTTATATTAGGACCAAAGAAAATGCAAAACACCCTAATGCCTAGCGGAAAACCTAACAAAATATAAAACGAAACTTGCAAAAACAACAGGAGAAGATGTTTGCTGTCTTGTCTTACTCAACTTCTCTGCTGGAGTAGAGCACCTACACATACTTGGTGTTTTGCGCTAGAACAGAAGCAAGCAAGAGTAAAACGGTCATTTTAAAGTAGCGTTACCTGGTGTCGTGCAGGATCTGGCTGGCGCGCTCGTTGTCCCCCAGCGAGTGGTAGCACATCGCTATCTCGCCCATTGTGTACGGCAGCAGGAACGTGTCCTCTTTGATTTCATTCTTCAACCTGAACAGAGGTATTGAATCAAACTGATCCACATAATTTTAGTGAATGTTGCGGGAGCCTGTTGAAAGCAGGCGGTAAAGCAAGAGTTATTGTGACGATGTGATGATAAATTGAGCAATTGCGGCGTCTGATGCCGCCGAGGACTGTGCCACTAGGTATATTTCTTTTGGCATTTGAAATAAAACGTCCGGGTTTATTACCCGCAGGTTTATTGCCTAATGCACTTGCAATCGTAATCGTTTTCATTTTGAAAGTCCGAAGACGAGTCTGCTTTCAAAATTAAAACAATGAAGAATATCAGTAGGTACGCCAAATCGATTGAAACTTACAGTAAAGCTTATAAATAAACAAACGTACTACTTTTTGTTTCATTCAAATAGACCCAGTAGTTTTGATTCTACGTACGTTTAAAATCTTGGTCAATAATATTAAAGGGCGCGGGCGCCATCTTCCTGGAGTGACGTCATCGCTTAACAGCGGTGCGCGCCCTTATAAATTATAATCCTTATATGATTGACTTAGTTCACAGGGCTATATCTTTTTAACCGTAATAAGTTACCAATTGAAATTTTCACAGAGTACGTCTTATTATAAACTCTATCGTTTAAAATTATATATTGAACAGTAAATAAAGAGGGTTCCCCATACAAGAAACATGAAAAAATCATTTATTTTTGCATTTTTATATGGATTCTATTTTTATAATGTCTTCTTAATTTGATGCTATTTTTGGCTTAAATTGTAGTCTAATTTTCATAGTTTGCGACTAAATAGCAATCTTAAGGAAAACTGCTACAAATATGTAGAAAAACTGTTTTTATCAACACAATGTTTTAAGCGGTCACCCATTCTGTTTTAGACTACGCTTGTAGTTGCTTAACTTTGGAAGCCGAAGTATGGGTTGTACTTTTATGATACCTTTTTATTTCGATGTCAAATTAAGCTTAAATAATAATCTAAACTTCATAGTTTACAACCTCCTTCTGACGCAGTCGGGTAAACAATAGTTACACGATGTTTAAGCGGTGGTTGATCAACTTTGATGGTAGGCCTTTCTTTACAAATTTCGTGTTAATGTAGAATTAATATCGCTACCGAATAAAAGATTAAACTATAAAACATGAATTTGATTGATCTAGTAGTTCCGATATTTCGTGTATTAATTTCATCGCTCTTAATTTCACGTGCGTGCGCTAGTCGCTTACTCGCCATTAGTATAAATAGGTACATACATACAACACTCGCTTACCTAGGTCTAAGCATTGCCGGTAGGTAGCAAGTAGGTAGTGTTGAACTGTTTTTGAGCATTATCACTCTGTTATTTTTTTATTTACTTTGGTACTTGGGCATTCTGGGGCACAATAAAAAACATTGGCACATTTTTGGCGTCGGTGGTAGTGTTTATACACTTTGGTACAATACAGGACTTTCTTGACTTCCGCGGCTCCGACATTTTAAACCTGTTACGGGTACGCTGTAGTAAGTATTTTTATGTAGAATAGGTACGGTGAACCCAAAATTAAAAGTGCTTGATTATTATTCTAATTTTGTTTAAGCAACTTATTCGACAAACATTACAAACAGAAAAGCCGGTCAGCAACATACAGTTAGTTTAGTTAAACTGTATGTAATACAAAACAAAAGATAACCATAACCCATAACTACCATAGTATCATCAAAACAAATTCGTAAAATTATTACGACTTCCAAAGTTAAGCAACTACAAGCGTAGTCTAAAACAGGATGGATGGCCGCTTAAAACATCGTGTTGATAAATTCAGTTTTGTCACATATTTGTAGCAGTTTTACTTGAGATTGCTACTTAGTCGTAAGCAATGAAAATTTAACTACAATTTAGGCTTAAAATAGCATCTCAATAGGAAGCCATTATAAAAATGCTAAAAAAATGGTATTTTTTCATGTTTTTTTGTATGGGGACCGACCACTCTTGGGATTTGATTTATTGATCTTTATATTATTTTAAACGATAGAGTTTATAATAAGACGTATTCTGTGAAAATTTCAATTGGTTACTTATTACGGTTAAAAAGTTATAGCCCTGTGGACTTACTTAATCATACAAAGGCGCGCACCGCTGTTAAGCGATGACGTCATCATCCGTCAGCGCTCGCCGCCGGGTTTCGAGCGCCGCATACGAAGTTAAAAATTCAATATCTCAGAAACTATTTGACGTATCGAAATATATTTTTACAGCATTTTTTGTTTTTAATGAAGAATACGGTAAGCCAAAGATCTTAACTGGCTGACATTATCTATTGTTCCATTTTGAAGTCGATTGCAA
The DNA here is from genome assembly GCA_946894065.1 of Acleris literana. Lineage (NCBI taxonomy): Eukaryota > Metazoa > Arthropoda > Insecta > Lepidoptera > Tortricidae > Acleris > Acleris literana. The sequence continues at coordinate 80,083,233 of OX335668.1, forward strand.
TTGCGAGTGCATCAGGCCAGCCGGATAACATTTCAGATTTAGCCAACCTTTTTATATGATTCACCAAATTTAATTATATTTCAACTACAGTAACCCACTCACTAAACCAAGTTTTGGACCCAGAAATAGTTTTCATCTTAAAATTGTAATTAAATTGATGAAGAATTACGCCAAACAAGCCTTTATAAATACTATTAGAATCATTATGTGAAAAGGATAACCCACAGAGATTACTCTAAACTTTATTTTTGAAAATTCGATATGTTTGCTAGGTATGGGTCTGTATGTTATTGTCTGTGGTTCTTGATGATAATCATTTAAAAGAGAAGCCACTATGATCAGAATTCAAGCAATTACGAGGGTGAATTGAAAAGTTTTGAGTCTAACCTTTAAAATAATTTGTGAGTGCGGCCTAAGCAACGAAGACAAATCAGTGGAAATAACTCGTGTATAAACAAAAAGAATTTTGGCATAGTTGTAGGGAATGGTGTTTTAAACCACGTACTAAAAGTACTGATGGGTGGGGGTAGAGCTAACGGGGGGAGGGGGGTGTAAAGGTCCCTTTTTTATTTTTTCGCAAATAACCTGTAAACGGTGGCCCATAGCAAAAAATGTTCCATTACATAATTAATCTACATAAAATTCTATGCAAAAAAGATTCAATACACTTAGTTGATGAGATCAATATTTAATGAGATATAGAGGGAAAAATGATTCCCGAAGGGCCATAGTCGGGTTTGCAAAGTAAGTTAGCCCTTACATCAAATGGGCTCGGGTTTTTTTGTGAGTACCTCTTATAGTGAAGAATATTTATGCTGAGTATCAACATCCTTATTGTGACAGTTCGCGACTTATGATTACTGTATGTTTTTTTTTATGTACTGTTTTTCGGGATGTATTCAAGAGATTTGCTTTAAATTTTGAAATAATTACAAAAAACAAATACTAGTTATCATATAAAAAAAGAAAATAAAGACCAAATAAAAAATATTCTTTATTTTTTATATGGTTGTGACATCTCCAGATTTTTTTCCAGAATAGTCCATAAAATGGCCTACTACTCGCCAAAATATCAAAATTGTCATCATTGTTTGTTGCCAAAAAATCAGCAATAATAGGCAGGCAGCAGTGTAGGTATTCAGTTCTGTATTCAATCGGTTGTTTTCTTTTTTTTATATGATAACTAGTATATTTTTTTTGGGAGACGTTGCAAATCTATGAAAAGAACATAATTTCAAAATTTTAAGCAAATCGCTTGAATACATCCCGAAAAACAGTACATAAAAAAAAACATAAAAAATCATTAGTCGAGAACTGTCACAAATAAGATGTTGATACTCAGCTAAATATTCTTCACAATAAGAGGTACTCACAAAAAAAACCCGAGCCCATTTGATGTAATGGCCGACTTACTTTGCAAACCCGACTATGGCCTTTCGTGAATAATTTTTCCCTCCATATCTCATTAAATATTGATCCCAGCAAAAAAGTGTTTTGAATCTTTTGTAGAGAGTTTTATGTAGACTAATTATGTAATGGAACATTTTTTGCAATGGGCCACCGTTTACGAGTTAAATACGAAAAACTAAAAAAAGGGGCATTTACACCCCCCTCCACCCGATACCTACGATTACCTACGATTACGATTTACCTAGAGCATGAATACCGGTATTCGATACTATCAAAAAGCCGGAATATCGGACTAAAATTACGATATTACTAAACCGATATTCGAGCTCGCAAAATACCGGTATTTTGGATATTTTTTCGATATTACATTAATTTCATTTAATTATTAATTTCCAATAAATGCATTATTCCCGAGTTTCCGATCATTTGTTGCATAAAATTAAACTTATAATAATAGTATCTAGTAATTTAAGAATGCACTACATATTTCTCATAGCATAGAGGAGATTCTAAATATCGGCGATGAAACGTTGAACTTGTTTGAACTTATCACTAAGTACTATTTCTTATAACAGATTATGATTAATATGATTATCTACAAGAAAAAATCTTGATTTAGACTTTACAGTTAAAATCATAGCTGTGATAGCTGAAAGCAAGGTTTTTTTAATATTTTAATTTCTCTTCTTCTGTTTTGGGTGTTTTTAAGAAGATTATTTTGATACTTTAACAAGTTTTTAGAGATGTTTGTAATTCTGTAGCTCTGCCTACCCCACTCTGGGAACGAAGGCGTGAGATTATGTATGTATGTATTTTGATACTTTTGATTATTAAATTAAAATACTCGCATGTGCAAAAACAATTTGAAGATTAATTCAAGATATTTTGAATGAATGTGCTCTGATTTATATCAAATAAATATACATATATTTGCTACGCATGAGCTGATTCATTATTTGTAAGGCCTCATACTTCACCCACCTAAAGTGGCAATCTAGTTCAGTTCAAAAATCATTCGATTTTTAACATTTTTTGTATGAATATCGAAAAAATATCGAAATACCGGAAAACCGGTATTTAAAATTTCAATATCGAAAAAATACCGGTATTGGAAAAGAGCTCCGATATTAGATGCTCTAGCTCCAACCCCCACCCATCAGTACTTTCAGTATGTAGTTTAAAACACCATTCTCTGCATCTATGCCAAAATTCACTTATACACGAGTTTTTTCCCCTGAGGGCAGTTTTTGGTCTTCGTTGCTTAGGCTATTTAGGTTATTAGATTTTAGGCAATAGCCCAGCTGGCCATCATCGGAATAGGAATATAACATACCGTCAGCACGGTGTCGTTTTAAGCATAGAGTTTGAATACTACTGCAAGAAAAGACTACTAAAGTAACAAACATTGTTTAATAAAATATTACATGACAGAGACAACACTTATTTTCTTTTTATAGTCTTTTCTTGCAGTAGTATTCAAACTCTATGCTTAAAACGACACCGTGCTGACGGTATGTTACATTCCTATTCCGATCATGGCCAGCTGGGCTATTGCCTATAATCTAATAGCTTAAATAGCCTAAGCAACGAAGACCAAAAACTGCCCTCAGGGGAAAAAACTCGTGTATAAGTGAATTTTGGCATAGATGTACTGAAAGATTCTTTGTCTTCAAATCTTCCATAAAACAAGTCACTGCAGCAGCAAATATAATGAAAAAATCCATGTCAGGAACAAATATTCGCGCTCATCACACAAATATCTGCCCTTACCGGGATTTGAACCCAGGACCGCTAGCTTCGTAGGCAGGGTACCCCAGGGTAGGGATACTATCAACTAGGCCAGCGCGTCGTCAAATCAAAATGGATCAAATCACTATAAAATAGGTCCGTTTTTACAGTAACCAGTTCACTGTACATCAGTTTAAACCTCCGTTGATGAGCTAAAGTAAATTGTAATTAGTAATAAAATAGGTCAAGATTTTTCATTAGGTGGCCAAAATTGAAAAGTCATATTTATAGGCATTTGTATGGGGAAAAAAACAAGCGTTCCTAATTATGTAGCCACCACTGTATGTGCTTATGCTCAAAAATATCTGACAATTCTCATACGCCTCTATTAATAAAAACGTTTCAGATGTTTTTCACTCCAATATTAGATAATACATGATTCCTGGCGAATACACCTACTAATAAATCTTGAGTTCTCCTCATCACACTGTACCACTGATGATGACTGTGATTGCATATGCTTTCGTCATATTTTCGTTGAACCTCCATTCCCATTCTGATCGTGGACTGATATAATCTCGAGACACTTGAGAACCTAATCGCAATCGTATCCCCGCATTACGTACTGCATGACTGTGTCGAACGAGTCGAGCGCGAGGCGCGGCAGCCCCATGGCCGCGAGGCAGCAACCGTGCAGGTACCGCACCAGCCCGCGGTTGTCGGCCTCGTAGCCCGCCCACGAGCTGCGCTCCACCTCGTCGTGGGACCGCTCAATTAGCTGGAACAAATACCATCACGTCATCAAACATCTTCCGTTGATGACGATTAACTCGTTCCTTAGTGATGATATTTCATATATAAGTTTGAAAAAAGAACCTGTTAATTGTATCTGTTTTTTTTATACTGCTTTAAGAGACATCCCTTAAGCACTATTTCCACCAAACGCCCCGCAACGAATCGGAACGGAAAGAATTTTATGGTCTTTAAACGATATTAAATCATGTTCACAGTATTTAAAGTCTATATTACCAAGCCGCGCACAGCAACTTGACCAGTGGGTAAAAACTATTCTATGAAACTGAAACTATTGATGTCCCAACCGCACCAAACCAACTGACTGGTTAACAATAGTACATTATTGCCTAGGCATGGAAGTAGGCAATTGCGGGCCGAGTATTGGATTAAACGGACGAGCTTGCGAGTATATGTAGATAGGAATGTCAACATTTCCGGACATTTTTGAGAAAAATAAATATAATATATAGTATACAATATTGTGTACTTGGTATTTTTGTTGCAGTTAATTTCAACTACTTATCTAGTGAATTAGTTAAATCGATACAATGATTAAAGTAACAAAAATTTAGAACAGTAAAATATAGGGATAAATTATTAAATAAATTTAATGAAATAATTAAATCTTCTATAAATTTCATGTGGCAGCACTACAAACTAAATGTCGGCGGTGGCTCATGGCTGTCGTGCGGTGTCGTGTATATTTTTTTGTGGTTTCTGTTTGATCTGTTCTTCGTGTTTTGGTGTTTTGAATTGATAATAGCGTTGAGTTCGAAAGTATTTTTCCTCCGCATTATCTTTACATTGACCTTGAAGTGCAGTTTTTGAGACATGTCTCAACTAATTAGCCTATTTTTTAAAACATATAAGTGCAGTTTTTGAGACAGGACTCTATTTTTTAGGTGTTTTAAGTTTATAACTACATTGCAACGCTTTGTTTTAAAAAAAACCGTCCAATATGAGTCGCGGCCACAGGATTTGTGAAATTTGTGGTATTCAAATCTCAATCGCAATATTTAGAAAATATTTTTGGTAATTGCGAATGTTTGGAGAAGAAAATATTTACGAGGGTGAATTGAAAAGTTTTGAGCCTGAGGTTAATAATGAAATTAATAAGAAAAATAATACCGGCACGAAAGACTTAAATATTTTTTATCATAATTCACTATCTTTTGTTTTTCTTCTGTCACAATTGCAAATTTTGTAATAGATTGTAAACGAGGTTCGCGGTTACCTGTAGAATTAATATAAAATTGAGCACCATTCTGTCATAAAGTATTCACAAAAAAAGGCCTAACGGCAAAGCAAATTTTTAAAGATATATGTGCCAGGCATTAGGAGAATCCGCTCCATCATATGCCACTGTAAAACGATGTGTGGAGGATTTTAAAAGCGGCAGAGAAGCAGTTGAAGATGAATCTAGGTGTGGTATACCAATAACGGCTTTAACAGACGAAAATATCAATAAAATACTAGATAATGTTTGGGTGATTCCACGGGCGTTTCAACCGCCGTCAGTCCCCTGTCATAAATATTGAAAGAATGAGCTACACCAAGCATCTAACATTCACACAGAGCTATACTGTTATCGTAATTCTTGCCACAATTGATCGAATTTTAAATATATTATCGCCTATTCCTAAATACTTAGGACAGCGGACTGACGGCGGTTGAAACGCCCGTGGAATCACCCGTTTATGAATGACCGGCGGTTGAAAGTTGCAGAAATAGCGGAGAAAATTGGCATTTCCTATGGGCGAGTACAAAACTAAAGTTCAGTAATCCCTGTGGGTTATCCTTTTCACATAATGATTCTAATAGTATTTATAAAAACTTGTTTGGTGTAATAAAAGACAAAAAAAGATAATGTAACATTTTTTGGATGAAAACTTTTCTGGGGTAAAAACTAAATTTAGTGAATGGGCTACTGAAGTTGAAATATAATTAAATTTGGTGAATCATATAAAACGGTTGACTAAATCTGAAATGTTATCCGGCTGGCCTGATGCACTCATGTCAAAATGAAAACGATGGCGATTGCGGGTGCGATAGGGCTTGTTTACGGAGACGCCGAGCGGTACCGGAAATCCAATTTTTGTCGATGACACCCAATCCTATGTACATAAATAAGTAAAAAGCAATTACCACATGTATGACGGACGGAGCATCACTTGAAAATCGCTCGACAGATTTGGCTGTTTTTTATGTTGTTCGGAATTTTCAGGACAAGGTTTGTATGAAAGAAAAAAACACCTGGGCAACACCAGGCATGCGGCACGAATAGCTAATAATACATAAATGTTTGACGACGCGGTTAGCCGGGATGCCTACGAAGCTAGCGCTCCTGGGTTCGATTCCGGGTATTAGAAAATATTTGTGTGATGAGTGCGAATATAGTGTTTCTGAGTCTTGGAAGTTTTCGATGTATGTATCTCAATATAAGTAAGTTTATCGTTGCCTTGCAAAAATAGAACAAGCCTAGAGTTTAGTTGACCCTTGATAAAAAGATAAAAGATATTTTATCTACTAGCGTACTATAAACCGCTAATATAGATATCGTTAACGGAATCAGAATACCACCTATAGTGTAACCGAAGCGGGAAAACAATTCTATAATTATCGTTGCCATGGTAATAACAGTTCTATAATAATTATTATAGCATTGTTATTACCATGGTTACGGTCATTCCGGATATCGCGTCGTCAAACATTTATTTATTATTAGCTATTCTTGTATAGTTATTTATGTAACTGGTATATAATGAAGCTCGCAAGCTCGCGCTTTAACCTCGGCTCTCGTACCTTAAGAGCTAATTATGAACCGTTGCATCCATAACTTTTTCTACAAGCTTAAAATGATAATAAATGACGAAAATAAACAATCCCTAACTTTTCTCATCATACTTTACTCGATTTTTCTGCTAGAACAAATTACTTGTCACCAAAGTCATTTACATTATTCTGATTGGCGTTAATAGTTTGTGAATTTTATTGTTAAGTAAATGTTAACAAATATCATGCAAATTTTAATAATTACTAAAAACAGTTCGGACAATTTAGTATCACAAAAGTTAGAATGCCAAACGAAACGCCATTTTGTTGATATCCATATTGAACGTAACCATTGTAACAAATCGATGGATATTACCCATCTATTTTTAGTAAATGAATAAAAATGCAATTTTATACATACAATTGGACGTAGTTAAGCAGAAACGTTCCAAACCACAACTCACACTAAATTGAGATAAAGCCACTAGTGTACCTTTTTTGACACCTTTCATCAGTTTAGCAAAAAGGTTCCAGTGTAAATGGCTTATTTCTATAAAAAAAAATATGATAATACGTGAAAAAACAAAACATAACATGCAAACTGAAACGTTTTTATTTTATACAACCCATTAATAATACTTTGTTAAAATGATTCAAATAGTCTTGAAACATTATATACTTTTTTATGTAATACTTGTGGTCTTGCAAAAAATTACCCATGTATGTTGGAACTCTTAGTAAAACCCACGTGGCACTTGTGATTTTGCAAAAAAAGTTTCATGTACGCTTGGAACTTTGCTTTGCTAATTAACAATGTGATGGGTAAATGATCCAATATATGTGGAACCTTTTAGTTCAATCCAATACAGACGATTATAGTAGTACAAAAAAAATGGAAAAAAATATTACTTATCGGAAGAAATATAATGATAAAAGCAAAGTTAACTGGTTACATATACAAAAGCAGAAAAAAAACTAAAAAGACAAAGGGTTTTTTTGTTTTTATGAGGATATCATTAGAAATGATTGAAAAAAAAAACAAGAAGAGAAACACGTAAAATAAACGGGTCTGTTTTTTTTTGTTGTAGCCTAATGGCAATCCAATGCTCCAGCGAAATTAACTGATTTGTAATCAATATACCAGTACATTCCTGAGAATTGTCTCCAATTTTATAGAACGCTTAAGACATCATTGATGATGTTATTGTGGATGGGTTTGGTGGAGAGCAAGACTTTGACATGCCGTAATGACGTATGACGGTGATAATTGATGATGTACTTATCTTTTATAATTAATTATAATAATATTTCAATTCCGTATTTTTCTATTATTTGTTATTTATTATTTCAGCTTATTTTCACCACATTTTATAATTTAAAACTACACATTACACATTACTTACTTGGTGGAACGTTTTTACAAACTTATTAAGAATGAGTGTCCATACAAAATAAAAACGTTCCAATACCATTTTGTCTAAAAACCTACCGTTTTATTATAAACATTTAAAGAAACAGGTAAGTACATCATTAAGTAATAACCTTATATTTCTATAAAAAAACTTATAGTATTAGCCTATTCTACTTTGGCCGAAAAAGTGTACAACTAAAATCACTAAATTGCGTTTATCTCAAAATGGTGTCAGTGTGGGGTGGAACGTTTATGCATAACGATGATGATGATGTACTTCTTTTACAATAATTATTTCGTTTTCTTTTTTTATTATTTTTTTTCGTATTTATTACTTAACCCATTCTTAATCTTTAATCTTGTTAAAGTTTTTAATTTAAAGTAAAATGCTAGATGGAACGCTTTGCAAAATTATTTGGAACGAGTATCTATACAAAACAAAAACGTTTCAATACCATAGTGTCTAAAAATCTACCATTTTATTAAAAATATTTAAAAAACAGGTACTTCATTAAGTAATGATCACGTAAAACTTATAGTATTAGCCTATTCTAGTTTGGGCAAAAAAGTGTACAACTAAAAACATTAAATTACGTTTATCTCAAAATGGTATCAGCAGGGGTCGGACAAAAAGTGCGGATGACGTCAAACCACTTATAGGATGATTTCAAATAGTATTTTTGATTTTCATAATCAATTATTATTACCCGTGTGGTCACCGGGTTAGAATAGTGCCACTCCATGTCTTCTCGTGGATGTCGTAAGAGGCGACTAAGGGAATAATAAAGGCTAAACAAACTTATTAATGTTATGGATACCGCGAAGTTGTTGGCAAATTTTTTTTTCCTCTGTCAATCAATTGAAGAAAAAAAAAAACATTTAAGCATATTTTAAGTCTGTAACAACTATAATTGACTTGTTAGAAAAATAGTCATTAATCTATGCATAATAAGTATAATAACATCAAATTATCTTTTTTTTTTACTAATCCTACCTAAAGTTCCCTTTGAGTATTAAACCTATTTATCTGAGGTTCCTACAGATTTGTCGTAATTAATTTTACATAATCGTAGGTACCTTAAGGTGACAAGTTTCGTGAAATGTATTTTATTCACTACATCACCCTACCACCTGTATTATTAATTCCATGGATTTATTTACGATTATTTAGTTACGTCATTAATACTACTTCGTTACTACATGTCACACGGAAGTTTAAATACAAACATCATCCTGTGTGCAAGATTAGGTACGTCATTTTTACGTCATCCGCACTTTTTGTCCGACCTCTGCCAATTAGTCTCTAAATTAATATTGTTTTTAATATACGTAATTCTAATTGTTATTAAAATATTTTTTCTCAAAAATGTCTGGAAATGTTGACATTACTATCTACATATTGAGACGCGAAGGACATAGTTTACTGACAGATCTCAAATTAAAAAAAAAACATTGCGTGCTCGCTACACAAGCCCGCAATGTTGCATACAAATTCCATTACTATCTAGCTTGTAACTTTTTAAAAAGTGAAAAAGCCCATAATAAAATGAGGGCACAAGTCTTATACATCCAAATTTTATTCGAAATATAACTTTTTTTATCTGTGTCTGGAATAGCTTGTTTTTTAAAAAACAAAGCTTGCGGTTCTCCTTGTCATAAACAAAAAGGCGGTAAAGAGTGATAGTTTTTTCACATGAAGTTTGGTTTTTTTTTTTGTTTGTTGTATGCAATTAGAAAAATGAGTTCAAGCGATGAAGATTTTACTCCAACACAAAAAAAATCTTGCGATTTTTGAGAAAAGCACTATATTTGCCTCGGCAGGAACAGCAATTGCGGGCTTCGTATTTTTAAACGGACTCGCAAGCGAAGTAAACAATACTCGGCCCGCAATTGCCTACTTCCATGCCTAGGCAATAATGTACTATTAACGGTTTATTATACAAATTAGGATCTCAAGTGTTCACTAAAATTCTAGACTGGCAAAGTATAAAAAAGCTGCCTGAATATGTGTATAAAAATATATACTAAAATACCAAATGAGATGAAGACAATGAATACTATAAAATTTAAAAAGCAACTACACTAATGGCTTACTAATAAAAAATTGTATAGTTTAAATGAATTCTAATATGATATTTATAATAATTTTAATGTAATAATCGTGTCATGGATGAAATACGAATGGTACCTATGAATAGTTTGTATAACGCTAAGAGACATAACTGTATTTTTTGCATACCAAATAATGGATAAACATGTAAACCTACCAATTGAAAACTGTATTTATGTTAACACCTCACTGGTAATGTTTATTGCAAATAAAGTATTCTTATTCTTCTATTCTTAAGAAAATTGCCTTATCTACCATTTGCAAACACTCGTCATTTAGAAAAATACTAGAATGGACCGGTTTAACATTAGGCAAAGCGAACCCAAAAACATTTAGTTTTCTTAGCATTTAGTAGCAAATTGTTGCTAGTAAACCAATTAAGTACTTTAATTAGTGTGGCGTTTGTCATACTATAGTCTCCGGATTTTCTATCTACCTTGAAAATTATTGAAGTATCATCAGCAAATAGTACAATATCACAAAGTTTATCTATTGTTGGTAGAAAGTCATTTAAGAAAACCAAAAATAAAAAAGGAACTAAAATAGAGCCTTGAGGCACACCTTTTACACTGTAGCTCCAAAAGATTGCGTTTTGTTTACAACAACTGTTTGAGTTCTATCACTTAGATAAGAAGATATAAGACTTAACGCTTTATTGGATAATCCATCATGTTCTAATTTTAAAATAAGGGTCGTATGATCCACGCAATGAAAAGATTTAGAAAGATCACAAAATATTCCTACTGCATCGCAAGATTTCTCCCATCTGTTATATATATATTTAATGAGTACAGATGCCGCATCAATTGGCCTATTCCCAGTTGTCCACACCCCCTTTGTCCACACTGTGGACAACTGGGAAAAACTCTTTAATTTGACTCAACTGTGTTAGTTTATATTAATGTACTTAAGTAGATATATTCGTATTTATATATTATACCCAGGGTCAGGAAAATACAAAGAGTCATTTAAGAGTACTTAACAAATGTTTACTTAAAATCTGGTTTATATATCTGGTCTAGTTTTAAAGATAATATTAGCAAAAAATACATGTATTCGTGATTATTTTCATATTTGTAAAACATTTTTTTGTAATATAAACCAGATTTTAAGTAAACGTTTGTTAGGTTCTCTTAAATTACTCTTTGTATTTTCCTGAACCTGGGTATAATATATAAATACGAATATATCTACTTAAGTACATTAATAAAAACTAACACAGTTGAGTCAAATTAAAGAGTGTGGACAACTGGGAATTAAAATTCCCAGTTATCCACACTGTGGACAACTGGGAATTTTTATTCCCAGTTGTCCACACCTATTTTCGAAGGTGTGGACAACTGTGATTTATTATTATGGGATTTTTTTTCCCAGTTGTCCACAGTGTGGACAAAGGGGGTGTGGACAACTGGGAATAGGCCCATCAATTGTTGATCGACCTCTGGTAAAGCCAAACTGGTTATTGTTGGGTAGTTTATTTCTGTTAAAGTGACCTAACATATCCTTCAGCATTAGTTTCTCAAAGACTTTACTTAAAACTGGTAGTATGGAAATAGGACGGAAGTTCCTTATATCACTCATTTCGCCCGATTTAAAAAGAGGTATTAATTTACTATATTTGTCATTTATTTACTTATTTGATATCACGATACAATATACCGGTCAAAGTCAGAACAGAATCGCTCCCCTGCGGGCAAAGCTGTTGACAGTTGACATTGAGGGTTACCTTGAGGACGTTCTGCGCGGCGCGCTCGTCGCGTGCCAGCATGTGGAACATGTTCCAGAGGCAGAGCAGCTCGAGCGCCGGCAGCAGCAGCCGACCGCCCTGCGCGCGGAACCGCGCACAACGCTTTATCATGAACTTCTCCATCGGCAGTGACTTGCCCGCGATGCGCTGCTTGTACTGGCACGCATCCCTGCACCAACACACACATTTGATACAAGTAATGGGGATGGTGACGATTGATCTTTACTCTAGGTCTACATAAAGGAATCTCATGACAAATTTTCATCGCTTGGCAGGATTTGAAATAGTTTGTTATTTTTACTCATAAAATGCGTTATTATTAGGGAAATGTCCTAAAACCAAAAAAGAAAAATATCGATCATAATGTGTACTGAAACATTTGTGAGGAAAAAGATGTACGGTCACGGACTTTAATTGATCAGCCACTTGCAACAGTTCGTATTTTAGCCGTGTAATGCAAATCGGGTTCAGTCGGTTTTACTCGTATATCTAGACAAGGAAAGTCGCAGGAAAGTATTTCATCTTTGTCATCGTGTTTGACAGGCGAGAAGTGCCATTTCTGAAAGCAAGAAATACTATTAACATGATACGTATAACATGAGAAAAAATGAAACAAAAAGTAGGCTGTTTTTTCTTCTTTAACTGTCATTGTCACAAGGTTTTACACTGGGACATCTTTGCCTTTAGTCTTTATTCTGTGGGAAGGCCAAAGATGTCCCTATGTAAAACCTTGTGACAATGACAGTTAAAGAAGAAAAAACAGCCTACTTTTTGTTTCATTTTTTCTCATGTAATACATAACCTAAAAAGTACAGAAAGATAGCTGACGCAAAGAACGTTTTATAGTACGGTTTCTATGCCTTTAGTCTTTGTTCTGTGGTTAGACCATTCTAACTTTAAAAAAAAACTCTGACAATGATTTCCAATTGTAAAGTATAAAAGATAAAAGATATTTATTCAGTAAGTAGGCCGCACGGGCACTTTTACACGTCAAGAGTCTACCAGCGCTTTCCAAGAGGAGACCACTGCTGAGAAGAAACGCCGCAAGAAACTCAGCAGTCAGTCATTTTTTAAACATATTACAATGGTTACTACTTAGTCTAGCATTATGCGTCTAAATCCCGTAGGCAATGACCAGCATTAGCCGTGGTAGTAGGTGACAGCGATGACAGCTGTTAATTTTGAAATATGTTCCAAATTTGGATCTCATTAACTTACAATATTCGATAACGTAATTTCAAAATTACGTTACAGCTGTCATCGCTGTCACCTACTACCACAGGTAAGGTAATGCTGGTCATTTGCCTTTCGGCTTCTGAACCCATCTTAGAGTACTTATAATATGTGTGTAGATAATGTATTGTGCGCGACTCTGCGTAATTAGCATTACGCAACAGTCACGTAAACTACTATTAAAGTATATCATTCAGCATTTGTTTCTCAAAGACTTTACTTAAAACTGGTAGTATGGAAATGGGACGGAAGTTTGTTAAATCACTCATCTCGCCCGATTTAAAAAGAGGTACTGACTTTAATATATTTCATGAGATCTGGAAACATTCCCTCTGATATGCAATTATTATATATTAATGCTAGATGGGGTGCAATTACATCTATGATATGAAAGAGTACTATAACTGATGTGCCCCACAAATCCTCAGTCTTTTTTAAACCAAGTGAGGGTTTAAATACCTTGACTATTGAATATGAATTTACAGGGCTAAATTCAAAGTTTATATTACATTTACTGACATTAGTACAAAGTAATGATAGAGCTTTAACCGCGGATGATTTAAGACATTTAGCTAGCTATGTTGGAGAAATAATCTTCAAATGCTAAGGCGACGTCTTTATTTGACGTGATTTATTTGTCACCTGTGTTTAGGGTGACTTGATTATCACGAGTTTTTGATTTTCCCGTTTCTCTATTTATAATATTCCATACAGTTTTTACCTTATTGTCAGATGATTTGAGTTTAAACCTATTAAACCTAAACCTTCTTCTCCGCAATGATGGTTTCGTCCGAAGCGCTAGTATTCACTCTATATTATCAACGTGTAAAAAAGCACCTCATGTGGCCAATTTACTGAATAATTATTTCGATTTTTTTATTTTTTCTTGTTCTTGATTAGTTATTTGTTCATTGCGTAGGCCAGTAGAGCCAAGCTCTTGATAGCGGGTACCTGAGCAGTTCAGCGCAGAGCGGCGCCTCGGCGGGGGTGAGCGCGGTGCCCAGCTGCAGCAGCAGCGCGGCGCGCGTGTATGCGTAGATGGTGCGCGACCACGTGCTTTCCTCCATCAGCCGGTTGGCGTACGCAGCTGCCTGGCGCCACTCCATCTTCAACCTGCACCAACACACAGTAAGCGTCGTCACAGCCAAAAAAATCAGATACTGGGAATATATTCAGCCCACGCCTATTAGTTTATCTCGATTAATCAAGATTTAATCGGGAAACACTTACACTCGAGGACGAAGATATGTATATACCAATGACATTCTGCACACATGAACAAATCACGTCAAACTACAAAAAGCCGAAACATGGTACTGCATTTTATTTAACCATATTATGCTTCGACTTCCTTTGTCTAGTGTGCAAATTTCATACGGGCATATATTGAAACTAAACGAAGGTTATAGCTCTACAAATCATATTAAGAAGGAATAAAGTTAATAAAAGAATAAAGCTCCCATGAAATTAGTGTAATTCATTTTTAAAGGGTCCATCGAGCAAATGTATTTACCGTAAACAGAGTATAGAACAGACTTGGCCCGCGCGTATACCTTTGAGATGGAGATAGTATCTATACATATAAGTATGGTATATAGGCAATCAATTCTGAGTTGCCAACAATTTGCTAAATTTCCCCAATAGCTACTTTTTACCCGACTTCAACAACAGGTCAATTGCGAGTCGGAAATAAATTCCTCGTGTGACTTTTGTTTTAGACCATAATACACTATAATTTTCATACGGCGTTGCTTACTTTAAATCACATTCGCAACCACCTAACCTCCAAATGTGTGTACGTATATTTGAATATCGAAAGTTACAATAACGACCGGTCGGAAAATATGTACAATAATAATATTTTTTTGGGTCTGAAATGCCTACGATTAAAATGCGTTTAGCATATCGAAAGTTACAAAATCGAACAAAGCCGTTTTCGTGAAGTGAGCGAGCGCAGCGGAGAGTCGGAGACCGTCTATCTAATGCGGAACCGTCTGTTATGTTAGGTTAAGAAGGCTAAGTACCAATTTCACCAAACGATGTTAACAACTTAAAAGACGATTAGAGTGTTAACAACTGTCAAAATGTATTAACAGTCGATTAACAATGATTAACATTTAAAATCGTTTGGTGAAATTGATACTGAAGCGTGATTTGATTTTGACACACTAGGCTTTGTTACATTATTTTTGCAAAATCATTATTTCTGAGTAGCAGAATTAAAATTTTGCCGATTTTATTATTTTTCACTCGCATTTTACTACTTAAAATTAGGCCGAAATAGGTAGGTACTAGGTAGTTTAAGGGCATGTTAGTTTTGCAGCAGGTTCGAAGGGTCAAACCACCCAGAAATAGGAGATAAAACAAGCGACAGGAAAAAACGCGTCAGTGGAAAAACACGACTGTGAAAACTTAATTCGGGAAAAAATGCGAATGTAAATTCTGCTAATGAGAAATAAAGATTTTGGAAAAATAAACAAATACCTGCTAGGAACAATTGAGGTAAGCCCAAAA
This sequence comes from Acleris literana, assembly GCA_946894065.1. Classification (NCBI taxonomy): domain Eukaryota; kingdom Metazoa; phylum Arthropoda; class Insecta; order Lepidoptera; family Tortricidae; genus Acleris; species Acleris literana. The sequence goes on from OX335668.1 coordinate 80,098,953, forward strand.
GTAAAAAATCATAAAAGTCATAAAAGTTTTAGTTTTTTTTTTAAACAATGTGCTTCAAAGTGTTCTGAGCATATCCGCGAATACTTCGTTGGTAGAGAATTTATGCGACCTGTAGCTTTAATCCACAGCTTCCTTCTTTCAGTATCAAATGAGTATCTGAAAAATTATAAAAAAATGTTCTAAAATTTTGCAAATGTAAAAAAGTAAATTTAACAGATTATAAGAGTTAATTCGTAAAAAAAATACTATGTCAATTCAACAAAACTTTGATTTATTAGTATAATAAAATACCCAATAATATCATAATTTTATATTACCCCGTTTGTTGGGTAAAATGAATTTTAAATGGATGACAACACGAAATTGGTTTTATACGACTAAATTAAAATGTCAGCAATCACACGGATTATCGTGTATTATCGTTATCAACACAAATCGGACGGTTAGCGGAAGAAAAATATGATATATTTGAACACAAAACCGATCCTTTTTTATGTTAAAATGTAACTAGGAGAAGTTATTTCAAAGTTGTTTACATTGCCAATCAGGATTTAAAAGACCATAATAATAGTATAATGTATCCACTTACGAATGAAAGGTTATGTGCTCATATTTCTGCTCACTGCGGCTTTTACAGCCTAAAATACTACAATTCACCATTACCAAATTGTTCTTTAGCACATTAAACGTAAACTTCACACTTGTTTTTTGCAAAAAATCTCCGAAAACAGCTAAAAACGACTAAAAACTCATGCGACTCGCATCCGCTGTCAGGGTTTGTTTGCCACAATGATTGTGGCAAACAACTCGAAAAAGTATACGCGCGAGAGGGACAGGTAACAGTAAGTGCATCTCATTTATACATACGTAACCATGTATAAACGCATCTCAGACTTCCCACCTGGTACTAGTCCAATGCCCACTCTATTTATTCTCCCTCTACGGTATTTACGCAGCTGAATATTCTCACTTTTGTTCAGAGCTACCGTATATCCATATCGTAACTAGTGTTATTGTGGTATTAATTGTAGAAGTGATCTCTCTTCTCTTAATAAAAAAAAATAAGGTTCATTTTGAGGTTAGAAAGTTGTTTACTATATAAGACAAGTAAGAATCAACAGCCCTTATGGGAAACTGTGTTTTACTTACAGAATACCCGCAGAACCCTCCGAGGTATGTTGGGCCAAGTGTCAGAATGTCCAAGAACTCATAACCGAGATGGTATTTGGGGTTAGGCCGACACATGTAATTTAATTATCCCGCTGGTCATCTAAACGACTTAATTGTTGACGTAATGAATGTTAGATAACTTGATGTATATATAACATTATTAAATAAAAGTGTTTGATTAGCTAAAAAGATATTTTATTTTACACACTGTTAACGCATAACGCCATCTATGAACGGCGTGGGCAGCCATATGAGCCGGAGGCCAGCAAACGCCCGCCCAGTCTACGACACACCTTACCCATGTGTGCATTGGTTTATTTTTTTGATTCGAATTTACTGTAATTATGCAAGTAATAAATCGTTTCTCATTCTACAATATACTCAATCATTGAAGACCCACCTATACCAGATTTTTATTAAGAAAAATAGTCAAAAGAGGAGTTCCTGCCTGGCGCCTGTGGAATAAGTATCATCATATTGGTCCTTCTTCGCCGATCTTCAGGAAACCAGCATCAAACGGTCAGGCCAGCTACCCTTCCTAGCCCTTTCCCAAGTGCATCTGTGCTAATATCGTGTTTCGTCACAATTCCAGTGAGTTGCCACATCATCCGCTATCTACCTTCACGTGCGAGATTCAAGCCGGTCTGCGCGTTGGATAAACTGTAAGTTTTTACTTTTGTTTTCCGTAAACCACTAGAATGACAAAAAAGAGGCAGTCTATTGACGATGGGGATGATATTAGGGATTTAATAAAAAAAAGAGGTGTTATTAAGAGTAAATTAACGTTTTTCACCAAATTTGTGCAATCATTAGCGAATCTGGAATTAAGTGATATTCGTAAAGTCGAATTACAAGTTCGTACTCAAAATCTGGAACAATTATCTCAACAGTTTGCTGAGGTTCAAGATGCGCTTGATCTTAAAGTGTCTGATAGTCAAATTGAGTCAGAGTTAGATGAGAGACAAAGCTTTGAGGATCAGTATTATGCAATTGTGGCCAAAGCTAAGTGTATTTTAAACGAGGGACAGCCCAGTCCTAGTTCCGACAGGTCATGCATGAAATTACCCACTATTTCTTTGCCCTCCTTTGACGGTACCTATGATCATTGGCTCGAGTTTCGCGATACATTTTTGTCGCTTATTCACAACTCAAAACACATAGATAACGTACAAAAGCTTCATTATTTACGTTCAGCTCTTACGGGTAACGCATTACAGGTTATAAAATCGTTAGAGTTTAGCGCAGATAACTACGTCATTGCCTGGGACTTACTAGAGAATAGATACAATAATAATCGGTTACTTGTGCACAATCACGTAAAAGCGTTGTTTGCCGCTCAGTCGCTCAATAAGGAATCTGCTTTATTGATTCGTAAGCTGATTGATACTATTTTAAGAAACATTCGTGCCCTTAAAGCGTTAGGAGAACCAACAGACACCTGGGATACTTTAATTATCTTCATTACGGTTTCTAAACTTGACTCTTCTACCGAGCGTGAATGGGAACTATATAAAAGTACCATACTTAAGGCGGAATTAAATTCGAAAATAAAGTTATCAGATTTAATTAAGTTTCTAAAAGACCGAGCAGACGTGTTGGAAACAATTAAAGTATCTCAAAATAAACCAACAGCCGATATTAACGTTAAAAAACAGTCGTCGACTCAATCTCATTCGCACAGTTTTGTTGCTACTCAAAATAAAAACAACAAAACAGGTAATACGCGAAATAGTAAGCGTTTATATACGTGTAGTATGTGTAACGCACCGCATGCACTTTATAATTGCAGTGCTTTCCTCAATTTGTCTACTGTAGAAAAATCTAAATTCATAGATGAGAAAAGGCTTTGTCGTAATTGTTTGCGCGCCGGACATGCAGTAACGGATTGCTGGTTTGGTCCGTGTAAACAATGTAATCGGAAACACAATAGTCTACTTCATAGTGACTGTGATAACGACTCCGGCGCATCGACGTCGTCGGCAGTCGCTCATGTCGCCGTCGCGCAAGCGCCGCCGCAGGATGAGCCTAGTGCAGGCTCTAGGCGCACCACTGCTACCACTACATTATATACCGCATCTCACACCACTCACACGCAGAACCAGGGCGAGAATGATACCACGCATTCATTATTAGCTACCGTATTATTATCGACCGCGTTAGTTGAAATTGCAGATATAAATAATAAATATCATACAATTCGTGCACTCTTAGATAATGGGAGTCAGCATTGTTTTGTTTCACAATCATTATGCCATAAACTCAAAATACCATTAATACAGTCCACAGTCAAGGTCACGGGTGTAGGTAACTCAGTTACGCAATCTACACAGTCATGCGAATTGCAGTTACGATCCAAAACAAGCGACTACATTATGCGCTTTAATTGTCTGGTTTTGCCTCGTATCACCGCTCAGTTGCCATCATTAAGTGCAAGTGTTGATTTAAATATTCCTAATAATATTAAATTAGCAGACGAAGATTTTCATCTAGGTACCCACATCGACTTATTAATCGGTGCAGATAAGTTTTGGGACCTTTTAAATGACGGATTAATTCGTTTAAGTAACGGTCCGTATTTGCAAAACACCAAATTGGGGTGGATTATTTCTGGCTCACTACATGTACACAATAAGAACGGTAGCATTAATCACGTTCAATGTAATTATGTGCAAACATTAGATATGCAATTAAAACAGTTTTTTGAGTTAGAGGAAATTCAACCGAAAATTAATTACTCAAAGGATGAGTTGTCATGTGAAACTTTATTTCAAACTACAACAAAACGCGATGATTCGGGCAGATTTATGGTGCGCATCCCGTTATCAGAATCAGCTGATGCGCTAGGCGACTCGTACGTCACGGCGCAGAACCGGTTCCTTGCCCTCGAGAGGAAATTAAGCCGGTGCTCGCAGAGTTATAAACAATTATATAGTGACTTTATGCAAGAATATATTGATTTGGGTCACATGAGCCGCGTTGATAAATATCCATCCCCGAATTATTTTCTACCGCATCACGGGGTGTTTAGAAGTGACAGTTCTACTACAAAGTTAAGGGCAGTATTTGACGCCAGTTCAAAGTCAACTTCGGGAAAGTCATTAAATGACATTCAGTTAACCGGCCCGCCACTGCAAAATGATATATTCTCAATCTTGTTACGTTTTCGCCAGTTTAAATATGTCGTTTGTGCAGATATTGCGAAAATGTACAGACAAATATTAATTCAAAAGGATCAACAAAATTTACAGCTAATTTTGTGGCGGGAAAACCCATCGCTCCCTATCAGTGTGTACCAACTTCATACCGTCACCTACGGCACTGCGTCCGCGCCCTATCTAAGCATTCGTTGCCTTAAGCAGCTCGCGTCCGAGTGCAATGATGACGTCACCGCGCAGGTAATCAATGACGATTTTTATGTAGACGACTTGATCACGGGGCATGATGACAGGGACCATTTGCTGACAGTCTGTGAGAAAGTCTCGAATGTTCTTAGTTCTGCGTGCTTCCCTTTAAGAAAATGGGTATTTAGTTGGGACATTTCAACTTGCGCCACACCTCCCTCTAAAGAATTGTCACTCGGTGACAATCATCACACGAAAACACTCGGATTAGGTTGGTTACATGACTCTGACGATTTACATTACAATATTAAATGCGACCATAATTCTACTCATGTTACTAAGCGTACTATTTTGGCGAGTATTTCGCAAATATTCGATCCCCTTGGTTTGCTAGCACCCACTATTATTCTCGCAAAAATTCTTTTACAAAAAATTTGGTTGTGTAAAATCGGATGGGATGATGCCGTGCCCAAAGACATCCTTGTAAAATGGCAAGGTTTTGTCAATACGCTTCACCACTTACAAGCTTTACGTATCCCACGTCACGTTAAGGGCGAGTATTCACAACACGTCGAATTACATATTTTTACAGATGCGTCCTTGGACGCTTATGGGGCTTGTGCGTATGTACGTACCTACGGGGCATCGCATGACTCATCTTCAGTGATAACAGTGCGCTTATTATGCGCTAAAAGTAAGGTTGCGCCCGTAAAACCGGTTAGCGTGCCGCGATTAGAGTTATGTGGGGCGTTAGTGGGTGCAAAATTATATGGAAAAATAGTTGAATCATTCAGACTAACTTTTAGTCAAGTATTTTTGTGGACTGATTCAACTATTGTATTAGGCTGGTTACGAATGTCACCTCGGTCATTAAAAACATTTGTACAAAATAGAATAGTAGAAATAAACGAGCTTACTGGCGACTTGCAGTGGCTGCACGTTGCAGGGACGGAAAACCCAGCTGATCTGTTGTCTCGCGGTCTCAGCCCTGACGCGCTTATCGCTTCTGACAAATGGTGGAAAGGGCCTGCCTTTTTACGCGAACCAAAGATAAACTGGTGTCAAAACAATAGTGCTTGCAGCGTCAACGTCGACGAGTTACCGGAACTCAAGTCAAATACCGTCGCATTAATTTGTCAATCGGATGAGGTCCTATTTCCCTTTGAACGATTTTCATCGTTTAATCTTATTTGTCGTACGGCAGCGTATGTTTTACGATTCATTAAAAATAGTCGTATTAAAATAAAATCACAGCGTGAATTGGGTCCACTTTCGGTTGATGATTTAAATAGTTCGGCAATTGCACTGGCGCGAATGTCCCAGCAACAATCGTTTCCTCAAATTTACAACAATTTAATTAATAATGTACCCGTCAAATGTTCGCGAAATATTTCGAGTTTAAATATATTTTTAGGCGCAAATAACTTAATAAGAGTAGGGGGTAGGCTGTTTAACTCGTTAACGTTTTCATTTGATAAGAAACATCCTGTGCTTCTGTGCGGTAAACATACTTTCTCGCGGCTTTTGTTCAGGCATGAGCATAAACGTTTGCTCCATGCCGGGCCTCAATTAATGTTGTCCACGATCCGCGACCAATGGTGGCCTCTGCGCGGTCGCAATCTAGCCAGACAAACCGTGCATAAATGCGTTATCTGTACGCGTATGAACGGAAAGATATTAACGGTTCAAATGGGTAATTTGCCTCAGTCGAGACTCGAACCCGGTTGGACATTCATACGCTGCGGAGTAGACTATGCAGGGCCAATGTTTATATTAAACCGCAAAGGAAGAGGTGCAAAGTTGGACAAATGTTACATTTGTTTATTTGTCTGTTTTACAACACGCGCAATACACTTAGAGTTGGTCACAAGTCTAACAACAGACGCATACCTACTAGCGTTAAAAAGATTTATCTCTCGTCGGGGAAAACCTCTAGAAATATTCTCGGACAACGGAAAGACTTTTGTCGGTGCAAAGAAAGAGTTATCATGTTTTTTAAATCAAAATTCTAATAACCTTATTAGTTCTTTAGCTAATCATAGTATAAAGCTCACATTCATACCACCCTATACGCCTCATTTTGGTGGTTTATGGGAAGCAGGGGTGAAGTCTTGCAAGTTTCATATCCGTCGTGTTCTAGGCAACTTACATTTTACATACGAGGAGTTCAACACGATATTAACGCAGATTGAAGCCGTGTTGAATTCCCGTCCGATGTCTCCTATGTCCGCAGACCCCAATGATCTTCGTCCCCTTAGCCCAGCACACTTCCTTATTGGCCGACCGCTTACCGCACCGTTGGTGGAAGACGTTACGCCCATGGCTGCGAACCGTTTGGAGCGCTACAAACGAGTGGAGCTAGTGCGGCAGCAGTTCTGGCAGAGGTGGTCCAAGGAGTACATATCCGAGTTACAAACCCGTACCAAATGGCAAACTAATAAGGAAGAAATCGTACCTAACACGCTTGTACTCATCAAAGAAGATAATCTGCCGCCCCTCAAATGGCGGCTTGGCAGAATCCTACACACCTACACCGGCTCAGACGGTGTATCTCGAGTCGCAGACATCAAAACTGAGACCGGGATTATTCGCCGGGCATTTTCCAAAATAGCTCCCTTACATCCCGAACCTGAGGATTAAAATGTGTGGATCGCTTACGATGCAACCACTGTTCGTCTACTTCATCATGTCGCCACGTCGTGATCATCGAGTCTTCACTTCGTTGGAAGCAGCTGGAGCTTCCAAGGCGGGCGGCTTATGTTAACGCATAACGCCATCTATGAACGGCGTGGGCAGCCATATGAGCCGGAGGCCAGCAAACGCCCGCCCAGTCTACGACACACCTTACCCATGTGTGCATTGGTTTATTTTTTTGATTCGAATTTACTGTAATTATGCAAGTAATAAATCGTTTCTCATTCTACAATATACTCAATCATTGAAGACCCACCTATACCAGATTTTTATTAAGAAAAATAGTCAAAAGAGGAGTTCCTGCCTGGCGCCTGTGGAATAAGTATCATCACACACCTTTGTACCCGAGTAACTCTGTTCTAAAGGAAAAGGAAAAAAAAAACTGTAAAGGTGTACTGTTCATGTAAAACACAATTTCTCGAAGATCGTACCTAGACCGACTCGAATGTGTATATCTCGATTATGCAATGGAATTCAACTTTGTACCCATAGAACGAAACAAAGTACATAAGCACACCTTTTTAATTACCTAACTCTCAGCTCTGTTGGTTTTTGGACCATTTTGACTCATAGTCCGTTAAAATATCACTAGCTGGAAACACGAAATGCACAACGACTGGATAGGTACTCACAATGTGACAGCTTATTTAGTAGGTAAAATTGTAGCCACGTGAAGAATTATAAAAAAATGCTTGTATCACGACTCGCTGGTTATTCTAGGCGAGGTTACTTTTATTTAATAAATTATTTTAAATAGCTATAACACTTTTAACACTGAAAGATTTATTCTTATTCTGTCGAATAAAAATGAAAAAGCGAGCAGTTCTTTTTAGGTGTATCCCATTTATGCCGTTCCGTGTTTAGCGCGCTGATGCGAAGTCCTTGTGTATAGAAGGTCGTTGGTACACAACTTGCCAGCTTCCACCATGGCAAAGTAACTTTTTTTAAAGGTTTTAGGTCAGGCCAGGTAGCCGTACCGACGTTTCCCCCTGGGTCGAGTTGGGAATAAGATCTATTTTGGCTATAGTGATTTAAAACCAGTACGCGGTGCACGATTCCGACTGGAAACAAACTTGTTCTTACTTACATTAGTCAAGAGTAGACTCACCCGTTGACCCACATGATCTCCCAGTAGCAGACGTGGCGGAACTGCAGCCACACATCTTGGCTGTCGATGGCGAGGTTGTACGTCGAGATGGCGGGGTCGAACTGCCCGCGCATCAGCTCCAGCCGCCCTTTGAATAGAAGGAACCACACGCCGTCCGGGTAAACCTGCAAATACGATTGTTTTCGTTTTGCATGAGCAATAGATCCTGCCGAGGCTGTCACCATCACCAACCTTACCGTTACAAACGACGTAAAATAGTAAACTACTAAATGCGACGGCTCCGAACGACAACATAAAAATATTTAGGCGAACTTGATTGACAAATAAAGTGTTGCCAGATATATATAAAATTGAAGTGTTTGGAAATATCGATGTTTTAGTATCGACACGAGTTGACACGACCTACGTATACGTGGTCTCAGTTGGATTCCTATATTCATTTTAAAATAAAGAATATAAAATATACTATACTGGTTTCTACCCAATAATAAGCTTCGCATTTAATCTCATTAAGTCCCGGTTTAATCGGTTTGGAATAAATGGGTTCCTATGGATGCATTCGTAACACTTTTGATTTCAAACCTCAAAAGGGAACTCATAGTGTAAAATGCCGTTACGGAACCATGTATAGAATCGTTAAATACCATTACAATTTTAGTATCGTAGAACACTCAGTGTTTTTATTAACCTTTTCAACGCCACAGTCGGCTCTGGCCGTCAACTAAAAGTCGTGCCACTGACGCCACGTCGGCTACAGCCGACAAGAGTTCAAGATTAAAAGAGACTTTGTTTGGTAGCAATAAGGTGTAATTTGCATAGCATAGCATACATGTTTGGCGTGTGGGTGGCACATTTTGTATTCGACGTATGGCGTTCAAAAGGTTAATATGATACTTAAAGCTTGTATTGGTATAGATGAATTACCGAGAGCGTGGAATTGCATATGTAGTGGTTGTACCGTTCGCATGAAAAGGAAAACCATTTAAGTATTTTTCCTATTTTAATGAGATTACCGTAAACAAGTGGAATTAGTATGTCGTTTTTTTGCTTTTAGTCGCTCTCATTTATTTAAATTTTCATCTTTAAGGTTGGAAATTGCTTAGGTATGGGACAGATGAAAATTATATAAATATAGTTCTCCTGATGACTTCTTGATCAAAATCATCTACTGCCGACGGACAAGTAGGTACGTAACTTTTTCTTACTCGGGGAGGGGAATTTTTTCGTTGCTTTTAATTTGTCACTCTTACTCTCAGTCATAATTTTATAAATAGTCGAGAGAGAAACACGTGTAGCTTTTTCAACTAATTGGGCAGCGGTGTAAGGTGAATTTAAATTTTTCATTAGTTCGAGTTCAAAGTATTTATGACAGTTAAAATTATTTGTTTACTTTGGCTCTCAATCGGACCAAAATTACTGCTACTCTCTGCCATAACTTTTGCAAACTGTAACTTACAGTCGTACGTGCCCAGTCAAAATAATTCTGGAAATTGCGAGAATATAATAAAATAAGACGTATATTTTAGTGCATTGTAAAAAGTATTTAGAATTTGACGCCGACATTATTTTTGTACTTACTTATTTAATATATAACAATACTCTTTTTTTATGCTGATGGTATGAAAAGTAGTGGAAATTTAAATATGTGAATATAAACACACATTACCACTACACATGCATTTCCACGCTCTCGGTAATTCATCTATAACAGTACAGATTTTGTCCTTTTCTTTTTTACACTTGTTTAGCCACCCAAGTAAAGTATAGGGTGGTTATAGTTTAAGTGTCATTATGCCATTATAGTCTAGTGTTAAACGCTTTACTTTTCACACCAATTGCGAGAAAATAAATTTAAAATTAAAAAACTAAAATCAAGATAAACAAAGGAAAAAATACAACTTTATAATGCTATTTTGTGGGAAGACCTTGTTTTTATGGTAATAAATAATATTAGACTATGATTTTATTTTGATATGTAGAAAACACTGACTCGAAGTATTGTTAGATTAATCATCATCAATTCCGTTTCCAGATCTGCAGCTTACCACGTTGATTCAACATGACGCCATAGCACCTGATGATTTTAATAGGAGTTTAGTCAGTGTGTACCTTCAGCTCCTTGTCGAGTATCTCCTGGCAGACAACCAGGTCACCCCGTGCGCCGATAAAATGGCAGATCACCAGGTGGTACGCTAGCAGGGTCAGCTCGCACAGTACCGAGCGAAGCCCGGTCGATCGCATCCCCGCCACCAGCTCGCTAAGACCTAAATTCTGGAAAAAGACAATTACTGTATCATGAGCTGACTTTAATAGTCTATCTCTTTAACTGACTAGAACAGCGTATAAGCGACTCCACTCAAAATCACGCTTTCTATTTAAAACTTTTCCTACTCCTGTACTTTTATCTGTCATTTATATAGTCGCGAACACTAATATAAGAGCATACATAATATGTTCGCAGAATAATCCGTAGAAAAGTCTATCTAGTCTATTCCCCAAAACAGCACTTGTGCTTTTTTGAGCTAAAACAATACGCCTTGCTGCCACCAAGCTGCCACAGACTACTATTAAACCTACAACAATGACATATTCGTTTAGAAATAATAGGTGCGACATAGTATAAAACTAAATATTAACATTAAATAAAATCACATATTTAAATAAAATTAATAAAAATTTAATTAATTCGGAATATAAATAATTCCTTAATACCGCTTTTAAGTTAATTTTCCATTTTATTTCGGTTATGACATGTTATGGGTATGCAACGGTGTATAACTAAGTCAAAAAACGCTCGTGGCGTCTTTCCCTTTACGATGTTCGCCTTCGGCTCACATCGTAACCCACGCCACTCGCCTTTTTTGGCCTCACTTATACAACTGTTGCATAAACTACTATAATTCCTGTCTCTGTATACAAGCAGTTGTCGATGAAGCATACGCAGCATCCTAACGACGATGCTTGGAAACTGTCTCGTCACCGAAGGGCGTCAGGTATGCTTTCCCAGATTTGTAAGGACAATTTTAAGAAATCGTTATTCGTAGTAGCTAAATTTCCATTCGCGTTTTTTCCCAATTTAATTTTGCCCTTTTCCCCCCTTTGGATTAATTTCAGCTATTTGATAGATTGCTGATTGCTGAAAAACTAACATAATCTAAACCTACCTACATATTTCGTCTAAATCAGAAATAGGTAAAAATACGATTGGGAGAAATTCGAGTCGAATAATATACGACTGAAAATGATGAAAAACAAGGGAGACGAAAATTTAAAATTCGTGTCAGAGAAAGTTTTACAATGTCAGCATGTACCTGTGGACTTTAACAAGATGCATTCTACGAACTTTAACGACCACAAATCAAACAAAACGATGAAAGGAATGGCGTAAGCTGCCGTACGGCCGCGTGGGGCGCTTATGTCAATGCCAAGCCTTTTTTTTAGTTTTTGAAGGTCGTTAGCCATCTTAGGCCCGCTTGCACGTCAATTATGACCCTAGGTTAACCCCAGGTTAACAGGTTAATTTGTTAAAATTGACAGCTCTTATATGCGTCTGAAATTCTCTAATATATTAACCTGGGGTTAACCTAGGGTTAAGTTTACGTGCAAGCGGGCCTTAGAATGCATCTCGTCTGGGCCTTTGTACCCTTTTAATATACATGCATAATGTAATAAAAAAATGAAAGGAAACCGTAAAAGACCTACCCCAAATACATTCGGTTTTTCAGAATGTCATTTTCTTAAAAGTCGATACAGAGAAAAGGTATTCAACGTTTAATTAAAAATAATTAGGTCAATATACTTTTTTAATACAGTTGCTCAAAAGTGGTACTTTTCGTAGCTGTATATCGTGCGGAAAGTTGGATTTTTCGAACTAGTGCATTTTACTTTTTCTATCTGCATATCGTGCGGCATGTTGGCTATTTCGCACTAGTGCGTTTAACTTTTTTTTTTAGATATTGTTTTGTTCTAAGCCGTGCATCCAACAATTGCGTTTGCATGTTTGAATACAGTACCAGAAGCGAAGCGGTAATTAGAGGTGCATAGCGCAACTTAGATCGCAGGCTCGCCTTGCGGCTCCTTTCATACACCACTCTTGTTGTAATGCCTGTCATTACGCAACCGTCACGTAAGCTACTATTTCAGTTTCAAAATTTGCCAAATACTATAGCGTTTTTTTACATACGCAACTACAAACGTGTCTATGGCGGGTTTCCAGTAACGACACAATATTGTATTTACACACACATACATTGACAATTTGCATTTATTAGCAATGCCCGTTATTACATGGTAAAGGGTATAGCCGTGTTAGGAAGGCAGTTTCGCCTTTGGCGAGAAAATGATTTTCCTTCTACTCGGATAATTTGCCTTTGTTTACTTTGTAATTTCACCAAATATTAACCCCAAAATGGCCGTAGTTTTTTTTTATTTAAAAAAAGGAAAATAGTTTTTAATTTTTTTTTACCAAACTAGTGGACCGATTTTCTTGAAATTGGTATATATTATGTAAATAGTTAAGGATGTTTTTCGAATAAAAAACTTTTTAATTTTACATTTAAGTGAAAAAAAAATCGATTTTCAAATTTTCAAATTTTTTTTTTTGCTTGCAAGGTGGCGACACCTTCCAATATTAGATATTTTGTGAACCATTTAATACTGTACCACATATATTTTTTCCAAAAAATATCACGCGGATCCAAAGGTTAAAAAATACTAATTTGTAACATCTCGTACATATCTTTTCCTACACTACATACGTAGGTTCCAATAGCCGTCATTAAGGTAGTTTATGTACTAATAAATGTCAGTGACAATGAATCTCACGCGTACTTTCAGCATTAGGTACAGGTAATGATAAATAGTCGTATGATTTCTTTGCATTCTATAATTTCTAGAAATAAAATTGCTGAAATATAACAGCATTCACATTAACACTAATAAATAGGGAGTACATGAAAATATTTCAAATCAATTGACGGCCTCCTAGTTCAGTGGGTAGTGACGGTACTTAGGAAGAAGGTCCCAGGTTGGAATCCTGGTAAGGGGATTTACATATTAGTGTGTTTATCACAAATATTTGTTCTTGAGTATTCTATGTGTACATAATAAGTATTTATCTGTCATATGTATTCCTATTACTTAGTATATCGTGGCCCACCAGTACCCACAACATAAGTTTTATTGAGTTTACTGTGCGAGACTAGGTCGATTTGTGTGATATTCATCATAATCATCATCATCATATCAGCCGTAGGACGCCCACTGCTGGATAGCCCTCCCTCTTGAATTTCCAAGTGTTACTTTGTAAGGGCCTGGACACATGTCCACGGCACGGCGTCGTTAACATGAAACGGCGCGGCGCCGTAGAAAGGCACGTCGCCGTGACGTGCAGATAGGTACAGTATTAAATGGTTCACAAAATATCTAATATTGGAAGGTGTCGCCAACTTGCAAGTAAAAAAAAAAACTTTGAAAATTTTAAAATCGATTTTTTTTCACTTATATGTAAAATTAAAAAGTTTTTTTTTTCGAAAAGCATCCTTAACTATTTACATAATATATACCAATTTCAAGAAAATCGGTCCACTAGTTAAGTAAAAAAAAAATTAAAAGCGATTTTCCTTTTTTTTTTCAATAAAAAAAAACTACGGCCATTTTGGGGCTAATATTTGGTGAAATTACAAAGTAAACAAAGGCAAATTATCCGAGTAGAAGGAAAATCATTTTCTCGCCAAAGGCGAAACTGCCTTCCTAACACGGCTATACCCTTTGTTTTTGTGAAGTAGCTTACTTGGAAGTTCAATACACGCGGATGTGAAGTGTTTTCGGATCTTATTTAATTTTCATCTGTTCAGGGTTCTGGGGTTCGGTTGTAAGTAGTTACCTTATTGCCCGAGAAGCCAACGAATTCGAGAAGGCTGATGAGGCGCGGCGGCAGCAAAGAGATCATAACGCTGAAGGTGGCGGTGCCCAGACGCACGCCGCTGTGAAAGTGCACTCGCGACGTCTCGCTCTCCCACTTCTTACGCGCCAGGATCTTCGCGCAGTCCCTAATACACACAATTGTATAAGCAGATTATATCAAGGTAGGCTTTTACACGTACACCCGACAGAAAAAACGTTTATTTCTCTAACGTACACGTTCCGCGTTTCATTTGGAATAACTCATTGGTTATTTTGACATGAGTGACAAAGTTGCATGCATCATTTATTTACTAATTTATACACTAGGTCAATGTATTGGTGTCGTTACATTTATGCTGCTGTGGTAGTACACCGCTCATTAATAATAACGTGTTCAGAAGTTACACATTTCAAACAATCTTAGTTGAAATTTTCTTGTTGGTCAATCAAGAGCCAAGCATTCTTAAAGTACAGATCAGATCAGAGATCTGAACATACAAAAAACTTTTGTAGACGTTTGTAATATGGTATCAAATAATAAAATCTACACAAGGAGGACAAAAATATTACAAACATGGATTCAATTCCCATTGATAAAAGCTATATTATAATCAGGGATCGTAAAATGCGAGCAAAATCCATTGAAATGACGTATGACAACCAGTTAGGGTTGGCGATGGTTTTAAATTTATGAACTAAAATATTAGCTACTAAAATAATACAGTTAATTTTTTTTTTACTGTTGGATGAAATTGAACACAATCCCAAACTCAGTTTACTGGCTGGTATTTTTTCTATTATTTTTACCGCCTATTTCACAATCGACAAGTAAAGCATATTTGACAGATAAATTTAGCCCTTTCTCTTTCTTACACTTGTAAATAGACAAGGAGGCAACTTTAAATGGCAGATAAATTTACTCGTCGATTGTGAAACAGGCCCTTACAAATAATGTACAATTTTACAAATGGGATAGTAAGTAATAATTTTCGCAAGTACGATGGCGAGACAATGCAAACAATACAATGAGATTGACAATCATGACAAGATAATACTCGTAAGTCTATAGACAATATATTTATTAATTCTGATTAGTTTTAGTTTAACATTATAGATAAACTATAAACACTGATAAGGGCAATTTATTACCATAATGATACCAAGTGCTTTCATGAGTATAAACACATTCCTCCATACATATATTTAATTTATTCGATTGTATTATAAGTGACAACCCTAGCACTTCAATGAATTTTGCTCGCATTTTACGAACCCTGATTATAATACTAGGTTCTGCCCGCGACTTCGTCCGCGTAGAATTAGTAATTTTGCCATACCTCAGGAACACTGATTTATTTCGGGATTCAAGGTAGCCTATGTGTTAATCCAGTGTATAAGCAAACTCTATTCCAAATTGTATCCAACCAAATTCATCCAGCCGTTTTAGCGAAGAAGTAACAAACATACTTTCGCATTGATAATATACGTAGGATAGGATGTAAATAGGTAGGTACATCCAGCGCACACAATCGCTCTGGCCGAAATCGTATTCGATAAAAATACCCTCGGTGCGCGAGTCCGACTCGCACTTGACCGGTTTTCAGTATTTGTAGTTATTTAGGGTTTGTACTATGTACATAACAATCGTACCAAATTTGACGCTTGTGTGTTTTACCGTTTTTACGATACAACAAAAAATATGGGTTGATTTGTTTTAAATCATAATTTTGTATTGAATAATACAAACTGCCAATATCCCAAACAAAGCAAGAAGGACGAAGTTCTTTGATCAATGAGCGCGAGCGGGCGTTAACGCTCAGATTTACGAAAACTGAATCTGACTTTTCTTCCTTTTCTTTAAACACTTCAAATATTCATTTTTCTAAATCTTCCACTTTGAATATTTTCTTCATTGCTTCCCTTCCGTCTCCTAACATCCCACGTTTTAATCTCTTCTTGGTCGGTGATGAGGAAATCTGAAAGACCATTATGTCAATTAAATCAACTGCCGTTGGCTATGATGATGTGGGTTGTGTCATGCTCCTTCTGGACTGTACGAGGGGTGCCTTTTAAGTTCTGTCGTTTGAAAAAACTAAAGACAATTTAAGTGTTAAATGGTATTTATTGTTTTTCAAAGTAATCACCGTGATATTTAATACACTTTTTCATTCGATCGAACCAGTTTTCGAAACACTTATTCCATTCCCAAGTCGGGGTCTCCAAAATGGCCGTTTTGTATGCCTCAACCGCTTTTTCAGGCGTCCGGTACCGTTGACCACGAAGTCGTTGCTTGATTTTTGGAAAAGTGAAGAAGTCATTAGGGCTAAGTCTGGACTGTACGGCGGGTGATCCAAATTTTCGACGTTTTGTTCTTTTAAAAACGCAATTGTCTGCCGGGCGGTGTGCGAGCTAGCATTACCGTGGTGCTATACGACGTCTTGGGTTATTTTTTCGGAACTCGCCGATAACTTCTGGTAAACAAACAGTGGTATACCAGTCAGCATTAACTGTTTTACGATCTTCGAGCACGATGGTCGCAACGTGGCCACTTTTCGCTACAAACGTGGCAACCATTTTTTTCGAAGTGCTCCGTGAGCGTATTACTTTGGTCGGTTTTGGCTCATCTTGAAGCACCCAAACAGTTTAGAATCCGGATCGTAGGCATATATCCAAGATTCGTCACCACTGATAATGTCATAAACGTGTTTAGAGTCTCCTCGGTTGAATTGCCGCAGAGTTTTGCGGCACCATCTAACGCGAGCCGTTTTTTGGTCTTCACTAAGTAAATGTGGTATCCAGCGTGAGATCAATTTTTTTACACCTAAGTGATCATGCAATATATTTTGAACACTGGTCCCTGAAATGCTTAATGAAGCTTCTATCTCGCGGTATGTCGCATGGCGATCTTCGACGATCAGTTGCCGTACAGCATCAATGTTTTCCTGGGTTACAGCTGTTTTTGGTCGGCCTTCACGATGCCTATCACTAAGACTAGAGCAACCACGTTGAAATTCCAAATACCAACGTTCCACAGTCCGGATGCATGGTGCTTCATTTTTAAAAACCGTAGTCAGCTCTTCAAAGCACTGAAGACGCGTTAAACCCCTTTTAAAGTTGTTAAATATTATCGCACGTAAATTTTCCTTCGAAATTTCCATTTTCACAACCGACTTGTCAACTTTGAACCGACGCTGTATTAAAATGAATCGGCCGATCTCGAGATATTCTTATGTTTTTGAATTCTAAATTCAAATATTTTAAGATGATACTAGTTTTTTTTTTAATAATCACGGGAGTTTTGCAAACGACAGAACTTAAAAGGCAGCCCTCGTATCCTCCCCATCATTACTCACATTATCAACTTCTCTCTTTCAACTGGGGTATTTCCTTCATCTTGGCGCCAAGGCGTTTGTAATCCAGCTCTCTTAATTACTTTAGGCCCATTTCAATTTTTTATTTTTTTTGCTGGCATAAGATGTTCCGTGGAATTTTAAGCAGGACCCATCATGGAATATGTTTTAGTCTCTGGTGTTATTTTTAAAGGTTTATTTTTCTTTTTCTGTGCACCATTTTTGTTAGTTTCTGTATAATTATTTCGTTGACTGGTAGAGAATGCCATTAGGCATTCAGTCCGCCATTTGGACTTGTTTTTGTGTAATAAAGGTTAAATAAATAAATTTACACTCCCGGCGTCCGCGACACGCTGCGAAGAACTTTGTCGCTGTATATTATAGTTTCATGTATAAACTAAAGTCGCACAATTTTACACTGAACGAAATTTACGATGTTTGTGCGTAAAGTAGGTATTATAGTAGATTAAGTGAGTGAATAGTTAGTGTACCTACCCATTTAATTTTCGGTACTGGTTGGTCAAAAACTAACTTAACCTATTCCCTATAATTGAAACTATTCAGATACTTAGCCTATTCGGATTCTGGATGGTCAAAAAAAACCAACTGCATAAAGAGTACCTCGGGTCATACGTTAACGGGCACACATTTCACGGTGGAGCGCTGGGGGAGAGTAGTGAACTTTAAACACCAAACCCAAATGTAACATATCACACAAGTTTTGAAACTTTAATATTAGTAGGATTAGTATGATACTCGTATTAGTGGATAATAGCTTCCGAACGCGTCTTCGTCCGTTTAGATTTTGATTATAGTTATTCCCTCGGGAACTTCAGGATATAAGCCATCTCCATTCCAAATTTCATCCAAATCCGTCCAGCCGTTGCAGAGTGAAATAGTCACAAACACATACACACACATGAAATTTCGCATTTATAATATTAGTAAGATAAACAAAGTGAAAATATGGAATAGCATAGTTCCTTACTTATAACTATTGTAGCAGGTCTTGACCTTGAGGGTGCCTTTGATAAGGCCAGTGAGGTCCTCGCCCTCCATTATGGTCATCATCGCCTGAAGCAGTAGTGCTTCTGCGTAGCACAATTCAGCGTGTGCTTCTAGGTCCGTGTAAGTGCTAAAATTCGGCTGTAAATATAAAAAGTTTTGTTTTACAAAAAAAAGCGATCAAATCTTCTTTTCTTTAGTTCACATGAATTCTCAATAACACACATACAACCTAGTATGTATTAGAATGTATTATACATTATAACCTTCCGGCAGAAATTATCTATGTAAATGATAGTAGTACTCGGTCCAACTAACAGACGCAGATAGCGCCTTTGTTTTATACTATTTTTGGCATTATCTATGTAAAGGGATCTTATTGTCGATGGCGTTTACGCCGCACTGCGTCACGCGACGTTGTATTTATATCGGAGCAGCGTCTTTAATAATGGCGGAAGCGCCATCGACAATAAGGTCCCTTTTCATAGATAACGTCACATTTAGAGATAGAGATAACCGTGACCGCTCTCTTCTAATTATAATTGCTGTCAGTCCATAAGTTAAAGAGAATATGACACGTTACTTTTTTTTTTTGTTAAAATCGCTATCGTTTCTGTAATCTTAGGTTTAAATACCGCTGATTTGAAATTTATTTTGTGAAATACTTCTCTTTCTTGATCTTATGAGAAATCTAATATTTAATTTTCTGAATAAAAGAAAGCCGATACCGATGAAGGAAATGTGTGTATTCGTTCAGTGACTATTTATATTAAGCTGGTCAGGAAATCGTTACTACACTCACCGGCAAAAATAACCGCCAGCCCGTCTTTTGTCCATACAATTACTAACAAGATGTAACTTCCTAAACCCAAAATTAAAAGTGCTCGATTATTATTCTAATTTTATTTAATCAACTTATTCGACAAACATTGCAAACAGAAAAGCTGGTCAGCAACAGACAGTTAATTTAGTTAAACTGTATGTAATACAAAACAAAAGATAACCATGACTACCATAGAAGGTACGAGGGCTGTTTGATAAGTACCAGCGTTTGGAAAAAAAATAACTTTTATTTGTATATAATGCATTTATTTTTCTACGTAGTCACCTTTTAAGTCTATACATTTGTTCCACCTATACTCAAGCTTCAATAAACCATCCAAAAAGTATGATTTTGGAAAGTCATAAAATAGGCCTCTGTGGCGGCAATGACTTCGTCATTTGATCCAAATCGCTTACCACCGAGCCATTTTTTTAGGTTGGGAAACAAAAAGAAATCACATGGGGCCAAATCCGGAGAATATGGGGGTGAGGCAATAGTTCGTAGCGTAACTGAGTTAATTTTGCCATCACAACTCTGGACGAATGAGCCGGGGCGTTGTCGTGATGAAACAGTACTTTTTCTTTTTTAAATGGGGTCGTTTTTCCTTCAATACGTTGTCAAATTCATCCAATAAATTGGCATAGTACTGCACTGTTATCGTTTTCCCCCTTTCTAAGTAGTCAATATGTATAATACCCTGGGAATCCCAAAAAACAGTCGCCATGACCTTTCCAGCCGACGGGACGGTTTTTGCTTTCTTTGGAGCAGGTTCACCCGGTAAAATCCACTGCTTCGACTGCTCTTTCATTTCCGGGGTGTAGTGGTGAACCCACGTTTCGTCCACGGGCACGAAACGACGCAGAAACTCCTTCGGGTTACGTTTGAACACGGCCAAACTCTGCTCCGAAGTAGTCAGTCGGTTCCGTTTTTGCTCATCCGTGAGTAAACGCGGCACCCACCTCGCCGATACTTTCTTCATACCCAATTTTACTTGTAATATGTGTTGAACCCTCTCGATTGAAACGTTTACAGCATCAACGATTTCTCGAAGTTTAATTCGGCGGTCGGCTAAAACGATATTTTCAATTTTCCTAACCATATCGTCTGTAGTCACCTCAATTGGCCGGCCTGGGCGATCCTCATCAAAGACGGTTGTTCTCCCCCGCTTAAACTCGTTATACCAATATCTGACGGTTGTCATAGAAGGAGCACATTCATGGTACACCGCTTGCATTCTTACTTTTATTTCATCACATGTTTTTCCATCCAAAAACAAGAATCTAATTACAG
This sequence comes from Acleris literana, assembly GCA_946894065.1. NCBI lineage: Eukaryota > Metazoa > Arthropoda > Insecta > Lepidoptera > Tortricidae > Acleris > Acleris literana. The sequence continues at coordinate 80,119,638 of OX335668.1, forward strand.
ACCGATACTGTTCTTTCTCCATTTTAACAATTTTAAGTTCACGCCTTCACTGAATCGCGGTCAAATGAGAAAAAAAAAACGAAAGCACGCCATTTTTTTTTAATTTTCCTGCCTCTGAAAAATGGCTTAAAAAGGTGGTATACTTATTTTCAGCCAGTGATATTAATATATTTAGAAAACAGGTACTTATCAAACAGCCCTCGTATCATCAAAACGAATTCGTAAAATAATGAAGACTTCCATAGTTAAGCATCTACAAACGTAGTCTAAAACAGGATGGGTGACAGCTTAAAAAATAGCGTTAATAAAAATCAGTTTTGGCACATATTTGTAGCAGTTTTCCTTGAGATTGCTATTTATTCGTAAACTATGAAAATTAGACTACAATTTAGGCTTAAAATAGCATCAAAATAAGAAGCCATAATAAAAATACAAACCGTATAAAAATGCTAAAAAAATAACGTATTTTTTCATATTTCTTGTATGGCGACCCCTCTTGGGATTTGATTTATTGATCATTTTATTTTTAAATAATAGAGTTTATAATAAGACGTATTCTGTGAAAATTTCAACTCGCTACTTATAACGGTTAAAAAGTTATAGCCCTGTTAACTTACTTTTTCATATAAGGGCGCGTACCGCTGCTAAGCGATGACGTTATCATCCGTGAGCGCTCGCCGCCGGGATTCGAGCGCCGCATACCAAGTTTAAAATTCAATATCTCAGAAACTATTTGACGTATCGAAATATATTTTTTATCGCTATTTATTGTTTTTAATAAAGAATACTACCGTATACCTAAACTGGCTGACATTCTCTATTAACCTGGGTTCAAAATGGCCACAAGTATTCTTTCCAAAGGAACCCAAAAGATCCATAAATTAACCGTTCGAAGTAAATTGTTGAGTTTTTTACGACTTTCAAATTTATGGATCAATTGGGTTCCATTTATTTGATGGCCATTTTGGAGCTAGGTTAATTAGCAACAACATACCGTAAAATTCATCAAAATTCCTTCAGTATTTTTGAAGTTTGTAACCTACCAACCTACCTAACTAAAAATAAGCACCTAAATCGACATCATACCCTACTCTGCCACGCTATTCCCTAAGAAAAACTTTTAGAATTGATCTAGTTTGTAGCAAATACGGAATTGTAATGACTAAGTGATCCGTCTAGGGATAAAGAACTAGAAACCTACGTCATAACACGAAATGTAACCCAAATACTTTTGAGAAGTGGCTACTGAGTGGAACAATCCTACAAAAGCTAGAAAACAGGTTAGGATATCCTGAACCAACCTAAGGGAAAGATAACTAAAACAAATTGGAAATCCAATTTGGAAATCTAATTAACATTGAGGATTTTAGAAAACTATTGACCTGATTGCGGAATGAGATTAAGTATGAGAGTGAATATTAACTAAACTAAGTACATGTTTGGAAAACATTAAAGGTTTGCGCTTAAAGGTCGAGCCCCATTCCGGCTCTGGAGCTGGTAGTGCCCCCTGGCTAACACCAGACCTATGGAACTCGACACCAGACTGGGTATCCCTCTAGCGCGTTCTAAGAAGCTAAGATGATACTAAAAGAATTCCCTATTTATTGTGAGTCTGTCGATCTGTAATCTCTGTCAAGCTAGGGAACAAGTGGAACCCTCAAATAGAGTGCGTATCTTTTTATAATTCTCTTATATAACTCTTTTGAAACGAGCACTCTGTCAGAGTAATATTTTTAAATAGCCAAAGAGAAAATAAAGAATGACTTGATATATTAATGAACAAAAGGTGAAAAGGTAGTTTAAGTAGTAAACCCTTGGATTTAAAATTCATCAAGCAATTAATTCAATATTTGGGCATTACTTTTGCCTCTACATATTCCCGTAGGAAGTTTAAACTACTGTAAATTGTCCGTAGACACGAGTGGTCATATTTTTATATCAGTTTCTCAGGGACAGCGTTCAGCGAGACCTTGATCTTCCTCTGAACTTCGTTTCATCAATCGATGTATGAGATCCTGAACACTAGAACGTTCATGTCAATGGGACTTTCCAAGAGATAAATATATCAGTTTGATTTTCTATATAACATGAATTACTTAATTAATTGCAAGATGAATAGCTCCCGAAGTTGAAAAGATGTACGATAAAAGCTGAGAATAAATGATTGACGCCATAAATAAAATTAGGGGTATCCGCAAGGGAATACTCTATTTATACTGGTACAACAAAACTGAAACATGACTGAAACAGATAGATACTTCCCTGAAACACATTCAGTAACACATCCTATCCCTTTTATCAAAAGGATTTCTGCCCCTGCCGCATGCCATGCTGGCGAACATTTACCAATTTCGTAGCGCGAAATAGATTCCCTTGTAGGTTTTATTTTCTATTTCTGTTCATTCATTTATCATGCTTTTTCCATTTTTCCGTTCCAAATTATCCTTTTCCCCCGTCAAAATTCATAGCCAAAACGATTGCAAAGGTTTTGCCTGCTATCCAAGATAAAAAACTCCTTCAACCAAAACCGAATTAAAAACTTAGATATTATGGAAGCGTTACATTATCTATAACTGAAAGTCTACTTCTATATGCTCTATCTCTATAAAATTATATATTTGTGAAAGGGACCGACAACTATGGTAAAGTCGTAGTGTCACAAGTTACTCTCTGATTTAAGAAGTTATGCTTGTTAGCAATTGTATAAACCAAGGACGGGTGAGCGTGTATTTTTCCCGGTGACTGTATTTTATTTAATTGGAATTTCTGTATATGCTAGATAGTGTTTATTGGACGGGTTTATGTTTATGGGTTACATATTAATTATCGGTGCTTGTTACCTTTCGTATTATAGTGCCGATGCTCTCGACGATGGAGTAGTTCCTCCTGTGCTGGTTGCAGAGGCCGATGCACACCTTGAGCGCCGCCAGAGCACGGTTAATCTGCCCGTGGTCGAACGTGAGCATGGCGGGGATAAACTCGAATATGGAACTACCGAGGCTGTGGTACAGGGACGTGCGGCACCTGCACAGATAATTACCCGAATACCGTTTATCCAAAAACCACGGGCAAAGCAATAGGCGCATGTCAATCTTAGGGTTCAAATTCATATTTAATTTTTTCTATCCATATGGACAACCTGCTTAAATGTGTTTCAGTACATTTCAATCATTTGCTTGTATAATTAAGATGGCGCGGCGTCTTGTTGACAGCTGATTTTAAAAATGTCCCTACATTATTTTGAGATTTTGACAGGCAAGGACGTAAGGAACTAAATAACATACGAAAATCATTCCAAAACAAATAAGTTAAAGTATTCTTTCTCTTCTTCTTCTTCTTCGTATGTGGCGCTGGAAACCCAGCGGCTAGCGCTCACGAATGATGACGTCTTCGCTTAGCAGCGGTACACGCCCTTATATGAAAAAGTAAGTTAACAGGGCTATAACTTTTTAACCGTTATAAGTAGCGAGTTGAATTTTTCACAGAGTACGTGTTATTATAAAATCTATCGTTTAAAATTATACAATGAACAATAAATCAAATCCCAAGAGGGGTCCCCATACAAGAAACATGAAAAAAAAAAAAGCATTTTTATACAGATTGTATTTTTATAATGGCTTCTTATTTTGATGCTATTTTAAGCTTAAATTGTAGTCTAATTTTCATAGTTTCCGACTAAATAGCAATCTCAAGTAAAACTGCTACAAATATGTGACAAAACTGATTTTATCAACACGATGTTTTAGGCGGTCACCCATCCTGTTATAGACTACGCTTGTACTTGCAATTTTGTAAGTCGTTTTGATGTTACTATGGCAGCTATGTTTATCTATTATTTTGTATTACCTACATAACTAACTGTCTGTCAATGACCGGCTTTTCTATTTGTAATGTTTGTCGAATAAGTTGGTAAAATAAAATAAGAATAATAATCAAGCACTTTAAATTTTGGGATAGTGGCAATAATGCCTAGACCTAGCAAAGCGAGAGTGTTGTAGGTGGGTACGTCTATCGACTTGGTAGCGCCCGCGCGCGAAATTTGAAATCGATGAAATGAATACACGAAGTATCAGAACTACTGCTAGGTCAATCAAAAATTCATGTTTTACAGTTCACTCTTTTATACAGTAGCGATATTAATTCTAAATTAACACGAAATTTGTAAATAAAGGCCTACCACCAAAGTTAAGCAACCGCCGCACGGTGGGCTGGATGGCTCCAAAAGAGGACATTCGCACTTTTTTCAGAAAATCATTTTTTTTTAAATGCTATCCTATAGATAATTATGTAAGGAACAATATATGTGGTGTACATTTTTTCGAAATAAGGCATATTGACAGCAGAAAAAAATAAAGACTGTTTTTTTTGTATGGGACCCATAAATAGGTATCTTGTTTCTCAGAAACTATTAGAGGTCCCGTCTTCTACCTCCCAAGACTTTGTTTTTCTACTTTTATAGAGTAGGAAACGATAAGCAGATTTTTTATACAGGTGCTGGTTTTTTTTTTAGTCCAGTAAAAAGTCCACACATTTTCGATTTTTTCGTTTATGTCTTTTTAGGGATTTTACATTATATTTCGATAGTTAAAAGTAAAAATGATAATAACACATAATGGATAAAACGTTTATTAAGTTATGAAAAAAATCCTAAGTATATTTTTTACATTTTTGATACAACTAAAAAGCAAATAATCTAATGTTAGACATGTTAGACATGTTAATAGACACATGTCACTTAAAATAAACAATAAACAACAAAAATTGATACAAAATATTTCTTAAAAAATTACATATACCTAAATACACAAAATTACTATTGCGGAAAAAAATATTCATTGGTATTTTCTAACATTTCAAAAAGATTACATTCATCGTCGTCGCTCGTATTTTTTTCTATAATTAGTCATTCTAAAGCTTCGGGTGAGAGATTTTTAGCTTTCTTAGTTAGTCGTGGCCTTAGTAGAGTTATTTGTGGATCGGAAGATATGAGAAAGTTGTGCAAAATATCTTCATTCGTCATGGTTCTGCTACATTTTCTAGCATGGTCTTCTCTAAAATTGCGAAAATCTTTGTTCCTCGCTTCTGATGCTTCTTCTGATAATGATCCAATTGGTAACATGCCGAAATGCTTAATTATGTCAGCCCCATGTATTAAAAGCTTGTGTACGCTTGATGGCATATAATACCACCCGTATAACTCTTCACTTGTACACAAGACTGCAGTTTCACGACAATAGTCAGAAAATTTTGTTACATTTACATGTTCTCCAGAAGCAATCACTTGCAAAATTACATGAAATCGTTGAATCACATTGACATCAATTCCCGTAATACGGGCTGTAATTTCAGGATTGGAGAAGAAGCGTCTGGCAGTGTTACCATCGTTTGTTGTTCCAGCTCCTTGCTTAACGACATCAATTAGTAATCCCAGTTCAGATTTAAATTCGTCTTGAATCCGTTTCTTTGCTTGTTCCTTCAAAATCTTGTTCTCTTTTCCTGCGCTCCATTTCTTGAACTGCAATCTGTAAGCTAAAATAGAATGTTATTAGCAAATGACTCAAAGTAAAGTGTGTAAAGCAATAAATACATTTGGAATAAAAAAGTTAAATTACCTATATGAAGTAAGTATTCCATACACCTAATCCAGGCATGTAATGACGACAACCCATATTGTAACATATCCTCTCTGTTAATTTTTTTACTTAAATCTTGAATTTTATTCATTTCCGTTGGTTTAGCACGGCAAATATCACATGAAGCTGTTGAAGTTTCTGACAGATATGAAGAAATTTTCCCATCAATCATTGTCAAGTGTAGCTCGTGTTCTACTTTCGTAGAAGATTCAGTAATTTCAGTATACACCAGGGCATCTATTTCCGCCTGTGTTTCGGATTTATATTTTTCAACCATGCTTTTTGTTTCCTTCGTAAACTGAAACATAACTGGACGACAAAACCCAGTTGATGACGGTCTATCATTCTCCCATACAGTTTCACCATCACATGTTAACTTAAGTGGTACTAAACTAGCCATAAAAACGCTTGACACATCAAATTCACTTTGCGTTTTCATTTTGTAGTTGCTTTGTGCAGAAGCTCCATCAAAACCCCATTTACTCTGCAGCTTCAAAACTTTGTTCTCGTATTCACCTCCAATCGCCTTCAAAAGCCTTTTGGCAGTTAAATCTAATAAAGCTTGTAATTTTATTCTGGCACCATCTTCAGTTATAAAAACATTTTCATTCGAAGGGTAGCACATTTGTTTTTCTTTCTGAACGGCAAAATATGATGGATATAAATTTACTCCTTGGTCACTCGCTACATCACGTAAATTAATATACTGCCACTTAGTAAGTTTCAATGAAGTCATTAAGGCTAAAGCTTTCTCTGGTGATAGTAACTTATTCATTTTTTTGTGTATGTAATCATCTACATTTTTTATGTCTTCTGGGTGATGCAGCAAATAATCAATAATCTTGTTTAAACTTGCGTGGCCACCCTTCTTTAATTGTTTACAGTTAGCTGCACTCACTTCTTCGGGCGATAAGGATTTGCTTATCCGCTCTAATCGTCTTCTCTTCTGTCTCGTCGAAAGGTCTTCAAAAGGTTTCCGTGAAGTTGAAGGTGTTGCGGGATCAAATGAAGATTCCACAATGTTATCATTTGGTCGAACATTTTCAGCGTCATCAACCTCTTGAAAGTTTTCGGCCACCGACAAATTATCTTTTGGCCAACATATGGCCCTGCTTAGCCATTCACTGTTATTCTTCAAAAAATCGCCACGTATGCGATTAGACTCTCTCCATCTTCTTTGGATATTTGAGGAGTACCTTTGAGAAAACTTCACATATAACTGTTCTTGTTCTTCAGATAAATTTAATTTCACCTTCAAGTATCCATATAATTTTGTATTGTCCGATAAAGATCCAATATTATTCAACACGTTAAACAAATCAATATTGTTAACTAGGATTTCCATTATTATTAGTATAGTCAATTCCGTACTAACTGAGAAACGATAACCGAGTATAGTTTTCGAGAAACTAATTTATGTGTTAAGTATATCACCCTTTTATTACAATTTTAGCTTATCCCCACTTAAGTGAAACGTAATCTGGGATTCACCCTTAATGAACTCATTAATGTTAGGAATTAATAAGTGCATCGATAGTATCGATTATCACCATGTATCGATTCGATACATGGTGATAATCTCATCAATTAGCGATGAGTATTGAGGAGCATTAGCAATGACATCATTAGTTAACTGAACCATTCTCAATTAAGTATTATACATATTGTTTATCAGTTGAACAATTGTAGTAAATTAACATGCATTTACAATACAATATTTTTTAAATAAAAATATTATATGCAATAATTAAGTGGTGGCCTATTAGTTAAATCGTTGGTTTAAATGAGTCTTATTTAACCATATTGTTAAATATAATTAACGTTTTATGATTTATTTTGTTTTTGCGAATAATAATTGTTTCAAGATAAAAGAATACTTATTACTTCATCTTCCATAAAATGATAGAGTTGTACTTGTAAATAACTAAAAACAAATTTGAACCAAAATCAACTCTTTCCCAAAAAAAATTGTCAATAAAACGTAGCATGTGTCACTTTTTATTATTATTATTATAGAATTAAACTATCGAAAAATAATGTGGGATCCCAAAAAAGACATAAACGAAATAATCGAAAATGTGTGAACTTTTTACTAGACTAAAAAAAAACCAGCACCTGTATAAAAAATCTGCTTATCGTTTCCTACTCTATAAAAGTAGAAAAACAAAGTCTTGAAAGGTAGAAGACGATACCTCTGATAGTTTCTGAGAAACAAAATACCTATTTTTGGGTCCCATACAAAAAAAACAGACTTTATTTTTTTTTGTTGTCAATATGCCTTATTTCGAAAAAATTTATACCACATTTATTGTTCCTTATATAATTCTCTATCGGATAGCATTTTGCAAAAAATGATTTTCTGAAAAAAGTGCGAATGTCCTCTTTTCGAGCCATCCAGCCCACTGTGCGCCGCTTACCTAAACATCGATCGTGTTGATTTAAACTAGGCACTTTTTAACATATTTGTAAGAGTTTTACTACAGTTTACTGTTTGGTCGTAAACTATATATGTTTGTATGGAGTTTTGATTATTATCTAAACTTAATGTGACACCGAAATAAAAAGCTATTATACAAATACAACCCGTACTTCGCCTTCCAAAGTTAAGCAACTACACGCGTAGTCTAAAACAGGATGGGTGACCGCTTAAAATATCGTGTTGATAAAATCAGTTCTGTTACATATTTGTAGCAGTTTTACTTGACATTGCTATTTAGTCGTAAACTACAAAAATTAGACTACAATTTAAGCTCAAAATAGCATCAAAATAAGAAGCCATTATAAAAATACAATCCTTATAAAAATGCTAAAAAAATTGATTTATTTTCATGTTTCTTGTATGGGGACCCCACAATTTTAAACGATAGATTTTATAATAACACGTATTCTGTGAAAAATTCAACTGGCTACTTATAACGGTTAAAAAGTTATAGTTCATAGAATCAAAACTACTGAGTCTTTTTGAATAAAATAAAAAGTAGTATGTTTGTTTATTTATAAACTTTACTGCTACAAAGTTTTAAGCGATTTGGCGTACCCACTGACATTCTTCATTTAATTTTAAAAAAAAATTAACTATTTTTTAACTCTTAAACTGGTGGTGCACTTTAATTGTTGTGAGCTGCAAATTCGTTGATGTTCCGCGTATTTACCCGCATGATAAACGTAATACCGATATGGCTGTCCCAAACGAACAATGATTATTGATAAAAATCGGTATCAACGTTCAGTTCTGACAATTTATCGCAAAAGTTGGAATGCCAAACGAAACGCCATTTTGTTGATATCCATATTGAACGTAACCATGGTAACCAAATAACAAATCGATGGATATTAACCATCTATTTTTAGCAATTTAACAAAAATGCAATTTTATACATATAATTATAGGTCTAACGCATAACTGAGTCTGTTCAGACTAATCTTTGGTAGCAAATCCCGTGTGTGTTTACAGTACGTCAAACGACGTAATAACTTCAGTCGGGCGTCACCCTTGCTGTCGTCAATACGTGTTAATTGAACAGGTCCCTTCAAGTAAAACATAAACGGGATTTGCTACCAAAGATTAGTCTGAACAGACTGTTAAGCGTTAGACCTTTAGTCTCTAATTTTTTTATTTTATTTATGTACTTTATTGTAATTGGTATTAAAGTATTTTTAACGGTTTATAATACAAATTAGGATCTCAAGTGTTCACTAAACGCCAAGACTGATACCCGGAATGACCGTAACCATGGTAATAACAATGCTATAATAATTATTATAGAACTGTTATTGCCATGACAACGCTCATTATAGAATTGTTTTCCCGCTTCGGTCACGCTATAGGTGGTATTCTGATACCGTTAACGATATCTATATTAGCGGTTTATAGTACGCGAGTAGAAACATATATTTAATAATTCTAGTTTTAAGTAGATAATAGGTTACATTAGTTGTTTTTTTTTTCTAATTGTAATTGTATAGTGTAAGTATATATCTGATGGCAGGTGTTAAGACAAAATTACGATATTTCTGGATGCACGCAAAAATTAGACTAAACTTATGTATTATTTGTAAACATTTAGAGTCATGTAATATAATAAAATTTAAAAAAAAATAAGATTCTTCATTGTTTTAGTTTAATTTTATTAACTGTACGTGTATTTTTTTCTGGGACAAGCTTTATTTGAAAAGCATTTGAAAAAAGGCAAACCTTCCTACGTGTCTTAACGTGTTCCGTAAATAACTCAACTACCCGTCTATTGCGTGTATAATACTCAGCGCGCATCTTACGACGAAAAGAGATCTAAAGCCGTAATTTCACTGCGGCGCACGCTACGCACGCACAAGTTACACAAAACATTCATTGAAAAAATGATTTTTTTCCACAAAACGATTCGTATTGTGTCTCACTACAATGTTCCAATAAAGTATTTCACAGTAAATTTAGAACTCATTGCAGGTTCTAATTTTAACCGTCTGGCTGTGTATACTTGTATCTCACGTTTTGGTAAAAATCGAACGTGTTGAATTTTTATGGCCAAAGGACTCCTACATATTCGTGGTCCGCGATGTTGTTGTGATGTCACTGCTAGGCAAAATTAAGTGTCCCTCAGCTCAGTTTCTATTTCTGACAATAACTATCTTGAACTCTCCGTCCAGTCTTGATCTTGGTGTTCTTTATTTACCGCATTATAAATACTACGAACTATGAGTAGGTCAATGATATAATATAGTAAAAAGAGATAGATATGTTATACGCGCTTCGATAGTGGCACCCTAAAACAAAGCCAATTGGTACACCTTCACTTAGTCTTGCGCCGTCACCGGAACCGTGAACTAGTCTGCAGAGCAACATTACTCGTCTCTGTTTCACTCCCGGAAATTAGCATACCATCCCGCTTTCACTTGTCAATTATGGATTAGTGTGTAATTGCAATAAGTATTTACTGATTATGTGTGCGTAAGCCGGGCCATTTTTACACGCGGAATACCGTATAGGTAACATATCTACCTCTTTTTATATTACATCATTGGAGTAGGTACAATTATTGAGAGGCATATTTACCAAGGTTTCATTATATTTGATGCTCCGACTAGATCGTTATTGAAGAACTTGCGCATAGCAATTTCACATTCCTCGAACGCAGTATGTAAATCCATTGTATACCTGAAATATAAATTAGTTAAAGGTTTACAAAAATACGTAAACTCTGCAATCAAAAAATTTAAGATATTCAGCTTGCTTAACCGTACTGATATTGATACAGATATGAATTTGAATCTGCATACATACGATTGTTATTACGTTATTTACACAATTACGAGTACCTATGAATGGTTTTAAATTGTGAAATCAGTAAATTTAATTGTCATAATGGCAGCGTGTCGGGTCTATTATTGTGTAATACATTTAAAAGTGTCGATTATTCTGTAATAATATAATTTATTACAGTCCAGAACGTTTTTTCATAATAATTAGTATAAATTAGGGTTAGTAATCAGCAGTTCCTTTTTTCGCTGGTCATATTTATCGAAAGTCTACTTTTGAATGTCGTCGTTTTGTATTTATCATTACCCACTTAAGAGCTCTTTCTATACTCTTGTCCTATGTTATGCTCTTGTTGGTGGAGTACCTACTTTCCATTATTTCCTATTCTGAGCCTTCTCTTGAACGCACTGATACGGCACGATGCCTAGTTTTTTAGGGTTCCGTTCGTTCCGTGTTCAACAAGGAACCCATATAGTAAAGCCATGTCCGTGTGTCCGCGGTTTAACTCAATTAATACAATAAAATCATAAGTTTTTTTTTTTCGGTACCTTCCATTCAAGTAAAGCAAAGGATTTTTTTTACAACACGTCAAAGAATGAGATGTCAGCTCAAAAAAAAAATTGTGTACACGTTGTTATCAATTTTTAGATTTGGGGGAACGGTTATGAAATATTGAAGTCGAAAAGTGTAATTTTTACTAGAGTTAGTAAGTGAACTAACTACACTGAGCGTAGTCCGACACGCTCTTACCCGGTTTTGTCTTTTAATTCATTGCTTGTTGATCGTATAATTATAAACAGTCAAGGCACACATGTTAATCAAATCATGGAGAACATAACGTGTCATGGTTTTGTTGGTACACATCAAATATTATAAAAAATATTCAACCATTTGTACCAGGCTAATCATCAATCAGCTAATCATTCGAGTCGAGTAGCCATTCACGAAAATCACCATGCCATACTTTTCCGACGACTCCAAATGGCCGCCATACCATAGCAAAGGATTTTTTTTTTTTGCCAAACTATTTGTACCAGTATGGCATTTGGATTTTTGGAAAGTATATGATACAATGTGACCGTTATTATATTGGCCATACTTCTAGTACGAGGAAAAAGTAGTGCCATACTTGAAAAACTTATTTTTTCGACACGTTTTCAAAATACTACTGCACACTATGTAAAATCATTTTTTACAGCACGGCATCATTGTATTCTGTTCGTTTGGATACAATTTTACCTAAAAAAAAATATCCCATATAGTAACCATGGGGCGGAAGACTGTAACACTTGAGCCAAGATGTAAGGATTTTTTTTAACGATTTGTTCCAGGTGACAATTAGATTTTTGGAAAATATATCATACAATGTGACCGTTATTATATTTGCCATACTTCTAGTAGGGGGAAAAAGTGGTGTATACTTAAACGTTCGAAATACGCATAAAATCTTACAATTTTGAAAAAAAAATTGTACACAATCGCCACCTCCCACAGGTTACTTCTATTTATGACCATAGAAAGAAATCGTAAAAAAAGTTACAGGATGGTACAAAGCGTTTAACAAAAAAAAAAGTACTTCTGTGAATGGCTACACGACGATTATTAGCTTTGCAAAAATAAGCCTGGTACAAATGGTTGAATTGTTTTTTTTTAATTACTGTGTTTTCGTCGGTATGGCGGGCTGTAAGCCACACCGGAGAAGTATGGCATTACGCCTACCTCTTTTTTCATCGACTATCGGAAAATACAAGAATTTTTGTGTTACAAATCGTTCGACTTTCGTAATTTATCCGACACGTTCGATTAACGCCCACGCGATTGGGCCGCCGGTACCAGCGCTATGACCATCATTTTCCTTTTCATCATTACGTAATTAGACACTTGAAGGGTCGCCATACTTGGTACAAATGACTGAAAATTTTGTGTCAGTATCTCCCGGTCTACCCGGTTAATAATCTGGTGCGTAGGGTTGAAGAACATCATCTACCAGTGCAGGGACCTGTTTTATAAAGCTACAAATTACAATTTACAGGTTACAAGTTTCCATTTGACACAACCTCGACCAATGACGACCAGCCATTTGAGCAGTGTTGCCAGTTTAGAGACCTGTCAAATTGTTACTTCTAGCTTTATAAAACGTGCCCCAAGTTGAAGAAGAATTCAATGGATTCACATATTTTGTCAACAAACGCGGGCTCGCGTTCTACCTGCGCTCTCTCCTGCGTTTCGTGTGCCGCCACAGATTAAATAAGAGTTACAACGTAACAGATATTTCTCTGCGCGAGGTACGTGCGATAATCACCGCCTCACGGAACATAGCTGCCGATGCTAAATACATGAACGATTCCCACGCGCGGCGAGGCCAGCTCGCTCGACCGGTTTTTGAGTGTCGAGAGTTAGAGACACGTCAAGCGAGATGCAAGTAGGCAAGTAGGTAGTGCATTCGATTTATTACGTCAAGTTGGGTTACATTTTTTGTTGTATCTTGTGTTGTGTTGGTGAATTTATATTATAAAAAATGGCTCATTATTGCTGTGTGAGTGGAAGACAAGAGAACTAAAGATAATAAAAAAGAAACATTTTTATCTTTGCGTGTGAAAGAGTAAAGGTCAGTTGTAATTTATTTTCATTTTTATTTATACGTATATTAAAGTGATCAACACGAAACAGTATTCATCAATCAAATCAAATCAAATCAAATCAAAATCATTTATTGCCACGTTACACATAAACACATTACAGGTACATTACAGTTTTAGAAATTCACAAAATACCTATACTAAATTACGCCATACAGTCATTTCACATCCACCCATCTCACAATCATACAATCCAAGCATTAAAAATAAAAACACCACAAAAACAAAACAATAAAACAAGACAGAGACAGAACATTGAGGAGGCAAAAGGCTCAGGCTCAGCCTGTGCCACGATTTATAAAAAACCGCAGCGCTGATTTTCAGCCTGCACCTTGGCTCACTGCGTAAATACATAATAAGGGGTAAAAGTGGTAGGGTTAAGATATTAGTTCGTAAGGTACAATTCATAAATAATAATAATAATAATATATTTCTCATCAAGTCATATAACCTACAATAATGATGTATTACAGTAATAATAATTACAATCGTTATAAATAGTTATAGATTGGTAACGACTGTGTGAATGAAGCATACAAATGAGACACTCAGCTGGGCGCTGTTTGGAAAAATCCGTAATATTTTAAATACTCTTTGACAATTGATTGTTGAAAAGTAGTTCTTGAAGTTTCTTTCTGAAAACCGGAAGGGACATATTTAAACGTAGGGGGGGAGGTAGATCATTCCAGATCTTCGCCGAGCGATAAGGAAAGCACCCCCTGAACCCGACGGATTTATGCTTTGGAATAATTAATTTATTTGCATGCATGCTCCTTACACCTCGACCACGAGCCGCTTCATATTATGGCCATGTAAATTTTTCAAACAAATACTGTGGTCTCCGCGTTTGCATAATTTTAAATACCTGGGTTGCTAAGTGTAGTTCCCTGCGCGCATTCATTTTTAGCGTTTCTTTTTCATTGAGATAAGGTGTAATGTGCGCGCGCCGGGGTATGTTATAACAAAACCTAGCGCAGGCGTTTTGCACTCGCTGTATCGCGCGTGCTGTCTTCGCGTACAACCTAGGCCCGTATACAGTGTCGCAATAGTTAAAGTTCGAGAGTATGAGGGCTTCTACCAGCTGTTTGCGTACCTTTTCTGATAAATATTGTCTTATACCATAAAGTGTTTAAGTCTATAAAACGAGTTTCTGATTTTTAAACTAACATGTTCTACGAAACGCAAGTCGCTATCTATCATAAGCCCCAAGTTCTTCGTTACTGCTACCAGCTGAATTAATTGCTGATTTACTTTAATAATAGGCTGTTTTTCATCGATTTTTTTGCACTGGCCGGAGGTTCCCAATATCATGTACTTTGTTTTGGAGGGATTTAGAATAAGCTTATTATTATTTGACCACTGAAATATAGACTGTAAGTCTTGGTTTATGAGGGATTCTGCCTTTTTGGTGTCATTACTCGGGAAGGAGTAATAGATTTGTGTGTCGTCTGCATAAAGATGGACTTTACAATGCCTTACGCGATTTAAAAGGTCAGCTGTAAACAAAATAAACAAAACTGGACTCAAAATAGACCCCTGCCGCGTGCCCCTTTTGATAATCTTCGTTTGCGATCTAGTAGGCTCACCCTTATCGTTTTCCGCTTCTACCTACTACAGGTATGACCTAAACCACTGACACGCTGGTGCAGAAATACCATAGTAACGCATCTTTGCCAAAAGTAGCTTACTATTTAGACAGTCGAAGGCTCGAGAAAAATCGAGTAGCACTAGGATGGTACCACAGCCAAGATCAGAAGCCGCTAGGATGTCGTCGGTGACGTGAGACAGGGCCGTTGCCGTGCCGTGGCCGCTACGAAATCCAGATTGTATAACCGGCAAGATTTTTTCATTTTCCAGATACTTTGTTAGCTGAGAACAGACTACTCGCTCGATTACTTTAGATAGAACAGGCAGTATGCTAATAGGTCTCAGATCCTTCAGCTCCTCGACAGAAGTACCTTTAGGGATAGGTTTCACACGCGCGCACTTCCAATCGTCCGGGCAGACGCCCGATTTGATTGATTCATTTACAATGGCTGTAATGACAGGCAACGTAGTTGGTAAAGTCATTCGTATCATACTCGTACGTATTGTCATGCCATCGAAGCCCGATGCACCTGTACTTATATTGTTAATGATCTTCAGAACTTCGGGCTCTGTGCACGGTTCTATAACGAACTGGTTTTTAGTAAATTGGTTGCTCGCGAAATAGTCCATGTCATCACGTTAGAACGATTTGATTACCTACCAAGTTTACTTATTATAAACATGTTAGGGTGATTAGGTACATATTCGTAAGGCCCTTAAGTAAAAAAATATGATACCAAGAAAAAAAATAACGGACACCAGTATAAAATTGTTACTTATTTTATTACAAAAATGTTCTACCTATACCTTAGTGATAGCGAATTCATTCATATAGGTATGTAAGTTCTTAGATGTCAGTAGGTAGATAAGGTAGGTAGCTAACATAAAAAGGAGGTTAATTTTTTGACCCATATTTATGTGTTAAATATGTAACCACTAACAACTAGATACTGCGCCGATTTGCAAAATTCTTTCGGAAATACAATTCTTGTACTTCTAATGGCTCTTAGTTATAATAACTATTGGGCGACCCTTATTAAAGTAAAAAATTAAGTATGTAAGTAAGTAGTAGTAAGTAGTTTTTTGTGTAATAAATAAATAAATAACTGTTTTTCTTTTAATAATGTATTCATATTAATTTTTCATTGTGTTGACAACCCTACCGTTCGAGCGTGCAAACGTAGGTATCACTATCGTTCGCAGGAAACTTCGAAAAATGAATTTTCACCACGAGTAAATAAGGTTTATTTAGGCGCGTTCGGGCAGCATTATACATATGTTTTATATGCCTACAATACGTTGTAGGTATTGATCGGACGTACTTTGTCGTTTTGTATAGAAGAAAAATATGCCTGGTGACGCCTTCAACGCTATAAATGAGTAACGTTAGAACTATTTAAGCTGTCGGTTATAATGATTATGAGATTATAACTATCGATAAATGAGCAATAAACTGGAAATAAATTCTTGACACTCAAAATTCTAAACACAATAAGTTTATAATGAGTATATGAGTGACAAAGAAAACCTGACTGCGTCAATTCACGAGAACAAAATTACGGCAAAATTCATCTTTAACTTTCTGTGTTAAAATTCTATAGTGATTCAACCATTAAAGTTGTTGACTATATCATGTGCCATGAAGAAGGTCAACGAGCACACAGGCCACCTGATAGTAAGTGGTAGGTACCTGGCACCCATAGACATTAGCAATTACAAAACTACATTAACAGGACTTCAATCTTAAATCTGCAAATACATTGCTGACCCTGATATAAGATATAATGCCTCTATGCTACTGATTTCAACGGTTGTAACCCCAGACCACAATTGAATCATTGGTGATAAGAAATTCAAGAGGCTTGTTGTAGTGAAGACCCGTATACGTTAGCGCTAGCAGCAATAATTAAGGTTTAGTATGAGAACCTGTCTCTTTTTGCAAACTCAGTGTGTCTAGGACCATTTTTAAAGAATTAGAATGCAAGCGGCAAATCATGTAACAGTTGGGGTGATAACGTTATCCGAGGGTTTTGACCCTGCAGAATGCGGATCTGCCTGTCGCCATTCCAAAATTTGACCCGGAAGAATGTTATACCGGAAAAGGTGCAGACCATACAAAAATTTTCGTCGTACCTTTTGTAAATCGTTGTTCCGGTACCCTAAAAACGGTCCGATTGTTATGGTTTTTTACGTAAATACGGGAGGAAAACTGGACAAAGGTAGCAATTTTCGACGGTAACTCTCCATAGATGGTTCCATATTTTCGTCCCAAGGGGTCGTGTAAAAAAAAAATCTTTGAAGTCAATAGTTTTAGCAAATTTTGTATTCTACAATATTGCAGAACCATGATTAGCACTAGAATAAACGTTAACGACAGTATAGGCAAAAAACGGATAAAAGTGACAGTTTTTTTCAAGATAGCGGAGAAAGACTTGGAGCTGGAGAGACGAAAAATTTGGGTTACCATGACCATATTGTCCTTCACAACATATTAAAAAACCATAACAATCGGACATTTTTTAGGGTACCGGAACAACGATTTACAAAATGTACGACGAAAAATTTTGTATGGGCTGCACCTTATCCGGTATAACATTCTTCCGGGTCAAATTTCGGAATGGCGACAGGCAGATCTTATTCTGCAGGGTCAAAACCCTCGGATAACGTTGTCACCCCAACTGTTACATGATTTGCCGCTTCCATTGGTTTAGAGACGCGTTTTCCAGTTTTGGGCCTAGTCTATAATTGATTGTTCCGCAATGTTTACCAATAATTCAAATGAATGGGAACAAAATCACTTGTGGTGGAGGATTGACAGGAAGAGTCGTATTCGACACGAAAAAGAATCTAGGTAAGTATTCATACTTTTTGTTTTTTGATTAAGTGTGCGATCTGAACATGCATGGGTAAAGAAGAAATGTTAGAGAAAGTCGCTGTGGAGACTAGTGAAAGGTTAAAAAGTGGTTAGTCTTTAAGCAATGGTATATCTCGCGGCTTGTATGTGTGCTTGCCACGACAGCAACCGCTACCCTTGAAATAGGTGCCGTTGAAGAGTTCCGGTGACTAGGTACCTGTGATCTATATCATCAGTTTCACTTCAGCAAATGATATATATATATATATATATATATATAATGACCTTTTGTGTATTGCCGCCCTTCTATCCTCCAATGGTCTTGTACGAAGCGCTAGTAGGTTTACTCCATATTACCGACATGTATCTTTTCATGTGACCAATTTACTGAATTAATGTTTGAATTTTGATAAGTAATATTTGTTAGTTATGATTTACATAACGATTACTAACTACTTGGAGAGTTAACTTACTTATCTTTAAGAAACCCTTGCGATTATCATACGTAAGCGAGGAAATTTATTGACGCTACTCACTCGAGTGGCTCCTCGGCAGCATCTTGAAAGTCATCCTGTAACAAGAAATGTATGCGTTAATTCAGATCTGTTATCTAATTGAATTTCCCAAAACCGTTATTTCTCACGAGCACGATGTCCACTCGCGAATTAAGTATTCAGTGTTTGACGCGTTTTTTCTCCGTAGAATTTTTCCCCATTGTCGAAATGAATTCAATAGTATCGACGGAGCTGCACTTACGTGCTTCTCCTTTAACTGGATGCAATGGCGTGGATCGCGCCTGGTGCAAAACTAACATAACCTAAACTTGCCTACCTATGTGTACGTGAGAAAATTTCACGACAGGGAGAAATCCGAATCACAAAATATATGATTCGCATTTTTTTAATTTAAAAAAATACGTATAGAAAATTCGCTTTAGGGAAGAAAATATTTTGTGAGAATAATCTAACAATCCGCTTAAAACAACAGAAACGTGTACCTGAGAGCAATATTGAGCCGGACGAAGCGAGGCCTTGGAAATAGTTGGTAATCCGATGAAAATTTCAAGTTACGACGGCAAGTTGATAAGAATGATAAGTTTTCGAAATTGATAGGTAATTAAAATATAAAATATTAAAAACACAATGCCACGTCAATCTGTCATCTTATAGGTAAACATTAGTCTAATTCTGCATAATCACATGAAATTATAAAAAAAGTAATAACGTCTCCAAGTAAATTTTAATGAATGAGAATGCATAAAACTTAGGTGCGTGCCATCAGTAAATTTCATGTTTTAAAGGAAAACTCCGCGTGTCAAATAGTAGGAAAGCGGTTAAGCATTTTTGATTAGGTGTTTGAGGCACCGTGACAACTTGTACAGTACCTCTTTAATGATATTTAAATACAAAGAGGTAGACCTGGCTGAACGGTATTAGGGCTAAACCGAGTTATATTTTTTTTAAGTAGTGTTTTTTTCGCAAAAAAGTTCTTCAGGCAATTTGAAACATTTAAAAACTTTAAATTTAATATTTAAGAAGTTAAAAAATAAAAGCCAGTTCACTAAGTCGGGCCTAAAATTGAGTCAGGTGTTCGTTAAAAGTATTTTTCAAAAAATCGAAAAAAAAAAATGGTATTTGAGGCAGTGAAGCACGTTGAAATTTTAACAGAGCAATGTCGGTAACTAAAATTAAATTTTCTCAAAAAGACAGATCATATCGGTGGTACATTTTACCTGTCCATACGAGATTGTTGTAACTTAAACCTGGACATAGGTAAGAAAAAATTGCTCAAGGGTAACGCTCCTTTATTTTTAGAAATAAGAATAACTGCATTCACAGATTTTAGAAGAATTTTTTACCCAAACCGGTAATCGAACCAATAAAATTGCAAAAAATACACACTTTCCATTTTATTGTACCAACCGATAGCATAAACGATACGAGGGTTGCTACTTAAGTAACCAGAGTAGAAAAAATAAACAAACATTGACTAAATATGGTTTTATTGATTTTCGAAATATTCTCCGTGATGAATCGATGCACTTTTGCATACGTTGAAACCATTTTTAAAGCACTTTCTCCACTGTAACTGAGGTATCTCCAAAAGGTGCAGTTTGAACGTGTCCACGGCATCTTCACGAGTCGAAAATCGTTGACTACATAATTTATTCTTTACATTAGGAAATAAATAAAAATCATTGAGTGTCAAATCAGGGCTTCCGAAAAATCGAGTCGTTTCGCGTAATGTATGACAGCTGGCATTGTCATGGTGAACTATAATTCTGCGCCGCTGGTTGTTTTTACGTATTTCTTCAAATACTTCCGGCAAACAAATGGTCGTGTACCACTCCGAATTAACCGTTGCCACATGGCCATTTACACCAAAAATGCAGGCCACCATTTTCTTCAAGGTTCTTTTTGCACGAGTTACTTTCTTAAGGTTCGGTTCATTTTGAAGTTTATTATTGTTTTGTCTCGGGATCATACGCGTATTCCAGGATTTGTCACCTGAGTAAATATTATGAACAGCTTTTGAGTCACCACGGTTATAAATATTTTTTCAACATTTTCTTGCACCATTCGACGCGAGCCTCTTTTTAGGGTTCCCTAGTAAAACTAGGAACCCTTTTAGTTTCGCCATGTCCGTCCGTCCGTCTGTCCGTCCGCAGCCTAGCTCAGAGACTGTTAGTACTAGAAAGCTGTATTTTGGTATGAATATACATATAAGTCACACCAAGAAAGTGGCAAAATAAAATCTTGAAAAAAATTTTTTTTTAGTGTACCTCTCCTACACGTAGCTTGGAGATGTATTTTTTTTTCTCGTCTACCCCATAGTGTTGGGTGTCGCTGGATATGTCTTTCAAATATTGTGGGTTTGTGGAAACAATTTTTCGATTAAGGTATCCGTTTATGAAATATTAAGGTTTAAAGCGCTAATTTTCGTTAGAGTCAAGGCCGCCCCCCCTCTCCACCTACAGCCAAAACTACAAATACTAAAAATCTGAAAAATATCTTAAATGAAAGCACATATAATTAATTTAATAGGAAAACTATCACGACTAAGTAGACTTCATTGGTTCTTGAGTTACAAACGGTTTAAATTTAGGTTTATACCTACCGAAAATTTATTTGCGGTGTTGGTAAACTGACCGCCACCTATGTCGATGTATGGGGATAACAGTTTTCCAACGGCAAAGTTAAGTTTGTCGCGAGGTCAATTTTTTTTGTAGTAACGGCTTCGGTATCCTACACTGAGCATGGTCCGACGTGCTCTTGCCCGGTTTTTTGATTCTTAGTTAAGTTGTGCGGGATCCAACGCGAACAGTCTTTTTTTACTACTAAATGTCCATGTTATATCTTATTAATGCTTGTCACACATATACATACTCGTATGCCCAGAGTCGCCTCTATCTCGCTATACGTAACATGACGGTCATGCATTATAAATTTTCGCACAAATTCAATTGTAAAACGACCGATTTCGGGCGACCATCCTTAACTTCATCCGTGCCTTGAGCATACTACGTCCACGATTGAACTAACTAAACCAGTGCGTGATACACAGTGGTTTTCGTTGGAGCTTCATCAAGCATCACCAAAAATCAAACCACGCCAAAAATCGTAATAAATCATAGCACGAATATCTTCACGAGTGAGCTCCATTCTTGCAGCGAGATGACATTTTAAACCCGCCATAAACAAAAGACTAGTGTACAGTCAGAGGTATTCCCGGTCCACCACCTCTGGGGTGATGTTCTTTTGCGCGTCCGGCGCGTAACGACCTGAGAGATGTAGGATTAGCTAGCTGCAACGACCAAGGCAACATTTTCTGAAGTGGACGACCGCGAATGGCCCCGACTGTACATAAGAAAAAAATGTATAGAGGCCTGTATTAAAAAAAAACCAATTTTACTTGCTTTCACTTGTCTTGTCAGATATAGCGTTTAAAAATGTTGGTATCCCGGTTCCGGTTACATAAGTATCGCAGCCCTCGTAAGTCTTTTATTATATACAACGATTACCCGTATAAGAAACTTCGTGCGCGTTGAATTACTTAGGGCCGTATTAATAAACTAATCTCAACTCTAATGCTCGTCTCGAGATGCGTCAAAAATGACAGTTTTATATGGTTTGACGTTTACTTTGACATATCTTGTGACCGGCATCTCAGTCAAGATTTGTTTATTAATACGGCCCTTAGTTTCCCGCTAATATTTTTACCTCATTAACGCCTCGTGCTACGAGTATCTTCTTTTATTTATATAATACAGATTGCCCTTCAACTTTAGTTCATTGTTTAAGGCTGGTGTAGAGTCGTGGTTTGGAACGCACACATGCGATTTTTTCATATTAATTTCTTCGCTAGTAGTAGAGTAACCACGCCTTAGTAGCGGACGAGTAGCGATGGGCGATTGTTACTAAAAATAATTGATTTGAATCGGTTTTGCGCAGACGGAGAAGGTTCTTCACTAGCGCTTTTGTGACGTGACGTCACAGTAGGTCGAAAAAAAAAGTGACACGCTTGGTTTATACCGATAAAGGGACTGGCGTTATCTAGGTATTTAGATTTATGTCTGTGGGAACTCTAGATATAAGCAAATAAATATTAATCATTGGCATAATTATATTGCGACACATAGCTTACAAAAAGGAAAAAATTGGTGGTTTTTAGAAGATGAAGCATCTAAACGTGAATTTATTTTCTCTATTAGGGGAGCCCACGACACAACACTCCCAAGTTTCGTTTGTTCCTCGGAATTGGAGAGGGGTAGGACTATACGACAATGCAGTACTACAAGCCCCCCTGAATAGCCTAATCAGTGGCAGCAGCATGTTAAGCGACGACGCCTCGTACTTAAGTTTCTAGTATGACGATCTCCTCAAAAAACCAAAGCTCATCAAAAAGATCATCAATTTCTGTGACAGACAAACCACTGCCGCATTTTCCAAACAGTGGAGAAAGTGGTTGCTGCAGCGATTGAAGGAACATCAAGAAATAAATGTTTTATAAAACAAAAGTATTTAAAAAATACATTACGTATGAAAACGAAGATGACGAAGATTTTCTCTGTATGGGATTTAAAGCAATGAGGATGGTGGAGGATGGTGATGGTGTGCTTCAAGTTAGAAAGGAGGAATTCTGTTTTCTACTTAATTGTTGAAATGTGGTAACAATACTATTTAATAAAATGTACGTATCTACATAAAATACAAAATAAATAGTTTAATTCACGTTTTACGTATTAAGTAGGTATTTATATACCTACGCGTCAATACATTATTCAACTCATTTTTACATGATTAAATGATTGACGACTAATGGTTAATAATTACAATAAATATATCATCTGGTACTCCTGTCGAATTAGGTTTAGTATCGTGGGCTCTTACGACTACTCCCACATGCCCGGAAATGAAAACCTTACTGTTGTAAAATCAGTCCGCGAAGTTCTGAGATCTAGGCCAAGTCAAAATAAAAAAAAGTTATTATTTACCGACGGCAGGGGCCGCGAAAATGTATGAAATTTCATTATAAAGGTACCACGTGTTTTACTTTTTAAAAGCATGTTTGGGCTAGGATAACTAACTCTAAACAGCCAGACACTCACAATCAAAACTCTTCCATGTTTATTAACTTTTTAAATTTCATAGACTAAAAACGAACCACGTTTACAGCGTATTTAAAACTGTATCAAATAGTTAAACGCTTTTTTAAATTTCGTTCATAAAGAAAATAAATTGCCGAAATAACTTAAACGCGTAAGGCACTGGTTCCACCTGCGACGATGAGCGGGAAGCGAGTAGAGCGAGCGATCAACAATTAATATATGTCTCTTTTATTAACACGGGATCAATATCTTTTGTTTCGACAAACTAGTGGAGAGTTCTCGCCGGCAGAGTGAACCGCCAGCGGTCAACTATTTATATACTTACGTGTCTCTTTTTTTGACACGGGATCTATATCTTTTGTTCGTCTATTAAGCGAGAAAATAGTCGATACCTAGCTAATCGCTTTCCCGCCGGCAATGGGACAAGTGCATAATACATGTTATAATTTATACTCTAATTTATTCAATTTGAATGCTTTATTTCAGTTTCATACTAAATCGTACCTGTTTCGAATATTAATAAAATGATGAGTAATGATGATGATGATGGCGTCTTTTTTTGTTCAAGGAAATTTTGGGACTGTGTTTAATATTAGTATATTATTATGTTTTCAATTATTTTATGGATGACATGATTATTTCAAATTTGGGATGGCATTTTCTACAAAATGCCATGTCATCCATAAAATGTCTGCTAAAGATTTGAATTTAAAAAAATTAGACGTTTAGTTAAGACCCATTTGACGATATTTCACTTATTGATAGAATTCAGGCGCAATAACATACTTTAATTTCGTTTTTCACGCAAGTTTATACTTAAGAAGAATTTGTTAATTTCACACTTGTTGGCGTGATTAACTAAATTTCAAATGATCCTGTTATTTGAATGCAATAAAATGTATATAGAAGATTTATCATTAACTAGGGCAGTTTTGGGAACAGTTTGTAAAAAAAATGTTAAATGAATTTTATTGGCTAATGGGACAGAAAGTTGGAGTTAAAGTTGGGTTAACGGCGATAGTTTAAGAACTTATTATTTTATTAAAAATTGGTAATACTTTTGACCGTGACGTTAATTGGAGACTCAAGAACAACTATTCGACTGCCCATAAAATCACAGCTGTAGATTCAACTGTTTAGATTATATTAGCAACATTAGATGGTAATATTCGATAGGTCTTGACGTCCTCTATCGACCTGCTTCGTTTGATCCACTCATCCTGTTACACCCTGTATTTTCTCGCATTGTTTGAGAAAGTTGGAGAAAAGCACTATACAAGCCTCAGCCGGGAAGGGCGGTTGCTGGACTCTGTATACATCGCGGCCTCGACTACGTCTCGGCCACGCTAACTCATACTCGTCCTGCAACAGCCATTTTCCCGTTCTCTACAGTAATGTACTATACCACGTCATCAAAGTCCTCGGAGGCCAGCGGCGGCGGCGCGGCGGCCCCGCGGAATGGCTCCGTGCGGTGCATCAGCGGTGCGGCCAGGGCTGGGGCAGTCTCCTGTCTGAGCGCCATCTACAAATAAACAACTCAACATCTTTATACTGCCCGAAACTTACCAGCGTATCGTGAAAGCGGGTTTAAAAAAACCGTTTTTTTTTTTAAATCGCGGCTTTAAATAAATGCGAGTTGGGCTTGCGCACCGAGGGTTCCGTACCGCCGCACAGTAGGTAGATATATTCCGATTTACATTCGATTTTGAATCGAATCAGCGCGAGCCCAACTGACTCTTGACCATTTTTTTCTGTTTGTTGTTTTTCTTCGGGGTTTGTACTAATTTAATTTGTATAATCAAACCAAATTTGAAGCGTGTATGTTTTAGCGTTTTTAAATACATCAAAATTAAAAATACCTACGTTCATTAATAAAACGTTTCTTGTATCGGGACTTTATTTCACTTTCTTATTTTTTTTTAAGAAAACCGCCGTCATAAAGCACAGAAGTTACCTCTATTTATTACGTTTCAAAAGATAAGTAGGTACAGCTCTTAACAGTTAGGGCGAAAGGACGGACGGACAGCGTAGGCATATCAATAGGGACCCGTTGTTGGGCCCCCTTCGGGTGCAGAACCCTAAGTTACTCAAATGTTGACAGGATTGGTTTAGAGGAACCGTGATAACACTGAATATACAATTTCTTTTACAATAAAAATGAAAAGTACCTGGCTTTGTTTTATATGGTACTAGCGCCCGCGCTCCCTTCGGGGTATGTGAGTTTTCTGTAACACCCGTACATAAAAACATCCGCGAAAAATTCGCCTAACAGATGAATTCAGGGCTCGAACAAATCATGCAGATGACGTCAAACCACTCATTGGATTATTTCAAATAGTATTTTCATAAACAATTACCACTTATCATTTATCAACCTCTTTAATTAAACGATATCGTCACTTGGAATGAGCCGAGTAATGACAATGACGGTCAAAGACGTTATGTAGGTTCATAAGGTCTTTGACTGACATTGTCATTCAGATGACTGTTGCATTTTCACAATTAGGTATCGATGAACTTCGCCAAAATGCTTGGATATGTTTTCGTTGGCAGATAATAAGCGTCCTAAGTAATTAAAAAAATATCACATATTTTGGTTGCGTCATATAATTATAAAAAATAAAAACAGCTTATTAAATTTGGAATGGATTACTATGGACACTAACCTTAGTCCGTTACATATTTTAAAAAAAAGAGAAAGATGTGCCATTGGCAGCAGCTACCTTGTCATAAAACTCATAACATAAACAAAAACATAACCTTAGCTTGTGATTTTGCGCTCTCGTCTGTCTTTAAGTGTTCGGTATTTTCTCTGGATTTCTTTTAATTTTTAGACTTCTTACCCACACTGGACTTTAAAAAGTTACGGAGAGTGTTGTGAGAAACCTTATCTGGAAAAAATGGATTATGAATTTGCCAAATCGGAGCATATGAAAAGAATTACTCTATCTAAGGAAGATCGCCACTTACTAGAGAGAAGAACTATTCTGCGGACAGAATCCATAGAAGAGCGCCAGGATTGAAAACTTAGGCTAACGGCATATAAATTCGGAAAAGTGAGTAAACGAGGGCTTATTAAATGCTGATCTTTAATGAAAGACATTCTGAACGAGAAAAAATTAAATCACGTGAAGTCTATTAGGCATGGTCAAAGCAATGAACATGTGGCACGGGATAAACTCTCTTCCTATTTAAAGAGTCCCATAAATCTTTGTGGACTTTTTATTCATGACCCACCATTTTTAGGTGCGAGTCCGGGCGGACCCGTGGATGAGGACAAAATTGTCGAGATATAATGCCCCTCAGCTAGAGGAATGAGTGTTATTGATGTTATCAAATAGAAAAAAGAAAACCTTTTTGGAAAACTGACAAGGATGGTAACGTAATATCAATGTAAATATGAAACACGATTGTTACCTATTACCAGGCCCAAGGACAGTTACACATCTTGCGAAGACAAACTTGTTTCTTTGCTGTTTGGACTGACGTAGACATAAAGGTGGAGGTCAGTCACAAAGATGATGGGTTTGGAGGCAAATGGAAAATAAATTGAAATTGTTTCATTCCGACTGTTTGCTTCCAGAAATAATAGATTCTAGACTAGATAGGCAGATGGAGATAAAGGAACCTGCTTTTATTCTGGAAGCCCTAAAAAAGAGAGTTTAAAAAAAACAAAAAGCGGAAATTATTGGAAAAAACTGTTAAGGTACCGAAACAAAAAAACTGTCTGCAATAAAAATACGAGATAATTTATTTTTTTATTTATAGAATAAGATTTTCACCCAAAAATTACCAATATTACAAATAAGTCAGGCGGAGATTTTTAAGGGATAAGACGTTTAAAAACTATTTTTGATAGCTTTTATAAAAATTTAGGTACTTAAAGTACTATAAAAGGGCGCCCAAATACTTTTTTCACTTCTCATGCTCTTAAAATATTACTTTAGTGTCTGCAAATCGGGACTAAAGCTCCTTATAAATTAATTTAAAAAAAAATTTACTTTGGAAACCCCTATACAGCCAATCACAGTGTTTGTGAATGGAGGATTGTTGCCTTTATTGCCATTTTCAGTGATTGTGTATGGACCATTTTTAGGCCATGGAAATAACCTCAAAATGACAACTGTGCAAAAATATAAAAAAAAAACGATTTAATTTCGTGAAACACGAATAATAATTACGAATATGAATCTATTTAATAATATTAAGGATGAATTCATTTTATTATGCATGGTGCAATCAGTATTAAAATAGTTTTCAAGTTTGAACCTGTTGGCTAAATATGCAAGCATTTAAAGCGGCACTGTACAAAAAAATAATAAAAGAAAAGAAAAACCGCGGAACGAATTAGTAAGAAACTTGCTTATAATCAATATTGTAGTTTTGTATAGAACGTCGTCAGTGCCGGTTTGAGCAAGCACGGGGTCCGTAGCAAATTCTATAAACAGACCCCAGTTCGCTTTAGGTTACAGGTAGTGACGGGCTCTTTTCTGCAACTGGGCGACTTAGATGTGCGCCTATTTTGTGTGGGGATTTGTTTTAGGTTATTCTGCTGGAGAATATCGACTGGATTATTTATCCTGTCGTGAACCCTGATGGATATGAGTACACGCATACGGATGTAAGTACCAAAACAGGAGAATAGCGGCCTTTCCACGTAAAGATCGGACCGCGGGAAACGCCACGCGCCATTCCAATCTTCGCTCCGAACCGTACATTTTTACTTTTTTACTATTACAGTTGCATTTACACGTACGGTTCGGCAAGAAGATTGGAATGGCGCGTGGCGTTTCCCGCGGTCCGAACTCTACGTATACAGGCCGCTTTTTTGGAGGTTAGACGTGGGTGTGCGGGGCCACCCAATGCGCGGGGCCCGTAGCATTTGCTACTTACGTAGCTAACCTGGCACTGAACGTCGTTTTTTTTCCTCGCATTCAAAGTGAAAAGTAGAGTGTTTAACGCGAGACTAAACAACCATAATGACACTCGAACTATAGCCACTCTCGCTCGCTCGCTCGCTCGCGTGGCTAAATATGTCTTGTCATTATGGCTTGTTTTAGTCCCTTGTTGAACAATCTACTATTAAACGTCGTATTCCATTTACGCATTTACCCCTTCTGCCTGACCTTACCTTACAGACTAACATACATAACGATATAAAACTTAAAAGTACAGTATCATTAGGTACTTGAAGTTCTTCACTCAGCACTTCTCGGTCTTTCGGCGAACTTACATTTCTCACGAAGAGTGGATATTTTTATTACATTTCATTTATTTGAAAAATATTCATTCGAACAAACGATAAAATACGTCATGAATTTAAATGTTCATCCAACATTTTTCTTAAATTATTGCGTTAGCTACTTTTGTTGAGCAAACCAAACTTCGAATCGCCCAAGCGAACAAACGAACGAACGTCATTATTAGTGCATCTTGGTAATTAAAAACACGCATTTTAGGTTCCCTCCATCGTTGGTCTTTTAGTGTCCATGATAAAACCAAAATAAATACCACGAGATTAAAACTGAATTCCAGAAATTCCAGTATCAGTTCCAAGTCGTCGTAGCAGCTATCAAGGTCAGGTCCAGGGTACAAAGCAAGAATTATCGTCGAAGCATGCAATATCAAAAGTCCGGTGCGGGTAAGCAAGCAGTCGAACAATTAACAGAAATCCAGAGAAAATACCGAAAACTTAGAGAAAGACGAGGGCGCAATATCACAAGCTAAGGTTATGATTATTTATGAGTTTTTTATGACAAGGTAGCTGTCAATGGCACATCACATCTGTCACTTATTTTTCATTTATCGGGCTAAGGTTAATGTCCATTTTAATCCGTCCCAAATTTAAAAAGCTGCTTTTTTTATTAATTATATTACGCCAAAAAAGCTGTTGTTTTTTTTACTTAGTACGCTTATTACTTATTACCTACCAACGAAAACATATCCAAGCATATTGGCGAAGTTCATCGATACCCAATTAGGTTGGATTTATTTTTACTAAATGTATAAATTTATACAACCGAGCAATCGAGTACTACGATTGTCATGGATACAGCGAAATTGTAGGCCAAATATTTTTCAATCAATCCATTTATAAATCTATTGAGGAAGAAAAATTTATTTAAGCATATTTTAAGTCTGTGAAAACTATAATAGACTTGTTACAGAAATAGTTATAAGTGTGCATAATTTCATTAAATAATATTACATGTAATTTTGTTTTTTGTTTTTTTAATAATATATTTACTTTTTTATACATACTCGTACTTACGATAGCAAATTTCGTAATATTTATTTTATTCACGACATTCACGATTATTTTGTTATTCGTGCGCTATGTCACACGGAAGTTTAAATACAAACATCATCCTGTGTCGAGCCCTGCTGATGATGGTGAAAAAAGCGTCCAAATCCGTTGCGTGGGAGTTAGCGGGTATACAGAAAGACAGATTGACGCGGAAAGCTGTTTATATTATGTAATATAATGAGTGATGAGGGTACTTGAAGCTGAACACGTAATTAGTGTGGAATGCTTTCAATTTATATTTTCTACAGTACAATGTGTAGTATAAAATTAGGTTGCATTCGACCAAACTGGAATAAGGTCTTATACCTAGATTTAACGCCAAATTTAAATAGACTAATCTTGGAGTAAGTCTTATTCCAGTTTGGTGAAAAGCGGCCTTACATTTTTAAATTAAATACTAGTAACATGTACTAGATAATCATACAAAAACTTGAAATGCACAGTTAGTGTTAGTGGATACAGTTTAAGATGAAGATTTTGATAGATTCCTGTAATCTACAAGCAATGAACTATATTTTGTAATTTCAACATTTTAGGCTCAGTCATTTCAGAGATCAGGGGAATGGTCAATTTTCGTCTTCTTTCATGAACAAAATAAAAACTGTAAGGTCGAAGCTTTGAAGAAGTTAGTTGGCAGGTAATGAGTTGAGTTGAACGTAAACCACACTTATAGAAAATATTCCAGTTTATTATCAAATTACAAGTTAAAGTAAATATGCTCAACTGTGGCCGATCGATAACAGTGCTAATTGTCAACTAACAGCAAATAAAGTCGATGTAACAAAGTAGGTCGCAAGTCAGCTAAATACTGTACGATGTGAATCGTACAAAAACCATTTATTTTACAATAATAACAAAAATATATTTTAGATCCTCATAACCATACGCCATAAGCTCTTTCATTTGATATATGACACAGTACGGTTTGCAAAACAATTTTTATAATTTCTTAATTTGTCACCCGAAAACGACCCTTATTTAAAAAAAAAATGTTTGCTTTGCACATCTGTGTTTGGGTCACAGGATTACACCATCCTACCAAATTTCACCTGATTTGGTCCAGCAGATTCGGAGCAAATTGGGTTATCCCAAAAAAAAATACCCCTAGTTTTTATTTATTTTTTCGATAAAATAGACTAATTGAAGACACTAATTTCACGGTTTTTGCATTTAAATCAATATATTAATTTATTTTAATTTTTAAAGAAAATGGCTTTATGACGTCACTACAAGTTGGTTTATTTGAGACATGCTTTAAAACTATTGAATTCGTTTGAGAGTACGCGTTTCTGTCAGATCACGTAAAATGTCAATGTCAAGTCATGTAATGTAATTTCCCTCGGCCGTTTGTTGAGTTTGACAATTTCACTCACAGACTAGCCTACGGGCGGAGGTTCCAAAACGGACTTGTATTTTAATCATTCCATTTTTTAAAGTTCGTTATACGTTATTACTGCATTTCGGACTCATATTATATGCAGTACTATGGTTGATCACAGATTAGACACAACTTACCAATGAAGATCGTGACGTCACTACATTACAGGTCAAATAATGGCAAATGATAAATTAGAAATAACTATTTAATACTAATTTTGTAAAATAATCTGTTAACAGGGAATGGTTCTACAACCCTTTTTCTCGATATGGTTTTTGAATCACTATACATTACAAAATTAAGGGATAACCCAATTGGCTGTGACTACTGATGTGCAAGTTGCGGAAAGTTTCCAAAAAGTTGGAAAAGTCCTAAGAAATTTTCCGGAAACTTTCACTAGAAATATAGGAAATTTAAATTTAAGAAACGGAAAGTTTCAATCCCCATACAAAATTGTGAGAAGTTTCCGAAATTTTCCTACATGAAATGTTCCGCAATTTTGGAAAGTTTCCTTTGGCACATCAGTAGCTGTGACAGACGGACGGACAGACACATGCATGAGTGATCCTATAAGGGTCCCGTTTTTATCATTTTTTGTACGGAATCCTAATAATATTGAACACATATTTTTTCTTTTGTCAATTGAACAAAAAAAGACGTAGATAAAGTGTGTTGAAGTTTCGCCGTGGCACACTTTGAAGCGCGTTATATCCCGAACTTTGTTGCCCGTTATATTTGTCAATTTTGATTGACTTGATAAAGCAAAAATAATTGTTCAATATTTTTTGATAATTTGATTGACGGACTAATTAGAATTATTATTTTTTACCCAGGGCACACCCCTATTATCGCGTAATGACCTGTCCTTCCGAAGAACGAGGCCACCAAAATTATTTTCTTCACTTTAGTTGGCAACTCTTTGGAAGGAAACACCCACTGAGCAGATTGTCTTTTGGTTTCGGGATCATATCATAACTAACAGTAAATCCAACTTTCGTCACCCGTAAGTATATCGAACACAGCTTTAGAGTCACTTCCGTTAAATCTTTAAATCATTTCACGGGACCAATCAACACGACGGGGTTTTTGGGCCTCGGTCAAATTATGAGGTATCCACCGGGCACAAAGCGTCCTGACCGCTAAATGTTCATGGAGGATTTTGTGCACTTGACTCATACCGATGCCTAAGCTTGTCCGAATCTGCTGATAGGTCACTCTTTTGTCAGTCTTTATGATACGCCGCGCAACACTGATGTTATCATCAGTCATCGACGTAGAAGGCCGGCCCTCACGCAGATCGGTGAGACTAGTGCGACCACGTTTAAAATTAATTATAACCAGTTGTAAACAGTGGCACGAGATGGGGCTTCATCGTGAAAGGCCAATCGAAGTCTATCATAACTTTCTTGTTGACTTAAATGACATCGAAAGTCATAAGAAATCATTGCGAGAAAATTTTCTCACGTTAAATTGGGTACTTCCCATTTATTTTGTTCTATGGAACTGTGACGTCATAGAACTGTTAACTTTTTTATGTCCCAACAGGTCCATGGTAGAATGATGGAAACAAAAAATGTGCTTAATTTTAATTTTAATTTTAAAACTCGCCGCTTAATTTTGCGGATAGTATAATTGGAATTGTTCATATATTTACAATTACTCTAATTCGAAAACCATTTCGATGGGCTTTTAAATCTGTTCTGCATTATTTAAGTTTTTGAAATATATATCTACAAAGATATTTCGGCAAAAGTATATTATTTAACCTTTGTCCGACTTTCGTTTTCGGCTTGAAGGCCTCCTAGGTGTCGCTTACGGGTTAAGCACAAAACGCTTGAAATAGTATGTTTTAATACACTATTACAATCACTTTTTATCATTAGATATCATTTAACTGATGTAATTTATTAAAAAATGCCAACCCTAATTTAAAATAATCATGTCATCCATAAAATGTCTGGTAAATAAATAAAGATATTAACACCTATTGGGTCAAATACAAAATTAATGAAATTGGTAAGAATCTTAAAATTACCTATTCTTTCAAATTAGAATGTAAAAACCGTGAGTATTTTTTTTTAGGTCTATCCCAATTGTTCTACAGAACTAGAAGCACTTCAAGTCCTATGGAACTATGACGACACTTAATTATTGCGATATTTTTTTCCCGGCAGTTCCATGGTAGAACTATTAAAACAAAAATTGTGCTATTTGTTCTACTGGATAAAAAAATATCATAAAAGTTCTATGACATCATAGTTCAATAGGACTGATGAGAAACTTTAAGTGTCTCAAGTTCTATACAACAAATAGCACATGTTTAGCTTCAATAGTTCCACCATGGAACTGTTGGGAAACAAAATGTTAACAGTTCCATGACGTCATAGTTCCATAGGACAAATGGGAAGTACTAATTGAAGCCAAATCGCAAAACAAATGACAAATTAATGAAATACATACTCAATAATATTGGCAAAGAGTTCCATTTTCAAAATGTTAACTTATTTTGTTCTAAAAAAACAGTATCGCCCTCGTACCTATATACACACGTCATTTAGTATTGAAAATATACAAATAGGTATACGATTTAAAATTACATACAAACATACACACATACAAAAAGACACACATGCACAGATACATACATACACAGATACACGCATGACACATATTTAAACAGATACACACAGACTCACACATACAGAGATACACAGATACACGCATACACAGATACGCACATACACAGATACGCACATAAACAGATACACACATACAGATAAACTATTTTTTTTGCAAATGTATTAAAAACCGTCGTTTGATACACGTGCGGAACTATCATTCACTCGTCCCGAGTCTTATCCCTCGCTTACAGCTCGGGCCAGGACACTTCGGGACTCGTGTATAATGACATAAATTCCGCACTCGCATCAAAATGTACTAAATATAAGGCACCTGCCGTATTTTTAAAGCAAGATGATGCTGGTTCAATTTCTGTAACTGTCTAGTTTACTTTGGAGACGTCTACTTAGAGGCTTAATTCTTGCTAGACGTACCTACGTATTCGCTGCTTCCACCTAATGAGGCTAATGGGTCAGCGTCGGGCTAGCGCTACATTTGTACAGTCGCCATCAGATATATTGTAGCGGGCGAGGTACTCAAATATTTCGGAGCAGCATTACGTTTCAATAAATTCGTTATACTAGTTATGGTCACTAACACCAGAACATGCAATTTGTCATAAATATAAGAGCAGCGACTTTTCAATAAATTCGGAACATATAACGAGGTAAAAATATCAGAAAGCACAGAACGTCAAAGGTATCTACGCACTCAGGGTGATCATAAAGATCGGAACATTTATGGAAAATATACCTTAAGTCTGTATCACACAGTTTAAATTCGTTACTATAATTATTATGCATGTCGATCTTTGGCATAACGTATTTATGTTTTGTTTGGAATTCGAATCTACTCGTGACGTGTACACGTCACGAGTAGATTCGACATGCATAATAATTATAGTAACGAATTTAAACTGTGTGATACAGACTTAAGGTATATTTTCCATAAATGTTCCGATCTTTATGACCACCCTGACTGCGTCGATACCTTTGAAGTTCTGTGCTTTCTGATATTTTTACCTCGTTATATGTTCCGAATTTATTGAAAAGTCGCTGCTCTTATATTTATGACAAATTGCATGTTCTGATGTTATTGACCATAACTAGTGTAACGAATTTATTGAAAAGTAATGCTGCTCCGAAATATTTGAGTACCTCGCCCGCTACAATATATCTGATGGCGACTGTACTTAACGCTTCTCTTAATTGAATTTAACTATTCAGCCGCTCAAATATCTTCTTAAATTGATCATCATTAAGGCAATATTTAACCATCTTACAATACAATACAGTACAAAACACTTTATTGAACACCTTTAATTTTCGCAACAATATTTTTAGATTCTTTTTTACAGCAAGGAAAGGATATACAAAAAATGCAAACTGAATTAAACAATTTAAAAACACAAACAAATTTTTAACCGACTTCAAAAAAAGGAGGAGGTTCTCAATTCGTCTGTTTTTTTTTTAAATATTTGTTAACTCAGAACTTTCGACTGGGTGAACCGATTTTGATGTTTCTTTTTTGATTTGAAAGCTGGTGCTTCCCGATTGGTCCCATTCTTATCAAAATGAAGATCTAATGGTGGAATCCATGAGGAATCGACGGAACTCTTCAAAATTTATAGGCACACCTATAGCGATTTTGGTATTTTTCATTGTAACTCGTGTATTTAGTCTTGGAAAGCACTATTTGGTGAAGTGGAACTGATGATGAAGACCACAGATGGCCACCGGAACTCCTAAACGGTATATATTTCGAGGGTGGCGATAAGATATTTCGATCAAGATAGTTGAGCGACTATGACGAAGCATATTTAGGTTTAAATATATGACTATGACTTTCCCACGGCGTTGCTTGCGGCGAGATTGAAATGTTCTATTGTTTCTTATTAATTGAGACGTGGGAGAATAACAGCATAATTATGATCACTAAAAAGTATAAAATAAAAAAAAGTTTAAAAAACAGTTGGACTGACCTATTTACCTACCATTTTAAAGAAGTTATTTTTTGCTTTTTGAAGGCGGGTTTTTGTTTTTTAAACTTTTTTTTTATAATAAAAACACACAGGTACCGATTTAATATAAATATAATATATATTTATAAATATACGTATATACGAAAATAAAAGGTAAGTAAAACAACAAAAGAAGTGATAAAAGGTGTTCTTTTAAAAGATTCTTAAAAATAGGAAGTAATTTTGCCTATCTCAGTTCCAAAGGAAAAAAGTTCCACAACCGAACAGAAGAAGAAGAGGGAACTGTTAAGATTTTTTTTTCGGAAAAACGAACAGAATGAAGTAAAAAACGCTCCTTGAGATAGTGGGGAGTTTCCGGAATAAAAATAATGCTGTAAGGAAGGTTGACAATGTGATAGTACCGGCGAAGATGGACTGACCAACAAAAAACCCGCCTTCAAAAAGCAAAAAATAACTTCTTTAAAATGGTAGGTAAATAGGTCAGTCCAACTGAAGTCTGCTTTTGGTTAAAATATTGTTGGACGCCGACTTCAGTTGGACTGACCTATTTACCTACCATTTTAAAGAAGTTATTTTTTGCTTTTTGAAGGCGGGTTTTTGTTTTTTAAACTTTTTTTTATAATAAAAACACACAGGTACAGATTTAATATAAATATAATATATATTTATAAATATACGAAAATAAAAGGTAAGTAAAACAACAAAAGAAGTGATAAAAGGTGTTCTTTTAAAAGATTCTTAAAAATAGGAAGTAATTTTGCCTATCTCAGTTCCAAAGGAAAAAAGTTCCACAACCGAACAGAAGAAGAAGAGGGAACTGCTAAGATTTTTTTTTTTCGGAAAAACGAACAGAATAAAGTAAAAAACGCTCCTTGAGATAGTGGGGAGTTTCCGGAATAAAAATAATGCTATAAGGAAGGTTGACAATGTGATAGTACCGGCGAAGATGGACTGGAAGCCACTTGAGCTGTGAACGGAAAGTAGGTGGTTATACTTGTGCAACCCAAATATGCACCGAATGCATCAATTTTGAATTCGCTCAAGCTTTTTCTATCTTACCGTACTCAAATGTGATCAAAATCATAAATTCATAATACGTGACCGTTTCACTTAACTTACCCTTAGCTTATGCCCGCGACTCTCCGAGAAGCCGTTTATCAATATCCAAACACTAATTTTCCGGGTTAAAAGTATACCCTATGCGCGTCTACAGGTGCACTATCTATATCATAGACACCATGTCGATCAGTTCAAGCGATGAACCGAGAAGATGAAACCAACAAACACAATTACGCATCTACAAAATCAGTACGGATAATGTATTTTTAACTATACCAGCTTCACTCAAACCATCATAATAAAAAAATAATTAAATTTACATTAGCGTTCTTGGAGGCAACAACCAAATTAGGAATTACTACGTGATGAACTGATCAGATAAATATTAAACGCCTACCTGCGTAGACGAAAGACACTGCACTGACCTTGTTATTTTGCTTGCGACGATTTTTTTTGGTTACTGTATCATTTCTTTACATCTGTAACAAAAATAAAAGTGTACAAATAATTAAACAACCTTTACATAACCTTTAACATAACATAACCTGTAACATGTTGGCCCGCAGGTTTGCACGTTGTGGTAAAGAAGTTAAGCTGACGTTATTTAAAGCCTACTGTCAAACCTTCTACACGTGCGGCCTGTGGATTGGTCGTGCATATGGCGCGCTGCGGGTTCAATATAATAATGCATTCAGGATTATGTTTGGGCTGCCGCGACATTGCAGTGCTTCGACAATGTTTGTGGAGGCACAAACAGACTGCTTTTTTGGGATTAGGAGAAAAAGATGTGCCTCGCTTCTAAGTCGCAGTCTCCGCAGCCCCAACAGCATCCTGAGGGTGTTAGCGCAGCGCTTAGACGCGCCAGTGCTGCAGCGCTGCGTGCAGCTGCATGCGCCTTTATTCGCTACACTCCGCCGGCTTTAAGATTATTTTCTATTTCTATTTTATTAATATTATGTACTAACATTAGAATAAGACTTTGTTACTAACACACATATGGATTCTGTCCTAAATAAAAATATTGATTTGGAATTTGAATTTAATGGCTCAATTTGCTAATAAGTAGACCCCCAATAGTGCCCGACATAAAGTTTTATAAAAATCATTTTTTTTCTAACGTCGCAATTTTTTTGAACAAACTTACCTACAAGTAGATCTCTACCTACGAGCTGCGGTACCAAATATTCGCCAGGGCTACGACATTTTTTTTACCAGGCGTTTACCATAAGTGGATTTAGCAATTTTCGACGGGGACTGTAATAATAATTCAACACTAAGCGATATGCTACATGTATCAGGAGGCCCTGCCAAGATGCATTGCGCTAACTAGCGTTTCTATTCGTTTCGTTTTTAAACCAATCGCGTCACTGGTTGATCACGTGACTTTTCCTATCACGTCATCTACCAGTGACGCTATTGGTTTAAAAACGAATCGAATAGAAAACCTTGTGTTGAAGGTGACACAATGATATGAAGTATGATATGAAGTCTTCATATCGGATGAGGAGTGCCACATCCTTAAAGATGGTGAAACATGCGGTTTGGGTATTCGAATTATTACATGTTGCAGTGAAAAAAGGAAGATTTCGTAGCTGTATGCTCGCTGAAGTGTGGCACCAGCGATTATGTCACTAAAATAATAACATGGTGAGAAAGACGTTAAGGGACGATACCATTGAATACGTCGACATAAATGAAAAGTGTGAAGACTGCTTATTAAGCAAAATACATCGTCTGTCATTCAAAGACAGTATACATAAATCAAAAGAGGTACTAGAGTTAGTACAATGCGGACGTAAATGGGGGCCAACTCTACTACTGGAGGAGCAATCTGCTGGGACAGCTACTTAAGTACTTGTTATTGCTTAAGGAAGACTATTCAAACGATCGTGTTGTAAATTTTCTAAAAAAAATCGTGCGCGTCTCGGGACGCCCGGCCCGACAGAAGTGATATCTTAAACTAATCTAAGGTGAAGTGTACCGCCCGGCCCGCCCCGCTACCGTATGCGTCAGAGAAAGGGAAGCCCGACAGACTGGCGTCGTAACGCGTTACGTAACGAAACGGTAATAACTTCTTATGGGAACCCTCCTATCCAAGAAGTTATCACTTCAAAAACTTCAAAATGGCCGCCACTTTTTTAAAATCTGATTACGGGTTCGCATTTGTAGTCACAGATATCGATTTTCAAGACAATCGAACCAGTATCAAATAACTTAAACCAATCAATCACTTTCAAAAACGGTGATATTAGGTTATAATTATGCTCACTGTCAACATGCTGTCAACAGTATTTATGCTTAGAAACGCAATACGGGGGTGACGTCAGCAGGTAAGGAATCAACATTAGAGAGTGGTTCAGCAGTTTCTACTTTTGTATATATAACTACCGATAACTGACCGAGGTCTCCGAGAGTCGCGGTTCATCTTGGCCTCTCTGGTAAAGGACAATATGTATTTTTCCTGAATCGGGCACGAAGCAGTACTTCCTAGTTGTATAACAAAAGTCAGGAGGTTTTCATTGCTGTGTTCAGGTACGCATTGTATTTCGATGTTATTTTCTTTTGCTCGTTGTTCCGATAGAGACAACCTGGAGTGGAAATCGTTAACATTTCTGTCTAGTTGTTCTTTCTTCGAGCGCAACTCGACTGTCTCTAAACGAAGATTTGACGGCTCGGCCTGGATCTCATTACAATTGCTGGACACAGTGCTAATGTCGGTCTGCATACTCTTAACAGTTTCTTCGAGCTGCGTAATCTTAGTTGCCCAACTTTGAATTCTGCCGGCCATGGTGTCAAATTTACTATTAAAACTATTCATGAAGTCAACCATGTATTGAGTTAGTTTTTTTTTATCTGATTCTGTAAGCCCCGCGCACATATAATGCATACATGCCTCGCAAGAGGTACATTTTATTAAATCATTGCATGCAAGCGCTTTCTTAAATGTGAAACAATTAATTTTGCTTAATATAACTCAACCATCGTCTTGTTACTAATGCAAAACAAAACAGATCGCGTAAGGATGAATGCTGCACTGCAGGAGTAACGCAGTTAACGCCATACAATTGCTGCTCACTATCGCGGACACTGCTGCGGGCCGGGTTATCTCTAAGCTGCGCGGTCGTGTGGAAAAGGTCACAAGCGCCACGCAGAATGGGGCGCTTATGGGTTTTTGACGAACACTTTCTCTAAACTTGCCATTTAACTGCGACGGTAGTTAAACCCTTAAAGTTAACTTAAAATACGACGATTACACTATAATTACACTGTTAAAAAGTCAACTATTTGCACTATTCAATAGTTACGTACTATTTTTATAGTCCTAATACACTAAAAAGCATGTTCTGAAACTGTGATTTTACAACTTAATTAATTAATAACGAAGAGCAAAACAAAACACAAGTGTACGCGTTGATGAATTTTCGCACGCCATCTTTAGATATTTTAAGTACCAATTTTACCATACGATGTTAACCACTTAACAGACGATTAGGGCGTTAACAGCTGTCAAAATGTATGAACTAACGGTGACATTAACATTGATTAAATTTAACATCGTATGGTGAAATTGGTACTAAGTCTTTTCGCGAGTTGACGCACGGTGATGCCATTTTCTGTACAATAAGACACTATAATTAATTTGCGAATATTTTCATTTATCCTCGGCATGTTGATTCTATCAAGTCAATGGCATCTAATGAATGTTTCTCTTAAACTAGACAATATCTTAGTTCAAATATGACGTATTAGCATAGCTAAAGGTATATGCAGGGGGAAGCCAGACTTTATGTGGCTACTTTATTTCGTGAACGAGTGGTCCTCTGCAGATGAGCAGATGCATGTAGAGTAATGTAGAACAAGAAGCTGAAGGGTCTGACCGTCCCATCCCAGTGATGAACAGGTGCTACGAACACGAGCTGGAAGAGTGGTCAGGAGGCGGCAGCGCTTTGATGATTATGATCTCGCTACAAAGCATGAAGATGAGCCTAAAACCTGTGAAGCATGCAGTCAAAGATCGCGGGAAAAAGGAAAGAAGCCATAGAAAGTGAGCTAGTCCAGTGAAAAGAAAATAATACTTGGACTGACGTTCAAACTATACCTGATAATGGACAGGTAATCAGCTCCAAATAGGTCTTCAAAAGGAAACCGGATTGTTTCAAGGCTAGGATAGTTGTTAGAGGCTTTGAACAAAACTGTAATAGTGAGTATGACTTGTATGCCTTAGTAGCTAGACTAAGTACCTTTCGTATTTTTGTAGCTGTAGCAACAAACCTGAACTTAGAGGTTTGTCAAATTGAATCCAATTGACAAACCTGTGGCACATTTCTATTCTAAATGCTAAATTAGATAAGGATTTATATTTAAAATTGCCACTGGGGTGTTATATTCAATGTGGTGAGAAATTAAACAAGTCTTTGTATATGAAATGAAACGTTTTAGTCCTAGTTGATACGGTTTGAAAGCTGCATTTTGTGATGGAAGCAAGCCACTTTGCACAGTGTTAGTAGGGATCAAAATATGTGATTTTACCCGCAGCAGCAAAACTTTCACCCCTTAGGAACACAGATGGCGCCACTGCAATTTTTCATTTTTCAGAAAATTCTACAATCTAAACGGCTGCATTGTTTTCAATAATTAGGGTGTCAATCGAAAGAAAATGAACAAAGTATTATAAAAAGAATCTAATAGAAAAAAACAAAACACAATTGCTACCAAAAACCCCGCTTTTTTGTTATATTTTTAGCGATTGACCAGTTTTTTATTTATTTACATTAAAAAGTGCAAGAAAAGTATAAGTATTATTCTATTAACTCACATGATTACGCTGTTAATAACACATTTAATAAAAAAACCTACATGTCAATAGCTTAATATTTAGAGAGATATTTATGATTATATGCGACGGGGCGACGGGGTCATCGGCCTCAAATCCGCGCGCCATCACTATTTTGGCCAGTATTTAAAAAAAAAATTAACTTGACAATATCAAAAGCTTAAAAATTGACGTCTAGGATACTTCCAATCATGGTGCATGCTAGTTAATGATCATACTTATTGACGAAATAGGTAAATTTGTTGTTGTTTTTTTGTTAGATCCCGTCAAAGAATGTGTATCAATTAAATAAGTAGTTTTTAAAATATTAGTACCTAGTTTTTAAAAATCTCTTCTAATACCGTGAAACCGTCTAAGTTTGCCCGATTTTTTACTAGAATCTTGATTTTCTATAAAAAAAATATGTTTATCAACAAGTTTTTAGAGATGTTTGTATTTCTCTGGGAACGAAGGCGTGAGATTATGTATGTATGTATGTAAAAAATGTATCGCTATGCTTTTTCATTTCCAGGGTGGCATTTTGACCCTTTTCTTATTTATATATGATCACAAGCAATTTATGATTTTCATGGCAGGCAAACTTACCTTCACTTGCGTCCATGTTTACCCATACCCATTGTCTGCGAAACTATAGCTCTTATGTCGTTCTTGTTTAAGAAGGAGTAAAAATTTAAGCCCGAAATTGTCGTTCTATCATAACATCTAATGCGTACTAATAGTGGATTCGTCTAGAAAGTAGTGGGCAAATTTACCTGCCAATATCCACTTGTTTTCATACAAGCAGTTTGTAGTGTGTTACGGTTGTCAACTGCGGTTAACAGCTTAATAAAAGTTAGTACTTTAATAAACGTACATTGTCCCCACAGCTCTTTTTTATATAAATATCTCAGTCATAAATAGGTGGCACTTATTAAAGTTGCACATCAGAGCCGACTTCCACACCGGTATTTGATATTGTCAAGGTAAAAAAAAATTTTCAATTACTGGCCGAAATTGGTGTGGCGCGCGGTTTCGAGGTCAATGACCTCGTCGCCCCGTCGCATATAATCATAAATATCTCTCTAAATATTAAAGGTATTGACATGTAGTTTTTTTATTAAATGTATTATTAACAGTGTAAAAATGTGAGTTAATAAAATAATACCCTTGTCTTGCACTTTTTAATTAAATTAAAAAGAACAGGTGAATCGCTAAACAAAAAACAGGGTTTTTGGTAGCAATTATGTTTTGTTTTTTTTCTGGTATATTTCTTGTGGTTATTGTATTAAAATACGAATAGAATTCGAAGTAAACTGCCATATTCACTTACGGCGTAACCCGCAAGTGAATTTGGCAGTTTACATCGAAATATATTAGTATTTTATAACAATAACCACAAGTACTTTTGAGCTTAGCGACACTATCTAAGCGAATGGACTATATTTGGAACTTTAGATGCTAAAGACTATTTGATGCTGACTGTAAAGAACTAACTAATAATAGTGAAGTTTATAATAGTGTTTTTTATATATGGTTCAATGGTATGGTATATGGTTTTATAAAAAATATTTATTTAATTCATTTTTCAATTACTGTGTTATTTTTGTAACACACCATCCACGTCGAATCATGAAATACTTGGTCGCGTTCAAGTAAACCTTAAAAAAAAAAAAATTACAAATTAATATTTAAAAATCTTGTGTAAGAGAGCTTGTAACCAATTGCAGATTTTGTTCTTTCAAACGGTATAAAACCTTACTGAAATTATTGTCTACTCAAACGTTATATCAATAACTGACATAAATGACTCCGAACCTTAACTCAATTTATATTTAGTTGATTATCGAAACCACTCGATACATAAGGTCTTTTTATTTCAAAAAGTGGGCATTTTGGAGCGGATTTGTCAGTTGTTTTTGTTAGAGATTACCCTTCCTTACTTATTATATTTCGATGCCTCTTGCATGTATATAGAAGTTTCCTATGCAGGGGGGTATACTTATCTCTGCAGCTGACTGTACATAGTGGTGTACAAAACTAATTTATTTATGTCAAATTTCAAATATAGAATGTCGAACGGCCTATTATACAGATGTGTTACAACTACATGCAAGAGATCATTTACTTAAGTTTTTCACCTATAGTGTATGTCGATGATATTTAGTACTTTGGAGATTGTAAAGATGATGTTTTTAACCCATTAAGGGCGGAATTGTTTGATTAGTTACTTTTATTTTGACTTTTAATGTACAGAACAATAAAGCATACATTCTAACCACGACATAGGGTGCCAAAAGGCACCGCTAGCAAATAATGGGTGTTGAGAAATTTCAAAATGAAGGATACCTATGGCGGTTTTAACTGTAACCAAATATTATTAACCAGGTATTCAAGTAGGTAAGGATTTGGAAAAATGGGTTACAATCATTCCACA
Source organism: Acleris literana (assembly GCA_946894065.1). Taxonomy (NCBI): domain Eukaryota; kingdom Metazoa; phylum Arthropoda; class Insecta; order Lepidoptera; family Tortricidae; genus Acleris; species Acleris literana. The sequence continues at coordinate 80,163,804 of OX335668.1, forward strand.
GAGAGATTATGTGAGTATCTTGTTAGAAACATATAATATCTCGGATAGTAAACCTATGTTTTTAAGTTACCTATAGATAATAAGTTTAATTTTCATGTGTTAAAGAGGGAAGGATCGTGGAAGGATCAGAAAGCATACATATACAGGGTGTCCGGTATATAGTGGACAACCTTACAGGGCTGGATAGCTCAGGTCAGGAGTGTTGAAAAATGATAATTCATGTTTAGTAAAAGTCACATGGAAAAGGAGATAACTCAACTTTTCAAAATTTTGGAAATGCGTCCCACTTGTTCACCATTTTCGATGCCACAACCACAGTTATTAGAATTTTTTAGTTTTATTTGCTGTGAAAGAAAGCTGATTACATTTGCTTTAAGACCCTTCTAACGAAATGAATAAATAGATAGCAGTTTTTTTAATTTTCCAAGTCAAATTTAAAGTTTAAGAATCTGAGTCTTTCTTCTGGCAAGTCTGACACTGTTTAAAAAAAATGTACATAAAAACTCTACCTAGTGCTGCTTTCTTAAGAATTTGCCTGTTTAATGAAGATTGTAAAGTGGTATCAGACTTGAAATTATTGATTATAGGAGCGACGTTATTATTAAGTATATCCAACAAAGACTCAATTCTATCAAACTATCGAATTTAAAAAACGATGTTATGCTTAAGTTTAAAATCAAGTTGACTGGTTTTAAATGTTTTAAAAGACAATCTACGTGAATGTGAAATACCACAGCAACTAATTTCTGCCAAAACGATTGTAATCCTTAATTCCATTTCCATAATCATTTGTTCTATATTGATGATGTGATATATTTTCTATCAACCTAATAGGCTAATATCATAGTCAGAGGGCGGAATTTTCATGGCAAAAATCAAACGTCAATGTTACATTGGAATGTTACATTTTATCGACTTTTCCAGCTATCGATAAGTTTAATCTTCTTTTATAATACTGACTTTTAACATTAACCTCTTTGATTAGGGAGTTGAATCGGCATTAAAAGTAAATCGAATAGCAGTTAACTGGCGTTTCTGCGACTAGTCTTTTTGCAACTAATTCACGTATGTGAAAAATGGTTAGTCCAAAACGAAACCAATATACAAATGGATAAAGAAGAATCCTTTTCTTACTTACTACAAAAATAGTTCAACAATATACTGCTCTACATGTAAGGTTCATTTAAAGCAACTTAAAACTCACATAACGAGTAAAACACATTCACGTGAGTTTAAAGCGGTAAAGAACGATAATAGTTTTTATCGAGATTTGATTATATTTCTAGTTACTTGCAACGTCCCATGGAAAAGAATTAACAATCCACAATTCTGTATTTTTTATGAAAAATACATGTGTCGTTCCTGTTCATCATCATTTGAGGTCTATTTTTGTTAATAAATACATAAATAAAGATAGGCTACATAAATATAACTTATCGATAGTCGACAAAATTCAACGTTCCAACTCTATTGACGTTTCATTTTTGCCATGAAAATTCTGCCCTCTGATCATAGTATTAGCTTTTACCATAGTGTTGTAGCATTTCAAATTCAGGCACTGTCTTTTAAAAAAATTAAATCCAGCTATCTTCATTTTAAATGGAAGCAAAAGTCATTTTTTTAATTTGATAGTTTGATAGAATTCAGTCTTTCTTGGACAAACTTAATAATAACTTTGCTGTTATAATCAATAATCTCAGTTTTGATATAATTTTAGAATCTCCATTAAACAGGCAAATACTCTAGCTGCTAGAGTATGTGAGCACAAGGGAAGGGGTTTAAATTTTTTAAAAAGAGATTTGAAAAGAGGTTTATTTATCTTAAGGGGCTACCATGGGCAGATCACCTTCAATCTGAAGCTCTAAACTTTCAGTTGTTGTTAAAACCTATTTGCATTAACACTGCTGTTCTAAACTAGCTGCCATCTCAATTTTTCTTTTACAAGTCACTGATATCGAGGTTTATGCTATCAAACTTTGACATTTTTACTCCAAAAAAGTAAGGCCTTTATTTCCATATTTTTCAATTTATAAAAAAAACTTTCATTGATTTATTAAATTTATTTATTTATTGATATACTACTGAAGAATATTTAGATGTAGTTTCCATATCAATTGACGCCAAGATGAAGTTATATCCAATTTTGTGTTTTTAGTCATGTTTTTGAAAAAGTTAAAAAAAACCATAGGTTATTTTGAAATTCTGTTTGTCAGAATCAAAGATGAATATATGGATACTTATAATATTTTTTTTCATAAATTTGCATTCAATTTTGACTGTGTTATAAGTATACCCCGTTATCAAGCGGGCAGTTTGGTGGCAAACTAACATTAGTAATGTGAAGACCCCGGTCTTTATTCGCAATGACATCACGAAAGGGTAGTTAGGGGAGTAAATGGAACAGTGTAAATTTTGACAACAACCTAGTCTATTTGTGTTACGTGTTATTTGGTATAACGATCAAACTGTTTAGCAGGTCCCAGTTTTATAACAAAATCTAAGCTTAAGGTTATATTTTTTATATAATAAAAAGATTGAATAACATGGTAAACAATTTTCTGATCTTTATCAACCCACATTAGGTATAATATTAACATGCATCGTCATCACCTTTGCTTTCAGTTGATTTTTAAGTTTTAAAAGCTGCAAATATATTCTGTTGATGAAATACCTATATCCAACAGCAATAAATACTTGAATGTTAAAACTCTTTTCTTCATTAATAACCATTAAAAATTCTATAATAAATGCCTAGATATTCCAAATAGGTTTTTTTTTTCTTGACAATGTCATTTGTAAGTTATGTGAGCACAAGTAAAGAGGTAATTTAAAGACGCTGGAAATTAATTTGTTATTGGTAGGTAAGGTAAGTAATGGTACCTCGGAGAAAGTCGTCGGCGGTGCCCATGAACATGAGCACTTTCACTCCGCGCCACGCGCGCACATACCTACGCTCTCAGACACTCACGCATATCATTATGCTAAAATGATTAAATCTCAAATGCGATGATAACTTTGTTCCCAAAATCTTCAAAACGCATAAATTAAAAAGAAACTAACTTTTTAAAACAAAGTTAAATTATCTTACATAGGTAGATAGATGTTTTCGTTAGCTGCGTGTGTAAAAGAACAACCACCAACATATTTCATAATAAAATATCAACCGTCAATAAGGAATAAACAATACTTTAATATAAAAACGTGTCAAATGTGTACAAATAATATTAGAAAGGACTGCTCGATATAGAAGGAATATAATACATACCTGCAGATTTAGCATAACACGTACAACCTATTATATACATACGTACGTATTAAGCTAGATCATTGACTTTTAATTTTTAACATTCGAAGTAGTCAATTATTTTATTTCACATAAAAACAATACTTACTTGGGTTATTCAATAATTGACATAAACAAATGTTATTTTTAAGCAATAGGTTCAAAACGCACAGTTTATTATTCTTAGATAAAATTTTGTGAAAATATTCCGCTGACAAAAAAAAAATACAATAAAAACACGAAGAATCTAGACGCAAACGACTAACCGCAGCACATTATACTATACAAGATCATTATTTTCGTAAGCTAAACAGTCTACTAAACTCTACTTTTCAGTGTAGGTACTAAACTAAGTTTTGACTAAGTGACATGACAAGTGAGCAAAGCAAAGTGAAATAAGGCACAGATCGTTTATGAACAGTAGGGTAGGTACGCCCCACATATGAATCTTCCATAGACGTATAATAACATAGACCCCGTATAGCAAATTTTCAAAGGTACCATGTATTCAAATGTATGTTATGGTATTGTTATGACGTCGGCCGCCATTATTGTCAAGAAAATAAGAGCTATCAAAACGTTGACAATACGATAACAGATCAAACGCGATATTGTTTTTACCGTGTTGGTTAGAGGCCCTGGTCTATTGTTTAATAATAATATGTTACATACTGAAAACACGCAATATTGTTAATACTGACCGATATTTCAATTAAAAACTTGAAACTTACCGGTCGGTGCAATGTTAAACTTTTTTGATTTCCACTTTTTTTTGCTCCACATCCTATAACACTGTATTTCGTCAGTATAACAAAAATGTTCCTTACACTTAGGTGTACTTTAATGTTGTAATATCGTAACGAAACTCCACTTATTTAATAATTTAAAACAAACACGACGAATTGACAACTCAAGTACCTACTGTCGAACGGTGGCGCATAAAATGGCTGCCCTGTCAAAACCCGGCAGCATTAGGTATTTTTTGGGCTCCGACAAAAGTATAGTGACCCTTTTTTATTTACGAGAATACATTTTAGTTAGAAAGAGATATCGATATGTATATTTGTATGTATTTTTATGCCCGATCCTTTAGTTTCTTTAATCATTAGTTTTAGCCAAAGATGAAGTAAAACATAGATCCCGTGTAGCCAACTGTCAAGCGTACCGTCTTTTTCTTCTGTGTACGACACAGTTTTGTAGCCAATTTTTATTGGTCAATACCCGACATGTGAACCCTACTAAATTAAGACGAATTGATAGAATAAGCGGCTAGTCGGATAAAGAATTAAGAAAAAGTGTCACTTAATTTAGTCGGATTACTGTTGTTGTTCGCTGTCTGTTCGCCCATCGGTCAGAATTTAAAAATAATTTGTAGAAAATATATGAATTGAACTAGTTAACAGTTTAATATTAAAATATAGTTTAAGTGCAATGGCCTGTGTGTTTCATGGATGCAAATCCCGAATGGGAAACAAAGAAAATGATGCTCAAAATATAAGCTTTCACAGGTGAGTGTTTTTTTACTATAAATCTGTTGATTTTTGGCCATAATGCGGCCGCTTTGCAAGTATAACTAGAAACATTATCATGGTATTACATCTTGTAACGAATACAAAGGCAGTATGTGCAGCAAATGTGCATTTTTTACGCATTTTTTGATTTTCTTTCGGAAGTAAAATTAATATCGATAAGTATACTTTCGGTATTTTGATTGAGTACAGGAGTCAATTATGTCTATGGGTATGTGTTTAAATATCAAAAACTGAATACATTTTGAGTTAAAATAGCGATGCCAAACAGTTAAAAAGTCGATGTTCTAAATGTCGAAAGTATTTGTTGGGTATGTTTTTGAATGTCGAAAGTTACAACAATAGAGAATGTCAGCCGGTTTAGATTTTTGGCTGAACGTATTAATCATTAAAAACTAAAAATAGCTGTAAAAAAATCATTTCGATACGTCAAATAGTTTTCGAGATATTAAATTTTAAATTTCGTATGTGGCGCTCGAAACCCGGCGGCTAGCGCTCACGGATGATGACGTCATCGCTTAACAGCGGTACGCGCCCTTATATGAAAAAGTAAGTTTACAGGGCTATAACTTTTTAACCGTTATAAGTAGCCAGTTGAATTTTTTACAGAATAGGTGTTATTATAAAATCTATCGTTTAAAATGAGCAATGAACAATAAATGAAATCGCAAGAGGGGTCCCCATACAAGAAACATGAAATAAATCTTTTTTTTACCATTTTTATACGGATTGTATTTTTATAATGGCTTCTTATTTTGATGCTATTTTAAGCTTAAATTGTAGTCTAATTTTCATAGTTTCCGACTAAATAGCAATCTCAAGTAAAACTGCTACAAATATGTGACAAAACTGATTTTATCAACACGATGTTTTAGTTAGGCGGTCACCCATCCTGTTATAGACTACGCTTGTACTTGCTTAACTTTGTAAGTCGTAATATTTTTACGTATTTGTTTTGATAATACTATGGCAGCTATGTTTATCTATTATTATTTTGTATCACATAACTAACTGTCTGTCAATTACCGGCTTTTCTACTTGTAATGCTTGTAAAATTGGAATAATAATCAAGCACTTTAAATTTTGGGATAGTGGCAATAATGCCTAGACCTAGCAAAGCGAGAGTGTTGTAGTTATGTTGGTAGGTACGTCTATCGACTTGGAAGCGCGCGCGCGCGAAATTTGAAATCGATGAAATGAATACACGAAGTATCAGAATTCAGAACTACTTCTAGGTTAATCAAAAATTCATGTTTTATAGTTCACTCTTTTATACAGTAGCGATGTTAATTCTAAATTAACACGAAATTTGAAAAGAAAGGCCTACCACCAAAGTTAAGCAACCACCGCTTACCTAAACATTTAAACCAGGCACTTTTTAACATATTTGTAAGAGTTTTACTACAGTTTACTGTTTGGTCGTATATATGTTTGTATGGAGTTTTGATTATTATCTTAACTTAATGCGAAACCGAAATAAAAAGCTATTATACAAATACAACTCGTACTTCGCCTTCCAAAGTTAAGCAACTACACGCGTAGTCTAAAACAGGATGGGTGACCGCTTAAAATATCGTGTTAATAAAATCAGTTTTGTCACATATTTGTAGCAGTTTTACCTGACATTGCTATTTAGTCGTAAACTACAAAAATTAGACTACAATTTAAGCTCAAATTAGCATCAAAATAAGAAGCCATTATAAAAATACAATCCGTATAAAAATGCTAAAAAAATGATTTATTTTCATGTTTCTTGTATGGTTATATCTGTTAAGCGATGACGTCAGCCCAGCAAGATGGCCCCCGCGCGCTATTATTGACCCAAATTTTTAACTTTCATAGAATCAAAACTACTGAGTCTTTTTGAATAAAATAAAAAGTAGTATGTTTGTTTATTTATAAACTTTACTGCTACAAAGTTTCAAGCGATTTGGCGTACCTACTGACATTCTTCATTAAAGTTAGTTATGCTAAACGTTCGGTTTTTTGCGCTGTGTGCCTTTTAGACATAGACATGGCATATTTATTGTAGATATTTGGATCGTTCGTTATTCATATTCAATATTTTAACATCGCTGTTTTAATTTAATATGTATTTTATCCGTACCTACATATCTATCCATCGGTAAAAGAGCCTACTATGTGTGATATTAATTAATTGTATTGTTTCAGATTTCCAAAAGCCTCGCCAGTCAGAGAGGAATGGCTGAAATTCGTTTGGAGCGGTCTGCGTGATTGGAATGGGACACCACGAAAAAGTCACCGACTATGATCGAAACATTTTTCAGCAGACTCATTAATTTACTTCAAACAGAAATGGTTCGTTGTGGTTTCAGAAGTTGCAATGCAATCCGGCATCAAAAAAGGGTCACAAACTGTCTTCCAATTACTTACTTTCTTCCTTTACTTTTTGTACGTATATCATTACTAAAGATATACGTTTTATTTTCAATTCAAAACTGTAAAAACTGTCTTTATTTTTATTATACGACAAAAAAGTTAATTTCTCAGTTTACTTTCCGAAATAAGGTCAATAATCAATTGGAAATCAATCATAATTATTATTGAAAATACTGTATGTCTTTTAATAGGTTAACCTAATTTATCGACAAACCACACATCACTGACTGCAAACTTACGCACACTAATGCAGAGACAAACACGAACACACCTTAAAAGTGGTACACTTTTGAAATTCAATCGAAAGCGGTCATATATAGACGACTCTTTTTAACGAAGGGCATTTGTAACAGGTGCGAAGAGTACTATTCTATTAGCCGTTTTTATACTCCCTCTATGTTTTACTACCTCTAAGGTTTTAGCGACACGCGACACCTAAATAAAATTAGGAAGTTTAGAGGCCACTGTAGAATCGGGTCCATTGACTACAAAGATTTGGCTTCGGATGAAAAATCTACAAAGACTTGGCTCCGGCCTTACTTCAAATTGGAATAAGAAAAATTTTCAAAGACTTGGCTTCGGCCTTACTTGAAATTGGAATAAGGGAAAATCTACAAAGACTTGGCTTCGGCCTTACTTCAAATTGGATCATAAATAATGAAAACTATAACAAGGCTGTATGGATCAATGTCCTTCGCCTTTCCCTCTGGGATAAAACTCAAGAAAAAAAAAACTACGTTGAGTGCAGTGTTTGAGTCTCGTCTTTTACTATACTCGTAACTTAAATTTACTAACTAACTTTTCCACTAAACAAACAATGATTTTGTATTCCTGGATCAGAGTAATTGACTTTATTGACTAAAGAAACGAACTGCATTTATTGTATTTCAAAGTAATGTGACGACGGCTATGGCATCTTCGTCAAGTGTTTTTAATCAAATTAATTTGGAAAAGCTATGTAGAACTTGTTTATCAAAAGAAACAGTATTACATTCGGTGTTTGGCGTGTACTTAGGTACGATCACTTTTGACCATGTTATTGGTGCAACAACAGGCATCAAGGTATGAATAATTTTATCAAATAGTAACCAAACTAATTCAGTAAGTGGTAGATTTTTTTTTTGTTAATATTTGTACTATCATAACGTAATCACAGAATTATCTTATCATGGTTCAATAAAAGTATTAAATTATATATTTATACTTATACATAAGTATATATATATTTCTTTTGCACATGACAGTCTAGAATCCAACAGCAACAGAACTTACTAAAAAACAATATTATACTAGGTACACTTGCCGCCCCCGGGCAAGTCTAAATGGAGCGAAGCGGTTTGCTTAAAATCGAAGTTTCGGCACTTTTCCCATTTTTCCCCATTGAAAGTCTATGGGAACAGATTTTCGGTGATTATTCATCTGTGGTATGTTCGATTTTCAATTTTATTTTTTCTAAACCATCTATGGCTAGATGTCGTATTATGGGCTAAATTTGATCCTGATATCTCTAATAGTTTGGGAGGAGTATTCAGACACACGAAAATCCTAATCAGGGAAGAATGGAGGTTCGCTCCAAAAATTTACATTTTGCAGTGCCACAACACAGTCATGAATGTAATGATTATTTATGCATCAACAGGCCTTTTGCTGTTAGCCAACTATGATTCTGTTGTAAACATGAGGTACCTGAAAAGTAAGGAATAATATGACATAGCATTTATAAAATCATAGTTGTTGCCCATGCCTTCATCTATGTGAAAGTCTTTTATCCCTATCTGCCTGAATTAAAAGCACCTTCTTCGGGGTAGATGCTAGCACAAGTTCAGAAGTTTTATCTGTGAGATTGTAACAAACAAATAAAGAATTACTTTCACATTTATAACATTAGTAAGTTAAGTACCAATTTCACCTAACAATGTTAAGGGCCGAGTTCACCAACCAATTGTACAGACCATTAAGTCTTAATCAGCTGTTAAGCAATACATTTGACACCCGTTAAAAAGCTAACTGTCTGTTTAATTGTTGGTGAACTCGGCCCTAAATGTTAATCAGTGCTAATCAGCTGTTAGTTCATATATTTTGACAGCTGTTAACACTCAAATCGTCTGTTAAGTTGTTGGTGAAATTCAACATAAATTACAATTTGGGTATATTATGCCAAATAAATCAAGTTGTGGGAATCAGCAATCAGTCTTTGACTATACCTTCTACCGGTTAGTTTGATAATAGCAGCTATTCACTCCTCCAAACCAAGGAAACTCAATTAACAATATTGACACTTACCTATGTTCCCCATAGTAAGTACTATTTCCTGTCGCTAGTGTATCATGGTATCAGTATTAGATGCTTTGTTGGTGCTATTAGATACCGCGTTTGCTCTCTGAAATGGAATAACAAGCTCGTGTGGATTGGTGCCATTAAATGCATCATCTTTTGGAAAACGGGATATCAAGACGTGTTTCGGTAATCATTACTGATGATGAATCATGGATCTATCAGTATGACTCTGAAAGTAAGGATCGTCCGTATGGGTCTACTCAGAGGGGCGGTTTCCAATTAAATTGCAAAGACCTCCCTTAAAAATGAGGGCTAGTTTTTTTCAAATCTGTTAACTCAGAATGGTATACTACAGTAGCATTACTGTAATTTTTCTAAGTTTTGCGAGGGCTGAGACCAAAGGCTGGGCTCTTGGGTATTATGCTGCAATAAAATAACACCTCTTCTCATAATATGAGAACTATAGTGACCTAATTGAGAAATTTTAAATTTCGAATTAGGTCTCTATAATAATAAATTTATGACTTGAAGTTTGAAAGCTGAAATTTTGAATTAGGTCACTATTGTTCTGAAGATGTGTCCCTCAGAACAAAGGTGTTTATTGTCGAATCTGGTATTGAAATCCTAGCTAACCCACCCTATAGCCCTGACTTAGCTCCTTGTCATTTCTTTTTGTTCCCAACAGTAACTAAGAAAAAATAATTAAGTTTTTTAAGTGCTTAAGATGCTGTTGCTGCCTAAAAGCAAAGTAGATATTTTGGTCATGTTAGACTGAGGACTGGCAAAAGTGTCTTCAAATACACAATCAGCAAGCAAAATAGCAAGTCAAAACTACTGCTGAATCGACTTGGGCAGTAGTTTCACTATTAGTCTTGTTCCGAGCACAGACAGTGCTTGGCAGTTGTCAATCATGACGAAATGTGCGGTGAAAACCTGCATAAATAAAATAAAGGATGGAATGTTTTATTTTACGTAAAGTCTATCTATTTATAAACAGATTCTATTTAAACTAACGCTTACGCTTTCATGATTTTTAGTAATTTATTTAGTACATGCAAATTAAATCAAATCAAATCAAATCAAATGCATTTATTTCATTACATTTAGACATTTAATATAGACACACAACATAGTTGCGGTAATGAAAAAGGCTTGAGCACAGCTAGGCCAGCTAGCTAGGTAATTTGAGCTCTCTCATGGTCAGCCATGGAGAGAATATAGTGTCGGTACATAATTAATTTTAACCAGTTACATAAAAACGAAGCTTATTTATCAATACAAATGTGAAATAATTTTACTCAACCAACTTTCCTTATGTTTATAATTCAAATTTTAAACTTAAACTTTATGTTCGCATCCCTTAGCGGGCTCATAACATTGACATCTACGAATTGCTTTTGCTAACCCATATAAAAGATTCTAAGTTTGGACTTGAACTGTTGGATACTCTTCGCCCTATGCAATGGCGGAGGAATATCATTCCAACACTTACTGGCCGCGTATCGGAACGAACCTCTAAAAGCGGCAGTGTGGTGCGCGGGCGCCAGCAGCAAGCAAATTATGTTATGACTTATCACGGAACAAAAATATATGGAGTAGCTATTTTATTTTTATTTTAAATAAATCGAGTTGTTTTGTTTTGACCTATGACGAAAAAAGTGTTTATATTAATATTTCTTTTATTTTTAAATTGAAGCTTTTCACGAAATCCTGTACGACGTGCAAAATGGGTCGCAATATTGGCACGAGATAGGCGTGATCAACTGTTCAAGCCAAACAAGTCGACTGTTCTGTGTTTGACTCATTTCCGTACCACAGAGACAGGCTTGAAAACAGGCAGACAGGCAGTGCATTTCTACTCGCCGGCAGCATATAAGTATATCCGAAAAGTGTTTGACTCATGCTTGTTGGTCTAAAAGACAATTATATAGTACATTTAACTTATTTCATGGAAATTAGGTTTTACTATACCTAGTTAGGATAAGACCTTATTAACCGACTTCATTTTGTTTATTATTACTATTGTATGTAGCTCCAGTTGTGTAATACAGTTACAGCATTTATAAAACACTAGCTTTTGCCCGCGACTTCGTCCGCGTAGAACTCGTTTATCGCAGTTAAGTAAATTTATAGTTTTAAGTAATTCTATAGTTTGACGTCCTCCCTGGCAAGAATGATCTTTCAAACAATATTGAGATCGAAATTTACCGGGACACCAACTTTAACCATTCACTCTTACGGGAGGGCACTCCCGATACCTCGAAAGACTTCAGGAACTCTAAGGGTAGGACGTGACTTGCTCTGTGTCTATGACATTGTCTACCAATAGATACTCCACAACATCGCCTTCTACATGAGACATATTTTTATATTTATCCGCCCGACAATTTCGTTTGTCGGTGCTAATATCGCCCTCTCGCACAAACATTCTCTATTCTTTATATTGTTTTTTAGATCGGGGTACACGTTATTTTTTAGATCATCTGTGTTTTGTACAATATTACAGAATTCGCGGTTTAATGTATTCAAATCGTTACTATCTCTCGCCATACGATCTTCGACCATTTTTAGTAGAGCTGCCGGATATATTGCCCCGTCTGTGTATCATGGTGTACTCGTAGTTCCTGGTATATTTGTTTTGAGGTTAATTTTTTATATATATACTCATATCGTAGATGCCGAAATGCATTTATTTTATCCGCTGGTGTGCCCCTAGTTATCACCGGTAGATGAGAATCTGTCTAAATTCGCCGTCTCAAAGCACCATCCCCTCCATGATAGTTTGGTTGCTCTTAAAATATCCATCATAGTTCAATATTACATATATTATATTATGAGTCTTAATACTAATTATAATGTAGGTATCTATCATTATAAATGGCGGAACTCCCAAACATCATCAGTGGCCGCTGAAAAAACAAAGACAATTATATTCTTCAAACAAATTTACCCAATGCCCATTAATCTCATTCAGTTCTGCGGTTAATCCGTGAAAGCGTAACAAACAGACAGACGACAGAAATAATTGAATTGCCATTTTGAATTTCTACCTATACTTTAACATCATTTTCGAAATCTGCGTCCTCAAAATCTAAGAAAATGACAATTATGTCCACTTTTTAAAAAAGATTATGGCCTTCATCTTGAATACTAAATTTGACATAATTTTCATAATCTGCGTCCACAAAATGTAAGAAAATGATACCAATGACGACTTTTTCAATAAACATCATGACGGCCATTTTGAATTCCAAATTTGATATCATTTTCGAAATCTGCGTCAACGCAACCTAAGAAAACGACACCCATGATGACTTTTTCAAAAAACACCAATCATTGTCGTTATTCCCTCGGGAACTTTTAAATTTTCCGGGATGGGATTTTTCTGTGTTAATCCAGGGTGCTACCTCCATTTTAAATTTCATCCTAATCCATCTAGCCGTTGCAGCGTTAAGGAGTAACTAACTAAAACCCCCTTTTATATTTTATTTATAAACAGTAGCCTAAATATCAATTTCCTAATGTAGCCATTTCGATATCTTCCATACAAATTTCTACTCCCCATTTATCGCCTGAGGGGGAGTTTTACGGAAATCAATGAAAGTTTTTTTTTATGTTAAACAGTCTTAAACAGTAGCTTAAACACCAATTACCACGTTTCCAACTAAAAAAAATAACATAAATAACCAAATTGTCATACAAACTACCATCCCAAATCTCGCCCCCTTAGGGGTGATTTTTGAGATACAAATTTAATCTAATTCAGTTCCGCGGTTTATCCTTGAATGCATAACAAACAGACAGACGACAGACATAATTACTTTCACGTTTATAATGTTAGTATGGATTTTCTTTGTACAGCAATATTATGTACACCTATCGATGTATAGTTTTTTTACCCCTTGAGTATTGTTTGAAATGACATTTTAGAACTAAATAACCGACCAATTCGCCGAAAAATGAAATGCCTGTCAGTAATTATTTTCAAGTGATCATAATAACCGCCCCAATATTAAATAACAGCCGTAGAATTAATACGCCGTGAATAGTATTGAAAATAGCGGAAAAAATGTTAAAATCTGGATATGTCAACGCTGACAACTTCAATCTGACACCGCTCCTTTTGATATAGACTAACAAAACTGAATGTAGGTACAAAGCCTGTCTCATGTTGTCACACTGGATGGCAAAAGCCATAGGAGAAATAAATTATTCAATTGCGCAATTTTGTCAAATAATTACTAATATTATTCTATATTAGTAATTATTTGCGACCCCAAAAACTAAGAAAATGTTACCCGTGACAACTTTTTCAAAAAATATCATTGCCGCCAGCTTGAATTCTAAATTTGACATCATTTTCATAATCTGCGTCCCCAAAATGTAAGAAAATGATACCAATGACGACTTTTTCAATAAACATCATGGCGGCCATTTTGAATCCCAAATTTGATATCATTTTCGAAATCTGCGTTAACGCAACCTAAGAAAACGACACCCATGATGACTTTTTCAAAAAACACAAAGATATTGTCGTTATTCCCTCGGGAATCTTTAAATTTTCCGGAATAGGATTTTCCTATGTGTTAATCCAGGGTATAAGCTATCTCCATTCTAAATTTCATCCAAATCCATCCAGCGCCATTGCAGCGTGAAGGAGGAACAAACTAAAACTCCCTTTTACCCCCCTTAGGGGTAGTTTTTTCTAAATCGCTGAAAGAAGTATTTTTTATTTATTATCAGTAGCCTAAATACCAATTTCCAAACTGCTTATTTTAAAAATTACTTATCTCCTGTACAAATTTCTACCCCCAATTTGAACCCTTTAGGGGATGAATTTCCAAAAATCCTTTCTTAGTGTACCCGTGGGGTACCCAAGGAATATTCCCTTCAAATTTCAAGTCCCTAGGTTCAGCGGTTTAGGCTGTGCGTTGATCGATCAGTCAGTCAGTTTTACCCCTTTCCATCCCTTCGGGGATGAAATTATCAAAAACGCTGAAACACGTATAAATTAATTTTCAATTTTCAACCTAAACACAAAATTTGAATAGCCTAACTTAAACTAAAACTGACGGACTTTCATACAAATTTTCATCCCCTTAGGGGTGGAATTTCCAAAAATCCTTCCTTAGTGGATCTTTACACTATATAAGGTATCTATGTGCAAAAGGTCAAGTCTCTAGGTCTTAAGGTTTGGGCTGTGCGTTGATATATTAACAATCCGTTTTACCCCTTTTCATCCCTTCGGGGTTGAAATTATCATAAACGCTGAGACACGTATAAGTTGAAATTCAATCGCCAACCTAAACGCAAAATTTGAAGCGTCTAACTTCAAAACTGACGGACTTTCATACAAAAGTTTTTCCCCTATTTTACCCCCTTAGGGGTGGAATTTCCAAAAATCCTTCCTTAGTGGATCTCTACACTATATAAGGTATCTATGTGCAAAATTTCAAGTCTCTAGGTCCAGCGGTCTGGGCTGTGCGTTGATATATCAACAATCAGCTTAGCATTTTATATAATAGATTTCATAAGTTTTTTTTTATAATTTGTCATTTTTTCTTAAAATTAATACTCATCCGATGTTCACTTTTGTCGTAAATATTATGATAATGGACTTTTCTCTAAAAAGTTACGTTTGTTTGCAAATTTGACTAGACGGTTAGCGATGTTAATTCAATTCAATTTTTGTAGGTTATGGCGCCATCGAGACTGTCGATGATTGTTAGCAATACATTTGTATCTAAGTTCCTACAGCTGTCAATTTCATTTGGGACAGTTTATAACAACATTTTTGTACGGGATTGTGTATCTAGTATAATATTAAATCAATGGTTTAGAAGAATGGAAGCCTAATATATATATATTGACCAAGACACACATATTTTTTTTATAAAAAATTATCGAAGTTTTTTTTTAATACTTTCCGTGCAGTGTTCTTTGTGCGACACCAGTCTTGACTACGTTTAGACTTGTAAGATGGGGCACTGTCTTGTTGAAAGCAATAATAGTCGTTTCCATACAATTTTCGGACAAGTTCTAGCAAATGACCCAGAAACACGTTCTGAATATTATAGTAGTCTTGATTGATTTTGACTCCCCGATCAATGAACAGCAGTAGTAGCTTGGCGATATCGCACCCCATACCATGACAGGTGTCGCACTTTGAAACCGTTGTATGGCTAATTTGTCCACTGGAATATCCCTCAATGAAGCACCTTAAATACGATCGTTTTTTTTACTGTGACTGTCTTGCAATTGGAACATCTTTTCATTGGAAAAAATAATTTCATCGCTCTCATGCCAAGATAGCAGTCCCTACAATTTTTTACTCTAGCTTCTTTTTTGGCCTTTATTAATCCGTGATTTTTTTGTTTTTTGTATGCCTTCAATCCAAGATCATGTCATAATATACGACTCATTGACTGTCGGGATATTTTCAAATCTTTAGCGGGTTTACTTGCACTTAGGACTGGATTTCGCCTAATACGGTCACGAACGTTTTTAATTATATTTTTGACGCGAACAGATGATTTTTGTCCAGGTTTAGTGAAGATCCCGTTTCTTTGAATCGCTTATAGGTCCGCGATATGAACCTTACATTGATATCTAAATGTTTTAGCTTCTTAATTATTTCGCACGGTCGGAATTTTTGCTTTTATAAATTAACAACGAGCTTGCGTGGCGTCCATAGTTAAAAACAATATAAAAACAAAAGATGTCATGCTGACGTCTACAAATCATAAGGACGAATAAATTCTCAAAAACACGTAATAATGTGAAAAAAAGTTCCGTTATGTTGAAGTAAAATGCCTATACAAAACTAGGATACTTAATCTGCCCAACCCTGTATATTGTATACTTTTTCTTTATCTGAAAACTTATTTAGTGACCCACATATTTATAATTAATTACAGATCTAATTTTTTAATATGGAGATAGACATTTTTTTTTTAAATAGCTTCTATTTAAAAAAAAAAGTTTATGACTCAGGTCAGTTTCTATTTCGAAAGGGTGGTTTGCGAACAGCTGTCGGAATACCTGGAGAAAAACAGTATCCTATCTGAGCTGCTGTCGGGTTTTCGCAAGGGTCGGTCGACAGTTACTGCCTTACTCGATGGAGTCGACAATAGCCTAGATTCAAATTCAAATTAAAATTAAAATTCATTTATTCTGTAAGTAGGCCCTGTAGGCACTTTTACATGTCTGAGTCTACCAGCGCTTCCAAGGGACTCTGTTGAGAAGAAACGCCGCAAGAAACTCAACAGGAAGTCCTTTTTTTTATATGAGTAACTTATTACTATGATAAACTTAAGCTAACTAATTTAAATGTCACAGGGTGGTACAGGTCCGGGGAGCAATAATAAGACTCAAAGTATATTCAAATTAAATTGGAAATGTAAATGTCTCCAAGACTCAAAGTATATTCAAATTAAATTGGAAATGTAAAGTCTCCAAATTTCAAATTAAAATTAAAAATAGACATAGGTAAGGAGATGTAGAACGTCTCCACGGTCAATAATACAATTATGGAGAAGTAAAGAGTCTCCAAATGTCAAATCAAAATTAAATTTAAGAAATAAACATCCAAACGAGATTTAGAAAGTCTCCACGGTCAATTATGGAGATGTAAAGAGTCTCCGAATGTCAAATTAAAATAATAAGCATACAAAGGAGATGTATATAGTCTCCACGGTCAATAATAATTGTAATACAAACAATTCAGTCCCAAGCATTGTTATCATTCATATAATCTTTAATACTATAATACGCTTTAGAAATTAGTTTACGCTTAACTTAACTCTTAAATTTATTTACTGATAGATGAGTAACACTACTTGGGAGCTTATTATAGATTTGGGACACAGAAGGGATTTTACTCAAGATTATTTACCGAAGACAACTACAGTGAATGCTGATTATTAATGAATACTGATTTTGCATGATAACGTACCAGTGCATACCGCCCGCACAACGAAGCTAGCAATGAAAGAAAATGTCTTCAAAACCATTGACCATCCCCATATAGTCCAGATCTAGCCCCCTGCGACTATTTTTAACCGACAAAAAAAGGAGAAGGTTGTCAATGTCTGTATTTTTTTTAATGTTTGTTGCCTCTGAACTTTTACTGGGTGAACCGATTTTGATGATTCTTATTTTATTTTAAAGCTGATGTTTCCCGTTTGGTCCCATTCTTATCAAAATGAAGATCTGATGATGGAGTCCATGCGGAATCGACGGAACTGTTGAAAATTTATAGGCACACCTATAGCCGACCAATTTTGGTATTTTTCATTGTAACTTATGTATTTGCTCTTGGAAAGCACTATTTGGTGAAGTGGAACTGATGATGAAGACCACAGATGGCCACCGGAACTCCTAAACGGCATATATTTCAAGGGTGGCCACAAGATATTTCGATTAAGATAGTTGAGCGACTATGACGAAACATATTTAGGTTTAAGTATATGACTATGACTTTCCCACGGCGTTGCTTGCGGCGAGATTGAAATTTTCTATAGTTTCTTATTAAATGAGAAGTGGGAGAATAACAGCATAATAGGGAATATGCATGTTTTTTTTTACTGCTTCAATAAAAGCTGATTCATGTAACAAACAGGTGAACAAAACATTTTTTGAATAGCTATAAAAATAACCAAGATATAAGCTAACAAAGATTTGTTCCTATCTCTTTCTAGCAAAACAGAATTTTACGTGGAGTTTATATGGCCGTCCTGCATACGATGACGTCACCGGTGCACTTCGGATCTCTCTGTCTAATTAGCATTTTAAAATGCTTGTATCATCCGTATTACTTGACCGATTTTGATTTTAATTTCACTTTTGCAAAACCCACTTTTTACATTCCCAAACTTATTTTTTTATTAAAGTTCTGTCATTTGATAACCTTCTCCCAGTTCTCTGCACAAGTAAGAAATTAGAAAAAACAAAGCTCGAAATTATACAAATTCAGAATCAAAAAACTTATAATTATATATTATTCCAAATGACCGAACCATCGAAGCATGCCCTTTTCAATCTTACTCACTACATCTTCTTTTAGTCCACATTTCTCTCTGATCTTTTCATTTCTTACTCTATCAATCAGTTTCACACCACACATACTACGCAAAGAGCGCATTTCAGCGCCCATTCACTACTATATATCAGAGTAGGGGCCAACACTCCATTGTGAACAGTCAGTCGGGCTTTTTGTGCAACGCCCCGTACAAAGGAGTACAGGGACACATTAATGTGATTGCCCGCATTCCCCCTCCCCTCACCATCCTTCTTATACTTACCATCTGTTGTAAACATACTTCCTACACACACTCACTCACTTGCTCTACTAATTCACCATTGAAATTTCTCACGCACTCAGTCATCTCCTCGTTCTTCTCTATCATCATGACCTTGGTCTTGGCAACATTTACTTTTATCTCCTTTTGCTTAAATCCCTCATTCATCACTGTCGCCATCTCCTGCAACTCAAGTACACATTAAACTCAGCGGTTAATCTAGAGCTGATAATGCTGCTGCTGTGTTTTCTTGATAACTTTGACACAACAGATTAATTTGAGGAAGTAACAATAACAGCAGAAGCTACCTCGAATGTGGATATTGTAGATGTACCTGAAATATCGGCCTGTTTTTTTATGTACTCTGCGAGGAATGCAGCACGGGTAGTACTTTTCGATCGAGGTGTGAATCAGTCTATCTTAAGCCCATGAACCGAGAGTCTAACAATGCTGCAACTTTTGATCGATTGGTTCGTTAGTCGCTCACTGCGCGTCGTGTGGATCTTACGGCGCGGCGTGGCGCGCACCTCTACATAGCAAGCGGTTCGGTCCGGTCGGTGCGGTGCCGCACAGGTTCCCCGGGGCAGGCTTTTCTGCCTTTCCACCCGGGTAAAACCATCTTTCTCCTGTTTGGGACACGTCGGGATAGCACCCCGCGAACGGGTTTATTGCGGCTCTGCTTCACCTCAGTAGGAAGCTGTGCTGGTTGCCTAGCGATTGGTGGCCTGGCAGCAGCAGCATTCGCGCGATTTGGGGTCGTCGACCTCTCGCACCTCACCTCAGCCGGGACAGAAGAGCGGGGGGCGGGGCGCGGAGCGGCACTGTGTACATAACAAGTCCGGCCGGTAACGCATCTCATTTCATCAACTCAATCTTGTCTACGGGTGCATTTTGCGGCCCGTAAAGGTATAAGGTCACCTAATTTCCAAAACAGCATTCCGTAATAACACCACTTCGGTACGTAATTCACTCATGATGTTATTTGGTGCCTCTAACTTAGACTGCATCTCAGTCAAACTGCCCTTCAGGAACGTAGTAGCCTAGTAACGTTAACAGCCTAGTAACGTCGACGTGGTCAAACGAGACGGGTGGCAGCCTATTCAGCTGCTTAGCCACGAACGCAGATACAGCCTTGTCTTTCAAATCGATCTTTCGGAAGATATCGATGATGTCCTGCAGACTCTTGTCTCCTCCATCCCTGCGGCGGGATGACATCAGGTCGATCTTGCCCAGTGACTGGAACAGTAGCGCCTTGCCGCTACAAATCTCTTCCTCCTTGAAGTTGATTTTGCAGATCTGCAGTGTCCGCTTGGCGAAAGGTATATAAGCGGATGCGTTAAGTGTTGTTTTAGCATGGGGAGTGTCCGTATTTTAAGGGCGGCTACTAGATTTTCCTGTAGGACCTACTAACATTTTTAGCACTAGTTTTCTTTTAAGATGGTTAAGATAGGTATGTTGTGTTAGTTGTAAAGCTATTTTATTCGGATGTCCTAGATGTATCTCTCTGTGACAATGGTGTTTTTGATGGATTTATATTAAAATCCTTGTTTTATATAATCCTAGGATAAATATAATCACTGTCATAAGTACCTAAATATAAAAACAACTCACTGTTGTGATCCAGTGAAATCGTGTTTTTACTAGGAAATTTTTGGGGTAGTTCTGATTTCCTACATTCTATATGAACTTTGGGGTGCTGAATCCGAATCTGAGGTTTGCTAACAAAATTTCGTGACGCAACATTGAAAATATTCTGCTTTTTTTTAGATTTTTGCTTAAATCTCGGAAACTATTTACTTTTAGTAAATGGCTTGTTTACAGAAATTAAAGTTCTTAAAATTCTCTACAAATAACACTATTTAGGTTTTTTTTAGAAGAACCGTTCTGTCTCAAGTACGAGTTGAAAATTGGCATGTTTCACCGGTTTTTGCAAAACCCACTTTTTACATTCCAAAACTTATTTTTATTTAAGTTCTGTCATTTGATAACCTTCTCCCAGTTCTCTGCAAGGACTTGTTGTTCAATTAATTATTATAGTTATAGCTTTTGACGAACAGACCTCGTCGTGTTGTTCGCATATTCATTATTTTTAGTTTAGGTTTATTGACCTTAAATTTGTAATAAGTTTATTTTTGGTAGTTTTAAGAATTTATTATTTATTACTTTATTGCCTTATTATTACTTAACATAATTTACTTTTAAGTATTGTTGTTGTATGTTTTATGATTGAAAAAATGACCTTCTGCTGGAGTTTCTTGCGGCGCTTCTTCTCCGCAATGATGGTCTTGTCCGAAGCGCTGGTAGATTCACTCTATATTACCGACGTGTAAAAGAGCCCTCATGTGGCCTATTTGCTGAATAAATATTTTGAATTTTGAATTTTGAATTTCTCTGCACAAGTAAGATTTAAAAAAAAAAAAACAAACTCGAAATTATACAAATTCAGAATAAAAAAAGTTAGGACTTACAAAATAAAACTTAAAATATTGAATACGAATACGAATATTATAATATGCTAAAATTATATGAGCCATTGTCGTTTAAAAGGTTCTGGCTGAGGTTCTTCGCTGGCGATGGGTCCCGGCACATGTTGTTCCATCGTCAGCGTCACGGGTCGTTTTTCTGGAAAATAAAAGAGGTGGTGAGAAAACGACTTGTGATCATTTCTCAAGTAGAGATGAAGGATTGCAAAATAGATTGCGTGATTAAACATACCTTCCGCATCGTGCTGAGGTTCTTCGATGGCATCGGGTCCTGGCTCAGGGTCTGATCGTTCCTTCGTCAGGTGGTGAGACAATGACTTGTGATCATATATCAAGGAGAGCTGAATGACTACAAAATAACTTGTGAGATTAGACATACCTTCCGCATTGTGTACGCATCTTTCTACGTTCCGTTCTCTGTCTCTCTCTTCAGTCTCTTCTACGTCTATGTCAGAGATTTCTTCCGGGGGCTCAACGATTTCACACAGTCCTTCGCATGATGTGCAGAATGGGGAACAATGGAGGCCAGCCTTCCTGCATCCACAATTGCGTTGGCAGCCATTTTTAACACCACACGTAAACATAACTTGTAGAAATCGTATTATCGTTAATACTCATTACAAAGGGACTGGGAACGCAGATACAGATAGAGAGCCCCGCACGTGCACAAACTGAACTGACTCGGCTCGGGAGCATGCCATTTAAGTTCCGCGTCTGTGTGTGTGTGCGGTGAGATCCAGTTACCAGTTTATAGGGCGCTAGTCTGCGCCGGTGTTACTGGACAGTACACACATAGGTACATACTACAGAAAGTTAGCACATTGTTACCGATTGGAATTTGAAAAACCCTTAACTGAGATCTTTTGCTTTTTTTGCAATCTAGCTATAATAACTGTTCAACTATAAAAAGAATAATCAAAACCAACGTAATTTCTCCGTGTCCTCGGTCTTTATTGAAATAACTTAAAAACTAGGTGAAAGGCATACCCCTAAGTAGGTTCTGTATAGTGTATGGTATAAATATACTTCCTTATTTTACTGCTGCAGTCTCCCTTCCTGAGTGTAAATGTGCGAACTGTTTTTGTTATGCTTGCCTGAATGAAAATACCTGTTCGCTCTCAGTATTCTTTTTTTCTCACAGACTGTGCACCTGTTGGAATTCTGCTGTCAAAATTCAAATTGGTGTTTGAAGATGGCCTCTGTGTTTTCAAGCAACGTTCGAATTGTGAACAGAAGATTCTCAAAGACTTTTGTCAAGAATCGTCAGTAGGCCGATGGACCAGTATGATGTGACTTCATTAGGAGATTTTCAGCTTTGTGCATCATAAGATTTTGAGAAACTTTCCACAATTTAGAATAATATTTAAATTTGAGGATGCCATTAACCTCTTGACCGCCACAGTCATCTAGTCGAGACAGCCAATGACTAGGCTCACATGCCAACGTCATCTACATACATGACACACGCGTTCAACTCGAAATAAAACCTTCTACGATGGAATTTAAAATTCCTATTTATCTACTAGAGTAGAGGTCTGTAACGTCACCTGGGTTTTGAGATTTGATAGCTTTTTCAAAAAAACATCCACGTTTCAATTTATTTTGAATCTTCATGATTAAAAAACGATTTGACATATTTTAGGCTATCGTTACAGGCAATTTTCGTTTTCAATTTAATTGGGATTTAATCTATACAGACGCCACAAAGCTCAAAAATAATGGACAGGTTGGTTGTGTTTTCTTCATTCATGATAATACTGGTTCAACACAATGATATTTTATATTTAAATACGTTATGCTCATACTAAACGCATTCGAAAACCGTCGCCAATTACTGACAGTTGCTACGTTACATATTTCTACAGACAAAGACGGCAATTCGTAGCGAACGCTATTGTTAGAAAGAGATAAATAGTTGTTTCAAATTGCGTACCCGAATGACGCAGCGTGCCCGCTCATGGCTGCCATTTAGCTCCCCGTCTTTATCGCACTCATGCAATATCTTATCATGTATCTCATGTTTCACAGGTGACAGTGACGCCACCTGTGCAAAATGTAAAAAATATTTACGGTACTTACGAATGAAATGAGACATCCTTTCTTCCTTTTATAGTTACAGTATAATTTCGGCAGCCTCGAAAAATGTAAGACGGCATTTTTTATGACTTATATTTGTTGCATTTCGCTAATAAAACTTAACTGTTTTTTTCGAGGAACGCTTTTGCGCGCAGATGACGTATTTTGATATAAAATATCATTGGTTTAACCCATAAAGGGCATTGGGTAAATTTGTTTGAAGACTATTGTCATTTTTTTTTGAGCGGCCACGGTTGATTTTTACGTAGTTATTTAGAGGACCTCTGAATACACCGAGATATATATAATTTATGGCGTTAAATAATATCGGAGCGGAGATTTTAAAGATTTAAGTATTCAGTTTTTAGTACAAAAGTACGCCCAAGTATGAATATTTAAATATCTCGGCTCCGATGCATTTAAAAGTATTACATTACATAACAAAATATGTTTATTTTTAATAATTATATCATAATTTACCACTTTTACGAATGGCCGCTCACCTTGAAAATGTATGAATTTTACAAATGACAACACTTTTACCCAAACCCCTTTAAGCTGCCTTCGATATGTTCTATATTTACTGATGAATCTTATGCCATTTTGAAAGCGGTTAAATATGTAATTGAACTCAAGTTGTCCAATAGTTATCTATTTGGATAGCCTTAACTCTATTTAGGCAATGCCAATTACATACAGTTAGGTGCAACTGAGTCGATGTAGGTATCATCAATACATTGTTAAAATGTTTTAAAACGGGAATAAAAAACTACGAATATGATCAATGAAAAGTATGCTTATATAACAATGTTTCATTATTTTATTTAGGGCACTCAGACATGAAAAAAACACTTCATTTAAAAAAAACACTGTAGTAACGTCTGATTTACTTTTGCACCATAAATCAAAATTACAATGATTTCATTGATAACAAATTAAAATTTTATCCGGAGATCCTTGGATATTTCGACAGCTTGAAGACGCTTTGGTAGGCTGTTCGTCAAAGATTCGCAATAATCTGGTGATATTTTATACGATTGCTTCTGCACTCGTTCCCATAAAACCTTAAATGACGACGGCGGGGATTCGTTTTCGTTGAAAATTCTCTTTTTTAAGCGGGCGTATGCGTTTTCGATTGGATTGCAGTCAGGATTTTGCGAAGGTCATTTTAAACCACTAAAACATTGTTTGGACAACCAATTTTGTATTGTTTTGCCCGTGTGTTTCACAGCGTTGTCCTGTTGAAACACAACTTCATGTTCAGTCAGGGTAAGGCGTATTTACTACTGTATCCAGGAAATGTTGTTGAAAGATCTGTTGAGACATGACTTTGTTCATAATGCCATCAATTTTGTGGATCGGACCCACCCCAAATGAAGTTACACACTCCCACACCTTGATATCCCGCTGGGATGTTTTTCAGTCACAACACAGGGTGGAAAAAACGGACGTCACATGGATGGCAACTTCACAGAGAACACTTACTTTTATTTTTTAAAACAATTATTACTGCGATTATGGATTTTTGAAAATTCGTCTGCCTTAACCGGGAATCGAACTGTACTATAGTAACTTTATACATCAGAGCTTGCGTCAAATCCTCCGGTAGTTCTGTTTTTTTGCAGACTTTTTTATTATGTTAGCCCAATGAATAATCCAAGTTTGTGAACTCGAGCGCCGAACGCAACATTGTCAAAAAAAACCGCGAATACTTCGGACTTTTTTTAGAATTTGCCGATTATTTTGGGAAGTTCGAAAATATTACGAATTTTGAAAAGATATATCTCAAAAACTGTTGGGTCTACAGAGACAATTCTAGTTTCATATTGTACTAATTTTAGTGTACTTTAAAAAAGTCCGAAGAAGGTACTATCAAAAACTAGTACCAATTCGCATTTTTTTTTGGAAAACTTGGACGAACTGCGGTACCAACTATTCGCCAGGGCTGCGACGAAAACCAGCTTCAATCTGCCCAGGTTACCTCCTACACGAGACTCTCGCGCTATAATATAATAGCGCTATAATCGCCAAAATCTGAAAAAAGTACGAAATTTTCCCGTTTTATTTTTATTTTTGACAAAGTAGCGTTCGGCGCTCCAGGTCACAAACTTGCATTATTCATCAGGCCAACATCGTAAACAAGTCTGCAAAAAATCAGAACTACCGTATTTGACGCAAAGTACCCCGTAGTTTCAGGCGAAATGGTTACTGGACTACTGGTCGAACATGACAAAACAATAAAGTCGTATTTTATGATACAGATCGGAAGGGTCATTGATAGTGATCATTTATATCTACAACACATACCTACGCCTTTAAACTAAATAAAGACCGTAAAAAACACGATTTTATTGTTTTGTCATATTCGACCAGTTCGCTTCCTGGTTAAGGCAGACAAATTTCCAAAAATCCATACAAGCAGTAATAATTGCTTTCAAAAATAAAAGTAAGTCTTCTTTGTGTAGATTGGCTATTTTCAATATTTAAGGTAGTTGCCGTCCATGTGGTGTACGTTTTTTCCACCCTGTATAGACGTCCGTCCGAACATATTCACCTTCTCTTTTCCACTTCCATTGCCGCCCATCTGTCGAATACACATTTATTTTATGTCTGGTCTTCGCCAACCGTTAATAAAACAGAGTAAATTACTGTTTTTAATTTTTTTTCAAACAGATTTTCCTTTATTTCTTGATTTTGTTGCAGATTGAGCAAGATGATGGGTTACCTGCAAATATATGTCAGAGGTGTAAAGAGAAAGCTATTAATGCCTTTGATTTTAAGGTAAAATCAAATGAAGCAAATGCTGCTCTACAGTCAATATACAATAAGGGAAATTTGGAGGTACGCAGTTAAATTACTAGGAAACAAACATTATCTATCAAATGTGTCCATCTGCTGGGTCTGACTGCTGCCATTTACTTACTTCAGTCCAAAATTTATTTCTTGAGCAAAAGTCTATTTTTTCATTCCGTAGATAAATTTCATGTGTTGCCTGTTTTTTACAACTCATAAATAGTGATGTGATACAACCGGTAACTACTTACCGACAAAAATATAGGTACGAGTAGGTACCTACCTACTTATGTTTACTGATATAAAAGTGTCTGTAACGCAATGAGTGGATAATCCGTGAACTTCCAAAATATTATACTATTAGGTCAAAATGCCAAAAAACCAATTGGCGATACGTTGGCGTCACGTCCGTGTATTTTTTTTTATGTTGGCAGTAATTGTCCAATAGTAGGTTAAAGGTTGAATACAATGCAGATTTTATTTGTTAATTATTTTCGATAAATACCTAAAAATATTTTTTTAATGTACATAGTATTTTTATTAGGTATATCGGTTAGTAATAATTACACCACGAACCGAAACACAGAACAGCACTGTTTCTTAAAACCTGGCCACTTAACTATAAAACCCTGTTGCAGAAAGCCAATGATAAAATGATATCAATATAATTGTGTCGTTTAACTTCAAACTCAGATAAATCCACTCTAACCCCTTGGGAGATTATTGAAAAAAAGTGATAATAACGTTCAGTTCGGAGATTTGAAAGGCAGTATTTTTTTATTATGGCTAAAGCATTAAAGAAAGCGATCCTGTTCGGCAAATTCAGCATGAAACCATCCATTCTTTACAAAATATAAAATTTTGATTGGATTTACCTTCGTTTGATATTATCTATTGCAATTTATGTATCTTTGAAAAAACTCAGTGCGGATTTGTAAAATTTTGATTTAACAGACCTGGATTAATCTAGATTTGAAAAAAATACGATTAGAATTATGGATGTGGTAGTGGCGAAATCATATCACTTAACATAGAATGAAATAAATGCCTTAATCTAAAATAATTAGTCGTACTATAGGTACCGGCGACGATAATTACTTTTATGTGACACTGTATTAAAAACCAACTCAGTGCGATTATTTACCCAGGTTAAAAAATAATGTAGATCTTAGTACGTAGTATTGTGCAAGAAATAAATAGCAAAATTGCATAACATATTCAGACTTACATAGACTTACATTTTGTTCCTCCTGTATACCTACACAAACCTGATTGGAAAAGTTCATGAAATATGTAATAGTATAAAATTCTTACATCGATTATGGCTAGCATAACAGTGTCTACTCGTGATTTTTCAAACGACGCATAATAGATATTTAAAACTTAACGAATTTTCGCCGTTGCCTGTTTCTTAAGCCGGAGCCCCACTGCTGTGCACGCTACGCACGGACGCGCTATTCACGTCGCCCACGTGGGTCCATTGGTCTGGATTTGTGTGTCAACATTTTCACAGCAACCAATGCACGCACACGTAAAACGTGTGGGCCACGTGGCTACGTTGGTCAGCTGCGTGTGTCTACATTCCCCACTGCGGGCCACGCACAAGCACGCGCGCGCGGGGGGTGCCACGCCCTTGAAGCCACCTTTCCACTGCAACTCATGGGCAGCGTGGGTCGCGGTAGGGCTTTGCCTGCCACGCGCGCTAGCCTGTGCGTGGCAGGCACTTCGGAACAGACCACGGGTGTATCAGTGACGTGCTCGTGCACTATGTCCATTCGCTTAGATAGTGTCGCTACACTCACACGTACTTGTGGTTATTGTAATAAAATACGAATATAATTCGATTAATTATGTTCGTATTTTATTACAATAACAACAAGTACGTGCGAGTGTAGCGACACTATCTAAGCGAATGGACTATACTGTGGAAGTGTCTACCTACATTTTCAAACAAAGCGTTTTTGTACCCACGTGTGTAGCTTGACCGTGCGCAGCAGTGGGGCTCCGACTTTATGGTGGACTTTTATATTAAGCCGTTTGTGGGCTTTGCTAGGTTGCACAATATTAATGGGATTATTATCCATTGGAACTCGTTTATTCAAAAAAAAATACACAATAAAAGTGGGAGCTACAGAGTCATTGTCGCAGAGTTTACGTCAACTGACAGCCATGTTGAACAAACTTCTTTCGCTGATTGGTTTGGATGGACTTACCAACATTTGAAAAAAAAAACTGTCATATGGATTTATCTGATTTTGATAAGATATTATGAATTAACCGTATTTTTCTCAAAAACCACACGGAATTATACTTAACCGATAAAATTGTAACAAAACTAGTTTTTTACCCTCTTATTTTATACCAAAATCTTAAAACATGTCAGAATCGGATTTACCCGAATTTGAAGTAAGCGACTCAATTTCTTATGTCTTGATACTGTCATTATGACACGGTTGTATGGTGACTCTTAAACTCAACATTTATAGTTGTTGACCGTATCTGTAGAGTACAAACACACCTTACTGTGCCAAACTTGAGGGTTGTATGTTGCGGACATGACAAATGGCCGTCTTTGAGGGTTTGGATGTTCCATAGAAGTCCATATTCCATTTATTTAACGACCTAGTATTGGCTTCTCTCACTAAGAAGTAAAAAAGAAAGAGGCAGGTAGCAAAGTGGGCGGCAACAAATGATAATCTTCTTTAGACTCGTTCACAATTAGCCCAGTCTATATCAACACAAAAAAGGCAAACATCGCAAACGCGCATGTAATTTCGATTTTTTTATATATTGTTGGGTTCCATTAGAGTAGTTAACACCCAAGTTTGCAACCTTGAAAACCCTGTGCTACCCCCATGGTGATCGAAAAAGTGCGAAATTTTAGCGCTTGTTTAATTTTTTTCGAAAAAACTACCCTATGAAAGCGTTTTCAAGTATATTTGTCCTTTACTTAAATAAAGATTAAATTTGCTACAATTTGAGCGTAATCTGAGCACGCTATGTTCATTGGTTGCGGAGATAAAGCAAGTCAAAGATGTGCAATTTTGTTCAAAAAGTGAAAATGTTGTGGTCGGGTCCAAGACACGTACCGGCTGAACTAATGCTCCTAGGTAAAAATCATGGGAAAACAATTTTTAGGGAATTTAATTAACTTTAATTTATTACCAAAGTGGCTCCTCCAAGTCTCATATTTTTCTCGAAAGTAAAAATAAAAGTAAAATATCGGATTTTGGGCTAAATAAAAAACATTGTAGGTACTGAATAAAGTCGGTATTTATTTCTTTAAAAAAAACGTGCATGAATGTCAACTTAGCAGTCTAGATGTAGCATATGGCTTCAAATAAACACACACTAAAAAAAAGTATACGTAGTTCTCCCGCAGTGCTCGGAAAACTGAGAAATTCTGTCATTTGTTTCAGTTTCTTTTTTTTTTGTACCATCGTCACTCTGCAATTCTTCTTTTTAAATTCTTAAGTTCGGACATCAGTGAAACAAAAGTTAAAAATATAGCGTGATCGCTAAACATCGGTGACTCGTGGCAATTAAGAAGCACTAGTGATGAAAAACGTGTTACAAGTGTATTTTCAGAAAATATAAAATCCCATCAAAAACATAAACGTGAAAATGGGAGCCAAGTTAAATATTTTAAGATTATGCGATGCATGGTTATCGACTTCACCGACAAAAGAATTGAGATCTAAATGGGTGCCAAGTTCCGTAGATAATCCTGATATTTATTTATTAAGAACATACGACATCCTAAATTAAATTAAAAACACAATTTCTTATTTTTTCTGCTACAACAATGTTTGCTATTTAAAAGTATAACTTCTTAAATTTGAACACTCGAATTATTTACACAAAGCAGTGTATCCTAAGTTATGGATAAACTGAAGCTCAAAATTTGATTCCGCTAGTTTTTACCACCAAGATCGGTATCTTACATATGACCACTTGCGTAAAACAAAGTAGATAAATTGATTAGCCAAATGTAACATAACTTGTAAGTTAAAACTATCCAAGTCAAATTTTAAGCTTCAGTTTATACTAAGTTATCTGCTTTGTGTAAATAATTCGAGTGTTAAAATTTAAGAAGTTATACTTTTAAATAGCAAACATTGTTGTAGCAGAAAAATAAGAAATAGTTTTTTTAATTTAATTTAGGATGTCGTATGTTCTTAATAAATAAATATCAGGATTATCTACGGAACTTGGCACCCATTTAGATCTCAATTCTTTTGTCGGTGAAGTCGATAACCATGCATCGCATACTCTTAAAATATTGAACTTGGCTCCCATTTTCACGTTTATGTTTTTGATGGGATATCATTCTCTTTTGTCAAATAAGTAGGTATGCGTTTCCTTAAATGAATTAAATAAATTAGCATTAAATAATATTCATAAATCGCAACCCATGTAGTACTAATAATTATTGAGTAGGTAGTTCCGGTGAATCTGTGATCTTCATTCATCATCATCAGTTCTACTTCACCAAATGGTGCTTTTCAAGATCAAATGCAAGAGTTATTATGCGCTATACAAAATACCCAAATCGCTATAGATGTACCTTAAATATTTGAAGATTTCCCTCTATTTCTCCAGGACCCCATCATCAGATTCTGACCTGATGACAGTAGGACCACTCCGAAAGTATGCCCTATCAAATAAAAAAAAGAATTTTCCAAATCGGTTAATAAATGACGGAGTTCTGCGGTAACTAGCATAAATAATAATAATAATAATAATAAAACTTGAAAAATCACCGTTTTCTGTTTTTTTTATTTGTATACATACAATTACCTATCTTGATTCCAAATTTCATCTTTCTAGGTCACCTGGAAATGGGTTCGATTTTTGATGATTAGTCAGTCAGTCAGTCAGTCAGTCAGTCAGTGGTAAAAATGCCGATTTTTAGACGTTAATATCTCAATAACCGTTTCATGAAATTTAGGGTTCTAGTTGATCTAAAACGTTTTAATACATAAACCAAATTTCATGTTTTTATGATAAATGTATTTGGAGTTATTGAGGCGTCAAGTTCCTTTTGCGTGAACTTGGCTGTACACGCTGCCGCGTGTCTCGATAAATAACTAAGGTAAACGCAGCTATCAACGACCCATCGAAAATCTGCACGTATTATTCGTCATTTTAACGTTTTTGCAACTATTTGAGTCAAAGTAATAGAAAAAATACACGCGTTTCTTCGTTGAGCGTTTAATCTTACGTTATTATGCGTCGCATTTCGAAAACTAGATAAAATACATCAGTTTCTGTGCGGCCGGCGTAAATGCAGGTCTTGTCGTGCTGACCTTTGTTTCTGCAGGTAAGTACCTAACTTTTCTGCTTAAAACATCACTTTATACTTATGATATAACTTTAAGTGAAAATAGGGCGGTAATGGCTTCTTCAATTCTGGTAGCTGCAGCCATTCCAAAGAGTCTGCATTATAAAATAATCTAATAAGGATTGCCCTTTCCAAGAGCTCATCTTTCGATCAGGTTTTTATCATTGGGGAGGACGTGGTTCTACTTGTCCTTCAATCATTAAAAGCAATAACTTACACGTTTTATATTTTATAATACATATAGAATGAGATGTTTAGAGGATAGCCGTGCTCATATGCCCCTCACCATAACAAAATAATACAATCTAACAGTAGTAAGCGATCACAAGCTTTAAGCAAAAGTGGCATTATGACCACGGCTATCCTCTAAACATCACTATGAATATGTATTATGGTCTGTGGTATTAAATACATTTAAATATAAAACGTGTAAGTTATTGAATTACTAGATGATCAATATTGAATAGTTCCTACATAACAATTTCATATGAGAATATTTACTTGTTTCATACTTTTCAGTAGTCGGGTTAATTTTTTTATATTTTATCTTTTAATGAGTTAAAGTCTTAACTATTTATGAATATTATTTTTAATTTAACATTATTTTTGATGCTCATTTCAACCTTAAAAGGCCAAAAAGGGTACAGTGGCTTCAAACGGTACTTCTACCCTACATAAATACATTATTCAGTCAGTACCAACAATGTTTTTATCATTTAACCAAAATCTGATATTTTACTATTTTTTTAATTTTGGGTAAACTATGAGAGCCAGGGACACCATTCTGGTATTAAATTAAAGCTATTTTTTCCTACAAATTCTTGTCTCGTACTTTTGTCTAAAGGCATTAGTTTAGCCTGTAGGTACGTGTCTTGAAAAATGAACCTATCATTAAATTATCACTTTTTGAAAAATAATGCCTCTATTTGAGTAGCTGTATCTCCGCAACCAATGGACCTACAGTGCTCGGGTTAGGCTCAATTTGTAGCAAATTTAGTTTTAAAGTATAAAACAAAGATACTTACTTACATTCCTGCACAGTTTTTTCAAAGAAAGCATGCCAACATTATTCAGTGCAATGTTTTTATTATTTAGCCAACATCAGATATTTAACATTTTTTTTATTTTGGATATAACTATGAGGCCTAGTGATACCATTTTAAATTTAAATTAAATTGAAGTTAATTAATTTTCCTACGAATTCTTTTGGTATGACTTTTACCTAGGAGCATTAGTTCAGCCGGTACCTGTCTTGAAAAATGACCCTACCACAACATTCTAACTTTTTTTTTAAATTGCTCACACAGCTTGACACAGCAAGTCAAAGGTGTCTCCGCAACCAATACACATAGTGGGCTCAAGTTACGCTCAAATTGTAGCAAATTTAGTTATCTTTATAAAAGTACTGAAATAGGTACTTGAAAAACGCTTCCTTAGGGTAGTTATTACGAAGAAAATGAAACAAGTGCCAAAATTTTTGCAGTTTTCCAATGTATGTTTATTTCTTTAGTGTATGTTTATTTGAAGCGATGTTGTACGTTTTAAATAGTAAATTCACATTTTTGCACTTTTTTTTAAAGAAAACCATACCAACATGGTTCAGTGCAATGTTTTTATTATTTAGCCAACATCAGATATTTTACTACATTTTTATTTTGGAAAAAACTATGGGGCCTAGAGGCACTATTTTGGTATTAAATTAAAGCTAATTAAATTCTCTACAAATCCTTTTCACATGACTTTAACCTAGGAGCATTAGTTCAGCCGGTACGTGCCTTGGAAAATGACCCTACTTGACTTGCTGTATCTCCGCAACCAATAGACCTAGTGTGCTCAGGTAACGCTCAAATTGTAGAAAATTTAGTTGTCATCATTAAGTACATAGTAAGTAAGCAAAGATACTTAAAAAACGCTTCCTAAGGGTAGCTTTTTCGAAGAAACTGAAACAAGTGCCAAAATTTCGCACTTTTTCGAGTACCATGGGGGTAGCACAGGGTTTTCAGGGTTGCAAACTTGGGTGTTAACTTCTCTCAAGTTAACAACATATAAAAAAATCGTAGTTACATGCGCGTTTGCGATCTATGATGTCGTTATAGACTGGGCTGGTATTTGAAAATAAAAGATTAGGGAAACATCGGTCGGTTTCACTAGCCAAGTCCCAGGTAATCGAAAAAAAATAAGATAAGAGCCGACTGATTACCTGTTCCATTGTGACTGCGGGTTTATCGGATTCTCATTAAGGCGCTTCTAAACGGGCCATATTTTCACTGCAATATGTGGCCGGCAAATATTGGTGTCTTTCTCTAATATACGAGTAAGAGAGGGACACCAATAGTTGCCGGCCACATTGCAGTGAAAATATGACCCGTTTAGAAGCCCCTTTAGCCAATCACGCGCAACTGCACTTTTCCACTACTAGGTCGTTAAAGTAAATGGAGTATAGTTTGCTCGATGTGCTGCATGTTTTTGACCTTGCACACTTAGTCAGCCCTGGCTAATGGCCTTTCTTAGAATTGTTTCAATATAATTTAATGTAAAGTCAATGTTATGATCACTATTGTACAGTCGACCTTATAAGTAGCTGCACACTTTTGGACCTTTTTGCTTTAACGCCATAGACAGATTAGGGCAGCAGTTCAAGCACTTAAGTGTGCAGCTACTTTTAACGCCAGCCGATCGTACCTTGTCACTTTTACTCCTTAGACGTTCTGGTAATCCAGTTCAATACTCATTTAACTAATTTTAAAACAAACAGAGATAAGTTTACTATTGCCTTTCGAACATTCCGCGTCTTTATTACAGGTTGAAACATATACTATTAAAGTAGAACAGGCTGGGGCTGATGATCAAGATGATGACTTGGATGTCGACATTTGTCTGCCTTTCTCACCTGAAAATTGTAAAAAAAATGGTAAACAAATATTTCATTATGTTCATAATTATAACATTATTATTTTAATTATAATTATTACTGGGTAAAAAGTAAAGATGTGGCAGGTCTATACTACTAAAATCCTTGCTGCTACGCGAAAATGACCTTATAGTCTAGGCCCAAAACAGGAAAACGCGTCTCTAAACAATGCAAGCGGCAAATTATATACGAGGGCTGGTCCGTGAGATTCTAGCTGTGCTGAACCTATTAGCAAATTTGTACTTTTAATAGTAGCGATTAAAACCTCTTTTTATTAAGTTCATTTCCTTGACCGAAAATAATTAACAAAACGATTGAAATAAAAGAAAAATGTTTTTCATCACACTTGCTCGTAAATGGTGTTATTCCATGCCTGTATACAGAAGGACAATGGCCTAAATTGTTCCCGCGGGAATTATGGCGAGTTTGTCATCCCTAGGGAGTAATGACTTTCTTTTTAAAATTTGCAACTCTTTCGTACATCATTTCTGACTAAGGAGGTTTAATTTTCAGCCAAAAATTAAATCGGTTTCTAATTTCACCTTTAAAAATTAGCTATAGACTAACTTACATTACACAAAACCTATACGCTTCATTAAACTTCATTATTTTTATACCTATTTCAAGTTTATATCAACATTTATCATTAATTTTAGTAATTATACATTTTTATCAAATTGGCTAAATCTGGCTCGAATCCAGGTCGAAACTAAACGCAGTTATTATCTGTGGTAGAGGTCACAAAAAAAATATCGTTTCCATTTACGTTCTCGTTCGTCAAAAGTTATTTCTTTATATTTTGCAGAGTTAAAGTGTTTTCTCTTGTTTTTTTCCTCGCAAATGTGATGAAAACCATTGTGTGTATCACAGGCAGTAAGGGGATTACTAACTCGAGTCATTAAAAGCCCTCCGCCTTCGGCGTCGGGCTTCTAACACTCTCGTTAGTAATTCCCTTCATACTACCCTTGATGCACAATATACTATTAAAAAATATGTGTCAAATTGTTTCGATAGCAAAATGAACGTTACCAGAGAAGAATTTCGTGTGATGATTTACTATGACTACAAAAGAGGGTTGACATCTAAACTTTTGAGGAATCTCCTCCTTCGGTCCGTTTCCTTTTGGTTTCGTGAATTTAATCGAGGAAGAGAGTCTGTCAAAGACGAAGCTAGACCTGTGGGGCCGCCGACCGCAGTGACTCACGAGAATGTTATCAGAGTAGTGGCATATTAAGGAAAAAAAAATTACACATAGGGAGATTCAGATGAACTAAAGAGTGAATCACAAGCAATTTATAATATTTTGGACGATCACCTAAGAGTACGGAAGGTTTCTTCGTGATGGATACCGCATTTGCTCACTGAAGAGCAAAAAGTCCGCCGGGTGTAAATATATGCTCGAAAAAGATGAGAACGGCAGATCATAGCAGGGGTCGTGCATCCTGACAAGTGATGAATCGTGGATATATAGCTATGACCTGGTTACAAAGCAGCAATCGACGCAAAGGGTTTCCAGTAAGAAACTTTGCCTACGAAAGTTGTTCGTAGTAGGACGGTCGACAAAAAAATGATAGCCGTTTTTTTCGACGTAGTGGTCCTGTAGCAGTTATTCCTATAGAAGACAGAAGAACCGTCACTAGTCAATGGTATACCGAAGTATGCCTGCCTCAAGCCTTCGCACAGCTCGGCGACGACCGTCCCAGGAACGGTACCCGCGACATACTTTTTCACCAGGATAACGCCCCCACTCACACTGCTGCTCGGATCCTCGAATTTTTGAACACTTCCGGTGTGCAACACTATTACAGCCACCATACAGCCCAGACCTGGCCCAGTGCGATTTATTTTTGTTTACCACCATAAAAAAACCATGCGTGGGAGGACTTTCAACAACCCATCCGACGCAGTTGATGAATTTAGGCTTGCTTTTTTCGACCTTCCGCAAGATCGATTTTTTTCTTGTTTCGAAAGCTAGTATACTCGAATTCTAAAATGTATACAAGCAGCAGGAGAATACTTTAACAAATTATAAATGAATAATAAATATATCTTTTTGTTTTTTTGAGTAGCTAGTAATATTCGGAACAGCCCTCGTACAAGCTGGGGTGACAACGATATCAGAGGGTTTTGACCATGCAGAATTCGGATCTGCCGGTCGCCATTGCGAAATTTGAATCGGAAGTACCTACTATATACTGTACCTATAGAAAATTTTGTGATCTACAATATTTCCGAACTACAGTTTGCGCTAAAATGCACTAAACGTAAATATGGATGGAAAACTAGATAAAATTAGCAATTTTTGACGATCTTCGTCCCTAGGAGTCGTGGAAAAAAATCTTTGAAACCAAAAGTTTAGCAAATCTTGTATTCTACAATATCACAGAACCATGATTAGCACTAATAGACCGGCGGCGCTGACTTTTGAGGTTTCAAAAATATTTAAGTTTTTGTTTTTGGCATATAGTTTCCGGAACATTTTCCGAACCTAATACATTAATTTGTGACACCCTAGGTGCTTGCTTAGGTAGAAATTAAAATAAATGTCTTTTCGATCAGCAGGCCTTTCGCGTAAATCACTCGCAATCGCGATCGGCTTCAAAACAAGACAAGTCCCCCAGTCCCCCAATAGCTCTAAAATAATATTACAATAGGTTAAATAGGTGTTACGCATTTTAGATTACTGATATCTCTTGTCCAAAATATTTTGTGCCAAATTCATCCACGGCATTTATAGATTTTTAATATTTTTATTACAACACCCTGTAAAAGACGCAAGAGAAAATGCAAGTTATTGGAGTCTATTATTATGTAACAAAACACTGTTCATAATTTGTGTCGTTTTTATCCACGAAATCTTTAGGTATTTGGAAAAAACCAGCACGCGAAGTACCTAAGGGGCCGTAGTGCGCGGGGAAGCGCGCGGTCGCGGGCGGGGCACACCTACCGGCCGGCGACCAGCAAGACGCGCGCGTGTTGTTTGCTTACATTCAGTGCAAGTTGCGACAAGTGCGTGGATTAATTCGATTTCCAAAGTTAGTTATGAAGCCACTATGAAGCTGTGAAAGACTAAAATGGAGGTTGAAAACAATGTGGTCTCATACTGGGCGTACAGCGATCGTAAAAAGTCAAAGTCAAAAAAAAGTCAATATCGTTTATTGTTTGATTGCAGAT
Organism: Acleris literana; assembly: GCA_946894065.1. Lineage (NCBI taxonomy): Eukaryota > Metazoa > Arthropoda > Insecta > Lepidoptera > Tortricidae > Acleris > Acleris literana. The sequence continues at coordinate 80,201,373 of OX335668.1, forward strand.
GTACAATAATTATGTGTTATAGATACATTGGTTTGGCGCAACACAAACAACTGTTTCCGGTGTACAATAATTAAAGCACTATTTAGCACTATTTATATTTAAAAGTTACTTATTAAATTTAACGGCAAGTCAAAATGAATTACACGATTTTTAAATTACATTAGTCATGTATAAACAATAAATACATATAATTACCTACATTATAATTATTAAAAATCAAATGAAAAATCAATGCGCATTTTATTTAAAGTTCATAGAATCGATTATTGCAAGGGATTAAGGAAAAGCAGACTGTTTTAAGGACCGTGCTGTAATAAAAGTACATAAAACCTGCCGAAACACAACACTCCCAAATGTTTTGAAGCGGAAAAGAAGAGGGAAAAGAAAGAGTACAAAATTTGCACGCATTTTCATTGTTCATTACCTAGCGGAGATAACGCCGCCCCCGCAGAATAAAGCCGCAAAGTGCTATTACCCGCTTTTTAATGTTAATGCATTTTCGTGATCTTCGTGTGAATACATCACCCCAATTATTCAAGATTCTTTAATCAGTTGTTTGCGAAGTTATAAAAAAAAAAACTATTCTTTGTCAAAAGAAAAAACTGGAAATTTGTTAACGACCTGTTACTTAACACAATTGATAAAATTTACTGTTTAACGTGACCTACTGTAGTTTTAATACTCATCAAAAGATTAGTTTTGATGGCAAAAGCTGTTACGGTTTTATTCTGGTGCAAGTTTTAATACAACAATTCCGTAACATACAATTTGCAACACATTACCTAGACAGTACGGTACGATAACAATTTTTAACATTTTCTTTTCATTTAAATTGTTATTCTAAAGACCATCGCCAAACCGAAAAAGCTTTGTTGCGTATTATGATTTGTGGTAAACATTTCATTGATTCACGAATTGCAATAAGTATTTTCACCAAGTGCACGGACAAGAAGGATTTTAATTGTGTCTTATGGACTTGAAGAGCAAGATGAGTTTAATTCTCTAATCAATAATAAATATTGTAACCTGTTCAGAGGGAACAGGTTACAATTAGTAATAAAAAGTCATATTATACCGTAACATATTGTTACAAAAACAACCAAGGGACATACTCCGGGAGAAACATTCAATCAACCATTACATTTTCTGTAATATTTGACATGGACTTAAGTTTCAAGTAAATTTGACCATAAAAATATTTTTTCCCATTCAAACTTTGCAACCCCCTTTCATCCCTCTAGGGGTTAATTTTAGTAATTGCTGAAATACGTGTCTTATTATTTGCATTGAAGAGCATTTCTACCAAGTTTCAAGTTAATTGGACCTTAATAATATTTTTTCATATACAAACTTTCCAACCCCCTTTCATCCCTTTAGGGGATGAATTTAGAAAAATCCTTTCTTAGTGGATCCCTACGTCACATAAAGAAACTATTGTCCAAGTTTCATATATCTAGTATTAGTAGTTTGGGCTGGGCGATGATGAATCAGTCACTTATCAGTCAGGACAAGCCTCTTTATATATAGATAGATATATTTGTTTAAAACTTCCTTCTTTATGCTATTCTTAATAATGGGTTCCAACTGCCAAAAATATTTGAAATGATCACAAGTATTTCTTAGATATAGGTTATAACTGATTATGATTTACATACATATACACGCATGACAGTGAAATTCATAGCATGCGGGTTTCTTAAATATGCGTGTCAATCGTTTTTGTCAGGTTTTAACAGTTTTAACCATCTACCGGCTACGTTTATTGTATAGTTTATTAACTGGACGTACGATTCGATTCACAAGAGCCGGCACGAATGGATTGAATGAGTGAACGGAAGTTTACAAGTGTGTAAAATAATAATAGGTTTTCGGTTTGAAATTCGAACATCGGTTCAAAGGACGGCACTCACACAGTGATAGGTGACATTACTTTTGTTCATTCCATTCGTGCCAGCTTAAGTGAATCTACCTGTAGAAGACGTGAGTAATAAAGTTTAGATTGGTAGTCTTGTTAGGGAAATGAATAAATAAAATAAATCAATAATATCGAAGATTTTTTCCCTTTACGCCTATGACAAAACAAAATTCATTTTTAATGGTTGGTCGCTTTCTGCATCTCTATGGTCAATTATTAGGATCTACTCAAAAAGTGTTATAAAATCTACCCTCTAGCGTGAGATATAGCGCAACCTTTGATGACGATCATGACTTGTTACTATTGTTTATTAATTAAAATAAGTGTTTAAACGAAAAATCTGGGTCTATTAGGCCAATCTATATTAACACAAAAAAGGCAAACATCGCAAACGCGCATGTACCTACGATTTTTTTATATGTTGTTAGGTCCCTTGACAGTAGTTAACACCCAAGTTTGCAACCCTGAAAACCCTGTGCTACCCCTATGGTGCTCGAAAAAATGCCAAATATTGGCACCTGTTTCAGTTCTTTCGAAAAAAACTTAAGGAAGCGTTTTCCAAGTGTACTTTAATGAAGATAACTAGATTTGCGAGCGTAACCTGATCACACTATGTCCATTGGTTGCGGAGATACACCAAGTCAAAGATGGGCAATGTGGGCAGAGCCCGCTCCTCAGACCCTGATTAAAATGGTGGCTTGCAAATGTAAAAAGAGGTTGCTTAGGGTCGTACACATGCAAAATTGCTGGGCTCAAGTGCTCTATCCTATATTCCTTTTGCCACGGGCGAAATTGCAACAATGCCATCCATATCGTCCTGGACGAGGAGGACGAGGATGTGGACGACCCAACAGCATATGTCGACCCGCCTCCACCTCCAGAAAACATTATGCCCCCCACTCCCCCCCACTGATCTGTTTTTTCTTGAACGTGTAAATAGTATTATTTTATAGATTAACTTTATGTTTATTTTGTTATTTTTATGTGTACGTTATTTGGGTTATTCTACTTTTCAGTGTACACTTTTGTTATCGTCCGATAAAAAGTATACCCAAATTATGAATCCGCGTATAAATAAATAACATGAACTTAAAATGTTTAAGTTTAACGGTTTCAAAAAACAACTCTTAAATTACTCAATTATCGTTTTAGAATCTTGGTAACTCAGTGGTAAATTGCACTTTTTCCATAGATAAGGCGGGGACATCAACGTCCACTGCATTACTCACTTTATAGTTATTACAAATAACTTTTTATGAATTAGAATAATTCTAAATATAAGCTTATTTACGTCCCTTTTCGAGTTTCAAGTTAGAAAAAGCAGCACATTACCGTTTTTTGAAATAAAAATAGTTTAGTGAAAACGTGGGTAACAGTTATGTACAACTAAAAGTAGAATGGCCCATTTGTTTGTTTTTACGATTTTGTAGCGGGAAACCTCAATTAACTGAGAAATATTTAAAAAATCTGGATTGTCGGGACGCCTACATAGACGTATTTGCATGGCGATAACTTTTTTCACACAAAGATTTCGAACTACCTGCCATAGTAATAGTTTTATAACTTAGAGTTATCTATCCGTTGACATATCGCTTGTCCTCATTGGTCATATAGCCCAATAGGGAATATGCATGGATTTTTTAAATAGCATTTATCAACAAAATATGAAAATACCGTAAAAGAGATCACCAAAAGTGAAATTAAAGTTTAAATCGGTCAAGTAATACGGATGATACAAGCATTTTAAAATGCTAATTAGACAGAGAGATCTGAAGTGCACCGGTGACGTCATCGTGCAGTACGGCCATATAAACGAAAGGTAAAAATCTGTTTTGCTAGAAAGAGATAGGAACAAATCTTTGTTAGCTTATATCTTGCCTATTTTTATAGTTATTCAAAAGATGTTTTTTTCTCACCTGTTTGCTACATGAATCAGCTTTTATTGAAGCTGTAAAAAAATACCATATTCCCTATTAGCCCACCCTCTCCTTTCGCAATTTTTCGAGCACCATGGGGGTAGCACAGGGTTTTCAGGGTTGCCAACTTGGTTGTTAACTACTCTCAAGGGACCTAACAACATATAAAAAAATCGTAGTTTCATGCGCGTGTGCGATGTTTAATGTCGTTTTTGACTGGCCTATATGTTTGTATATCTTATTATGTTTGTTACTTGATTAATGGTATTTTTTTAAGATGCAATCAAAAAAGAGAATGAAGGTGACAATAACCAAACATGTCCACAATGTAAAACCTGTTACCTTGTGTTCGATTCTTCTATTAAACTAGAAGAACATAATATACAAAAGAAATGTGTAAAAGGTGAGAATTTATGTCGTCTGTCGTTGTAAGTTTGGTCATCATCCCGTATTTTTGAAAGTCCTCACTCGAAAGGTAGTGATTGATTTAAGGGGCTACCATGCCCTTAACAGACGTTTTTGATGAAGTTTAAGTTCTTATAACTCAGTTAAAACTGAATGTAAATTTACATACATAAACTCACGCCTGTTTCCCAGAGGGGTAGGCAGAGACCACTTCTTTCCATTTCTTTCTTTCTTCTTCCAATGTAAATTTATGTTAAAATATATTATAATTATGCATATGATCATCTTTGATTATGTCGAACAGAATTTAAAAATAACCCATGGTTATTTTTTTATTACATTTTTAAAAACATGACTATAAAAACACAAAATTGGATATAACTTTTTTATCTTGGCGTCAATTGATATGGAAACTACATCTTAATATTCTTCATTAGTATATCTAATAAATCATCGAAGGCTTTTTTTCTTATTTTTTTTGGAGTAAAAATTACAAACTTTGTTAGCATAAATCTCGATATCAGTGACGGTTTTACCAACACTGATATCGATATTTTAACAACAAGACGGGACGATAGGTTTTAACAACTCAAAGTTTAGTTTCAGATCGAAGGTCATCTGCCCATGGTAGCCCCTATAAATAATATATTCAAGCGTTTCGTTGTACGCGCAGAAATTCCAAGATTACCGGTTTTATATATTCTGTTTTAAATATAGATTAACATACGACATAATTAAATTCACGGTCAATAGAAATGGCAAAAGATGTAAACAAATCAGTACTGTTTGACACATAACCTCAATATTTCTGCAAACGAGTTTTTATTTAAAAAACGCCTGTTGAAATAGTTATTTTATTTAAAACAGAATGTGAAAGTAACGATCAAGCGTGTAAATAATTAAAAATATCTGACGCAATGTCCAAAAGTACGTGATTATGGAGTAATTTAAAATTGGTTCGTTTGGTTTTGTTTACATCTTTTGCCATTTCTATTCTATTACAGACTGCAAAAGTAGTAATTGAGGCAAGAATATTATTAATTATTATTATTTACGTGCACTTTCAGCGTTTTTAACACTGTTTACCAAAAACTTCAATTATTTAAAACTAATAAATGAAAAGTCTGCTCTATGATATTTGAGGTTTGTTTGAAAATTAAACATCTGTGGTTTGTGTTAGTTTTGCCCGTGGACTTTGGCAGATGTCAAAACAAATTTCTACTGATTATAATTGAAAAGGAATGGTGTAGACCTCTCGTTTTTAGGGTTCCGTACCTCAAAAGTAGTGTCCGACCGAAACATGTGTTTTTGCCGAAACTGAAACCTAAACCGAATGTTAGTTTTGATTATAGTTACGTCCGAAACCGAAACCAAATTTTTTATAAACGTGATTAAAACGTTGAAAAAAATGTCAGTGGGCCGTTCTTTCCAGATATTTGATTAATAAAACATCTCGCCGGCCTAATATAACCGATTTCTACGTTCAACTTTTATCGAACATTGTTATAGTGACTACTTGTACTGGGTCAAAATTTAACTACACTAAAAAAAGTGAAAAATTGAAAATGTTACATTAACTGTAAATTACAGTGTAACAAGTTGTTACACATTTAACAGACAGCTTTCGAAATGTCAGCTGTGGACTTCTCAAAACATTACCAAATCGGATTTCTTTCCTTTTGTGACATTTTTTACCTAAAACAATAATAGTATGTATTGAAAACCACGAGCACAGTAAAAATGATCAAAATTATTAAAATTAAACAAAATATGTCAAATGTAACGTTTAACTATATCTTGAGAAAAATGTGCTTATTGCCGACTATATTTCTTTTTGAAAAGTGCAATTTTACAACTACTACGTCTGTCTCCCGTATTCATCATGAAACCAGCTTGACCGTATCATAATAACTTATAATCGAAATTATCAATACCAAGACTAACCGTAAGCGTACAAAATCGTCAAAATCCCTACTGAAATTGACAGAACTCTTTTATTTGACTTCCAAAATTTGACCAAAACAATACAATAAAATGAAATTACGTTACACGTCTATATTAAATTAAAAGAAATGCTTTAATTTATTCATGCATCATTTTATTACATAGGTACCCACAATCATTATTAGTAATTACTTATTATACTACATACTCGCAACTAAGACGAATTCTAAAGTCGTTTAATGAAATAAGTAAATTTCCGCACATATCCTAAATAACCAATATATCCGTTTGTAAATTATGAAAATAAGCGTTAAGAATTAACTACGACATGATGAATTCAATTAATTAAATTACTTGCCATTATTCGGGAAAGAAAAACAATAATAATAATAATAATAATAATAAATTCGTCGAATTTGCAGCTTTCTGAGACGATGACTCTCAGATCTCTCTCCGAAGTTGAAACCTACAAATATCTTGGTATGTCACAGTCTTTGGGTATTGTGGACGGCGATGTCAAGCAGTCAGTGAAGGAGCGCTTCTTCTGACGCTTGACAAAAGTTCTTAATAGTCTTTTGTCGGGTGGCAATAAGGTGCGCGCCTTCAATGGCTGGCTGATGCCGCTGCTCACATACTCCTTTGGCATACTAAGGTGGACTCAGACTGAGCTGGACGCCCTGGATAGGAGGGTCCGTCTACTGCTTAAATCACATCGCATGTTGCACCCACGCTCATCTGTTATGAGATTGTACATCCCGAGGAAATGTGGAGGTCGTCGAGGCATGTTAAATGCTAAGAATCTCCACAACCGCGAGATGTGCAATCTCAGGGATTATTTCCTTAGCAATGAGTGTGGGATGCGTCGTGATGTGGTTGCAGTAGACAAGAGCCTCACGCCTCTTTCCTTGGCAAACGAGAACTGGCGCAAACCAACGATGTTGAGCACTGAAGACCGCAAGAACGTATGGAAGAGCAAGGAGCTACACGGACGCTTCTACCGGGCCCTAACAAGGCCCGACGTAGACTTTTTAGCGTCTGTGAACTGGCTACGATTTGGTGACCTCTTTGGGGAAACCGAAGGTTTTGTCTGTGCAATTGTTGACGAGGTCATAATGACGAACAATTACCGGAAATATATTCTGAGGGATGGCACGGTTGACATTTGTCGAGCATGCCGTTGCCCCGGCGAGTCCCTCAGACATATAATTTCCGGTTGTTCGCATTTGGCCAACGGCGAGTACTTGCACAGACATAACCTCGTAGCCAGGATCATCCATCAGCAACTTGCTCTTCAATATGGTCTTGTTGAGTCTGAAGTGCCGTACTATAAGTACGCACCGGCGCCAATTCTCGAAAATGGTCGTGCTACGCTCTATTGGGATCGATCTGTCATCACGGACGGGACTATTGTTGCCAATAAGCCTGATATCGTGTTGACAGATCGATCTCAACGCCGGGCAGTGCTCGTCGACATCACCATCCCGCATGACGAGAACCTTGTGAAGGCCGAGAAGGACAAACTCAGCAAGTACCTTGACTTGGCTCACGAGGTGACCGCCATGTGGGATGTTGACTCGACTATCATTGTCCCGATAGTTGTTTCGGCAAACGGTCTTATAGCGAAGAGTCTCGACCAACACCTCAAGAGACTCTCGCTAGATGGCTGGATCAAGGGCCAGATACAGAAGGCAGTACTCCTCGACACGGCACGTATTGTGAGGAGGTTCCTCTCTCTGCAGCCCTAACCACCGGTAGCTTGAGCCCTGCCCCGCTGCCGGCGGCACTCGTAGGTTAGGTTTTTTATAACGTCTATTTTTTTGTATTAGTATTGTTATTTTACTTTTATATTTGAATATTTGTTATAAAAAACCTAATGTACAGAAAATTAAATAAGTATCTAAAATAATAATAAATAAATATCAAGGGACAATCTCACACAAATTGACCTAGTCTCAAACTAAGCTCTAGGCTTGTACTATGGGTACTAGACAACGATATAAATACTTATATAGAGAAATAAATACTTAAATACAAAGAAAACATCCAAGACTCAGGAACAAATACTCGTGCTCATCACACAAGTATCTGCCCTTACTGGGATTTGAACCCAGGACCGCTAGCTTCATAGGCAGGGTCACTAGAGCGTCACTACACGAGCAAAGAGCACTGATTCAGTGGCCGGCGGAGTTAGGCGAGCTACGCCATATTGCCAGCCGTGCCGAGCGCATCCGACGTTAGCCGAACGCGACCCGAAAGTACGATGTTGTAAGTTTCGGCGTGGACGAAAGGTTCGGCTGCTTTTTGGCCGAAATCGAACCTCTGGCCGAAACATAATTTTTCCGCCGAAACTGGCCGAAACCGAAACCGAAGCTTCGGTCGGACACTACTCAAAAGGAAAAAAGGAACCCTTATAGGATCACTCGTGCGTCTGTCTGTCTGTCCGTCTGTCACTGCCGATTTGCTCTAAAACTACTGGACCGATCGAGTTGAAATCTATATTTTGTTGAGTACAGGGTTGGGGACTTTTACAACTTTAACATAAACATTTTTGAAGTTATTTAAGAAAATAGGCAAAAATCGACTATCCCCCTCCCTTATCATATCACTGAAACTACTGCCCCCAATATTTTGAAAAAAATACGGAGAATAGAAAAGAACTATTTTCCCTAATTTTTCCAATATTTTGGCCCAGCAGTTTCGGAGATAACGGGGGGGAATGGTACATTTTCGCCTATTTTCTTAAACAACTTAAAAACTGTTATTATTAAAATTATAAAAAAATGGGATGGTCACAACAGGCCCTTTCATGTGACATGTCACACAATAAGGTTTGCAAAACTTTTTTTTAAATTTCCTAATTTATCCCCCAAAAGTAGCCCACTTTTTCAAAATTCATTTATTTACGTTACGCATCCGTCCTTGAGTCACTGACTTACATATTAATTTGTACCAAATTTCAACTCGATCGGTCCAGTAGTTTTGGAGCAAATCTGCTGTAACAGATGGACAGATAGACAGACAGACTAACAGACAGGCATATGGTGTGGAGATGGAGACCTCTCCACGCGAGTCGATCTCGCACTTGGCCGGTTTTTTTTAGTTTTCTTTCGCTCGCAATTCAAAAATACGTTTACACCGTTCACCGCTCACTTTCGAACGCTCTAAAGTCAAAAATCGCCTTTCTGTTCGCTTTCCTTTGGCTGCGATATTACGAATTGTAGCCAGCGGTTGTTTTATGCACTATGTATTGAACTTTGACGAGTGATATGATATGTCAAGGGACTGTAATAAGCTTTACATGAATTACACGTGCATGTTTGTAGGTCTGGCTTATCAAGGAAATTAAAAAGAACAAAAAGAACCTTAGTCCTTTTAGTTACGGGCATACGTGTCGCACTCCAGCGGGCATTTTGCGGTTACGTCATTTGGTAAGGTTCACACATAAATTAATAAGTTTTTGAGTTGTCGGTATTAGGGATTTTACGGAGGCGGCTTTACCGGAGCCGGAGCCGGATCCAGAGTTAAACTTTTTTTATGTAACGGAGTCGGATCCGGAGCCGGAGGCGAAGTTCGAGCCGTATCGGAAGCCGGATCCGGAGCCAGAACCGGAGGTTTACCGGAGGCGGAGCCGGAGCCGAGTGAGCCGGAGCCTTTTATTTAAATTAATTCCTGGACAAGTCAAAACGTGTAGGCGTGAGCTGTGCTGCCGCGGCAAATGCAATACCTTCAGGTCCGGTATACATAACTTCGGTAAAAAATTAACGGAGGCGGAGGCGGAGGTGTGAAATAAAAAACAGCGAAGGCGGAGGCGGATCCAAGGGTGTAAAACCAAACGGAAGTTCCGTCTTAACCTTAACGGATGCGCAGGCGAAGCTACGTAACATCCATAGTCGGTATAATTTATTTGTAAATACTTAGTAGGTATTTATGACGTAGTATTTGTAATATGCAATTCCAAGTACCTTAGTATAGATGAATTACCGAGACGTGGAATTGCATATAATAAATAAATAAATAAATAAATAATATCGGGGGACAATCTCACACAAATTGACCTAGTCCCAAACTAAGCTCTAGGCTTGTACTATGGGTACTAGACAACGATATAAATACTTATATAGAGAAATAAATACTTAAATACATAGAAAATATCCAAGAGTCAGAAACAAATACTCGTGCTCATCACACAAATATCTGCCCTTACCGGGATTTGAACCCAGGACCGCTAGCTTCATAGGCAGGGTCACTACCAACTAGGCTAGCGCGTCGTCATATGTAGTGGTAATATGTGTTTACAGGCATTCTATATTTAAATTTCCTCTACTTCTCATACCATCAGCATAAAAAGAGTATTGTTATATATTAAATAAGTAAGTACTAAAATAATGTCAGCGTCAAATTCTAAATACCTACTTTTTACTATGCACTAAAATATACGTCTTAATTTATTGTATTCTCGCAATTTTCAGAATTATTTTTTCTGTTCACGTACGACTGTAAGTTACACAGTTTGTAAATGGCAGAAAGTAGCAGTAATTTTGGTCCGATTGAGAGTCAAAGTAAACAAATAATTTTAACTGTCATAAATACTTTGCGCTCGAACTAATGAAAAATTTAAATTCACCTTACACCGCTGCCCAATTAGTTGAAAAAGCTACAGGTATTTCTCTCTCGACTTTTTATGGAATTATGACTTAGAGTAAGAGTGACAAATTCAAAACAACGTAAAAATTCCTCTCTCCGAATAAGAAAAAGTTACGTCCCTACTTGTCCGTCGACAGTAGATAATTTTAATCAAGAAGTCATAAGGAGAACTAGGTATATTTATATAATTTTCGTCAGTCCCATACCTAAGCAATTTCCAACCTTAAAGATGAAAATTTAAATAAATGATAGCGACTAAAAGCAAAAACAGGACATACTTATTTCACTTGTTTAGGGTAATCTCATTAAATTAAGAAAAAAATGTTTTAAAAAACAAAAAACCGCCTTCAAAAACGCAAAAAATAACTTCTTTAAAATTGTAGGCACCTAATAGGTTAGTCCAACTGATGTCGGCTTTTTGTTGAAAATGTTGTGGTCGCCGACTTCAGTTGGACTGTTAGGTGCCTACAATTTTAAAGAAGTTATTTTTTGCGTTTTTGAAGGCGGTTTTTTGTTTTTTAAAACATTTATTTTATTTTATACTTTTTAGTGATCATAATACGCTGTTACGTAGTCCCACTTCTTAGTTGAAATGAAACTTTAACTTATATCAAGTGCGCCGCAAGCAAAGCCGCGGGAAAGTCATAGTCATATTTCAACAAGTAAATATTATTCATTGTAGGTAGTCGCTCAACTATCTTAATCGAGATATCTTATCGCCACCCATGAAATCGGTACCATTGAGGAGTTCCGGTGGCCATCTGTGGTCTTCATCATCAGTTCCACTACACCAAATGATACTTTCTGAATGCAAATGCTGGACTTGTTACTAAAAATACTAAAATCGCTATATGTTTGCCTACAATATTTGAGGAGTTCCCGCAATTCCTCACTGATCCCCTCATCAGATACAGATTTGGTGACAATGGGACCACCTCGGAAGTATACTCTATCAAATCAAAAAAAAAAATTGAAATCGGTCGACAGTTGACGGAGTAATCGGTGAACATACATAAAAAAAAAATACATACAGTGGAACGTATAACCTCCTCCTTTTTAGAAGTCGGTTAAAAACTTAAATGGTTTTCCTTTTCATGCGAACGGTACAACCACTACATTATGCAATTCCACGCTCTCGGTAATTCATCTATAGCTAATGCAGTACGTTAGGTAGGTATCTGTGGCTAGCCGAACTAGTAAGGTAATGGTATAGTTAGGTCACTTCAATAGAAATAAACTGCTTAACAGTAATCAGTTCGGCTTCACCAGAGGACGATCCACAACTGATGCAGCATATCTGTACTCATTAAATATATATACAATATTTGGGAGAAATCCTGTGATGCAATAGGAATTTTTTGTGACCTTTCCAAAGCTTTCGATTGCGTAGATCATGCGACTCTTATATTAAAATTAGAACATTATGGTCTGTCAAATAATTCTCTAAATCTTATGTCTTCATATCTTAGTGATATAACACAAACGGTTGTTGTAAACCAAACACAGTCCATTGGAGCAACTGTTAAATTAGGTGTGCCTCAGGGCTCTATATTAGGTCCTTTCTTATTTCTGGTCTATATAAATGACTTACCACCCACGATAGATAACCTTTGTGATATTGTGCTATTTGCTGATGATACTTCATTAATTTTCAAGGTGGACCGAAAATCCGTCGATTACAGTAGGATAAACGCCACGCTGGTTAAAGTACTTAATTGGTTTACTATTAACAATTTGCTACTTAACGCTAAGAAAACTAAATGTGTTAGGTTCGTTTTGCCTAATGTTAGACCGGTAGAATCTAGTATATTTCTAAATGATGAATGTTTGGAGATGGTGGACAAGGCGCTTTTCTTAGGGATAACTATAGACAAAAACTTGCAATGGAGTCCCCATATAGCAGTACTAGCAGGTAAATTAAGTTCGGCAGCTTATGCTGTTAGGAAAATCAGGCAACTTACCAATGTTGAGACAGCTCGCTTAGTTTATTATAGTTATTTTCATAGTGTTATGTCGTATGGTATTCTGGTTTGGGGAAAAGCTGCTGACATACAGACTATATTCGTGTTACAAAAAAGAGCCATTCGTTCCATATATAACCTAAACTCCCGTGATTCCTTAAGATTACTATTTAAAGAAATTAGTATTTTGACAGTAGCGTCACAATTTATTTATGAGAATATTATTTATGTCATTAAAAATCAAGACTCTTTTGTTAAGAATTGTGATATACATAATTTGAATACAAGAAATAAAAATAAAATTGCTATTAAAAAATTTCGTGTCCGTAAGGTATATAAATCATTTGTTGGTCAATGCATTCATTTCTATAATAAATTACCTGACGAAGTTTTAAAGTTATCATTTCCAGCACTTAAAAATTACTTGAAAAAGTCGTTGATGTCGAAAGCTTATTATAGGGTCGAGGACTATCTAACAGATAAAAATGCTTGGCCTAAATTAAACACCTAAATAACTTAGTAATAGCTTAGTCAGGAAAATATCTAAACATTGTAGGTATAATTATTGTCTAGGGGACACGGTTTCTGTAGGAGAATGTATCAAAACTATGTGGTTGTTTTGCACCGTCATGGGTAAGTATATGTATATATATATATATAATTATTATTATTACTATTTAAGAGTTCATCTGAACATACTGAGTTTTGACACATTTTCCTGCTCAACTACGCATGATATATATATTTTAATGTTAAATTCATTGTTTTATATAATGCTAGGTTAAGTTCTATAATTGTATAAGTAATTTAAAAAAAAAACGACTGACTGTTGAGTTTCTTGCGGCGTTTCTTCTCAGCAGTGGTCTCTTGCGAAGCGCTGGTAGATTTTTGACGTGTAAAAGTGCCCGTGCGGCCTACTTACTGAATAAACATCTTTTATCTTTTATCTTTTTTTATAGTGACGTCATTCATTTTTAAATAAAACAAGTAGGTATATAAGATTGAATAGAATATAATATTTTAATTTAACCACTTATTTAGGTATATTTAGTGATGTGCCGTTCCCCGGTATATTCCTGGGAACGTTCCTGGGAACGTTCCCACACAACGGGAACATAGGGTAATTTTCAAATTGTGTATGTATATATCATTGTTTCCGAGAATTCCGTTAAAACTGATACCATTAAACCTTTTAGAGACATTAGGAAGTGTAACTCATACCCAGAAGTAGGTATATCCTTTATATTCCCGCGAATATTCTCTATACTTCGGGGAATATTTCCCATTTCTCCCGGGAATATTCCCATTGTTTCTGAGAATATTCCTCAGATCGAAATAAAACAAGTTTTACAAAAGTTATTTTTTAATCAACAAAACCGTTACATATCGTCACAGCATTTCACCAAACTGGAATAAGGTCTTATACCTAGATTAAACATCGAATTTGTATAGACTAATCTCGGAGTAAGTCTTATTCCAGTTTGGTGAAATGCGGCCTAAAAATCACAATGAATCAGGTACTTATAAAATAACATACTTATATTATGCGTTTTCTCTAAATACTTCGCAGGCTTTTCATCGTCTGCTTAAAAATATAAAAATATCTGTTACAAATACTAAATACGTGTACTCGTAAATTCAGATATATTTTTTTGTAAAATTTCCAAATGACGTCCCCGCAAAATGCCCTCTGGAGTGCGACGTAGGTATGGTTATAGTTCATTTTAGAGCATGAGAAGTGAAAACATAATTCTATATAAAAATGTAAATCACTATCTACCTGGCTCATTGTGAGCAGCAAACAGTAAGACTGATGTGGACACGCCTTTAGAAATAGGTCATAGTTCCTTTTGAAATTGCATTGTCTAATTATTTTATTATAAAAATCCATTAGGAATAGATTTTATTTTAAACAGGATCATGGAAACAATAAAAAAATTGTCACTGTTATTAGGGCTACAAGGAAAACCGTCAAGTTGAAAGAACCAAATTGAAGTTGAGCCAAAAAATATACTATCCAAAGTGACTTTTGTTAAAATATAATTATGCTTAAAATATTCGTTTTCATAGTATTTTAATCAAGACAAGTACATGGGCATCCGACATGAATTAGGTTCAATGTTCTCCAAAATTAAATACGTACTAACTTTGCGGAGAACTTATATGAATTTAGATAAAAATGTATGTAGCTTCAAAATAATTAATTTTACTAAGAAACTTAATTTTATTTTAGACATACAGGTTGGACAATTTTCCTTGTCGATGTTAGTATGTGTAACGAATATTTAATCAGTGTTTATCGTGTAATCACGGCTTTTGAGTTTTCAGTGGAGCTTGAAGACGAACAAGGCACATTTTGTCCACTTTGTGGCACATGCTTTGAGAATGCTGATCATTTGACAAAACATATGTGGACAAACCATGCTGAACTTATGGGGCCGAAGAAGAGAGGCAGACCAAAGAAGTTACTAACAAGTGTAAGAATATGTTTTTCTTATTGGTAAGAATGTTCATTGACACAGAATCATATCACAGCATATCCGTGGTATTTCGGATTACATTAAATCTAAGAAACTAAGATCTATCAATTTGATGACGATGTAAGTTAAAGGATTTTCTACCATACGAAAGTCTACAATCTAATTATGTTTTTTTTAATAACATTCTACTGTGATCCTGCAACGGGTCGTTATCATAATGACCATATCTTTAAAACAAACCGACAAGCAAAAATACTAAATCTTGGAAGATCAAGACTTCGCTGTTATAATTCCACGGAAAACTGTTATCTACAATATACAATGCTAATCTGGTCAATTAATATATTTAAAAAAAACCTTTAATAAAATACGGAGATAAAAATTTGACGTCTATCAGCTGTCAGTGCTACCACAGCCAATTCAATGTGATGTCAATGTCAGTGTGGATAGCTAATGAATTCAATACTATGGTATAATAAACATTTACTTATATATACATAAATCAATGATATTATATATAAATTTAAATAATAATGCGAATGGGACTGAAGATGCTATTGTCTTTATTATTAGTAAAAGAGGTGTTAACAAAAAAAATGATTTGATTGATGATTGAATTGATTGGTGATTGAAAAGGGCATGCTTCAATGGTTCGGTCATTTGGAAAGGATGGATGAAAGAAGATTGACGAAAGAGATATACAGAGCAAAAGTGAGTGGGAGGGTCGGAAGGGGCCGCCCTAGGCGTACTTTTTCGAATCAAATCGGAGAAATACTGGAAAAGGGCCGGATCTTAAGTACCCGAAACCGACGTGCATGCATGACTCGATGTATGAATGTGGAAGAAGCGAAAGAGATTTGTCAGGATCGTAGCAGGTGGAAAGAAGTGGTCTCTGCCTACCCCTTTGGGAAACAGGCGTGATTTAATGTATGTATGTAGGTGTTAACAATGTTTTGTTGCCAGAGGGATACAAGTATAGTGTTCGAAGAAATTTGAAAGGTACGTCAAATTGGAGGTGCTTAAACAGATCTGTTTGTCCAACGTCTATTACTCTTGATAGCACGAACAAAGTAATAAAGGAATCAAACCACATTTGCAAACCAAATTTATTGGAGAGAGAGGTTGAAAATCGGCTACACTTATGCAAACGTAAAGTTGCAAACGTACTACTCTGTAGACACTGTGCTTGACCTGGAAGAGGCTGTTCATTTCCCAACAAATTTCTCAATTCCTTGCAATCTTCTGGATTACCCCCACATAAATTGGTTTAACACGTTTGCAAGCACAGACCACCCACCCTATAGACTCCGCATACAAAGGCGACCTCGCAAGCCAACATTATGCTCACAGAGCAGTAATCGGTTGCTAAGCCCTCAAACAGTCTTTTAGTACGCGGCCGCCTGTTGACATAGCAACATGTAATATTCGGCTATCTACTTTGCAAATAAAGTGACAAAAATATGCAAAATAAAAGTGAAACATTTATTGCAAAAATATTGATGTCGATTTTGCGAATTCCGTCTTTTTCTAACCACTGAAGTGATGTGAAGTAGTGGTTTCTTAGGTTTCGATATCCGTAAAACTATGATGAGCTATAGTTTATTATGTTGCGTACAGAACGTATTCAAGTATAGCTCTTGCAATTCACGATGGCGAGTGGGCTTTATTAGTGGTTGATGTACCTGTACATTGCTGTAGTGTGCGTGTCTGACAGAGCGATCAGTCGCGAGCGCGCCGACGCTCAACTCACTCGTGCATATTGTTTCCACGACGATAACTGCCACGAAGTACCGTCAACATGCCTAATCTCCGGAAAAAACGCAACGTTATTCATAACGATATAAAGTATTTTTATTATGTAGTACGCTAAAATAATAATAGTACCTAAATTTATTTAGAACTGTGGCCCTAACCGTGTTTATCGCGTGACAAAACGTGGATAAAACATTCTTCACTTTCTGACATGTAGTATATAAAGTGCGAGAGTGACGGATGTTTTATCCACGTTTAGTCACGCGATAAACATGGCCATAATAAGCCCTCTGAAATAAAGACAAAACCTACAGATAGCTTTTAATTAACATAAAATTGTACGTAATTTTAGGAGAGAAAATACGGAGACATTACAAATGTCATCTTCGCAACAAGATAGAATTACAAATATTTCGTAGAAGATGCAACCAAGACGGTCGCTACTACATGTATGAC
The DNA here is from genome assembly GCA_946894065.1 of Acleris literana. Taxonomy (NCBI): domain Eukaryota; kingdom Metazoa; phylum Arthropoda; class Insecta; order Lepidoptera; family Tortricidae; genus Acleris; species Acleris literana. The sequence goes on from OX335668.1 coordinate 80,218,846, forward strand.
TAAATAGTTCGCATCACGTCAAGAACATAAATAGTTTGTTGTTCGATGTTTTATCTTATTTTATATTGTTTGTAGGGACGAGCAATGGTCGCCAAAGTTTTCACTTTTTTCAGGAAGGATATAATTTTCTCTTAATTTTTTCATGCTTGCCATACCCACTTTCGCTCTCACGCACACTTTGACACGTATACAGATATTTGTTTACCTCGAGTAAAGCCCATTCGCCATCGTAAATTGCAAGAGCTATACTTTGATTATTTACTCTCTAGATAGAACTTCAATGACATGAATGCGTCGATTTTTTTATCAGCTAACTGTTAGCCTATAAGTAGCTTTCCGCTTCTTAGTGTCAATTGTATTGACAAGGGATACGCACGTGTTATGTGTTAGAATTTATTTCGCTAAAAAGGCACTAAAATGACGAGTTGCGTTATGAAAGTTGGCCGAAATTACAAAGGACGTACTAAAACAACCAGCAAAGGCACCTACCACTGTTAAGTAATTCAGAATTCATAGTATTTTTTTCAAAAATCAATCAATTTAATATGTCTAATTTTTACGATTCCATCCTGGAATTTTTATTGATGTTGCCAGTTTTGAAATACGAAATTCCCTAGGGGTGTGAGTCTCGAAATATAAAAGTTACATAAGGATGCATTATGTAAATATGTATACATAAAATTAATAATAGAAAACAAAGTGTAAGTCGAAAATGGTGGAAAATGATAAAAATATTCAAGAAAGAAATTCTAAGAAACGGTGGTTAATACGAATAAAGTTTAAGTTGTGTGCAAAATTGTATTTTTCTATTAACTTTTCATCTTCCCACTTTACTCACAGATATTTAGCGGAACATAATGAAAATTCTAAATTTTAAACGCAATATTTTTGTGTCATAAATACAACAATATTTATTTCTTAAAACCAGTTATCAATACCGGCATTAATTAAAATTGAAATATCTTCCTTAATTTGCATTATTTCCTTGATATTTTCCACCGTAATTTAGGTAATAACACAATTCTATTATATAAATTCATTGAACAGCAAAAATATTCAATAATAAGCGAGGTACCGAAATTGAATACCGGTATTTTTGTATGAAAATAATACCAATAATACCGGTATACGATCCCTGCTTAAAACACTTAATTAATTATTTTTTATCCAATTTCTGTATAAAAAACAAATAACTTAAAACATTTTCCTCGGGAAAAAAAATAACTTTTTCAAAATGTTTTATTTTGTTCCGCAAAATTTGCCGGTGGTTTTACCAATGGAAGTCAACCATTCCAATTCGAATTGATATCTATTTTAGTTTTTCAAACACTTCACAGGAACTAAACCATGATCAGTTTTCCCAGTAAAATGGGGAATATGTCTTTAGCTAGAATCCCTACGTATGCCCACAGAGATAAATAGAATGACGTTCTGCGAGTGTCAGGCAAAGCAGTCACGTACACAAGCATTCAAAACTGGTCTGTTTTTGTCGTAGCGATTACAGGGCCACACTCTATCTAGAGAGTTAATAATCAAAGGAGCTATATATGTATTCATAATTTCTATAAGAGCTTCGGTAGACCCAATTCAAATGTGCGTCAAATTGTTAAGCGTAAGAAAAGAACGATTCTGAGTCGGGAACTTCTAGCGGCAAAATTTGTATTATCGCGTAATCTCGATAAATAAAATTAAATTATTGCATGAAAATTGACAGGATGTGTTATTCTTTGACATTAAAATGAAACAATTGCCAGAGTCGGCAGTCAATGGTCACGGATAAGAAAAATATTCTATGGTAACAATAATGTTAAAGATGGATTCACAACAACGGCTAGCGCGCACGAGCAACTTTGTTTCCGCAACTATTTTGTCTCTCAAATCAAGTCTATGGCTGAGTATGAAAGCGACGCAACTATCACCTTCTCTATCGGTGAAACCAATAGAGAACTGTTGTGTTGTTAAATTTCATCGGTATTGCGCGCACGGCGATAAATAAGTTGCTGGTCGGCCAGTTGCCATTCAACCGCCCCGTGGATAGCGTGTCTTTATAATTTGGGTATGAAATTTTCCTAGAGTCATAACGGATGCACCCCATATTGCTTCTTTCGCTGTCGTCTTCGGTTTCTAAAGAAAAGTGCACAGACCACAACCGTCCTTTTGAAATCCATGTTGATAACTGCGTAAACTTTAAAAGAAAAAGTTGTGTTGCTGTCGCTCTCCTGTGCGCATCTTTTTTATCGCGGCGAGCAGACGGCGACAGAGACAAATAAATTGCCGTGTAACAAAGTTTCTCGTGCGCGCTAAGGATTGCATGCGATAAAATATACCTCAACTGCGGTTCCTGCGGTAGTGGAGCGGGGCGGGAGGAGTGTGTTTTCGTTACGTCAAATATTTGTTTTCGAATAAAAACCATTTCTCGTATTTTTATTGATTATAATTAAAAACATGAACACTATTCTTTGGTATCTTTCCTTCGAGCGTGTCCCATCACTACCCCTAATGGCGCGCACCACGAAGCGCACACGTGATTATTCGTTGACTTTAAACTAGCCAATCACGGTGAACTTTTCGCCCCCCGCGCCCCGCCATTTTGACTTATTAAGATACTAGACAAAATTATCCGAACCGGGGTCTATAGGGTAGGTGGTCTGTGTTTGCAAGTAAGATCTTTAAAAACGTTCCTAAAGTGCACAATACTGACCGGATGTGGGGTTGGAGAAGTCGTTTTAATTCCAGGATTCCATTAATACTAACATCTGCCTTTCCAGTTTAAACGACTGCAATTTCCCGTAAAATTATCGTATCCTAGATAGGATCCTGATATATTTGTTAACTTTTTTTTCTAGTTTTGTAATATGAAATGGAAAACCCACAAAACATCGAATTTCTGAAAATGTAATTGCAAGACGTGACGCAAAATGCAATAATAATAGCTGGTTTGACTATGCGCTGAAACTTTGATTCTTAGCTGGTCTTGAGTAGATTCAGACCGGGAGCCATCGGGAGCCATGGCGCATTTAGTAGGGGAAGGGGGGGGGGGGGGGAAAGTTAGACGCTGCCGCGCTTTAATTGAAGCAACATTTCTCTAAAACTAAACATATTATGGCATGCGATATATCATTTTCAGATAGCTTGACGCTGCCGCGCTTTAATTTAAGCCATATTATTTCTCAAAAACTGGGCCGGTATTCTATTCAGTATTGACCCGTTATCATATTGTCAACTCCTATTTACTTGACAGTAAAGACAGAATGAGTATAAAACAATTCCATAGCAGGTCAAATACGATATCGTTTTTGCCGTCTAGAATAGAGGCCCTGTACTTGTTATGGCGTCCAATATATCATTTTCGGATAAATTAAGGATGTGAAGTATATTTCTGGAATAAAAATAATGCACTTTAGAACAAAAAAATAAAAATATGGGCAAAAGACAAGTCATGTCCAACTTCTTTTCATGTCTACCTTCTTTTTACTCACGTGATTTATGTTAAAAATAAAAATATATGTATGTAAAAAGCCACAGTTATCTATTTTTCAAAAATATAAAGTTTAGTTTTACGTCCAAGATGGGCATAGAACTAATGCGCGTAAACGTAAACATAACATATTATAAGTAGGCATCTTTGGCAGTTCAAATATTGTAATTATTGTATGTTTTATAATTTACTAATAAATATTTTATCCCAAACATACTAACATAGAAATTTTATTTCTACTTGTTTTTAATTCGCGAAGATAACAAATAGAGGTAAGTAAGTATGTACAATAAAACTTTACTAACGCTCCATTCTGCACCCTTACCATGAGTTACAATTACCGTACTCGCTAGCGATTCTAATGCTCTGTCCCTCGCAGGCCTCACAGAGGGCTCAGACAAGATGCACTACGCTAACTAACGTTTCTATTCGATTCGTTTTTAAACCAATCGCGTCACTGGAAGATGACGTGATACGAAAAGTCACGTGGTCTACCAGTGACGCGATTGGTTTAAAAACGAATCGAATAGAAACGTTAGTTAGCGTTGTGCATCTTGTCTGAGCCCTCTGTATTCTTATAGAGTGCGAGGGACAGAACATTTGACTCGCTAGCGAGTACGGTAATTGTAACTCATTGTAACGGATAGAGACGTTTCTAGTGTATCCTTTCACATGCCAACTTTACCTAAACTTCATTTAATGGTATAGGTAAGAGAAGTGCTTTTGTTGCTTGGGAAGCCCTTCCTGACCTAACTATAGGTTTCGAGTCGGCGATCGCGGGGCGCATTGAGCATTTGAGGAGGCAATAGCTTCCATCGAAAAATACGTCGTAATATTATATAATAAGTTAGATTTTCTGCCTTTTTAAACAGATATAATAGGATCTCAAAGCTTAAACAGAATATTGCATATCATTATTATTATTTTAGATCAGCTTCGCGTACTTCAGTAAATGAGTGCCGTGACTAAGCCTAAGTCTCTTAGTAAGTCATTCAATTATTGAGGATAAGACCAGAGACTTGTCCAACTACAGACCAATCCCACTCGCCTCTGTAATCGCTAAGTTACTGGACTGTTTGTTTGACCGGTAAATGGAAAAGCACTTGACAAGTAACGATGCACAATTTGGTCTCAGGCCGATTTTTTCCACGGAAAGTGCTTTTCTTTGCAGATAGTGCAGTAGGGTTCCGACTAAAGCTGCTTTATATCAGCATTTTTTAAGAGGCATATATGAATGGGTGCATGTTTGGGGCCAGTTAGCAGTGTTAGCACCAGCTCAAAATCTGCTCTATCTGTCTACTTGGGGTTGGACGAAGGTCAAAAGAAACTGGGAGCCTACATGGACGGACTTGCCTGTTGCTCCAGAAGCATGTCTTGAAATTGTCAGTTGCAAATGCAAAAAACAGTGCCGTGGCTGGTGCAATGGTAATAAAAGGCCGCTTAAATGTTCAGACCTCTGTCTGTGCTGTGGATCTTATAATATCTAAAATGAATTTCCATTGCGTTACCTTTCATGTGTTAAAACAGTACCAAAACCCTACTTTCACGGATGATCATGCATTGAGATCAACCTGACCCACGCTTAATACCATTTTTTCTCTCCCATGTGTTAACAGATATATATGATAAACTGTATATTTTTAAAAACTACCTACATAAGTGTAGCTTTACTACTACATTTTTGTTCTGAGATTTCTGTTATTATTTTTAAGCACAGTAGGTAATTGTAAAAAAATAACAAATTATGTATTTTAGTATTATCTACTTTATTCATTTTTTTTTGTTCGAAAAATAGATTCCTCGTTCTTAATTTATCTGAAAATGATATATCGCATGCCATAATATGTTTAGTTTTAGAGAAATGTTGCTTCAATTAAAGAGTCGAACTTCCCCCCCCCCCCCCCCTCCCCCTACTAAATGCGCCATGGCTCTCGATGGCTCCCGGTCTTAATCTACTCAAGACCGGCTAAGAATCAACTGTGCCAAGTTTCAGCGCATAGTCACAAAGTGCAGGGTGTCGTGCAGTAATACCCTAGCTATAAGCTTTACAAGTACCTCTACACACAGTATCGTCTGTATCGTATCCACATGCAAAAAATAAAGTTTTTGTAACTTATGACATGCCAGCGCCGACGGGCTATTAATATCAACTTGTAACTTGGTAATATGAGTACTGCTACTGCACAAAGCTTCCATCGCGATGTATGTTTCCAGGCAGTATTCGGGTAACGAATGAGGCATGCACTGAAATATTGATCCTTTTATAGTCATTTATCATCTTCAACATAGTGATTACTCGTATTGATATAGCAAAATAACAACCGGCTTAGCCTAATGACCTACGGTATCATTTAGTGGTGAAATTGTTATCGTCATGATCTAATGAGTAATGACCTATGTTATTATGTATATTAAATAAATAAATATCAGAGGACAATGTCACACCAATTGACCTAGTCCCAAACTAAGCTCTAGGCCTGTACTATGGGTACTAGACAACGATATAAATACTTATAAAGAGAAATATACAACTTTTAACTTGGTAATATGAGTACTAAGTTGTATACTTAGGGCTGAGTTCACCAACAATTAAACGGACTGTTAGCGGTTTAACGGGTGTCAAATGTATTGATTAACAGCTGATTAAGACTTAATCGTCGGTTAATTTGTTGGTGAACTCGGCCCTCAAATACATAGAAAACATCCATGACTCGGGAACAAATATTCGCGCTCATCACACAAATATCTGCCCGTACCGGGATTTGAACACAGGACCACTAGTTTTGTAGGCAGGGACACTACCAACTAGACCAGTGCGTCGTTAATAGTTATTTATGTAATTGGTACATAATGAAGCTAGCGCAGAGGTTAGAGCGTGAGTTTGCAAGCGCTATAATTACAGGCACGAGTATCTCAAGAGCAAATTATGTACCGTTGCTTAAAATGATAATGACAAAAATAAACAATCGCTAACATTTCTTGTATACTTTCCACGATTTTTCTGCTAACAAATTACTTGTCGGCAAAGTAATTTAATTTATTCCGATTGGCGTTAATAGTGTGTGAATGTTATTGTTAAATATTTACAAAATTCAAGCAAATTTTAATAGTTTCTTAAACAGTTCTGACAATTTAGCATACAAGTTTTGCTTTTTAACACTCTTTTTAATCCTCGTTCTCTCCCTTCTATCTTTCTGAGAGGTTTGGCTTTATGGCCTCCGGTTCCCAAAACCGGTTGCGCTCTAAGGCCAATCTCACACTCGCTTTCCCGTCTGACAAATCCAAGTCCTATTCTAAATCCTTTTCAGTGCGTGTCAGGTTATGGAATCGGCTGCCGGCCGGCATTAGACAATCACAATCAGTTGATTCCTTAAAAGACAAATTGAAGAAGTTCTGGCTTGACACTAGCTCCTAAATATTGTATCAACTGTCCTCTACGTAAGTATAGTTTATATTTAGTTTATGTAAGTTTAAGTATGTATATAGATGCATAAATATAGTATATTTCTATATCTATTTATGTAGATATTTGAATGTATTTATTTTTATAGTTGGTTTTATTAGTTAGTTTAATATTTATGCTCTTTTCCTAAATTAAGTTGTACACTGGCCTACTTGATGCACCACCTTCACTTCTCTCAATCTCTCAAGGGTTAGCTGGAAGAGATCCCTTAAAGGGATAAGTTCGCCTTTGTACATTTAAAAAAAATCTTCATTGTATTGTTTTTGTTTTGTACAATAATGTGTTTACATACATACATACATACAAGTTGGAATGCCAAACGAAACGCCATTTTGTTGACATCCATGTTGAACGTAACCATGGTAACCAAATAACAAATCTATGAATATTAATCATCTTTTTTAGTAATTTAATAAAAATATAATTTTAAAGTGTTCACTAAACGCCAAGACTGATATCCGGAATGACCGTAACCATGGTAATAACAATGCTATAATAATTATTATAGAAATGTTATTACCATGGCAACGCTATTGTTTTCACGCTTTGGTTACGCTATAGGTGGTATTGATACAATATTAGCGGTTTATAGTACGCGAGTAGAAAAGAAGTATTGTGATTCCAAAACTATATTAATAAAGTTTCTTTAAATAGAACTCGACAAGGCAATCAGGAAAACAAAAAAAAAACATTTGAATATCAATCCTGATCTTACGTTGATTTGCATGAACTAATCATTGGTTTCGATATCATTTAAAATATTTTGAACATGAAAAATTACAGTGTTATCAAGCTGACACGGTTTTTTTTTACTTTTTAAAATCGGGGTTGTCTATTGAAAGTTAGTTGGGTTTAAGGCTGAGCATTTTGTTTATACTATCAATTGTTATATATTTAATCCTAACTATGCGATTACTACTGATTTATTTATTTAAGAAAAAAGAACACGAACAGTCATAATGCTGAAAAATCACAACAATACTGTGACAAACAGTGTTCAAAGAAGTCATATATAACAAAAACACAGTTGTAGAAAGTCTTTAACCTTTTGAACGCCATACGTCGAATGCAAAATGTTCCACCCACACGCCAAACATGTTTGCTATGCTTTGCAAATTACACCTTATTGCTACCAAACAAAGTCTCTTTTAATCTTGAACTCTTGTCGGCTGTAGCCGACGTGGCGTCAGTGGCACGACTTTTAGTTGACGGCCAGAGCCGACTGTGGCGTTGAAAAGGTTAAATGTATCTGCAAAATTTACCTGTAGCAGTGGGTGTTATAAAATATTTAGAAAAACCAAAATAACTTACTAGTGTAGTAAATGGCAAGGTGAAATTGATAGATCTTGGTGACCTCTATATTAACTAGTACTTTTTGATTTCTGTTTCACCTTAACGTTGTAACCATTTCATTTCGTGCGTATTTAAATATATAATATCCGTAAGTCAATTGATTCAGACTTTTGAGACACCCTGGATTTAAAAACACCTTTTTTCAGACGATATTGAGTAAACTATCAGAAAACGGTTATCAAATAAAAGCTGACCCTATCAAGACAAAAAGTTGCCTTTTTTGTAAGGAAGCATTTAAAACCAAGTTGGAATTAGGAATCCATATGATGGAGCACAAGGGTAAGTTATTAGTTCAATATGTGTTTTAAATATGTGTTTGTTTGTTGTCTCAGGCGGTAATTCAAATAAACTATTGTCATTTCAGGCACAAAGATTACATGTTGTATGATTTGTAAAAAGATGTATCTTAATAGTTTGAATTTCGAGCATCATAAGTGCATTGATGACCATGATAATTCAAATAAGACGCTTAACGTAAGTAGACCTGAATGAAGTTGAATGTGTTTACATTATTTTCTGGTATTAACAAATAGCTATTTCAGGAAGATAAAACATTAAGTATAGAAACTAACAACAGCAAACACATTAGCTATGTAACAGAAGTGTTACTACAAGAACTGCTCGATCCTAATGGTGACATGGTAAGTGGTTAAAGTATTCCGGCTGAGAATGTGATAGTACTGATAACTAAACAGTAGAGTAATGTATCCCGTTTGTGTAGTATATTATCCATAATCCCGGTGCCATCACAAGAGCTTGAACTTGTTCTTTTTTTTAAATTGTCTTAAAGGATCTTCGAAACACAGTGGTATGTGTTGCTGGTCTTTTTTATGTTTGACAGAATCGGCACAAAACCCGATCGTACCTTTTTATGCGGATCCATAAGAAGACTGTGTAGCTGAAAATTTCCATACAAAATGCAATAACGTTTCTCTCTCCTGAAGCCTAGTCTGACGACTTAATATGTTTTAGATATATTATGAAAAATTAGGTTTGTACCGGAAAACCCTTTTGACAAAATACTTCTTGGAAAGAAAAAAAATAGGAAAAAATACCGGTCAAGTGTGACTCCGACTCGCGCACCGAGGGTTCTGTATTTAAGATAATATGGTTGGAAAACGCGAAACAACATGCTCATTTTGTTATGAACTTTATTTTTTATGCAATAAGGTCCATTTCGACTAGCCTAAATTGTAATACAGTTTTTTTTTTCATTTTCCAAGACTAAAATTTTACAAATTCATTTTACTTTTCGCGAAAAGTATACATTTTCTCGTAAAATACAATTATCTTTTAATCAAGAATTTATCGGAGAGAAGGAGGGGGGGGAAACGGTCATTTTTTTGTACATTTTGGCTACAAATCAAAAAGAACGTCAAAAAAAATTATTAAAAAAAATAGCAAGTTTGCAGAATGAGCCCTTTCGTATTATACGAGGGCTGCCTTTTAAATCATGTCGTTTACAAATCTCCCGCAATTATTGAAAAAAATATAAGTATTTTAAACGTCTTGAATTTAGACGTCAAAAACAAAAGAATGCGTTTTGACTGTTCGAACTGTTTGTCTGTAACGTCCTGTCCTGTAAAAGGGAAGGAGTCTCTTGATAACTTTCAAAGAGGGTTAAGGCGAATTCAGTTCTTTGAGGAGCTGACTTCGGTATTCAGTACCAAAGCACCGTGCCTTAGGACTGTAGAACGCATAACGTAACGTATTTAGAATTTCAACGTGGATACTGCAATCTCAGCGACAAACAACGTGAAGGTCGTCCAAAATCCGCCGTGATCCAAGAGAACATCGACACTGTGCGACAGCTGATCGTCGAAGATCGTCACGTGACATATCGTGAAATAGAAGCACTTGTGGACATTTCAGTGACAACAATTAGAAAAATCTTGCATGAAGAGCTCGGTGTAAGAAAGTTAATCTAACGATGGTTATCACATTTACTGAGCGATGAGCAAAAAACGGCTCATGTTAGACGATGTCAAAAGACTCTGCAACGTTTTGGCCGAGGAGAGTCAAAACACGTCTACAATATGATCAGTTGTGATGAATCTTGGATTTATGCCTATGATCCAGATTCCAAGCAGCAGTCGGCTGTTTGGGTCTTTCAAGATGAGCCAAAACGGAAAAGTCACAAGCTCTAGAAGCACTTCTAAGAAATGGTCGCGTGGTTCGTGGCAACGTTGCCACTATTGTGCTACAAGATCGTAAAACTAGCCTAAGCATCGAAGACAAATCAGTGGAAAAAACTCGTGTATAAGCGAATTTTGGCATGGTGTTTTAAACCACATACTAAAAGTACTGATGGGTGGGAGTGGAGCTAACGGGTGGAGGCCCATAGCAAAAAATGTTCCATTACATAATTAATCTATATAAAATTCTTTACAAAAAAGATTCAATACACTTTTTTTGCTCGGATTTAATGAGATATGGAGGAAAAAATGAGTCCCGAAAGGCCATAGTCGGGTTTGCATAGTAAGTCGGCGCTTACATCAAATGGGCTCGGGTTTTTTTGTGAGTACCTCTTATAGTGAAGAATATTTATGCTGAGTATCAACATCTTAATTGTGACAGTCCTCGACTTATGATTTTTTTTGATGTACTGTTTTTCGGGATGTATTCAAGCGATTTGCTTTAAATTTTGAAATAATGTTCTTTTCATAGATTTGCATCGCCTCCCAAAAAACAAATACATAGAACCGATTGAATACAGAAATGAATACACATATTGCTGATTTTGGATAGGAAGTACCGCCTGGAAAATTTTGATATTTTGGCAAGTAGTAAGCCATTTTATGGAATATTCTGAAAAAACATTCTAGAGGTGTCACAAAAACCATATAAAAAATATTGTTTTTTTTTTTCTTTATTTTCTTTTTTTACATGATTACTAGTATTTGTTTTTTGGGAGGCGATGCAAATCTATGAAAAGAACATCATTTCAAAATTTGAAGCAAATCGCTTGAATACATCCCGAAAAGTACATTACAAAAAATCATAAGTCGAGAACTGTCACAATTAAGATGTTGATACTCAGCATAAATATTCTTCACTATAAGAGGTACTCACAAAAAAAACCCGAGCCCATTTGATGTAAGGACTTACTATGCAAACCCGACTATGGCCTTTCGGGAATCATTTTTCCCTCCATATCTCATTAAATATTGATCCCAGCAAAAAAGTGTATGGAATCTTTTGTAGAGAATTTTATGTAGATCGATTATGTAATGGATCATTCTTTGCTATGGGCCAGCGTTTACAAGTTATTTACGAAAAACTAAAAAAAGGGACCTTTACATCCCCCTCCACCCGTTAGCTCCACCCCCACCCATCAGTACTTTCAGTATGTGGTTTAAAACGCCATTCCCTACAACTATGCCAAAATTCGTTTATACACGAGTTTTTTCCCCTGAGGGCAGTTTTCGGTCTTCGTTGCTTAGGCTAAACGGTTAATGCTGACTAGTATACGACAGTTTGCTTGCCACAAGTTATCGCAGAGTTCCGAAAAACAACTCGAGACGCCAAATGATACTGCACCACATCAATGGAAGCTCTCACACTTCCCAAGTGACAAAACCGTTTTTAAGCACGGAAAACTCTATTTTCAACTAGAAATCAAGAAGTCATCACGCGAACTATATGTAATTTTCATCTGTCCCATAAGCAATATAGATGAAAATTTAAATAAATGAAAGCGACTAAAAGCAAAAAAAGGACATACCTACTTATTCCAGTTGTATAGGGTAATCTCATTAAATTAAGAAAAAATCCTAAATGGTTTTCCTTTTCATGCGAACTGTACAACCACTACATATGCAATTCCAAGCTCTCGGTAATTCATCTATACCGCGCGTGACCGCGCGTACCGCCATGCACCGCGCGCATCCTCTATCGACCTGTTCAGATGATCCGCGCGGTTTGAGGCGGATGGACGCACGGAGCTACGAAAATGGAGGATGAGGTATCTATTGATTTGCGCAACGTCCATTCTCACTGAATGTTCACGCTGGACTACCGCGTGCAAGCCGTCGTCATCTGAACAGCTGAATCACGCGGCAACTTATCTGAACTTAGCCTTAAGCCTTAACGATTTTTTTACGTTCCCAAAATCAAACAAAGTCTTCGTGATCAACGTTTTCACACACCCGAAGAAGCGTTGGACGCATACAAATCGGCCATTTTAGCACTTCAGAGTGGAATAAGTGTTTTCAAAACTGGTTCGAGAGAATGATAAAGTGTATAAAATATCGTGGTGAATTCTCGATAAACAAAAATGATAATACACTTTCCAAATTGTCTATGGTTATTTCCAACGACACAACTTAAAAGGCAAACTTCGTATGACACTCCGTTTGCTATACCTATTCAAATCATTCTCATTTTACAACCTCCCATTCTAGAACCCTTTTCGAATATTTAGAAAAATAATTTAATTTTTACTAAAAAACAAGTTACACAACTATGTTATATTTAAATTTGATAGCTTTGTATAGTTTCAGAGGAAATCTGCTGTGAAATACAGACAGACAGACAGACATCGAAGTCTCACCATGAGGTTCCTTTTTTACCATTTTGGTACGGAACTTTAAAAATAGGGGAACCTAGTTTTCATAATAATTATAAATATTTCTACCCTTGATCGGAAAAAAGTAAAATTATTGTCCCTTATTAAAATGTATGAAAAAATAAATAGGTGACTTCTACTCGTATCTCTACTTTTGTGGCACATGAGACCTAGGCCAGTTTTTTAAATTTTTGGAGCGGTCATGGTCTAATAAAACAAGGTCTTCTCTTCCGAAAGAGACACTTTCTACGTCATCACATCACAAAGTTGCCACTTGGTTAACCGCTACCCAAAAGTATGGACAAATTTGATTTTAGATTTTTGTACGATTTTGTTTCAAAAATCATATATATCACGAATAATATAAGTCACGAGCATAATTTACATATTTACTTTAATTTAATGTTTTATTTTATTTACATACATACCTACATTAATTCACGCCTGTTTCCCAGAGGGGTAGGCAGAGACCACTTCTTTCCACCTGCTATGATCCTGACAAATCTCTTTCGCGTCTTCCACATTTATGTATTTGTGTTTTGACGACGAGCTGGCCTAGTTGGTAGTGACCCTGCCTACGAAGCTAGCGGTCCTGGGTTCAAATCCCGGTAAGGGCAGATATTTGTGTGATAAGCGGATATTTGTTTCTGAGTCATGGATGTTTTCTATGTATTTAAGTATATATTTCTCTATATAAGTATGTATATCGTTGTATAGTACCCATAGTACAAGCCTAGAGCTTAGTTTGGGGCTAGGTCAATTGGTGTGACATTGTCCCCTGATATTTATTATTATTATACATCGAGTCATGTATGCACGTCGGTTTCGGGTACTTAAGATCCCGCCCTTTTCTAGTATTTCTCCGATTTTATTCGAAAAAGTACGCCTAGGGTGGCCTTTTCCGACCCTCCAACTCACTTATGTTTTATTTTAATATTTTAAATGCATATATGCGTGTAAATAACTAACGCCTTTTTTTTAAACATACAGGTTTAGTTAACCTAAGAAAGTAATGTAGTTTAAAATGAAGTAAGGTCTATAATGTCAATGTTTTTCTCATATTAGGATAACATAAATGTACTTGAGGTGTGCAGTATTTGCAGTGGAGTATTTCTATCAGAAGAAGATCTAGCCAGCCATAAGGATGCTGAACACCCGGAACTTTCACAACGTTGTAACCTTTGCTCTAAGGTAAGCGAGTATTTATTATTTTCTAGTATAAAAGTAAGTCTCCAGTTTCCTGTGACGGGTGAAACAAAGTTAATTGCTAGTATTCATGGCCTTCCGTTATTTTGATTGTGTTTATTTAGAGATAAATGAACCATATCGGTAACCCTTTCGATCTGCATCATAAAATACGGCATGTTTTTTTACCGCATTTGACCGACCGGTTCGAGTCCCGGTTGAAAAACACGATTTTTCAAAAATCCATTAATGTAGAGTTTATAGTTTAAAAAATAAAGGAAAGTCTCCTTTACACAGAATGTGCTATTTCCAATATTTAAGGTAGTTGACTTCCTTGTGGCATTCGAACTTTCCACCCTGTATAGTGTAAACTACTTAAAATTTAAAGTTCTTAACGTTTTCATAAAGGTAGGTAACAAAAAGACTCACGGGATTGTAAGTCATGTTCATATCCATGTTAAAATAACGGACTTAAACCCGGGAAACTGCATCCTAGATCCGATCACTGGTAATTAACTGTATGGATGGTTAAAAATCGTAACCAAGTGTTACATTTTCGATTACTACTGGTCAAAAAATCGGCCCTAAATGCGGTTTTATTTGCATGAGCGCCTTCACTACTTGTACTATTTATTAAACAAATTATTTGGGCATTCTCCTTTCATAGTCGGTGTTAACTGTTCAAACTTTCTCCGCGCTATTTTTTTTGTCGCAAATTAATATAAACTGATAATGATATTCTATGCAATTAGACATTTTAGTTTGTAAGTTACAATTTTACATATCTATTCAGAAGCACAACAAGAGTTCATTTGAAACTTGCTAACCACCCATCTTATTTAACATTTTTTTAGGTATTTGCTTCAATAAAGTCTGCTGCCCGTCACAGAAACATATGCAAGCAAATTGAGAGAAAACATAAATGTAATACATGCGGCCTTAAATTTGCCTATGAAATATCATTAAATAAACACATATTAAGGTTCCATGAGGGACAGAGTGTCTCAGTTAAGTTTATGGACTCAAAAACGAAGTTACATGACAGGCAATATCAGTGCGACACATGTAAAAGGTGTTTTTACAGGTTTGTTCAATATTATGATGACCATGGTTGATATACACTTCTAAGTAAATAAGTAATAAGTATTAATGAGACAAGAAAATACGTTTGAAGTGTATCGTATCTAAATTGAAATAATTATATTTTTCAGGAAAGATTTACTTGTCAGGCATACCAAACAACACATGCCAAGTGAAAAGTTTTTTGAATGTAATGTGTGTAAAAAGAAATTTAATAGGAGGGATAATCTGATGTGAGTACAAAACAGTAGAAAATAGTGATTTGACTATATTTAATTTGTTACACCAGTACAAATCATGTAAATAGGAAATTCAGTCCTTGAAAATATTCTTTCATTCGTTCCTTTTACTAATTAGGATGTATTTTGCGAACGTCTAACAAATCATCGTTTTATGCTATTGCCCGCGACTCCGTCCGCGCAGAAAAATAAAACATGACCTATGTTCATCTGGGATAATGTAGGATTTTTACGGTGAAAGATTTTTTCAAATCGGTCCAGTAGTTTTGGAGCTTATTCAATTCAAACAAACAAACAAACAATCAATCAAATCTTCAATCATTAATTTTTCAGGTAGACCGAAATTTTTTATCTGTCTTTATTTGTTTTGAAACCATATGTTACAATCTAAAATGACAAATTCAGTTTTTTTTTTAAGAATCTGTAACGCGTGTATATTACCCGCTATACATTAATATCTAAATATAATAACCGTTTTATATAATTTAAGATATAACTAAAACATATTTCGTTGAATTCTTCGAAATCTTAGAATTACCTACAACAATAAAACGTTACAAACAAAGAAGCCGCTTTTGGGATTCTTGACTCCTCAGTCCGCAGCTGCAAGACGGGTTCCTTTGTCTTTATATTTTTGCTAGATTGTTAAAAGCAGATATATTTTTAAATAATACTTTTATGACAGGGCTTTCGCGCTTTCGAATGGTCCTGTTTGCACGTAACATGTGCAGAAGCCCTTGTCGGAGGGATGATACCCAGACTTAAACAATAACGTATGCGGAATGAAATCTGGACAAAGTTCAAAACAATATTTTATGTAATAAAAAATGTGTTTTGTTAAAAATGTTTATAATAAATAATAGTATTATTAACAATGTTTAATGCAAAAAACAATTTACTCCTTTGCGAGCTGCTTTGGGACAATTCCGTGGAACTTTCTCCTTGGCTGACGTGAACACAGATGTCGGCAGTTTATTTAATTCTTATTTAATATTTGGAATTAAACTTTGTACATTTATTTGACGAAAATTATTCGAGTAGATTCGCCGTTTCAGATTTTCCCAAAAAATCTTCGATTGGGCGAAGTTCTGGGGCGTTAGGTGGATATGCTAATTTGGGAACACACTGGATTTTTAGCTTGTTCATTTTGCTTCACTTTTTTTTGAGTAGTGACTGGAACTCAAATCTGGCCAAAACACCAAATTAGCTTCTCTATGTTCCGATTTTATAAAATCCCGCACAATTGGCAAACATTGCTCCATGTATCGGTCGGCATTAACCGCTAACCCAGATTTTAAAAAACTGCCATAGACATACCGCGAGGGCTGATCGCAAGCCACACTAAAACTTTTTTGGGAATCGTCGTACGCTCCACATACTTCACGTTTTCTTCAGTTGGGCCATTGGTGTTTTTAAAAAACTGAAACAAGTGCCTAAAATTCGCAGTTTTTCGAGCACCATGGGAGTAGCACAGAGTTTTCAGGGTTGCAAACTTGTATGTTAAATACTCTCAACGGACCTAACAACATATAAAAAAAATCGTAGTTTTATGCGGGTTTGCGATGTTTGCCTTTTTTTATAGACTGGCCTAAAAAAGTTAAGACTTATATAAAAAAATTGCGTTCGAAATTATGAAAATTCAGAATTTTGATTAATTCGGGATTATGACTCAGTGGAATTATGTAGTGTAACCCTTTTTTTATAATTATGTCTACTGCTAGCTATAATTAAATTAACTATATGCGTTTTGGTTATGATACTTTGACTGCGTTCTATTTTAATATTCTGTATTCCAGTTCTCATGAACGGGTCCACGAAATCCATCGCGATAAGAGCGCCAGCAACAACTGCTTGTGCCTGTATTGCGGTCGCAGCTTCTCGAACTCTTCCAATCTAATAGTCCACATGCGTCGGCATACGGGCGAGAAACCTTATAAATGTGATTTCTGTGGGAAAGGTTGGTTTTGTAAGAGGTTTCAATAAAAATATTTAATGGACAACTTTGATGATTGGGTTTAAAACAATACGTGATGTGTTTTCAGGCTTTCCGAGATCATCAGATTTGCAATGTCATAGACGATCACATACAGGGGAGAAGCCGTGCATTTGTGTTGTTTGCGGAAAAGGTTCATATTTTTTTTGTTTATTTGCATGTACAAGTCTACGTCAGGAAATACATACTACCAGGGGCGGCTGATAAGTTCGCGGTCTGAGGGATAAAATAACAGAAAAGGTTTAGCATAGCATTACTTTTTTTTTTTTTTTTTAATATAATCCCCTTCGAGTAAAATACATTTTCATCACACTTGCTCGCAGGCGTATAGGGCAGTTAGAGCCGATTTAGCTCCCTAGGGAGTTATGAGTTTAGTTTTAAAATATAGAATCCACTCGTACATCATTTCAGACTAAGGAGCTGTAAAATCAGCCAAGGTTTATTTCCTATATTCAAAACTTGGCTGCAAACCAATTTTACTGTATAATTAAACTTATACGGTACATTTATCTGCATTATAATTATTTCAGAGAAATTTGCAATTATTTTATTAAATATCATTTTGAAAATTGGAACAATCTGGCAGCATGGCCTGTCAAAGTAGTTCTAAGAATTTTATCTGTGGAAGACTATATTGAAAAAAGTTTACTAACTCTTTTAGCGAGTCGAGTTAATTTCTTTGATTGTTGTTTCCGAAGCGTATTTTGTATACTTTTTTTCTCTATTTTTTTTTCATTTCCTCTCAAATGTGATGAAAAACATTGTCTGTATCACGGGATAAGGGGATTACAAACTCGAGTCATCAATAGTCTCTCGTTAGCAATCCCCTTCATACCGCCCTTGATGCACAATGTACTATTTTCACATCACCTGTTCGGAAAGGACAGTTTTCCCTACTAGGAACGATCAAAGTAGCACTTTTCTGTTCAAGGACATTTTGTTGCCAGTATAAAATATAAACGCAATACTTGCACTTTTGGTTTAATACATAATTGTTATTTTAATTTATAGCGGGTATTTTTTAAACAATATGATTAATCTTAATACAGTTCTTCAAGGCCTCAGGTACTTGAACCAGTAAACTACTTAGCGTAATATTGACCATTCATTGTAGTGCCTTTAGGCAAGTAATCAATTACTATAACACCTTTGCTATCCGAGAAAACGGTCGCCATAAGTTTCGAAGCCGACTTTTTAACCTTAATTTTTTTCGGTTGGCGTTCCCCGGCTTTCATCCATTGCATGGACACCTGTTTAGATTCCGGATCGTACTGGCGAATCCAGGTCTCACCTACAG